>OX451736.1:333873091-334558120 GCA_948472305.1 Vicia faba
CGAAACTATCTTCCTTGTTTTCTGTTCCCCAGAATATGAAGACCAAAGATCCTCCTCATTTATCAAACATGGCCGACCATGACGATCACCAACTATCTGGAAAGGTTGTGCTCTCCCTAGCATGCAATACCGACAAAAGCCAACAACATCCTTACCTCGAGGATAACTTCGGCACCCATGATGGACATACTGCGTCCCTAGATTCCATCGACATTGATCACGACAACAATCTATTCTTGGACGAATAATTTCCAAGAAACTTGTCGAAGACCAGCCCGAGATTCTATAATTGATCCCTGTTCCACAGAACATCGACCCAACCATAGCAGCAGTGAACGCTGCCCTTAACCTAACCATATTCCCTACAAACACAATTGCCGAGAAGGCACATGTTTCCCGCGAACACAACTGCTTAGCAGGCACATGTTCCCCATGAACACAACTTCCAAGCAGGTACATGTTCCCCACGAACACAGTTGCCGAGTAGGCACATATTCTCCATGAATGCAACACCGATCAGACATCCTATCAAAGCACGCAGGCATAAAGAAGAGAGGCGAATCAAGCCCGTCATCCAAGAGATACTATCGTGTTCGAGCAAAAATGGAAATGGGGCATATTATCTTGAAAAGATGCACGAGGAACAACTTGCTCGACCTTGGAACACTAAAACACTAAGGTAATATTACAGTTAAGGCACTGATACTGTCGCATGTCTCGTCGAAACAACAAACACAATTTTCCTGACCCCATGTGCATGCCCAGGTACAAGCATGGCACTCCAAATTAAACAATGAAGAAAGTCTCCACTCTTTCAACGAGAAAATTCTTAGCCTTACATGGAAAACTCAAACATGCTCCACCGTCATCGTACCACGATGGCAGAACACCCAGTTCACGATGGGAAGTTTATGCCGCCGAGCTTGGGCCCTTAAAATGAGACATGAGTTTTGGGCCATGCTAGGTGATCACCCTGGCTCTTCGACCAGTCACTGACACTAGTGGACTCAAATACTAACGAGTAAACCCCCGAAACTCTTAATTAAAATAAAACGTCTCAGGAAGAAAAGCATACAAATATGCATAAAACTAATAAATAACAATATACCACATACGAGCATGTCCTCGTAAAGATCATGAAATGTCCCTGTTGCAAACAGCAAGGGCCAACAACGCGTTTTCCTCCTCAGCGCATGGGTTGGCTCTAAGTCATCACTCATATGATTAGAATAAACGACTTAGGGGCTACTATTCTGGACTGGCCCAATGGCTAGAGTGAACCCAGTTTGTACTCCACCTTCAACACGACCCGTTTGACCATGGCCCAAAGTCCCCCTCCTTCCGTCGAGCACCACTGGTCAGTTGCACTCCTAGACCAGCGAGACCGGTGGCGTCTGACAGACACTTCTTCGTCTGCCCGACATCAAGATGGCTAGACAACCAGGAACCGACCAGATCATTGCATGTAACCTACCTCCTCCTTGGGACCAACCGTTATTTGCAGGCACTCTACCTGGTTTAACCAAGTCCTGACAGTTCCTATTTTCACGGACCCGCATATCTAGGCCCAAAATTAGGAACCAATGGCTATGCACCAGGGGTATTATATAAACCATCATACTTTGGTTGAATCTCTTTGCTCCCACACTTACTTGATCGTCGGAGTGCCTTACAGGTACAACCCGCCTTTTTCCTCCTCGAGTTTCCAGCCCGTCTGAAGATCATAATTCGACCACCTTGCAGGTTCTTATCAACTGGTAAGATTAATATATATATATATATATATATATATATATATATATATATATATAATATATATATTATATATATATATATATATATATATATATATATATATATATATATATATATATATATATATATATATATATATATATATATATATATACATATTGTTGCACCCCAAAATTTGCCCTCTCAATTTACTTTATATGGCTTATGATTCATCATATACATTCATGCATTGTGATGGGATCAAGGAATTTTAGTTCTCAAAACTGAGGAAGATTGTTGTATTGTCAATCAGTGTGAGGAGGGTCTTATATCCTCACTATTTTGATCATTCAGGCTACCAAGGCTTCTCGGGCCTCGTGATTTTTGATGGTGTTCACTATTTCATCAGATGATCAAAGTATACAAGAGGTTGAAGGTTGATCATCTATATCCTATCTTTTTCAATGGGAATTAGGGTTTTTGAGTTTGTGATGATTTAACTTGTTAATCTGGCATTCAACTGAGGTTTGGTAGATTTCATATAAAGGTGTTAATCTATTTGAAGTTTCATGTTAATTTTCAAGGGATCCCGTATTATTTCTTACCAAGAAAGTTGGTTTTGAATTTTGAGTTTAGATTTCATTAAGAATTGGAGTAAGGTACGTTCACACAAGAAATCATTAGATTAAGGTTCTTGGACTGCAAATGCAATGTTTACGAAACCAAATTCAAAGTCATGAAAGATATTTTGAGTGTTTCAAGTTACATTCATTAATTAAAACTCGAAGAAGTATACTAGTTAATATTTGAATTAAGTCCATTTCAAAAAATACATTTGGAACAAGGTAACCTCCAAGTTTTGGCAAGAATTGAAGAGAGTATGAAGTTTGATTTTGTTACTTTTAAAATCTTTTATTTGCACAAGCCACAAGTTTCTCAAAGATTCATTGATGTTCAATTTTACAAGTACAAAGTTTGAATATACTTATCTCTAATTTCACTACCAATTACAATTTTTCAATTCTCAACAGTGCAAATTACAAGCTTGAATTACAATGTCCTCCTAATTGATACAAGTTTGTTCTAAACTACATGGAAGTTCTTTTAAAAAAACTTCTAAGTTCCTTGAGCCTTCAAGTCTAATCTTCGCCTCTTTCATCCTCTTCACCAACTTGCTCCCTCGTCACCACCATTAGTTCATGAAACATAATAAAAGGAAATTGGTTAGTAAAAAGAATGAAGCATTGAAATTTAAACGAAAAGCTTTCACAAAAAAAAAGAAGTTTCTCTTCATGTGTCATCATGATGGTTTGTGATAGAAATCAAATTATAGGGTGGTTTTTGAATCATGTTCAAAACAATGCAAAGGCCTCATACATTTCATTTCACACAAAATCATATTCAAGTGTTAAATTATGGTCCTATTTCCTCTACTACAAATCAAAAAAAGAGGGAATTTGGTTCACAGTAAGAGGATGTAGTTCACTACTCAGTGCAACTCATTTTCACATCACATATACTGCAGTAACAAAGAGGCAAGTACATAATCGCAAATTTAAGCCAAAACAACAAGAGTCATCACAGTAAAAATTTTCGCGTCTAAAACAAGAGTATAGCAGTATATTTAAGTCTCACAAAAAAAAAACAAATAGCAAGAATAAAGGCCTAAAAAAAATTTGTTCCAAAGTCTGTCAAGCAGTGTATCGAAAAAAATAACATATCAGAAATTCACATCTTAGAATTTTAACGAAACAGAAAAAACATATCAATGTTAAATCCAAAAACAATTGCAAGCGGGCCTGTTACCAAATATCAGAGGCAAAAGTTCAAATTACAGCTCAACAAAACTTCTCAAGCAAGCTGAAACTCAGAATCGATCCTCACGCTCCAATCCTTGTAACAAACTTTCAGGATCTAAGACCAAGATTGTCTCAATCCTTAACCTTTTTTCAAAATGACATAACTATAAATATAAACTCATTGTGAATCGATTTCATTCTCCAATTTCTGGAAGAATGACAGAAAAATTTCCATAAAATTCATCTCCCCAAAAAAACAGAAAAGTTTTCAGAAATCAAATTTCATCTACACATATCACAAAAAGGCAGCAAGTTCATGCTAAAACCCTAATCTATTCATCACCTTCCTAATCAACAAACCCTTCAGAATTTCACAAAAGTGATAACACTGATTTCTTAAGTTACAGAGAATGAAGAAGAGGAAAAGCAATCGAAAGAAACCGAAGGCAACAAAAGAGAAGGAAGAGTGAAGAATTGGAAATATCTCACCAAATTAAACTAAGAAGCAGCATTTTCGTCACTGATCGTGCATCATCATTGTCGATTTCCATCATCGGAAACACTTAGGGTCTCGTTTTCCCCTTCAAGATCTACGTCAAACCGTTTAACATCTGCAATATCAAGTCACATATTAGTAACCAGGAGAAAGAGACGAAGTTGATGGTGTAATAAAATCAGAGATCGAAGTTGATCTCAGCGTCGCCACCACAAGGCGATTTCTGTTAGAACAAAGTTTGAATCTACTACCCCAAGTTAAAGTTTTGATGCTAACAAAATGCTAGACTAAATTAATTGTATAATTCATATGAGACATATATGCTACCTAAAAATTATATTGTACATTTACAGAAACTCTAATGGATATCAGCATCAGAAGATGAAACATCAATATCAGCATCAGAAGATGAAATATCATATGCCAGCATCAGAAGATCAAAGCATGTGCTTACGCTGAAGCTTGATGAACAGATCTGCGCGTAACATACTTTAAACTCTGATCTAGACCAAAACAATATCATCAGCAGCTAGAAGCGTCAAAATAAGCCAAAGCCAGCAACACGCTTAAGTGACAACAGTATTGTGCATTCAAGACACTTTATTACCAACGGCTGTATTCCAAGACAAGATCTTCTCAATATGGAAAGAACATAATGGACATTGAAATGGCATAATTGACTACAACGTATCTTTTCCAAATGCTATATAAACAAGTCAGTGAGAAATGAATTGGCTAATGCTCTACAACTCTTTACACGTCAAAAGCTAAACATCTTCATCCTCACTCATACAAGTTGCTATATCTCTAAAATTGCTTACTCCAGAGTTATAGCATCCTAGTTTCACATAAGCTAAATTTGTGTATTATCACAGGTGTGATATAGAGTTTTTTTGTAGAAAACATTCAACACACATAGTTTTCATTTATCTGTAAGAAAGAATTTCCTTGAGAAACCGGTCTGTGGTTTAGACTCAAGAAGGCTTTAGCAGTTGTTAAAGAAGTTGTAATATTCAGTTGAATATAGTGGATTAAGACCTCGTTGGAGAGAGGAGAAATCACCTTGACGGGTGGACTGGAGTAGTTTGAGATCAAACGAACCAGGATAAAAATATCGTGTTGTATGCATTAAATTTCAAGGTTTACAATTCAACCCCCCTTCTTGTGTTTTTCACTTCTTCAATTGGCATCAGAGCGCCTGGTTCTGAGCTAAAACACTTAACTGTGTCAGTACAAGATCCAGCGTCAGAAAAACACAATGGCAGGAACATATCAACACACCAGCAATGACAATAATGAAGATAGAGACAGATTCAGCGGCAAACCTCCAGTCTTTGATGGAGAGAATTTTGATTACTGGAAAGACAGAATTGAAAGCTTCTTTCTGGAACATGATGCTGATTTGTGGGACATGGTGACAGATGGATACATGCACCCAGTGAATGCAAGTGGTCAGAAGATTGACAGGAAGGCAATGTCTGATCAACAAAAGCGTGACTTCAAAAATCACCACAAGGCCAGAACTATTCTTCTCAGCGCCATCTCTTACGCTGAATATGAAAAGATATCTAACAGAGACACTGCAAAGAGTATGTTTGACTCTCTCAGAATTACGCATGAAGGCAACATTCAAGTCAAAGAAACTAAAGCTCTTGCGCTCATTCAGAAGTATGAGGCATTCAAAATGGAAGAAAGTGAATCAATTGAAACGATGTTCTCAAGATTCCAAATTCTGGTGGCTGGTCTCAAAGTTCTGGACAAAGGGTACTCTACTGTTGATCATGTCAAGAAGATCATCAGAAGCTTGCCAAAACAGTGGAGGCCAATGGTTACAGCGCTGAAGCTAGCTAAAGATCTCAACAAAATCTCTCTGGAGGAACTTATCAGCTCCCTCAGAAATCACGAAATTGAGCTAAAATCTGATGAACCTCAGAAGCAAGGTAAGCCTTTAGCTTTAAAATCCAACAGAAAATATGACTCCAAAGTTTTGCAGGCTATTGAAGAAACCTCTGATGGATCCTCATTAGAAGAAGACGAGCTTTCCCTCCTCTCCAGAAGAGTGAATCAACTATGGAAGCAGAGGCAAAGAAAGTTCATGAATACCAGAAGATCCGATCAGAATGAGTCCTCCTCCAGATACAGAAGGTCAGACTCCTCCTCTGGATACAGAAGATTTGAAGGTTCTTTAGGAAGCAGAAAGCCAAACACCAAGGACATCATCTGCTATGAATGTAATGAGCAAGGAAACTACAAGAGTGACTGTCCAAAGCTTCAGAGGGAAAAGCCCAAAAAGAAGTTTGGAAGGGAAAAGAAGAAGAGTCTCATGGCTACATGGGATGACTCTGACTCGTCTGAAGATGACTCAGAATCAGATGATGAGAGAGCAAACATAGCTCTCATGGCTAACATATCAGAAGGCAGTGAAGCTTCTGAATCAGACTCTGTATCAGACACCGAAGAGGTATTCCCTGACTTTGCAATTAATTTTACTAAGGCTGAACTTGCTGAAAGCCTTAAAGAAATTCTGGAAAGATATCAGCAGATCAGAGTTAAATTCAGAAACCTGAAAAGGAATCTTGATTCTGACTCTGATAAAACTGAGAGTCTTAAATTGGAAAATTCTGAGTTGAAAAATAAAATTTCTAAATTAGAAAATCTTTTACAAAACTCTCAGAAGGAAACAATTTCTGAAACTCCCAGCAGCGCTGATGAGATCATCAAGGAGTATGATCACAGCTTTCAGAAGTTCCTGGCTAAAAGCATAGATAGAAGCAAAATGGCTTCAATGATCTATGGAGTTAGCAGAAACGGCAGAAAGGGAATATGATACCAAGGTAAGGTACCCACACCAAAGAATGCCATGGATTTAATTATTAAACGCACTCCTCTGAATTCACACTTTGTGTATGGTCACACACATGATATTAAATATACTAGTAGTAAGTATTCTGTGAAACCAAAATTCAACCAGAGTTTTGGTAAAGCTAACAAATCAGGACCCAAGAAAATATGGGTACCTAAGGATAAAATAATACATGTTGCAGATATCTTTAGCAGCAAATCAGAAACACCAGTCATGGTACCTGGACTCTGGATGCTCACGACACATGACGGGAAGAAGGCATATGTTCCAAAGCCTGGAACTTAAGCCTGGAGGCCACGTAGGATTTGGAGGCAATCGGAGGGGAAAGATCATTGGCTCTGGAACAATAGGTAATGAAAATCTTCCCTCTATAAACAATGTTCTATTAGTAGATGGATTAATGCATAATCTGTTATCCATAAGTCAATTAAGTGATAACGGTTATGATATAATCTTTAATCAAAAATCATGTAAAGCTGTTAGTCAGAAAGATGGGACTATCCTATTTAATGGAAAGAGGAAAAACAACATTTATAAAATCAAACTTTCTGAACTAAAAAGTCAGAATGTAAAGTGTCTTATGTCTGTTAACAACGAGCAACGGATCTGGCACAGAAAATTGGGGCATGTTAGTATGAGAAGAATATCTCAGATTAACAAACTCAATCTGGTCAGAGGACTTCCTAATCCGAAGTTCAATTCAGATGCTCTGTGTGAAGCATGTCAGAAAGGCAAGTTTGCAAAACCTGCTTTCAAATCTAAAAACGTTGTTTCCACCTCTAAGCCATTAGAACTTCTGCACATTGACTTATTTGGACCAGTTAAAACTGCTTCAGTCAGTGGCAAGAAGTACGGGTTAGTAATCGTAGATGACTATAGCAGATGGACATGGGTAAAGTTCTTAAGACACAAGGACGAGTCACACTCTGTTTGTCACCTTCTGTAACCAAGTTCAGAATGAAAAGGATCTTAGAATCGTTAAAGTCAGAAGTGATCATGGTGGAGAATTTGAAAACAAAGATTTTGAGTCATTCTTTAATGACATAGGCATTCTGCATGATTTCTCTTGTCCTAGAACTCCCCAACAAAATGGAGTTGTAGAACGAAAGAACAGAACATTGCAAGAAATGGCCAGAACCATGATCAATGAGACAAACGTTTCTAAGATCTTCTGGGCAGAGGAAATAAACACAGCGTGCTACATTCAGAATAGAGTCTCCATAAGACCTATTCTGGAAAAGACTCCATATGAATTGTGGAAGAACAGAAAGCCCAACATTTCATATTTTCATCCATTTGGATGTACTTGTTTTATGTTAAATACAAAAAATTATTTGAACAAGTTTGACTCTAAAGCACAGAAGTGTATTATGTTAGGATACTCTGAACGCTCAAGAGGGTACAGAGTATACAATACAGAAACACAGATTATGGAAGAATCAATCAGTGTTCGTTTTGATGATAAGCTTGAATCTGAAAAGTCAAAGCAGAATGAAGTCTTTGCACGTATGGAAGTTGAATTCACAGGTTCTGAAGATAAGTCATCAGAAGCTCTCAACAAAGACACTCCTTCAACATCTGAAAGGAGCACTGCAAGCAATCCAGTAACAGTTGCTGATCAACCTCGGAAAAGACTACCCAGAAGCAGCATGGATCACCCAGAAGAAACAATCTTAGGAAGAAAGGAAGATCCAATCAGAATAAGAGCCAGCTTCAGAAACTCTGAAGAATCCCTCATGGGACTTGTGTCTCTGATTGAACCTTCTTCAATTGATGAAGCACTTCTGGAAAACGACTGGATTCTATCAATGCAAGAAGAGCTGAATCAATTCACCAGAAATGACGTGTGGGATCTAGTTCCCAGACCAAAAGGATTCAACGTCATTGGAACAAAATGGGTGTTCAGAAACAAACTGAACGAACAAGGTGAAGTCATCAGAAACAAGGTACGACTGGTAGCACAAGGTTATAGTCAGCAAGAGGGAATGGACTATACAGAAACCTTTTCTCCAGTCTCCAAGTTAGAATCTATCAGACTTTTGATTTCTTTTTCTGTTAATAAAAGCATCACTCTATATCAGATGGATGTCAAGAGTGCATTCTTAAATGGCTATATAGAAGAAGAGGTTTATGTGAACCAACCCCCTGGTTTTGAAAGTACAAAAAATCCAGAGTATGTTTTCAAACTAAAGAAGTCACTGTATGGTCTGAAACAAGCTCCCAGAGCTTGGTATGAAAGACTAAGTAACTTTCTGTTAGAAAAGGAATTCACCAGAGGGAAAGTGGACACAACCTTATTCTGTAAGACAGTTAAGAATGACATCTTAGTGTGTCAGATTTATGTTGACGATATTATATTTGGATCTACTAATCCTTCTCTTGGAAGAAAATTTGCTAAGTGTATGCAGGCAGAATTTGAGATGAGCCTCATGGGGGAACTGAAATTCTTTCTGGGAATTCAGATCAATCAAACTCCAGAGGGAACTTACATTCATCAGAGCAAATATGTCAGAGAACTTCTGAAGAAATTTGACCTCTCAGAATGTAAGTCATCAAAGATTCCAATACATCCCACGTGCATTCTGGAAAGAGAAGAGGTAAGCAAAAAGGTAGAACAAAAGGTCTACAGAGGTATGATTGGTTCTCTTCTTTATCTGACGGCTTCAAGGCCTGATATTTTATTCAGTGTATGCATTTGTGCAAGATTCCAATCAGATCCTAGAGAATCTCACTTAACAGTTGTTAAGCGAATTTTCAAGTATCTGAAAGGTACTACTAATCTGGGTTTATTTTATAGAAAATCTAGTGATTACAGCTTAGTAGGTTACTATGATGCTGACTTTGCTGGAGACAGAGTAGAGCGTAAAAGTACTTCTGGAAGCTGCCAGTTTCTGGGAGAAAATCTGATCTCTTGGTCCAGCAAAAGGCAATCCACAATTGCGCTATCAACAACAGAAGCTGAGTACATAGCAGCAGCTGGATGCAGCACACAAATGCTCTGGATGAAAAGTCAGCTTGAAGACTTCCAGATATTTGAGAGTAACATTCCTATACTCTGTGACAACACTTCTGCAATTTGCTTACGTAAAAATCCTATTTTGCATTATAGGGCTAAGCATATAGAAATAAAACATCATTTTATTAGGGACTATATTCAGAAAGGCATTTTAAACTTAAAATTTATTGATACAGACCATCAATGGGCTGATATTTTCACAAAACCATTTTCTGAAGATAGGTTTAACTTCATTCTGAAACATCTCAGCATGAAGCTCTGCCCAGAGTGAAAATGTTTTAATTCTATATATTAACCTTCAGAATGTGTCTTATTTTACTGTGAACTTCTGATCAATCTTCCTTCAGAAAGTTAGACATGCAGATTGTATCAGAGTCTATCCATAAAGATCTGAGCATTTCACTTCAAGGATAGATTTGCTGTTCACCAAATCAAACAGGTGTCATCCAGTCATCAGCTAATTTCTGAAGCAGAACACGCATGCACGCTTCTGAGAAGGCAAAACGCTGATTGGATGCATTGAGACACATGTCATGGGTAACCGTTCCAAATATCTTTCTAAATCCCCCAAAATCAGCCAACATTAAATGCTAGTAATCATGATTTAATTCTCTCTCTTAAAACGTTTATATTTTCAAAACTCTTTTTGAAACCTATTTAAACGCTTTAAACATCATTCATTCTCTTTTACCGTCTCTTACAAATCTTCAACATTTTTCTGTGATTTCTTCTTACTGTGTGTTCTTCATTTTTCCTCAAAGAAACCATTTTCAAACTTTGTCTCTCAAACCCTTGTGTTAACATGGCATCCTCTAGCATTCCATCTGCAGGTTCCCAGCAAGATGCTTCTTCTAAACAGTATCAGATTCCCTTCAGAACGCTCCTCACTCCGGTCAAGAACTTGGAGGTTCTGTCAGAACTGATAGTAGATTTCAACAGCTTGAAGGAAAATGGCTTTGATTTGACTGAAGAAATTAGGGCACAAGGATGGGATAGGTATTTTGATAGGTTGGTGGGTCCAACATTCCCCATTCTAGTTAAAGAATTCTGGATACATGCGTCTTCATCAACTCATCAGGTTACTTCATATATCATGGGAAAGAAGATAGTGATTACTGAAGATCACATTGCAAGGCTGATTGGATACACTGGTGGTGGTATCCGCTGTATAGACATGGCAGATAGATGTGCAAACTCTGCCCTAATTGCAAGAGAGATCTTCACACATGGGGTTCCCAGCAGCAAAATAAGAGATTTGAAGGATCAGCACAGAATCTCGGCAAAGATCATTATGGGCTGCTTCAACCACAGGAAGCCTACAAGCTCTCTTGACTATATACACATAGATCAGCAATTTCTGATTTATTTTATTGCAAAGAAGTCCAAGATCAACCTTGCTCACCTTCTGTTCAATCATCTGAAGACAAGCGTCAAAGAAACTAGAGAGGAAGAAAGAACTAAAAGGGATTGGATACCCTTCGGCAAATTAATATCAGATATTCTGACGGAGAATAGGCTGATTGAACACCTTACAGAAGCACAGGAAATAAGCTCTCTATAACCTTTTGTTGGCAAGCAGCTGAAAGCCAAGAATCTGAAGAATATGAAGCTGATAGAGAATATAAGGAAGGAGCCCAGCGTCACTCCTCATGCTGAAATCGCCAACAGAAGAGTCCCTCTGGACGACTTTCCTATGTTCTCTGAGATTGACTCTAAACCAGTCATTGTTCTCAAATACTTGGATGCGTGTAAAGCTGATGGCACGGATCCTGATCTGAACATCAAAGATCTGCACCAGCAAGCACCAGAGGTTACTTTGAAGAAGACTAAGAAGAGAAAGGTTGCATCAGAAGGACCGTCTCAGCAGACCCCAAAGAAGAGAGGTAATCTATCTTCTGTTAATGTTTTAAATTCATCTGCTGTTCCAACATTTATTCCAACCCCAGCTTCATTTGAAATCCCAATTCCAACCATTGATGATACTGAACCTGAGTTTGACCCTTCTGAGTCATTAACCCTCAGAAGATCCCGCGCCAAACCTACAACCTCAACAGAACCAGAACTTGAAAAAGTTCTTTCAGAAATTGATCAACACTCTTCTGCTCCCAATACAAAAAATCCAAACCCTCAAGCAGAATCTTCTCACTCACTTCAACCAGAAACTACACTCTCTCCACAACCAGAAATTCCACAACCTCCATCTCCACAACCAGAAATTCCACAACCTCCATCTCCACAACCAGAACTTAATCCACCTTCACCTCAACACTCTGAGTCTCAACACTCTGAAGCTCAAACCCCTGAACCTCAATCATCTGAATCCTCTGAACCACGACCCTTGGAAATTCAACTACCTTGTGGTACAACTGTAAACATACCTCAACTACCATCCTCACCAGAAACTACTCCACCTAACACTCCACACAGTCCAATAATCATTTCTGATTCCTCCACTCCCTCACCCAAACAAAATCCAGATGACCACAACAAGACCTTCATTGATCTAACAGTCCTTGACCGCCTTGCTGCCCTTAAAAATAAAACCGCCATTCCTAAACCCAAACAACCAGATGTTGGTTCTAGCATCTTGAATTTTGAAACAGACATGCAGAATTGGATTGCTTCTCTAAAGAAGGCTTGTCCAGGAGTGATTGATCCTGCTGCTTCAGACCAACTCTGGACACGATTCAGAGGTTGGGTACGCGCTGAAACCTTAAAGCTGCAAGACCTAAACTATGAACAGGCTCAACAGAACTTCAGCAATTTGCTGAAAGAATTTGAAGGTCCAGTCATGAGTCAGCTGCTGAAGGAGGAAGTGCTTCTTCTGGACAGTGAGTCTTGGTCTGAAAAGCGTCCAGCTTCAACAGTTCAACCAGCAGAAGATCAGACGATTCCAGCTGAAGATTTCAATCAAGAAGAAGATGTTGCAGAAAGCTCTCAGAAGCATCCTGATTCTGACGTCTCTCAAGCTGCTTTGGACAGGAAGACTCTTGAAGAGCTGAAGCAAAATGATATTCGTCTGCAGAAAAGAATGGATGAGAATGGTCAACGAATGAAGGAAAGGATGGATGTGCAAGATAGTAAGATTGATTCAGTAGCCAGCATGGTGCATCAGCAGAAGGAAACCGTTGATCAGATTAAGAACATGCTAGAAGCTCTGTTCACACGCCTTCCACCCCAACCTTAGATTTTGTTTCTTAATGTGTTCATTGTTTTCTTTACATATTTTATGTACTATCTTCTATGCTTTGAACTAAATACAATAGTTTTTCTGCACTGATCGTTTTAACTTCAATTACTTGCACTTTTTGATTGCTGACAAAAAGGGGGAGAAAAAGAATGATATTTTTCAATAACGGATTACTGAGACAAAAGTCTCAAACATTCTAACACTCTGATATACTTGAATGTCTCTTTGTTCTGCATAAGCTTACAGGTACAAGAATTTAATTATCTCTGATACACTGAAGCTCTGCTCCAGAAAGATCTGATCCTCAAAGAAAGTTCAAGAAAGATCTGATGCTAAAGGACTCATGGAATTAAAAAGGGAAGTAATAAACTCAGGGGGAGTTTTTCTGATCATAACTCTGATAGTTTTTCTTCTTTATATCCTTAAGCTCTGATACCTTTTTATTCCTCCTTATCTTTGATACCTACCTGTCTATCTCTAATACAATCTATTATTTGGTTATCTCTGATATTTTTCCTTAAATGTCAATTGAAAATATCCGGTTTTTGTCATCATCAAAAAGGGGGAGATTGTTAGAACAAAGTTTGAATCTACTACCCCAAGTTAAAGTTTTGATGATAACAAAATGCTAGACTAAATTAATTGTATAATACATATGAGACATATATGCTACCTAAAAATTATATTGTACATTTACAGAAACTCTAATGGATATCAGCATCAGAAAATGAAACATTAATATCAGCATCAGAAGATGAAATATCATATGCCAGCATCAGAAGATCAAAGCATGTGCTTACGCCGAAGCTTGATGAACAGATCTGCGCGTAACATACTTTAAACTCTGATCTAGACCAAAACAATATCATCAGCAGCTAGAAGCGTAAGAATAAGCCAAAGCCAGCAACACGCTTAAGTGACAACGGTACTATGCATTCAAGACACTTTATTACCAATAGCTGTATTCCAAGACAAGATCTTCTCAATATGGAAAGAACATAATGGACATTGAAATGGCATAATTGACTACAACGTATCTTTTCCAAATGCTATATAAACAAGTCAGTGAGAAATGAATTGGCTAATGCTCTACAACTCTTTACACGTCAAAAGCTAAACATCTTCATCCTCACTCATACAAGTTGCTATATCTCTAAAATTGCTTACTCCATAGTTATAGCATCCTAGTTTCACATAAGCTTAATTTGTGTATTATCACAGGTGTGATATAGAGTTTTTTTGTAGAAAACATTCAACACACATAGTTTTCATTTATCTGTAAGAAAGAATTTCCTTGAGAAACCGGTCTGTGGTTTAGACTCAAGAAGGCTTTAGCAGTTGTTAAAGCAGTTGTAATATTCAGTTGAATATAGTGGATTGAGACCTCGTTGGAGAGAGGCGAAATCACCTTGATGGGTGGACTGGAGTAGTTTGAGATCAAACGAACCAAGATAAAAATATCGTGTTGTATGCATTAAATTTCAAGGTTTACAATTCAACCCCCCTTCTTGTGTTTTTCACTTCTTCAATTTCCAGTGCGGTTGGAGCTCCGTGTTTGGCGATCTCTAGAGGAAGAGAGAAGCAAGAGAACGTAAAGGGAAAGAGAGAGATATGAAATCACTCATGTTTATTTTTTTTGATTATGTTTTATTTTGATTAATTAATTTTAACTAGAATGCTAATCAGGCGGTGATAATTGTCACCGTCAGTGTGGCTTTTCTCCGATCTCATGCAGGTGCCTCACGGTCCATACCATGCTCCCTCACATCTCTGACCATCAGATCAACATCCAACGGACCAGGTTGCATATCCTCGATGCACTCTTCAAGAAGAGGCCATATGAGATTCATGATTAGCTCCATCAAGCATGTGGTGCACAAATCCTCTCAGCTGTCAGATCTCCATCAAACTTTGATCATCATCATACAACGCCTAGATGTACTTCCCCATGGTGCGCCTTCCCTAAAGCCAGCATACACAATCTAGAGGACCTTCATGTTAGGCCTGGGCGCCCAATTGCTTTCTGCACCCCCCCCCCCCCCATGTATTCTCATTGCAGGCCCATTTTATTTATTTTCTTTATATTTATTTATTTGTGTATTGTTTGTTTAATAATTTTCTTTAGTAAATAATCAAAAAAATACAAAAAATATACTTATGTTTCAAATAATTAATTAGATTGAAAAATATCATTTGATATCATTATTTATTTTGTTAATTAATGGTATCAAATAAGATGGTTCAATTTATATAATTGTTTAATTAATTTCTATTGGTTTGAATTGTTTGATTGTTTAGACTTTTTAATTGTTTTGTCAATTTGATACATCCCCGCTCATAAACTTGTACCCCTATTCCCATATGGCTTGTAATAGTTTAGAATTTTTTTCTTCGTATGTTTTAATTCTTGCTCAAGTATGCATGCATCATCTAATTAAAACACATGGCCTCCTCTTGGTCCACATACCAAGCTTTTCATAAAGGGTTTCATAGTTTAGTTTGGGCATGGCCATTCTCAGGAGGTTAATCAAGTATAGCCATTGGTTAACCATAACCCAAATCAACCACTTTGGTCCCTATACCAAGTGTTTCCATGCACAAAAGGGTCTCATGGCTAAGGGTGGGAGCACCTACTCTTATGAGATTAATCGAGTACACCCCTTGGTTAATCATAACCCGATTCAAATCCCCCACACCCAGCACTCCATTTATATTGTGAATGCTGGTGTTATGATTTTGCGATCGATTGTTAACGCAACCCGAGTGCCTAATCATTGGTTGATGGAGAAATATCAAGGAGGCATTTGGTAGAGCTTTCTTATATCATGCGTAATAAAGAGGAAAAAGACCTTATCTGTTAGTTATCATCATACCTCTCTTTAACTCTAATTCTCGTATATTGATACATGCTCCTTGATGTCTTGTCATCTCTTTGTGTTATTTTTTGTCATCCCTTCTCCTATATTTGCTTGATTCTCTCCTTTCGTATGCTCCTCATAGGATTTTCAATTTACTCTTTTCTAAGTTTGAACTGAATAGACCTTAGGCTTGTATCCATGAATGCCAATATTAGGTAGATGTTTCCCTCTCTTATCCTCAACTATAGGATCAATAATGCATGACAACTTTAGGGTTATTTTTCTAGTCTCCCCTTAGAATTTTGTTTCTTCTTTTACATCTCATTAAAATAATAACTTCTTTTTCTTGCAAAATTTAAAACACTTAAAAATTACTGATAAGAATCATACCTTTGTTGAGTATGGGAGATGATAAGCGGGTTTCTTCTCTATCTTATTATTCTTCCATCTTATGCCTTGGTGTGGTTCAAGTCTCAAAGACTCGTTTCATGGATAAGTAGAGAATTGGCTAATATCTCTCTTTTGAGATCAACTAGCTATTATCCGCAACAAAATCACCAACCAACACAAACTCTTTTTACCTTCTGGCTTTTCTTTCAAAATGTTTTCAAAAGAATATGTTAATTCATTTCTGTGCTGACGCGTGAATCTCCAAAGGTCGAGTTGTGACAGAAGGCAAAATTAATATTATTCTTTAAAAAATACCAAACAAGCGGAAACTTTTGAGCTGAACAACAATGCTCTGGTTCCTTAAAAGGGATATATAGGTATCTGGTCATGGGGCTCAGCCGAGCGACCTTTGTAGTATTCCCTTCTTTTCACCGTGTTTTCTCTTTTGCTTGCATTCCCCCTTTGCATCTTTCTTTTCAGATCTTAAGCTTTAGACATATATTTTACACACCCATAGATTAGAACAAGCATAAGTGGATCTTGTAGAGTACCACAGACGTGTGGGGTGCTAATACCTTCCCCTCGCGTAATCGACTTCCTTACACGATCTCTATGGTTGCAAGAATGTGATTTCAGCCCTTCAGGTTTTCACAATGTTTACCTCTCCCTTTCGGAGGGATAAAAGATGTTCGATGGCGACTTCATTGACTTTTATCTTTGATGATTTCCCCAATTGTTTTAGCTGGTGACTTCATTAGGGATAGATTGACCAAATGATGGTCCATCCTTGTGCAAGTCAGTCCTAGCTTGTATTTGTTTTCTTTCTAGATCTATTTATTTATATGCTTTGATTATATGCTCCCATGCATTGCATTTTATGTTATTACTTCCTATACTCTGGATACTGTTGTTGTGTTGTTTCTGTGCGGTTGGGATGATACATTTTGAGGTAAATGGCCCAGTACCCAGGCCAAAGTTGTGAACTTATAGGAAACCTAGGAATATAGTGGGGACATGATGACTATAGTATGTGTTCTGATTAGTGAAGTCATGTCATATATCACGTACGAATGAGGTCCAAATGAAGGCATTTTCATCATGCACGTCTGTGTTGCGATGATTTTACTTTCACATGGACCTGTGATTTTTGAATTACCCTGACTAGTCTTCACCCATGAGTGGGAGGTATGATTTCTTACAGGTACAGTTGGTGACTTTGGTTATGTTGGTAACTCTAGTTCTGAAGGTGACTTTGGTTCAGTTGGTGACTCTAGTTCTGATGGTGACTCTAGTTCTGATGGTGACATTGGTTATGTCAGTGACTAGTGTTAGTGACTTACGTGCATTCCAAAGCTATGTCATACCTTTGCTTCTGTGATACTTAGTCGGTTCAAACAACCACACGACAACATCCAGTATTCTGGAAGCCCTGATCTTGTCATTATTGCATCATAGCATATTTACTTTTCAAAAAAGTGATCGACAAAAAAAATTTAACCTGCATATGCATTGTTATTTTCCAGGGATATCAAGGGTTAGTATCTTCGTCAGAGATGGCTATCAGACACATCTTTTCCAACAGTTTCTTCTATAAGGATTTGACAACATTAAGAGATTTAGGCGCTCAAGTTGCCAAGCACAATTCGAGAAGATTCACTCAAGAGTATGGAAATATCGTATCTCTTTTGAATGCTACCAGTGAGCCATGGGCTCTACTCACTTTTCTAAAGTACTACGACCCAAATTTACGTTGCTTCACTTTCCAGGACTATCAGCTTCTTCCTACTCTAGAGGAGTATGCCTTCATTTTTACATCAGGGTTCAAAACCGAGTTCATTTCGTCAACATTCTAAAGGTGTTTAATCTTGAAGCTGTCGATGAGGCTCTTTATTTGAGCCTGAACAATGTGAAAGAGAATTGGAAGCACAAAAGGTGTCCTTGGCATTCCGTCAATATTTCCAAAAATGAAACTAAAGAGTTTGCGAGTGAAAGAAACTAGTTGGCCTTCAATGTTGTAGTGGCTATCTTAATTTATGGGATAATTATGTTCCCAAATGTTGCAAACTTTGTAGATTGCACTGCTTCTTACCTCTTCATAGATACAAACCTTGTGTCGACTCTTCTTGCTGATACTCACCACTCCATTCACTCCAAGTATGGAAAGGAACAACTTTTTGTTGTTTGTCATTACTGAATAAGTGGTTCATGTCTCACCTACCTGTATGCAGACCACTTGTGGATGTTCAAGGATCTTAATCATTTTCTCAAAGATTTATGAGTCTCACTCATCATGATAAAATGGTATAACCCTAAGAAAAATATTTCTAAGATCATTACGAGCAGTGGGGAGTTTTCTAACGTCCCTCTCATTAAAAGAAGGGGTTGCATCATCTACAATCCTATGCTCAGACTTCGTCAGTTAGGATATGCAATGGATGCTGAACCTTTCGACAAGGAGGTAGAAAATTTGGTTTTCTTTGATAAGGTGGAAAATCTTGGATTGTTGAAGAAAGTACAACTAGCCTGGGATGAGATTCATAGGGAAGACAAAGCTCTCCTTGATAGGAAGGATGTTAGTGCTAGAATCCCTTACACCAGGTGGGTCATGAAGAGAGTTGAAATTTTGTTATTGCCTTACCCTCGAGAAGAATTATTCCATTAGTAGATTCCACGAAGTAGCTTTTGTCGCATGATTACCACAAGAATTGTTGGATGGGATCTTAATTCCTTTTTTTTGCTACCGTGGGTGTAAACTCAGTCGATTATGGATCTCTTATGATGCAATATTTTCTCGTCTATACGAATTCATCTGATTTTTAGTTTTGTTATGAATGGAAAATAGTGTTTGCTTTACTATTGCTTATCTCTACTATATTGTTTGGTCTTTCTTGATGGTTGACAAAATTCTTGGATAATTGGGAAATTACAAAAACATAACATGCATGATCACACATTTAATGCATTACATGTCTTTTAACTAGTCTTCTTATATGGTGGTTCATCTTTTTCTAAGAAGAGGTGTTCAACGACGACTACTCACAAATACTGAACAATAAGTTGTTGACGCCTTGGCAAAAACCAAGAGCAAACAAGTGATGATTGGTAATCAGAAACATGTTCAGGCTAGTGTGCCTAAACCAATTGATGTATCTCAACAGAGAAACATGTACAACATCATAGAGAAGATGCATCTGATTCCCTCTAAGATGTATATTTTATCTCTGTTGAGATATTCTGAAGCTCACCAGAATGCTCTGATGAATCTACTGGAAAATTCTCTTGTACCGCAAGAGATAACAGTTGTAAAGCTTGTACCAATCTATCTGTCGGAAATGGTTTAGATTTTTCTAACTTTGATCTCCCTCCTGAAGGTCGCAACCATAATAAGGCATTGCACATCTCTATTGAGTGCAAGGGAACGACTTTGTCGCGTGTGTTGGTGGATACCGGATCCTTTCTGAATGTATGGCCAAAATCAGCACTAATGAAGTTTAATTACTCCAATATTAAATTGTGTCATAGTGATTTGGTGGTAAAAGCTTTTGATGGATCCAGGCGGTCAGTGTTTAGTGAATTTGACTTACCTATCAAGGTGGGGGCCTCATACCTTTACTACTACATTTTATGGATATACATTCGTCATATTGTTGCTTGTTGGATCCCACAGATTCATAAAGTTGGGGAAGTTACTTATACCCTTCACCAAAAGCTAAAATATCCTTCATATTGAAAAATAATCACTGTTTATGGTGAGGAAGAATACATTGTGATTTATTTGACTTTATTTCGGTATGTGGAGATTGAAGGAGAAGTTCATGAAACTATGTTTTTGGCTTTTGAAACTATTCATATGATTAAGAATCCTCATTCTGGGGAAAGAAAAAACCTGATACTTCTTTAACTTCATTCAAGGATGCCCAAGCACTAGTTAAGGCCGGTCACCCCGAAGGTTGGGGTCAGGTTATGGATGTCATTCCAGTTCAACAAGTTCGATTTGGGTTTCAACCGCGGGAAGTAGAGTGCAGCTCCCAAATCTTCAAATTTGTCTACTCCATTGAAGTTTTCCAGCTCTGGTTTCGCCCAAGATGGATGAACTAGTGTAACTAATGATAAATACATTGTCTACAGTATTGATGTTTAGATTTGCCCAAGTGTTCCAGGTCAGAAGCTGAATGATTGGACTTCAGGGGATACCATCCAAGTTACGACTACTAAGGATCTATTTGTAGATCGATTGGTAGACAAAGTCGTCACACTATACCCAGGGCACCTGACTATTCAATCAGGGGCACTCCCCACAACTTTGTCTTCCTAAATCTTCTCGCCGGCAGTCAATGCATATCCCCTAAGTAAAGCCATGTGGTAGAGTTTTTTTAGTAGAAACACAAGCATCCTTAGAAGCATTCAAATTCTATCATGATGTCATATGCCCAATTACTCCCTCAACTATTTGAACATCAGTTGATTGAGTTCCATACTGTGCGTTTTCCTCTTGCATATCTTCCACTTGATTATGACGAGAATGCTAAGTTTAAGTTTCATTTTGGGTCATTTGGTCTTAATATTGAGGATCACAAAGGTTGAAGTATAAAGTCCAACATATGTCTGGTATATTTTCCAAAGGCCAACTCCGTTTGGAAATTCATTCTATAATATTTCTCTCAATGAAGTTTCACTTCCGTGTGATAGAAGATGAGGTGAAAGAAATCTATGGATACACATGAAGCGGTAGAAATAATGAGACTAAACCATTGGATTGAATTGACTCGCACAAATCAAATAAAAATCGCCACTGCGCTTTATTGTTTCCAAAGGAATGGGAAAATACGAATAACCAAAAAATAGGGGTAGAGAATCTAGGTTCGGGGGTTGGTTATGCAAAGGAAAGATATTAGCACCCTAAACATATACGGTACTCCGCTGAAACCTCTTTGAAGTTTGTGTATTTTGGCTTATAAATGTTGTATACAAAAAACAGATTTGTGGGGATGAGAAGAGAAGTAGTTTTATACAATTTTTGCACCCTCCGCGGTTGCGAACCATTAGTGCATATGTACCACCTTCCATGCAATATGGGATCAGGGTACTCGTAGTTCACCTTTAAAATTAAAAAAAAAAATACAACTGTATTGGTTAATTTTAAGAGACAAAACATCATCGTCGTATCCGAGTGGAAGATCATACTTACTACCCACGTTTATGAGAAAGGAGAATTTGCGTCATCTTAAAATGGAGGATATAGCTTGGATTTTAAAATCAACAAAGCCTCACTCAAAATCTAAGTGGAAAATATCTCACTTCACTATATATCGTAGAAGTATAGTAGTTCGCATCACTACAAGGATTGACAAGAGTCTAATCTTTTGAGAAAATTTTAAAACAAAAATCCAAAAATCCAAAATTGAAAAATGGTTTGAATGAGATTGATTGACTTTTTGTCTTCTCACAAAAATGTTAAAGTATTATTAAGTTGTTTAAAGTTTGATTAAGAAAATATTTTTTGAAAATGCATAGACCTACGTCCAAGTTTATCATGAAAGCGGTTCAAGTTTTTAAAAAAACAAGAATAGTTTTGAAAAGGAGGGATGAGATTTTTGAAATTAAAGAAGGTGGGAGGATATGAAGGGACTATCCTAAAGCATAAGGTAAAAGATAGAGAAAAGAACCCTCTAACCAACAAGAAGACAACTCTAGACATAATGAGTCAATGTAGAATTCCCATCCTTTGGATCGAAACCAAAAAATCAAAGATAATAAAACTTTTAAGAAAATAAAGCTTCAAATGCATTATGTCTTCACAAAAATTGGGCAGAGTAACGGCTGTATACAGATGAATTCTCGATCACAGACAAAGCATATAATCAGAATAACCTGTATACAAAGAAAAAACAACCCAATGTCTTGGTGTAAACCCCAAGAAATCTAGACAAAATAACAGTAGAAGTTACAAGGTCTCAAGGTAATCAAGGTGTCTACTCCTAAGTCTAAGAAGTCAATAACTCCATCATGCCAAGGATAGTAACCAAATAGTCCAAGTAACATTAAATTTTTTTATGGTTCAAGTTGATTATTAGGTATCTTCAAAAAGAAAATGAAAAGCTCAAGTGAGCGAAATAAAAATTACATAAAGATAAATGCTCAAGTGAGAAAATATGAAACTAACATGAAATGAAAATGCTTAAATAAATGTGCTTAAAGTAAAAGTATAATGTAAAAGCATAAAATAAAGTCAATTGTTAGAACTAGAAGTTAGTTGAATGACCATCTTGAAACTTTCATTTTAAAACTCATTAGAAGATTGATAAAATCAAAGCCTCTCAATAACAAGTTACATTTTCTTTTTGTCAAGTATATCATTCACTTCAAAATCCCAAGGCAACAATAAATGATCAACGATGTTTAAATGATTCACTTAGTTCCAAAATTTATGAAAATTCATTAGAGGGTTGATAATACCAAATTATCTTAACAATGAACCTCATGATTATTGGATCAAAGGTTTCAAATTAAACATGCTTGGGTTTGCAAACATAGGTTTGGGTCACAAATGATTATTTCTCGAATAGGGACAAAATTTAGCGCTATGTTAAGTAATCGTAAGTGGAATTATATAGAAGTCACACCTATTTTGAGGCCGGTCAATAGCAATTTATGTGCCATATGTTTGGAGTGATGATATGTAGATTATCCTCTAACAACATGTAGCACAAAGAGAAGAGGATGAGATAAAGACGGAGGGGATACATTTGAATCAAAAACTTTGATCAAAACTATCATTAAAATCATTCGTCCATTTTGGTGGAGTTGAACTCAACACTCAAGATCCAATGATGTTAATGAAGTTTTTGATCAACAATCACATAGTTAGAATATATTAAAAAAAAGAAATTGCATTTAATGAATAAAATAAAAAGAGAAAAATGAATTTTAAATTCTTTTTAAAATAAATATAAGAGGTAAAATAGCGAACTATTTTAAAAGTATCAAAGAAAAATTTAAAAAGACCACAGGAAAATCAGAAATGACCTAAAATATTTTTTATAAATTTTTTGGTAATTTTTTAAAACAAAAAAGTATTTTTAAACTAATTAAAATCATTCAAATAAGTGAAGAAAAAGATCAAAAATAGTAGAAGTTAATAAAATTCTAGAAAAAATTTTCAAAATCAGAAATGAGTAAAATGATTTTTATAAAATTTTTCAGAATTTAAAAATATCAAAAAGAATATTTAAATAATTAGAAACAAGTCAAAATAAAGGAAAAAATATAAAATATATCAAATCTGAAATAAAACCCTGAAAAACTAAAAATCAGAAAGAGAATATTTGAAAATAGTTTTGTGAATTTTTTCATAATTTTTGAGTCAGAAATGAATTTTCTATGATTTTTTGAAGTTTAAATCAATAAAAAAACAAAAATTCAGAAAATAAAATAACAAACCAAAAAAATGTGGACCATTGGATGAGAGTCAAAACTCGCTAGTAATCAGATCCAAAGGATCAAGTATGCTGTGCATATCATGGTCAACTTTGGAAATTGCACTAGATCACCTTTTAAATATTAAAAACAACTAAAATTCTGGCGCGTTGGATGGAGTCGGACTAATGAAAGTAATCAGATCCAAGGACTCTCAAAGCGCGCGTAAGATAGAGAAAACACACTAGATTGAATTCGAAAAATCACATGTCACGCTTTCATTGGTTGAAGCACGACACGTAGGTCGTCATCAACCTCCAAATGCCCTAGATTGGGATTCCTTAAACTGTAAAATTAGAGGACCAGACCGGTACCATTAGATTCATCTCTTCAATATGATTCTAATGGTACCATCGTGCCAAATTTATATAAACTAAGAAAAGAAAAAATTGAGAAAACATAGAAATAATAGAGAGAACGGAATTCTGGAATATCTCACTCAAATCTCAATGAAATCACATTGTAAAAAGCATGAGAATCAGAAGGATGCAGAGAGTAGATTAGTCTTTTATTTGGATCAATTTGACCAAGAAATCTACCTGAACAAAGTAGCACAAGATGGCTCTGAAAATAGACTTCTGTAGATCAATATAGGTTACAATTCTTGAAGGTGGAAGTGTGGTTAGCTTCAGAGAAGTTCAATGAAGCTAACTGAATGGAGCTTTTGGTGTTTTGGAGTGAGAAAGTAAAAAATCATAAATTCAAATTCAGAGTTCGTGTGGGATCTGAACAGGGGTAAATTGGCTATCAAATCTTGAGGAAATGAATGCAATATGTCCCTCTATTTATAGGGAAGCAAATGGGATGATTAAGCGTGTGGAATGATGAAGTTTGAAGGGAAATCGTGTGAAGTTGCAAGCATGAAAAGTGTGACTCGTATTTTGCTCAAAACTTAACCAAAACTTGCATTTCAAGGTGCTAATCACATCTGGAAATCGTTAAACATGATTAGAAGTAAAAACACCCAGAAATTTAGTGATTAGAAGCCGAATTGTGCATTTCAAATTCTAACTTGGAGGAAAAAATCAGTTACAAGGTACCAACTTTGAATGAATGGCATTCACAACTCAAGGACTCTTAGGACATGATTCTTGAAGAAATTGAAAGATAAGGTCACAAATTTTACAATGTGAAAATAATGGGATTAAATGGATACTTGAGCTAGGAGTTGTGATGAGTCAAAGTTGAGAAAATGATGCTGACTTTTTGTATTTAGAAAAATTCTAAGTTTTTTCTTCAAAATTAACCTATAATGTTTTGCATCCAAGCATGGCCTTCCACCCAAATTTTGCTTTTGACTAAAAAAGATGGAATGAAGTAGATATCTTAAATGACATTATGAGATTTGAACCAGTTAAAACTCCAAGAATCTAGAAAATTATGACTTTGTGAAGTTGGTGAAAATCCATGAAATGACCTATAACCTTTTGCATTCTTAGGGCATCTTCCATCCATTTTCAAGCTTTTCACATAAAATAGGAGTTGAAGTTCACACCCTTAAGAACATTATGGAAAAATAATGGGCTCAAGGAGATAAAAATTGACAAAGGTATGATCTTTTGAAATCACATAAGGGCATTTAATGGCCTATCTAGGGGACTTTTAATTTTTCTTTATCATTAGGCATCTTCCACATAAAATTTTCTTGAAAATTTTGAAGTGATTGGTTGATAACTCTTTAAAGAGAATAATGTCTCTGGAATAACTCAAAAATACCAAAATATGAGCAGGATATAGCCCTTAGAAGTTCAAAACCCTAGCTCGTAGAGCAGCAAAATAACTTGGAAACCTCTTTCAATTTTGACAAACTTTCTTGCATAATAACTCTTTCCCTATGAATGGAAGTTGTTGTGGATGATAATAAGAACCCATAGCAACAAAAAAAAACTTCACGTGTTAAGAATTGAGAGATTTACGCACTTGTGACCAAGAAATCAAGTACTTGTCCAATTAAGTCAAATGTCTTCAATAAACTCTTGCATCTTTTGATTTTATTTGACAAATTGAGGCATGATAAATCATAGTAGACCTTATCATGATATTACTTTAAGGAATCTTTTATTATGAAGCTTGAATATCAATGAAGCTTTATTGAAGAAGGCATGGAAATAAACTCATGAACCTATAAATCAACCTGATGAAATGTGTTATGCCGTCACCTATAACATCATCATTTAGAGAAAACATTCATATTTTTTAGTTAAAATTTAATCAATACAAAACAAATATGATCATGATATATAACTCAAGGTTCTTAGTGATTCCTCATGAGCAAACCTACAGGTAGAGAGATGAGCCAAACCCTAGTGTGACCTTGTTGTGATTGGGTATGAGATGATAGAATAATATTAGGGGCAAAGTTGGGGTATAACAACTGCCCTTATTTAAGTGTCTTCTATATGGAGATACAAATATCAAAATCTTCTTGTCGACGCGATTGAAGATACTTAAATATAAAACAAGCCCTATTTTTTGCCCTAAGATGTCGTGCAATGCATATGATTGTGCATGCAAAAAAATAAATTCATAGGTGACACAGGACACCACTGGGGAAACCGAAAATAAAAGATTAAAAGAAAATAGACCAGGAAAATAGATCACTGTTGAACAGAAGACTCCTCTCTATTGGGATAAATCCTAAGAGGGAAATAAAGCAACATCAACTCAAATATTGAGAAGAGAAAATAAAGGATAATAATGATCGACAGATAACCGCAAACTATCCACTCATTAAGAAGATAGAAAAACAGGTAATGTCGACCCACACGGGGATAGAATTGGTAGGATAATACCAACAGACATCGATATTAGGGTATGCCACAAATGACCAGCATCAGTACTTATGACTGGAAACAAACAAACTTTTTCAGAGCAAAGTGAATCTCAACGACGAACTATCTCCCATAATGACGAGACCACCATTCATCGGAGTAACAAAATCTCAACAATGAACTATCTCCCATAATGATGAGACTACCATCCATCGGAGTAACAAATCTCAACAATAAACTATCTCCCATAATGACGATACTACCACCCATCGGAGTAACAATCTCAACAACAAACTATAATGACGAGCCTACCATCCATTGGAGTAACAAATCTCAACAACAAACTATCTCCCATAATGATGAGACTACCATTCATTGGAGTAAACAAAACTTAACAACGAACTATCTCTCATAATGATTAGACTATCATTCATTGGAGTAAACATATCTCAACAACTAACTATCTCCTATAATTACGAGACTACCATTCATTGGAGTAACAAATCTCAACAACGAACTATCTCCCATAATGAAGAGACTATCATCCATTGGAGTAATAAATATCAACAATGAACTATCTCCCATAATGACGAGACTACCATTCATTGGAGTAAAATAATCTCAACAACGAACTATCTCCCATAATGAAGAGACTACCATTCATTGGAGTAAACAAATCTCAACAACAAACTATCTCCTATAATGACGAGACTAGCATCCATTGGAGTAAAAATCATGAATCTTCTCTGGGAACTAACATACTTACTGGGAAGTACAATTTGCTCAAACAAAGAGACCTGCCACTTGTTGTTATGAGACGGAGTTGCAATAATGCTGATGGGAAAAGAATTATGACTTCCTGGGGAAATGCTAATATAATCCCGCCGAGAAGGTAAAGTCTTCTCATGCAAAATAAATGCACATTCTAAAACTCGAGCCTAAAGCATGCAGAAATCAGAATAACAATATTTCCGAGGACCATAAATTCAAACCAGAATGAAACAGTCAACTAAGATAGCACCTGATGAGAAATAAACTCAAAAGGGGAACAAAAATCATCCAGATAATAAGCTGAATAGGAAGGCTAAAACAAAATTCTTCCATGATGGATAACTCAGTGGGGAAATTGAAAGGATATTGTAAGTGTTTAGTTATTGGCATGTATTTTTTGTAAAACCAGGTGTGTGAATGTCATGACTGATGTCATAACATTCTGGATTATTAGGTACTTTATGCAGAAAAAATATGGCATACAGTAGCTACTGTTTATGAGTGTGTATCTGAGCATTTTGCAATGATCACATTTATTGCCTTCTACCAAAATCAGTAAACAGGAATTCTGATGTCATAACAAATGTTAAGACATCCTGTACTGATCTAACAGATATGCAGTTTGGTTAATTCTGAGATTTTTCAGGAAGATGGCTCTTTCCTTCCTGAACAGAATCTCACGTGGACTTTGGGTTAACCTAGCTCAACCCTAATCTGGTTGATAAAGTCTTGTGACCAAGTCTTAAGGTTAAACCTAATTAACCCTAGCTTTTTGTGGAAACCCTAACTGAAGAAACAACTGCATATATATTCAACAGGAATGCTGGTTGCAAAGTAACTCTTTTGACTGAAGATCAATTAGGAGCTGTATAGTTTTAACTGCTGTAATCCAAGCAAGTATCATTGTGATAAGTGACTTGGAATAGGTTTTGATTGTAAGGGTTTTTTGTATCACTCAAAGCTTTGAAGCAAGAGTGTTTTGTGTCTCTTGACTAAAGCTTTGAAGCAAAGTCAAGTTAGGTTTATGTATCACTCAAAGCTGTGAAGCACGAGTGTTTGTATTACTTGATTAAAAAGCTGTGAAGCATAATCAAGTGTATGTTCTAAAGAGTGTCTTCATTATTTCATTAGTCAATTATTTTAAGTATCACTGCTGTGATTGAGGGGGAGTGAGTAGGAACTCAGGTTTAAGTTGAACTTAGATTGAAGTTGCATTGGGTAGGTCTTAAGTGAAGGAGATAAATTGGTTGGTTTATTCCTGAATTAATATCTCTTATAGTGGATTTCCTCCCTGGCTTGGTAGCCCCTAGAGTAGGTGTTGTTTCACACTGAACGGGGTAAACAATTGACTGTGTTCTTTACTGTTTTTATTTACTGTCTTATAGAAAGTCAGATACGGTGTCATAACATTCACTGTGACATTGAGTATCTGCTGCCAGAATTTCAATTGGCATCAGAGCAGGCACCCTGCCTATATTACTGGGTGAGATCTAGGGATATCCCTTTCTGGCACTATGGACAAAGAAGGAATTTTTGGAAATAGACCACCCATTCTGGATGGAACAAATTATGACTACTGGAAACCTCGTATGATTGCCTTCTTAAAATCACTGGACAAAAAGGCTTGGAGAGCTGCTGACAAAGGATGGAACCATCCCACCATAACTGAGAAAGATGGGATAATCAGTCTGAAGCCTGAGGAAGAATGGAGCAAAGAAGAAGATGAGCTGCCCTGGGTAATTCCAAAGCTTTAAATGCCTTGTTCAATGGAATTGATAGAAACATATTCAGACTAGTACATCAATGTGAACTGTCCAAGGAAGTGTGGGACACTCTCAAAACTACCCATGAGGGCACATCCAAAGTAAAAATGTCAAGGCTTCAGATGCTGACTACCAAGTTTGAGAACCTAAGGATGAAGGAAGATGAAACCATTCATGAGTTTCACATGAACATCTTGGAGATTGCCAACACCTCAGGAGCATTGGGAGAAAAGATGTCTGAAGAAAAACTGGTGAGAAAGATTCTCAGATCCCTGCCTAAAAGATTTGCAATGAAGGTAACTGCTATAGAGGAAGCCCAGGATATCAGCAAGTTAAAGGTGGATGAACTCATTGGGTCTCTTCATACTTTTGAGATGGGGATCAGTGACAATGTTGACAAGAAAAACAAGAGGATAGCACTTGTATCCAACTCTGAAGATAAAAACAAGGAGGATGAAGAAGAAAATATTTCAGAAGCTATAGCCATGCTTGGAAGACAATTCAACAAACTCATCAAGAGAATGGATCCAAAGTCAAGGTCAAATGTTGAGAACATCCCCTCTGACATTAACAAATCTTATGACTCCAGCAGAAGACCAAGGTCTAAAGAGAAGGGAAATCAAGGCAGAGGAATTCAATGCCATGGTTGTGAAGGATATGGGCATATTCGAGCTGAATGTCCTACCTTTCTTAAGAAACAAAAGAAAGGAATGACTGCTTCCTGGTCTGACTGTGATTCAGAAAGTAATTCTGAAGAAGAATCTGCCAAACTAGTTACTGCACTAACTGGTGTTTTTACCTCTGAAAGTGACACTAGTGATGAGGAAGTGACATTTGAAGAACTGGCTGATACTTACAAGAAATTGTGTATCAGAAGTACTGAAGTCTGTGTGCAAAATGAGAGACAAACAAAACTCATCATAAAGTTGGAGGCTGAAAAAAGGGCAGACCTTGAAACTATAAGTCATCTAGAAGGGGAAGTTCAAATGCTGAACTCAAAACTGAAGCAGATGACCAAATCTGTCAAGATGCTGACAAATGGAACTGATAAATTGGAAGAAATCCTTCAGGTTGGACAAAATGTGGGAAACAAGTCTGGTCTAGGATTTGTGGCAACAAAGAAATCTGGTGCAGACAAGAAGATCGGGTCTGATAAAAAAATGTCAAAGCAGATGTCACAACATAACACTCAACATCGGGAACAGAGAAATATGAAGAAAAAGTACCAAAGATGGAGATGTCATCATTGTGGGAGGTTTGGTCACATAAAGCCTTTCTGCTTCAGATTGTATGGATACCCTAATCAGAACCCAGGTGTCAAACCTAAGTCTAACAGGGTACCTCATACTCCTCAATGGAAGAAAAAGGCTACTGCCCTGATAGCCCACACTTCCCTGAGAGTCTCTACAAAGGAAGACTGGTACTTTGACAGTGGGTGTTCTAAGCACATGACTGGAATTAAGAACCTTCTCAATAATGTTAAACCTCACACCACTAGTTATGTGACCTTTGGAGATGGTGCTAGAGGTGAAATTAAAGGAGTTGGTAATTTGGACTGCCCTGGAGTTCCAAATCTGAATGAAGTACTATTGGTAAAAGGCCTGACTGCTAATCTCATTAGTATCAGTCAATTATGTGATCTAGGATTCAAGGTCAACTTCTCAAAATCTGAATGTCTTGTAATTAATGAAAAACAAGAAGTTGTAATGAAAGGAGTCAGATCTAAAGATAATTGTTACTTGTGGGAGCCTGAGAACACTAATTACTCCACTGTGTGTTCTATTGCCAAAGAAGAAAAAGAGGTGAAACTGTGGCACCAAAAACTTGGCCATCTTCATCTAAGAGGAATGAAAAGGATTATCTCCATGGAGGCAGTCAGAGGGATTCCAAGACTGCAAATTGATGAAGGGAGAGTTTGTGGTGAATGTTAGGTTGGTAAGCAGACTAGGATGTCACATCCAAAGTCAAGACATCTGACCACCTCTAAGGTTCTGGAACTTCTACATATGGATATGATGGGACCAATGCAGGTGGAAAGTCTTGGTGGAAAGAGACATGCCTATGTTATTGTGGATGACTATTCCAGATTCCCCTGGATTAACTTCATTAAGGAAAAATCTGATGTGTTTGAAGTTTTTAAAGAACTGTGCAAAAGAATTCAAAGAGAAAAAGAAGGGTGTATTGTCAGAATCAGAAGTGATCATGGCAAGGAATTTGAAAACAGTAAGTTTAATGAGTTCTGTTCCTCAGAAGGAATTAGTCATGAATTCTCTTCTCCTATAACTCCTCAACAAAATGGAGTTGTAGAAAGGAAAAATAGAACCATACAGGAATCTGCCAGAGCTATGATACATGCCAAAAGACTTCCTATTCATTTTTGGGCTGAAGCTATGAATACAGCCTGTTATGTCCATAACAGAGTCACTTTGAGAAAGGGAACCTCATCCACCATTTATGAACTCTGGAAAGGAAGAAAGCCAATTGTGAAGTACTTCCATGTATTTGGCAGCAAATGATATATTCTGGAAGATCGTGAACAAAGGAGAAAGCTGGACCCTAAAAGTGATGAAGGTATATTTCTAGGATACTCCTCCAACAGCAGAGCTTATAGGGTATTCAATTCTAGGACCAAAGTCATGATGGAATCAATAAATTTCATAGTTGATGATTATCATGAAGAAACAGATGTCCCTTGTAATGTTGAGACATTCTTTGAGACTCCAACTCAACAGAATGACCTTCCTAACACCACTACAGCAGACTCTGAATCCAAGGAAGCTAGCAAAATCCCTTCCATCAGAATTCAGAAAGATCATCCTAAAGAAATCATTATAGGGGATCCAAATAGTGGAGTCATTACAAGATCTAGAGAAATCATCTCAAACTCTTGCTTTGTGTCTAAAATTGAACCAAGAAATGTTAAGGAGGCCTTAACTGATGAATACTGGATTGGTGCAATGCAAGATGAATTGAACCAATTTAAGCAACATGAAGTTTGGGAGTTAGTTCCTAGACCAGAGGGAACAAACATCATTGGCACAAAATGGATATACAAGAACAAATCAGATGCTGAAGGAGTTGTCACTAGGAATAAGGCAAGACTTATTGCCCAAGGATACACTCAAGTTGAAGGGGTTGATTTTGATGAGACCTTTGCCCCTGTAGCCAGACTGGAATCTATCAGACTCCTATTGGGAATTGCTTGTCTCCTGAAGTTCAAGCTGTTTCAGATGGATGTAAAAAGTGCCTTCCTAAATGGGTACTTAAATGAAGAAGTTTATGTGGAACAGCCTAAAGGTTTTGTGGATCCAAACCACCCTGATCATGTCTACAAATTGAGGAAAGCTCTATATGGCCTGAAACAAGCTCCTAGAGCATGGTATGACAGGTTAACAAAATTTCTCTCAGATAAAGGATACAGAAAAGGAGGCTTGGATAAAACCCTCTTTGTCAAAAATGAAGGAGGGAAGTTAATGGTAGCTCAAATATATGTTGATGACATAGTGTTTGGGGGAATGTCAGAACAAATGGTTAAACATTTTGCTGACCAGATGAAGGCTGAATTCGAAATGAGTCTCATGGGAGAACTGACTTATTTTCTTGGACTGCAAGTCTCACAGATGGAGGACTCAATCTTTCTATCTCAAAGCAAGTATGCAAAGAACATTGTCAAGAAGTTTGGTATGGAGAATGCCAGTCACAAAAGGACCCCTGCACCTACTCATTTAAAGCTATCCAAAGATTCAAGTGGGGTTAAGGTGGACCAAATTCTGTACAGAAGTATGATAGGAAGTTTGCTGTACTTAACAGCCAGCAGACCTGACATTGCTTTTGCAGTTGGAGTTTGTGCAAGATACCAAGCTGATCCTAAAGTCAGTCATATCAACCAAGTAAAGAGAATTTTGAAGTATGTAAGTGGAACTTACAACTATGGCTTGCTGTACTCTCATGGTTGTGAACCAACTCTGACTGGTTATTGTGATGCTGATTGGGCTAGAAGTGTTGATGATAGAAAAAGCACCTCTGGAGGATGTTTCTTCTTAGGAAATAATCTGGTCTCCTGGTTCAGCAAGAAACAGAACTGTGTGTCTCTCTCTACTGCTGAAGCTGAATACATTGCAGCTGGTAGTAGCTGTTCTCAAATGATCTGGATGAAACAGATGCTTACTGAGTATAATGTCACACAAGATGTTATGACATTGTACTGCGACAATCTGAGTACAATCAACATTTCCAAGAATCCTATTCAGCATAGCAGGACCAAGCATATTGACATAAGACATCACTTTATCAGAGACCTTGTAGAAGAGAAGACGATTAAACTAGAACATGTTGCCACTGAGCTACAGCTGGCTGACATTTTTACCAAGGCACTTGATGCAAATCAATTTGAAAACATGAGGGGCAAGTTGGGTATTTGCCAACAGGAGGAATTGTGGCAATTAATTTTTCTTAAAACAAGGGTTGAAGGAGTTATTTTTGATTGGGTTAATCATATGCTTTCCCATTTCTTTCATAATTATTAAGAAGCTGAATAGACACTCATTTGCCTCCTTCCTCTCTCATCTCTGCAACAAATCCCATTCTCTCAATCAAAGTTCTCTCTCTAGTTGGTACAGGAGGAGACTGAAGGAAACAGAAGGGAAGAGGGTGCTGCTGAAGATCAGCTCAATGCTGAAGAAAGTAGCTCCTCTGAAGATGACAGTGCTTAAAGTTTGGTGGAGTTGACAAGCCTGATGCTGGTTCCTGTTGATGCAAGTATTTTCAGATTTTATTTGTTGTTTTTATTACTTATTTTGGATGACTGTATAACATATAAGTACATGTATCTTTGGCCTATTTGTGGCTAAAGAGGGGGAGATATTTTGTGTTAATTACTTGGTAAACATCATATTTTTTCTGCAGTCATATTCATTCTGCTGCTCTCTATTCTCTGATTACTTAGGGGTTTTAGCCAAAAATCTGCCAAAGGGGGAGTTTGTAAGTGTTTAGTTATTGGCATGTATTTTTGGTAAAACCAGGTGTGTGAATGTCATGACTGATGTCATAACATTCTGGATTATTAGGTACTTTATGCATAAAAAATATGGCATACAGTAGCTACTGTTTATGAGTGTGTATCTGAGCATTTTGCAATGATCACATTTATTTCCTTCTACCAAAATCAGTAAACAGGAATTCTGATGTCATAACAAATGTTAAGACATCCTGTACTGATCTAACAGATATGCAGTTTGGTTAATTCTGAGATTTTTCAGGAAGATGGCTCTTTCCTTCCAGAACAGAATCTCACGTGGACTTTGGGTTAACCTAGCTCAACCCTAATCTGGTTGATAAAGTCTTGTGACCAAGTCTTAAGGTTAAACCTAATTAACCCTAGCTTTTTGTGGAAACCCTAACTGAAGAAACAGCTGCATATATATTCAACAGGAATGCTGGTTGCAAAGTAACTCTTTTGACTGAAGATCAATTAGGAGTTGTATAGTTTTAACTGCTGTAATCCAAGCAAGTATCATTGTGATAAGTGACTTGGAATAGGTTTTGATTGTAAGGGTTTTTTGTATCACTCAAAGCTTTGAAGCAAGAGTGTTTTGTGTCTCTTGACTAAAGCTTTGAAGCAAAGTCAAGTTAGGTTTATGTATCACTCAAAGCTGTGAAGCATGAGTGTTTGTATTACTTGATTAAAAAGTTGTGAAGCATAATCAAGTGTATATTCTGAAGAGTGTCTTCATTATTTCATTAGTCAATTGTTTTAAGTATCACTGCTGTGATTGAGGGGGAGTGAGTAGGAACTCAGGTTTAAGTTGAACTTAGATTGAAGTTGCATTGGGTAGGTCTTAAGTGAAGGAGATAAACTGGTTGGTTTATTCCTGAATTAATATCTCTTATAGTGGATTTCCTCCCTGGCTTGGTAGCCCCCAGAGTAGGTGTTGTTTCACACTGAACTGGGTAAACAATTGACTGTGTTCTTTACTGTTTTTATTTACTGTCTTATAGAAAGTCAGATACGGTGTCATAACATTCACTGTGACATTGAGTATCTGCTTCCAGAATTTCAGATATATACTTTCTTCTTAAGGTTGACACTCTATTGAACAGAGGGTAATATAACTCGGCAAAATAGGGTAATATGCTAACACAATATTAATGGATGCAAATGAGAAATGAATTTTAATTCAGCTATGCATAATGTATATGTGAATGTATGAATGTTATCATGTACATGATAACAAAACAGACACACAACACTAGGAATAACCAGACAAGACCAACTTGAGTAAAGTTAACACTCGGCTAAATCACATCCAGGATGAATATTTAAAAGAAATTAAGCACCAACTGAGGAAACAGATTCCTATTCCATGACTTAACTTCAATGGGAAAAACAAGATCCGAAAGTAGTCAAACCAAAACAATAAAATCAGTGCAAATACAGGGATATAACATCCTCTTCCAAGCTTCACCGGGAAACACTCACACAGACTTCAATGGGGAAAAAATGTCTCAACGTCTAGACTTCCACTGGAGATTATAATACTGACTTCATTAGGGCAGATGAAAACTGCATCATCAAGATATCAACTGGGGATCTCGTGCTAACTTCATTGGGTAGAATAATACCACATTATCAACTGGAGCCCAAAATACATTCTTCAATATTGAGAGTGAAGATTACACAAATATTTCTGATAGAAATTATGAAATCACATGGGGATAACAAACCTTCATAGAGAAACATTATCTCATATTTACTCGGGGATTTAAGAAGTCAAACAATACCACAAGTCAAAATTATGGGGATTTTAAATCAAACCCAGAACTTGGCAGGAGAAAACCTAAAAAGTTAACAACCATCTCAACACTTCTTAAAAAATATATTGCCCTTGTCTAGTTGCCTGGGAAATAAACAACAACAATAATGCTATCACTGAAAAAGGGCAACGTTTTGCAAATGATTCCACCTTAGTACGCAAAGGGATAAGGGACTTTCGTCATATGAGCGAAGACCTTACTAGGGAATCTGGGATAGAGGCTTCAGACCATGCAAACCTGAAATCAAAACGAACCAAGACTTGACTGGGGAAAATGGGATCACAAACCCAATACCACATCATACATCAATTGGTATCATCCCTAACTATCTGAGAAACACAAGAAGATCATACGCATACAAGAAAAGTGACTTGGGAGAACCTTCATGGGGAATACATACCTCCAATTTCAGAGTTCTTCCATCCTTGGAATTACCATTTTTGTGTTTCTTGAGACCCCGTAGATGATTACAAAGATTGGAAAATAGTAATATATTGGAAAAGATACATTGAAATACAATGACCACTATTCTCCCTAACAACTTTGAATTCCTGGGTATCGACTTCTGTTGAAGTATGGTGATAATCCGAGAAGATTGTTGCTTCAATGATCAAGTCTTGTCTGACGCAGTTACTTGCCAAGAAATCCCTAACTTTTTCCTAGGTTGCCCTTGTGGGTTTTCAACCTAGCGGGAATAATTAATTCTGTTTATGTCTCTTATTTTTGCCTAGACCGCCCTTTCAGGTTTTCAGCCTACCAAAACACTCTTTTTTTCCTAAGCCGCCCTTTCGGGTTTTCAAATTAGTGAGTTGTTCTTTAATTTCTTTACGAGAAGTATTTCTTGATTGCATCAGCATTCATAACACGTGGGAACTCCTCACCATCCATAGTTTCAAGAATCAATGCACTTTTAGAGAAGGCTTTCTTGACAACATATGGGCCTTCAAAATTGGGAGTCCACTTTCCCCTAGAATCAGCGTTAAAAGACATGATCTTCCTGAGCACGAGGTCGCCTTCTCTGAATTCGCGAGTCTTGACCTTCTTATCAAAAGCTTTCTCCATCCTCTTCTGGTATAACTGACCATGACACAAGGCCGTCATTCTCTTCTCTTCAATCAAATTCAATTGGTTAAACCTGTTATTGACCCACTCAGCCTATGACAACTTGGTTTCCATTGTCACACATAAAGAGGGAATCTCAACCTCAACGAGGAGCACTACTTCCATACCATACACAGGAGAGAAGAGGGTTGCCCCTTTTGAAGTGCGGACATATGTACGGTACCCATGCAAAGCAAAAGGGAGCATCTCGTGCCAATATTTATAAGTAACAACCATTTTAAGGATGATCTTCTTAATATTTTTATTAGCAGCTTCAACAGCCCCGTTCATATTTGGCCTGTAAGGAGATGGATTGTGGTGGACAGTCTTAAATTCTTCACAAAGTTCGGTCATCATCTTGTTATTCATATTTGAGCCGTTGTTAGTGATAATCCTGCTGGACACACCATATCGACATATAAGATTGTTCTTGATAAAGCGTACTACCACCTACTTAGTAACATTAGCATATGAAGTTGCTTCCACCCATTTGGTGAAGTAGTCAATTGCCACTAAGATAAAACAATGTACATTCGACGCCTTAGATTCAATCATTCCAATCATGTCAATACCCCACATAGAGAAAGGCTACATGGAAGAAATAACATTGAGAAGTATCGGAGGCACATGAATTTTGTCAACATAAATATGGAATTTATGGCATTTCTTTACAAATTTGTAACAACTAGATTCCATTGTCAGCCAATAGTAACCTTCCCTAAGCATCTTCTTTACCATCGAATATCCATTAGCATGAGGGCTAAAGGAACCTCCATGGGTCTCATGCATCAACATGTCTGCTTCGTGTCTATCCATGCTTTTGAGCAAGACCATGTCATAATTTCTTTTGTATAGCACATCTTCATTGAGGAAAAAGTTTCCTGCCAGCCTTCTTAATGTCTTCCTATCTTTGTTTGACGCACCAGCCAGGTATTCCTGAGTCTTGAGAAAATGCTTGATATCATAATACCACGGTTTTTCGTCTGACGTCTCCTTTGTTGCAAACACATGAGCTGGTCTAACCAAACGTCGCACTATGGTACGAGGCACATCGTTCCAAGTATTTACTTGATACATAGAAGCCAAAGTGGCCAAAGCATCCGCCGTCTGATTTTCATCTCTGGGAATATGATGGAATTCAACTTTGTTAATGAAAGGTAATAATCTTCTAGCATAGTCTTTGTATGGAATCAAGCCAGGGTGACGAGTATCCCATTCTCCTTTAATCTGATTTATTACCAAAACTGAATCTCCATACACATCTAGAATTTTGATTTTGAGATCTATAGCCTCCTCAAGACCCGTGATACAAGCTTCATATGCTGCCATATTATTCGTACAATCAAATACCAATCTTCTAGTAAATGGGATATGCGATCCATGAGGAGTGATAATCACAACACCGATTCCTTTCCCATAAGCATTCACAGCTCCATCAAACACCATGCCCAAACGAGATTCATGATCAAGACCTTCCTCAGGCAACGGTTCATCACAATCTTTTACTTTTAGAAACATAACATCCTTATCAGGGAAATCATATTTAACATACTAATAATCGTCAACTGGTTGGTGAGCAAGATAATCCGCCAACACACTGATTTTTATAGCCTTCTAAGCACAATATTCAATATCATATTCAAACAAGAGCATCTACCAACAGGCAATTCTTCCAGTAAGAGTAGGCTTTTCAAAAATATACTTAATTGGATCCATTTGGAAATCAACCAAGTCGTATGATTTAACATATATTTCTGCAACCGTTTTGCCACTCAGGCCAAAGCACAACATGTCTTTTCCAACATAGAATATCATGAATCACAGTCAGTAAACTTCTTGCTGAGATAATAAATGGCATACTCATTCTTCCATGTTTCATCTTGTTATCCCAAAATACAACCCATAGAATTATCTAACACTATCAGATACATAATCAATGGTCTTCCTTCATCAGGCAGGAGAAAGATAGGAGGTTCAAGAAGATACTCTTTAATACGTTCAAATTCCCTTTGGCAATCATCTTTCCACACACAACCTTGATCTTTCTTTAAATACTTAAAGATCGGCTCACATATTACAATCATATGGGAGATAAATCTGGAAATGTAATTCAAACGCCCAAGGAAGCCTCTAACTTGCTTTTCAGTTCTTGGCGCCGACATTTCTTGAATTTCTTCGACTTTATCAGGATCAACTTCAATCCCTTTTGGCTGACAATGAAACCTAACAATTTCCTTGATCGGACACCAAAGGTGCATTTATTTGGATTCAAGCGGAGACGATACTTCTTCAAACGCTGAAACAATTTTAACAAATCTTCTATATGTCCTTCTTCAGTCTGTGACTTGGCAATCATATCATCAACATATACCTCAATTTATTTGTGCATCAGATCATGGAATAGGGTTGTCATATCCCTCTGGTATGTTGCACCAGCGTTCTTCACCCCGAAGGGCATCAGTTTGTAACAAAATCTTCTCTGGGGTGTGATAAATGTTGTTTTTACCATGTTCTCAGGAGCCATTCTGATTTGATTATTTAAAGAAAATTCGTCCATGAATGAGAATACTTTGAATTTTGCTGTACTATCAACCAACATGTCAATATGTGGCAATGGAAAGTCATCTTTTGGACTAGCTTTGTTTAAATCTCTACAATCAACACACATGTGAATGTTTCCGTCTTTATTTGGTACTAGGATAAAATTGGAAATCCATTGAGGGTATACTGATGTCACAAGAAAACTGAAATTAATCTGCTTTAAAACATCTTTAATTTTCACTGCCATATCAGGGTGAGTTCTTCGCAATTTCTGCTTGACTGGTGGGCATTGTGGCTTTAGCGGCAAATGATGTTCCATAATATCAGTATCTAACCCCGGAAAATCTTGGTAATACCAAGAAAATATATCCATATACTCTTTCAACAATTCAATCAACCTGCTATTCATGCCAGGATCCAGCAATGCTCCAATCTTGACTTCTTTTGGATCTTCCTCTGAACCCAAATTGATTGTCTCCAACGGCTCCTTATACGGCTAATGGCACTTTCCTCATGCTCACGCAACGGTGAAACCTCTTCTGGGATTTCATCATATTCCTCTTCTTCAGCCATATACGCCAGATATTCAAATTGAGAGAGGGTGCAGGGTCATTGTACTCAACGGGTTTTTTAATTAATCTGCACATATGATTTATGATTGCTTTTAGAAACTGACACATATAGCAAGTGATTATGCAAATGCAATTACAATTATTATTTATTTTGAAAGGTTTTTTCTGATTACCATTTTCCAATAAAAAGCAGAAAATAAAGACATAATTTGGGTATTAAAGATAACTTTTATTATTAATTTTAAAGATCAAAGCAACAGATAAGCCCATACAATATCAATACTGTCACCTTGGGCAAAGTGAAAGATTTTTTGAAAATATTAACAAAAAACAAATTACTTTAAGACATGAATGCAAGAGGGAACATCATTAGTGATCCAATATTGGACTCTAACTCCTTGCATCGCGTAGTTTGGCATCTCCTGCTCTGCTTCATCTTCCACAATAGCATTGATCCTATGAACAGTTGGATGAAGATAACCTCCACTATGAAAGATATCCTGTTATTTACGCAGAGCATCCTTCGGCTTCATGTTCTCATATTTACAGTTCTTCACAGAGAATCCTAAACCATTTTTTTTCTTATTCACAGGCGGATCAACAATCTGCCCCCATACTTTACTAGGGCCATTATGCACTACCTGTTGAGAATCCTTCAACGAAGATATATAATTCTTATTTCCCTTATGTTATCAATGGATACAGATTGGATTTGAGTTCCAAAAGCATCTTCATTCACTTACACAACACTAAAAGAGGACAAATGAGATATTAACAAAGCCTGTTCTCCATTTATGATGACCACCTTTCCTTCACGCACAAACTTTAGCTTCTGGTGCAAAGTTGAAGTGACAACTCCTGCCTCGTGTATCCACGGCCATACCAGTAAATAGTTGTAAGCGGGCACAATATCAATAACCTGGAAAGTAATCTGAAATAAGTGTGGGCCTATATGAATAGGAAAATCTATTTCCCCAATGACAGACTTCCTCGATCCATCAAAAGCCTTCACAATTATGCCACTTGGGCGCATGGGAATTCCTTGGTACTTCAGCTTCATGAATGTGCTCCTCGATATGACATTTAAAGCGGACCCATTATCAATCAACACGTTTGATAATGAATCGTTCTTACAGTTCATGGAGATATGGAGATCTAAGTTATGATTCCTTCCTTCATCGTGTAGCTCGTCATCACAGAAACTCAGGTTATTACAGGAGGTAAAATTCCTAACAACACTACTGAATTGGTCCAAAGGCATATCATTTTCCATGAAATCTTGATCTAATACTCTCATTAAAGATTACCTATAGGCAGAAGAGTTAATTATCAAGGCAAGAATAGATATCTTTGATGGAGTCTGCAACAATTGATCTACAATCCTGTAGTCGCTCATCTTGATAATCTTCAATATATCATCCACATCTTTTTCCAGAGTAGTACCACTAGATTTCCCCACTACTTTCTTGGGTTCAATAATTTCAACAACCTTTTTATCAGCATTAACATTCCCTCGAATGACAGGTGCAAAAACACGGCCACTGCGGGTCACTCGGCTAGCTTCAACAATATTCTTGACATCAGACAAAGTTTGGATGGGAACCTCGACATTGTCCTCCAAGATTTTAGCATTGTATTTGTATGGTACGACTTTGTCTGATTCGTAAGGAACAGGACCCGGAAAACAAATCACCACTGGAGCAACAATTGGTTTGCTATGGTACTCAATCTCTATAGGGGCAGGAACACCAAAACAAGGCACATTAACATTCACCCTTTCTTCAGAATACTTGGACATCATAAAATCATTGATGGAGAATATATCTTCTTCTGAAGAAAAGAATTCATCTGCGGAAGTATACTCATCATCTGACACAGTCTCAACCAAGCAACCTTTGATCACATTAATCCCATTGTAATCGTCTTTATTGCCTGCAATCTTGATAGTACCATTGCCCAACAACCACTGGATACCTTTTCTCATGATGGAACAACCACGAGAATCTCTGCAGAAAATTCGGCAAGATCCATAATAGTGTTTTTCTTGACTATCCATGTGATAGAAGGTAGCGTGCAACTGCACCAAATCCGTCAAAAATCCGAGGTAAGTGAGAAATAAACCACTGATACAACAATGGTGTGCAACAAATGATCATCCCTCCATGATAATAATCCCGAAGATGAACAGAGTAATAAGCATCTCCTAATAATGTAGGGACTGGATTCCCTATTAAAAAGATCCTGATGGAATTGATATCCACAAAGTTGTCGATGTTCGGAAATAAAAACACCCATAAGAAAGCAGAGTAAATATGGCCTCAAAAGAAACTGTACTCTTCATCCTAGCAAAGTAACGAGATTTCTCTAATAAAAACTGAGTGGGTAATCCTCTAATTCACCCTTTGGTAGTCATGTGGGCCTCAATCTCATATTTCCCCAATGAACCATAGCAGCAATCTCATGAGATTTTAGCTCTCCCTCCAAACCGGTGAAAGGAACACGATCAGTAATAGGTAAACCCAATGGATAAGAATACTCCACCAATGTAGGAATCAACTAATAATCAGGGAAAGTGAAAAATTGATACATCGGATCATAGAACTGGACCAAAGTCGAGAGAATACCCTCCTTCATCCTAAGCTTCATGAGAGACAAGATGGATCCATACTTCTTCCGAAAATATGTAGAACTCTCAATCTCGGGAATCATACTCACCAAATCATCTATCTTAGGATTCTTGAAACTTTACTTCCGAGTATTTATTTTTCCAGAATCCATGGTCAAAAGTACTTGAGATATTCTCAAAGAGCCAAATTTAAGTCACTTGAACCAAAATGTCTTAAAGGATGCTCATGGGTGCACGAATGCATGATGTAACAATCACACATAAGATCTTAAACATGGGGTTCATAGGTTTGACGTCACGAGCATGAAGTCAAAGGTACTATCCATAAGGTATGGTCTAATAGTTTATCGCCTTCCGAAAGGGGTTCTTAGAGATTCCTAGAGTCTACATACTTCCTTCGGATATTACCAACGTCCCGATTGACTCGACAATTAGTAATATTCTCAAGAAAAACTCGTCTGAGTGTAGTATCGCGTGAAAACCATTTCCAGATTACTTCGTCATATTTTCCGCACTACACCTAAAAGGCCAAGATGGGTTAAAGGTTCTACGGTCCTCAGTTTCAGTAGGCTCCCAGGTCGAAAGCACCATGTCTTCCTGATTACTCGATAAACGACACTACAGTCAAAGGGGCCTCCACTGAGTAGTGGATCTCATGCCTTCTTTTTTGGGATTACTCCCTCAAAGATAACATGACTATACCGCTCGTCCTATCTTAAGTTTTCCCAAGTCCGGATAGAGGACTTATGAGAAATCACCAAGCATCCTGAAAACCAGGAAAGTCCAAACAAACATATATACAACACATAATATACAACAAATAATAGCACATACACTAATAAGCAAAGATATATTCAACCCACATAGGGATGGACTAGCAATTGGTCGATCTATCACCAGTGAATTCGCCATTTTTTTTAGTGGTAGAAATATTGAGATTAAGCCATTGGATTGACTTGACTCGTACAACTCAAATAAAAATCGCCACCACGCTTTATTGTTTCCAAAGGAATGGGAAAAGAACGAATAACCCAAAAAGAGGGGGACAAAATCTAAGATCGGGGGTTGGTTATGCAAATGGTATGTATTAGCACCCTAAACATCTACGGTAATCTGCAGGAACCTCTTTGAAAATTTGTGTATTTTGGCTTATAAATATTGTATACAAAAAATAGATTTGTGGGGAATGAATTATTTCTATACAATTTTTGCACCCTCCGCGGTTGTGGACCTTTAGTGCCTACGTACCACCTTCCGTGCAATAGGGAATCAGGGTACTCGTAGTTCACCTTTAAAATTAAAAAAATAAACATTAGTGTGTTGGTTAATTTTAAGAGATAAAACATCATCGTCGTATCCGAGTGGAAGAACATACTTACTACCCACGTTTATGAGAAAGGAGAATTTGCGTCATCTCAAAGTGGAGGATATAGATTGGATTTTAAAATCACCAAAGCCTCACTCAAATCCCAAGTGGAAAATATCTCACATAACTACATAATGTAGAAGTATAGTAGTTCGCATCACTACAAGGATTGACAAGAGTCTAATCTTTTGAGAAAATTTTAAAATGAAAAGCCAAAATGGAAAAATGGTTTGAATGAGATTGATTGAATTTTAGTCTTCTCATAAAAAATGTCAAAGTATTATTAAGTTGTTTAAAGTATGATTAAGAAAAGATTTTTTTGAAAATGCATGGACCTAAGTCTAAATTTATTATGAAAGCGATTCAAGTTTTTAAAAAAACAAGAATAATTTTGAAAATAAGGGAAAAGATTTTTGAAATTAAAGAAGGTGGGAGGAGATGAAGGGACTATCCTAAAGCATAAGGTAAAAACTATAGAAAAGAACTGTCTAACCAACAAGAAGCCAACACTTGACATAATGATTAAATGTAGAATTCCCACCCTTTGGATTGAAACCAAATAATCAAAGATAATAAACCTCTTCAGAAAACCAAGCTTCAAATGCATTAAGTCTTCAAAAAAATTGGGCAGAGTAACGGTTGTACACAGATAAATTCTCGATCACAAACAAAGCATATAATCAGAATAACCTGCACACAAAGAAAACAAACAACCCAATATCTCGGGGTAAACCCGAAGAACTCTAGACAAAATAAAAGTAGAAGTCACAAAGTCTCAAGGTAATCAAGGTCTTTACTCCTAAGTCTAAGAAGTCCATAACTCCATCATGTCAAGGATAGTAAATAAATAGTTCAAGTAACATTAAATTTTTTTATGGTTCAAGTTGATTATTAGGTATCTTCAAAAAGAAAATGAAAAGCTCAATTGAGCGAAATAAAAATGACATAAAGATAAATGCTCAAGTGAGCAAAGATGAAAATAACATGAAATGAAAATGCTTAAATAAATGTGCTTAAAGTAAAAGCATAATGAAAAAGCATAAAATAAAGTCAATTGTTAGAAATTAGAGGTTAGTTGAATGAACATCTTGAAACTTGCATTTGAAAACTCATTAGAAGATTGATAAAATCAAAGCCTCTCAACAATAAGTTACATTTTATTTTTGTCAAGTATATCATTCATTTCAAAATCTCAAGGAAATAATAAATGATCAATGATGTTTAAATGATTCACTTAGTTCTAAAATTTATTAAAGTTTATTAGAGGACTGATAAGACCAAAGCCTCCTAACAATGAACCTCAAGATTATTGGATCAAAGGTTTCTAATTAAACATGCTTGGGCTTGCAAACATAGGTTTGGGCCACGACTGATCATTTATCAAATTGGGACAAAATTTCGCGCTATGTTAAGCAATCGTAACTGGACTTATATAGAAGTCGCACCTATTTTGAGGCCGGTCGATAGCAATTTATGTACCATATGTTTGGAGTGATGATGTAGATCTTCCTCTAACAACATGTAGCACAAAGAGAAGAGGATGAGATGAAGAGGAAGGGAATACATTTGAATCAAAAACTTTGATCAAAATTATCATTAAAATCATCCATCCATTTTGGTGGAGTTGAACTCAACACCCAAGATCCAAGGATGTTAATAAAGTTTTTGATCAACAATCACATAGTCAGAATATATTAAAAAAATAAATTGCATTTAATGAATAAAATAAAAAGAGAAAAATTACTGTTAAATTGTTTTTAAAATGAAAATAAGAGGTAAAATAACAAACTATTTTCAAAGTATCAAAGAAATATTGAAAATGACCATAGGAAAATCAGAAATGACCTCAAATATTTTTTATAATTTTTTTGGTAATTTTTTAAATCAGAAAAGTATTTTTAAACTAATTAAAACCATTCAAATAAGTGAAGAAAAAGATCAAAAATAGTAGAAGTCAAAATAAAATTCTAGAAAAAATTTCAAAACGTGAAATGAGTAAAATTTTTCAGAATTTAAAAATATCAAAAGTATTTTTAAATAATTAGAAACAACTCAAAAAAAAGGAAAAATTATAAAAAATATCAAATCTGAAAATAAAATCATGAAATAATAAAAACCAGAAAGAGAATATTTGAAAATATTTTTGTGAATTTTTTCATTATATTTTATTCAGAAATGAATTTTCTATGATTTTTTGAAGTTTAAATCAATAAAAATATAAAAAAAAATCAGAAAATAAAATAACGAACCAAAAATATTTGGACCATTGGATGAGAGTCAAAACGTACTAGTAATTAGATCCAAAGTATCAAGCACGTTGTGCATATTATGGGCAACTTTGGAAATTGCACCGAATCACATTTTAAATATTAAAAACAACTTAAATTTTGGCGCGTTGGATGCAGTCTGACTAATGAAAGTAATTAGATATACGGGCTCTCAAAGCGCGCGTATGATAAAGAAAACACACATGATTGAATTTAAAATATCACATGTCACACTTTCATTGGTTGAAGCATGAAACGTAGGTCGTCTTCAACCTCCAGATGCCCTAGATTGGGATTCCTCAAACTGTAAAATTAGAGGACCAGACCGGTACCATTAGATTTGTTTCTTCAAGATAATTCTAATGGTAGAATCGCGCCAAATTTATATAAACTAAACACGGCTTAAATTGAGAAAATACAGAAATAATAGCGAGCACGAAGTTCTGGAATATCTCACTCAAATCTCAATGAAATCACAAATTGTAAAAAGCATGAGAATCAGAAGGATGCAGAGAGTAGATTAGTCTCTTATTTTGATCGATTTGACCAAGAAATCTACCTGAACGAAGTAGCACAACATGGCTCTAAAACTGGACTTCTGTAGATTAGTATAGGTTACAATTCTTGAAGGTGAGAGTGTGGTTAGCTTCATCGAACTTCAATGAATCTAACTGAATGAAGCTTTTAGTGTTTTGGAGTGAGAAAGCATGAAATCAAAAATTCAAATTTAGAGTTCGTGTGGGATCTGAGAAGGGGTCAATTGGCTATCAAAGCTTGAGGAAATGAATGCAATATGTCCCTCTATTTATAAGGAAGCAAATGGGATGCTCAAGCGTGTGGAATGATTAAGATTGGAGAGAAATTGTGTGAAGTTGCAAGCATGAAAAGTGTGACTCGTATTTTTCTCAAAACTCAACAAAAACTTGTGTTTCAAGGTGCTAATCACTTTTAGAAGATTGTTAAACATGATTAGAAGTAAAAACACGCAGAAATTTAGTGGTTAGAAGCTGAATTGTGCATTTCAAATTCTGACTTGGAGGAAAAAATTAGTTTCAAGGTAACAACTTTGAATCAATGGCATTCACAACTCAATGAGTCTTAGGGCATGATTCTTAAATAAATTGAAAGATAAGGTCACAAATTTTACAATGTGCAGTGAATAGGATCAAATGGATACTTGAGCTAGGAGTTGTAATGAGTCAAAGATGAGAAAAAATGCTAACTTTTTGTACTTAGAAAAATTTGAAATTTTTTATTCAAAATTGACCTATAATGTTTTGCATCCAAGCATGGCCTCCACCCAAAATTTTATTTTGAAAAAAAAATATGGCATGAAGCATATCTCTTAAATGACATTTGGAGATTTGAACCACTTAAAAACTCCAAGAATTGAGAAAATTTTGCATTCTTTGGGCATCTTCCATCTATTTTCAAGACTTTCACATAAAATAAGAGTTAAACACACCCTTAAGATCATTCTAGAAAAAGAATGGTCTCAAGGAGATAAAAATTGACCAACTTATGATCTTTTAAAGTCACGTAAGGGCATTTGATGGCCTATCTAGGGGACTTGTAATTTTTCTTCATTATTAGGCATCTTCCACATAAAACATTCTTGAAACTTTTGAAGTGATTGGTTGATAACTCTTTAAATAGAAGCATTCTTTTGGAATCACTCAAAAATACCAAAAGATGAGAAAGATATAGTCCTTAGAATTTCAAATCCCTAGTCCTAGAGCACCAAAATGACTTGGAAACCCCTTTCAATTTTGACAAACTTTCTTGCATAATAACTCTTTCCATGTGAATAGAAGTTGTTGTGTATGACAATAAGAACCCATAGAAACAAAAAACACCTTAACATGTTAAGAATTGAGAGAGTTATGCACTTGTGACCAAGAAATAAAGAACTTGTCCAATTAGGTCAAACTTCTTCAATCAACTCTTGCATCTTTTGATTTTTTTTGACAAATTGAGGCATGATAAATCATAGTACACCTTATGATGATATTACTTTAAGGAATCTTCAATGATGAAGATTGAATCTCAATGAAGCTTTGTTGAAGAAGGCATGAAAATAAACTCATGAACCTATAAATCAAACTGATGAAATGTGTTGTGCCCTCACCTATAACATCATCATATAGAGAAAACATTCATAGTATTTTTTAGTTAAAATTTAATCAATACAAAACGAATATGATCATAATATATAACTCAAGGTTCTTAGTGATTCCTCGTGAGAAAACCTAGAGGTAGGGAGAATAGCCAAACCCTAGTGTGACCTTGTTGTGATTGGGTATGAGATGATAGAAGAATCTTAGGGGGAAAAATTGGGGTACAACAGCAGTATCTGATTATCTATTCTATGTAGAAAAAGAAACTTGGTGGTTCAGTTGATGCAATGTCGCTTATTACAACTTCCATAATTTATTTTGAAGGAATCTTCTATGAATATCATCCAAGGGAACCTGACCATTCAGTTGAAGACGATTTATCGTCCATAAACAAGGTCCAGGATTGGATCAATTCAGAGACTTTTGTGTTCACAGTATATCCTAAGGGGGAAACTCTTGCCCAAGTTAGTATCAAGACTTCAAAAAATCTTCAGAATTAAGAAGTCCATGCGAAGTCAAGTCTCCTTAACAATGGAAATTTTCTAGTTTCATTCGCATTCTCATTTGAAATCTTTCTTGTTTGGTTCAGTACTTTCTTATATGCAAAAATTACATATCTTTGAATATTAATCATAATGTATTAAATATGTTTGTCTTGAATTAATCTGTAATACGGTGGAAGAATTGACAATTTTGGTTTCATCCAAATGTGCAGATAGCTAGAGTCGCCACCGACTTTTATTTTATCCAATATTTAGGTAAGATAAAAAGAACAGGAAATACCTTTGATAGATTTTGAGTTTGGGTGGTAGGTTATGAAAAGGGAAGGTGTTAGCACCCTTTTCATCCATAGTTATCTACGGGCTCTTAATTGCTTAGCTCAATTTTAAAAACTTTCTTTATGCGTGTGATTTTGCTTGAAAATATTTTAAAATGCCAATGTAAGGCTAACTATGTAATAATTCGTGTATCAGTTCTCAGGAATGTATACAAAGTTTTTTTGAAAATATTTGTTGTTTTTGAAAGTGTGATTTGAAAATGTATTGTTTGTAAAAAAGGTTTTGAGTAAGAAATTAGGAGTTCTTACCCACTAAAGTCTTTCTTGTTATTTTCCTTCTCCTTTAGAGATAGTACTATCCATACCATTAGTTGGTAGGTAGCCCTATATACTGGATATGAAGGGATAGACGTAAGGTCATTGTATGGTCATCGGAGGCAACATGTAAGGATACTTTAGCAATTGTATCGAACTGACTTTTATCATTTGCTCGTAGGGTCATCGAAGGGACTAGATCATTTTTTAGGCAACTCGAAGGGTCATCGAGGGATTATGATATTTATTCGAAAGCGACTTGATGATTTTATCGAGAGTCTTTTGCTAAAGTATCCCCACTTTCGAGGGGCGTGACTAATGTTTCGTAAGGCAACAAGAGAGATTACCCTAGAAGTGAAAATGTGCTAAGTGGGTTAATTTAGTTATTTTATCATGAAGATTAGGGTTTTCTATGTTGCTTTTATTCTTGTCATGAAAACCCTAGTTACTGACAGTTAAATACATACATAAGGTTAAAGTGCAGAATGTAAAGTGCGGAAATTTAAACATACGCTATTACATCCTCGAAGCAGATGCATAATAGGAAAAAATGCGAGAAAAGAAATCTATGTTATTACAATTGATAGTGCAAACCTATACAATTTGTCTAAGAAATTAAATAGAAAAGAGATAAATAAGAAAAATAATGTTAAAATGTTTTCGCGTTTTTGCGTAGAAAATAATTTAAGTGTTAATAATTAATTAAAACCTAATTGTTTCTAATTAATTTTAATATTAAGAAAAAGTGTAATTAATTAATTAATTAATTAATTAAAATATATCAAAAAAAATTAATTACTAATTAAAAACCCTAACCCTAATTTGTTAAAGTGTTGAAAAAAATTAGGTTTCTTAATGGTTAACTAAAAAATAATTAAGAAAATATGGTGAAAATAGGGTTAGAGAAAAAAAGAAAAAATGCATGGGGTGGGTGTTGAACCCACGCCCAATGATTCAAAGAATACTCCCTTCACTAATGCGTCATACTATTTTTTGTGTCTAGGAATAGGAAGCATTCAATATATTATAAACATGCGTGTTAATTTGGAAAATTTTAAAATAATTGCAAAACATAGGGATCGAACGCACGCCTCTATGGGTAACAGTCACACTTCTTACCATCTGCGCCATATTGGTTTTGTGTTCATATTATACAAACAAATAAATATATTATAAAAACCAGATCAGAGAAGCGTCGGAGCCCTAGCACCGGTCTTCTTCTCTGGTGACTAGATTTTTGAAACCTGCAAAAATGGATGAAAACGAAAGATCTAATAACTTAGTGTTAGAACACAGTTTGATTCTACAACCCTTAGTTATAGTTTTGATAATAACAAATACAAAGAACAAATATGCACCCTAAAAATTATGTTATTGTATATACAGAAGTTCTGACCAAAGCAGCATCAGAAGTTAAGCTATAGAAGATACACGCTGAAGAAAACAGAATTTGTGCTGAAGATTGATGACCAGAACCTGCGCTTAAGTGAAGTAAACTCTGATTCTGAACATGAGCATAATAATCTAAGTCATGAATGTTCTGAAGCATCAGCAGCAGGCAAGGATGTAAGATTCTGAAGCGTTACTATTCAATCAAGACAACATCAATTAAAACGGCTTCATTCAGACATGATCTTCTCCATATGGAAACTGAGTTAATGTCATTTATCACGCTTAATGATCAACAGGAATTCATTGCCTATATAAACAATCTCACTGATCAAATTGTAGACGATTTTCCAATGCTACTACACGAGAATTCAAAAACGTTGCAAGCTTACTCATATATTCCACGCTCTAAATTTGTGTAAAATATCACAGTTGTGATAACTATTTTTGTAACGAAAACCATATGTACACACATTCTTGTATCTTTGTTTAAGACAGTGTTCCTTGAGATTAACCGGATTATGGTTGTACTCAAGAAGTCTTTGACAGTTGTTAAAGTAGTGATTGTAATCTATTTGTGATTAGTGAATTAAGTCCTCGTTGGAGAGAGGAGAAATCACCTTGACGGATGGACTGGAGTAGTTTGAGATCAAACAAACCAGGATAAAAATATTGTTTCATTGCGTATTTGATTTCAAGTTTTCAATTCACCCCCCCTTCTTGTGTTTTTCACTTCTTAAATTGGCATCACAGCGCCTGGTTCTGAGCTTAAACACTTAACCATGTCAGTACAAGATCCAAGCTTTAGAAAAACACTAGGTGAGACCAAGCCAAAACATCAGCAATGACTACCATGAAGACAAGGACAGAATCAGTGGAAAATATCTAGTCTTTGATGGAGAAAACTTTGACTAATGGAAAGATAGAATTGAGAGTTTCTTTCTGGCCCATGATGTTGATCTGTGGGACATGGTAACTGATGGACACACACCCAGTGGATGGAAGTGGTCATAAGATAGACATAAAAATGATGTCCGACCAGCAAAAGCGTGATTTTAGAAACCACCACAAAGCCAGAATAATACTCCTCAGTGCTATCTCATACTCAGAATATGAGAAAATCTCAAACAGAGAGACAACCAAGAACATATTTGACTCTCTGAGAATGACGCATGAAGGCAACATTCAAGTGAAATAAACCAAGGCCCTTGCGCTCATTCATAAGTATGAGGCATTCAAGATGGAAGATAGTGAATCCATAGAAGCTATGTTCTCAAGGTTCCAAATCCTTGTTGCTGAGCTGAAGGTTCTTGACAAAGGATATTCTACTACTGATCATGAAAAGAAGATCATCATAAGCCTACCCAAGCAATGGAGGCCAATGGTCACAACACTTAAGCTAGCCAAAGACCTCAACAAAATATCTCTGGAGGAACTTGTCAGCTCCCTCAAAAGTCACGAGATAGAGCTAGAAGAAGATGAGCCTCAAAAGCAAGGTAATCCACTAGCTTTAAAATCTAACAAAAATATGATTCTAAGGTTTTGCAGGCTGTGGAAGAAACTTTTGATGGATCCTCATCAGAAGAAGATGAACTCTCTCTCCTTTCAAGAAGGGTGAATCAATTGTGGAAGCAGAGACAAAGAAAATTCAGAAATCCCAGAAGACCAGAGAATGAAAATGAATCCTCCTTCAGATACAGAAAGTATGAGTCTTCCTCTGGACACAGAAGATCTGAAGGTTCTTCAGGATACAGAAAGCCAAATAACAAGGACATCATCTGCTATGAGTGCAATGAGCAAGGGAACTACAAAAGTGAATGTCCAAGGCTTCAGAAGGAGAAGCCCAAAAAGAAGTTCTTCAAGGAAAAGAAGAAAAGCCTCATGGAAACATGGGATGATTCAGATTCCTCTGAAGCTGACTAAGAGTCAGATGATGAAAGAGCAAACATAGCTGTCATGGAAAACGTGTCAGAAGACAGTGAAGCTTCTGGTTCAGACTCAGAATAAGACACTGAAGAGGTATTCCCTAACTTTGCTATTAATTTCACTAAAGTTGAACTTTCAGAAAGTCTAAATGAAATTCTGGAAAGGTATCAGCAAATCAGAGTCAAATTAAAGAACCTGAAAAAGGAACTTGTCTCTGATTCTGAAAAGACTGAGAGTCTCAGATTAGAAAATTCTTAGTTAAAAGAAAAAGTTTCAAAATTAGAAAACGATTTGTAAAACTATCAGAAGGAAATAATCTTAGAGACTCCCAGTAATGCTGATGAGATCATCAAAGAATATGATCACATCTTTCAGAAGTTTCTGGCTAAAAGCATAGATAGAAGCAAGATAGGTTCAATGATCTATGGAGTTAGAAGAAATGGAAGAAAAGGGATAGGATATCAAGGTAAGGTATCTACACCTAAACATTCCATGGACTTAGTCATAAAACGCACACCACTTAAATCACATTTTATATATGGGCACACACATGACATAAAATACACTAGTAGTGATTACTCTGTCAAACCAAAATTCAACCAGAATTTTGATAAAACTAACAAACCAGGACCCAAGAAGATATGGGTACCAAAGGATAAAATTATATATGTAGCAGATATCTTTAGCAGCAAGGCTAAAACACCAGTCGTGGTACCTGGACTCTAGCTGCTCTCGACACATGACGGGAAGAAATCATATGTTCCAAAGCCTGGAACATAAACCTGGAGGCTACGTGGGATTTGGAGGCAACCAAAGAGGAAAGATCATTGGCTCTGGAACAGTAGGTAACATAAATCTTCCCTCTATAAATAATGTAATGCTAGTTGATGGATTAATGCATAACCTGTTATCCATAAGTCAATTAAGTGATAACGGTTATGATATCATCTTTAATCAAAATTCATGCAAAGCTGTTAGTCAGAAATATGTAACTACCCTTTTTAATGGAAAGAGGAAAAACAACATTTACAAAATAAAACTTTATGAACTTAAGAGTCAGAACGTAAAATGCCTTCTTTCTGTTAACAATGAGCAATGGGTCTGGCACAAAAGATTGGGGCATGTTAGTATGAGATGAATATCTCAGATTAACAAACTCAATCTGGTCAGAGGACTTTCTAATTTGATGTTCATCTTAGATGCTCTGTGTGAAGCATGTCAGAAAGGAAAATTTTCAAAACCTGGTTTTAAATCTAAAACGTTGTTTCCACCTCTAAGCCATTAGAACTTCTGCACATAGACTTATTTGGACCAGTAAAAATTGCGTCTGTCAGTGGAAAGAAGTATGGGTTAGTGATCATACATGACTATAGAAGATGGACATGGGTAGAGTTCTTAAGACACAAGGACGAGTCACACTCTGTGTTTGTTACCTTCTGTAACCAAGTTTAGAATGAAAAGGATCTTAGAATTGTCAAAGTCATAAGTGATCATGGTGGGGAATTTGAAAATAAAAATTTTGAATCATTTTTTAATGAAAAAGGCATCTTGCATGACTTCTCTTGTCCTAGAACTCCCTAACAAAATGGAGTTGTAGAATGATAGAACAGAACACTGCAAGAAATGGCCAGAACCATGATCAATGAGACTAACATTGCTAAGATCTTCTGGGCAGATGCAATTAACATAACGTGTTATATTCAGAATAGAATATCCATAAGACCTATTCTGGAAAAGACTCCATATGAATTGTGGAAGAACAGAAAGCCCAACATTTCTTATTTCCATCCGTTTGGATGCACTTGCTTTATTCTGAATACAAAAAATTATCTAAACAAGTTTGACTCTAAAGCACAAAAGTGTATTATGTTTGGATACTCTGAACCCTCAAGAGGGTACAAAGTATACAATACAGAAAAACAGATTGTTAAAGAGTCAATCAGTGTTAGATTTGATGATAAGCTTGACTCTCAAAAGTCAAAGCATAATGAATTCCTTGCAGATATAGAAGTTGAATTCACAGGTAGTGAAGACAAATAATCAGAAGATCTCAATAGAGACGCTCCAACAACGTCAGAAAGAAATGCTACAAGCAATCCAGCACCTTCAATTGATCAACTTCAGAAAATGCTATCCAGAAGCAGCATAGCTCACCCAGAAGATAAAATACTGGGGAAGAAGGATGATCCAATCAGAACAAGAACAACGTTCAGAAACTCTGAAGAATCCCTCATGGGACTGGTCTCCCTGATTAAACCAACAACAATTAATGAAGCACTTCTAGACAATGACTGGATTCTGGAAATGCAGGAGGAATTAAATCAGTTCACTAAAAATGATGTATGGGATCTGGTTCCCAAAGCAATAGGATTCAACGTTATTGGAACAAAGTGGGTGTTCAGAAACAAACTGAACGAGCAAGGAGAAGTCATCAGAAACAAAGCACGACTGGTGGCACAAGGTTATAGTCAGCAAGAGGGGATAGACTATACATAAACCTTTGCTCCAGTCGCCAGGTTAGAATTTATCAGACTCTTAATTTCATTTGCTATAAACAATGGCATCACTCTGTATCACATGGATGGCAAAAGTGCATTCCTAAATGGCTATATAGATGAAGAGGTATATGTGCATCAACCCCCTGGGTTTGAGAATTCCAAACACCCAGAATATGTTTTCAAACTAAAGAAGTCACTTTATGGTCTGAAACAAGCTCACGGAGCTTGGTATGAAAGACTAAGTAACTTCCTATTAGAAAAGGAATTCACCAGAGGGAAAGTGGACACAACCTTGTTCTGTAAGTCATTTAAGAATGACATTTTAGTGTGTCAGATTTATGTAGATGACATTATCTTTGGATCCACTAAACCATCATTAGGAAGAGAGTTTGCTAAGGGCATGCATGCAGAGTTTGAGATGAGCTTAATGGGGGAACTCAAATTCTTTCTGGGCATTCAGATAAACCAAACTCCAGAAGGAAATTAAATTCATCAGAGAAAATATGTCAGAGAACTCCTGAAGAAATTTGATCTCTTAGAATGTAAGCCCTCAAATACTCCAATGCACCCCACGTACATTCTGGAAAAGGAAGAGGTAAGTAAAAAGGTAGAACAGAAAATCTACAGAGGTATGATTGGTTCTCTCCTTTATCTGACGGCTTCAAGGCCTGAAATTTTATTAAGTGTTTACCTATGTGCTAGATTCCAATCAGATCCTAGAGAATCTCACTTAACAGAAGTTAAGAGAATTTTCAAGTATCTAAAAGCTACTACTAATTTGGGTTAGTTTTATATAAAATCCAATGAATACAGCCCAGTAGGATACTGTGACGCTGATTTTGCTGGACACAGAGTAGAGCGTAAAAGCACTTCTTGAAGCTTCCAGTTTTTAGGAGAGAATCTGATCTCATGGACCAGCAAGAGACAGTCCACAATAGCATTATCAACAGCAGAAGCTGAATACATAGCAACGGCTGGATGTAGCACTCAAATGCTCTGGATGAAAAGTCAACTTGAAGACTTCAACATATTTGAGAGTAACATTCCTATCTTCTGTGATAACACTTCAGCTATATGTCTCAGTAAGAATCCTATTTTGCGTTCTAGGGATAAGCATATAGAAATAAAACATCACTTTATTAGGGACTATACTCAGAAAGGAATTCTCACTTTAAAATTCATTGACACAGACCATCAATGGGCTGATGTATTTACAAAACCTCTTTCTGAAGATTGATTCAATTTCATTCTGAAACATCTCAACATGAAATTATTCCCAGAATAAAATGTTTTATTTACATATCATAACCCTCAGAACTTTATTATTTTCTGTGAACAACTGATCTACCTGTCTTCAGAGTTTAGAAGTACAGATTATCAGAATCTATCCATGAAGATCTGAATGTTTCATTTCAAGGATAGAGGCGTGCAGTTCACATCATCAAACACCTGTCATCCTCTCACCAGCTACCTTCTGAGGCTGTACACGCGTTCAATTTCTGAAGGGTCCAAGGCTCTGATTGGATGCATTGAGACACTTGTCAGTGGTAAACCGTTCAAATATCTTTCTGAATCCCCCAATCTCATGTTTCATTAATGCATATAATCATTATAGTATTTTCTTACTTACTGCTTACGTTTTCCAAAAACCTATTTAAACTCAAATTCACTATTTCATTCATTCACTTTTACTATCTTCTCTATTCACTCTTGTTTCAAGTTTCATTTTCAAAATCCCTTTTCATCTTCTCCACTAAACCCGTGTGAACAATGGCTTATTCATCAAACTTCAAAAATCTCACTGCTCATGAATCTGCATCAACGGAACAGTATGAAGAACCCATCAGGACTCTTCTAACTTCTATTGATAACCTGGAAGTTCTCTCAGAACTGATCATTGATTTTGAGAGCCTACAAGAAAATGGGTTCAATCTCTATGAAGACGTGACTGCTCAAGGTTGGAATGGGTATTTTGACCTTCTAGTGGGTCCAACATTTTCCATTCTCGTCAAAGAATTATGGACTCACGCTACATCTTCAAACCACCAGGTTACTTCTTATGTTATGGGAAAGAAAATTGTGATAACAGAAGATCTTATTGGGAAGCTCATTAGATATAACGGTGGTGGAGTCAGATGCATAGACATGGCAGAAAGATGTTCTGACCTAAAATCAATTGCCAAGGAAATTTTTACTTCTGGACAACCATCAAGAAAAATCAGAGATCTGAAGGATCATCACAGAATCTGGGCCAGAATCATTCTGCGATGTATCAAACACAGGAAACCCACAAGCTCTCCTGATTACATCAACATTGATCAGCAGTTTTTGATCTATTTCATTGCAAAGAAGACAAAGATTAATCTTCCACACTTGCTATTCAACCATCTCATAATAAGTGTGAAAGAAACCAGAGAAGAAGAAAGAACTAAGAGGGATTGGATTCCCTTAGGAAGATTGATATCAGATATTCTAACAGAAAACAGGCTGATAGAATATCTGACAGAGGCTCAAGAAATAAGCACTTTGGAAGCAACTGCTGGAAAGCCTCTGAACGCAAAGAATCTGAAGAAAATGAAGATCATTGAGAACATTCAGAATGAACCATCTATTGCTTCTCACGAGACCATTACTTCAAGGAGGATACCTCTGAAGGATTTTCCTCTATTTTCAGAGATAGACAGCAACCCAAAAGTCATCGTCAGATACATTGAAGCTTGTAAGGCTGATGGGACTATTCCAGAAATAAACATTCAAGATCTGCACAGACCAGCTCCAGAGGTTGTGCTAAAGAAATACAAGAAGAGGAAAGCAGCAGGAGAAGGATCCTCTCAGAAGGCACCTAAAGCTGCTAAAATAAAAGGTAATCCATCTTCTGTTTCTGTTATAGAATCAGTTGTTGTTACAACATCTGAAACCATTCCCTCTCAAACAATAGGAAATACTTCACCCTAAACCTTTGAAGATTTTGACATAGAATTTGATCCATCTCACTTCCCCAATCAAAATCTAAACCTAGAACCTCATCAACCAGAACTTACAAAATTTCTATCTTACATTGAACTATTTGATTCCGACTTTCAATCTCCACTCCCAGAAAATCCAACCTCTCAACAACTCCAAAAAACTCCAAACTCCCAATAACAATCAGATAATGCACAACCACACTCTCCAGAACATCTCAATCCCAACTCACCATAACCAGAAAATAGACACACTCTCTCTCTCCACCTTCTGAAAACCAATCCTCTATAATTCCTGAACCAGAAACTCAACATGCCTCCACAAACCAATCTGAAGACTCTCCTTCAGACTCTGATACCACAATCCAAATTCCTGGAATAACAGAACCTCTTACGGTTCGCATGCCTCTCACCATTCATGATATTCAAGAAATTCCTTCATCCCTTGAATCCACACCACCAAACTCCCCTAACAGACTAATTATAATTCCTGACTCTCCCACTTCTTCACCCATCAACCATCTAGCTGACAACCTCAAAATTGTCATTGATCCATAAGTGCTGGAATGATTTGCTTCCACCTCACACAAAATTGCCATTCCCAAACCTAAACCAACCAAATCAGATGTTGGTAAGAGTCTATTGATTTTTGAAACAGAAATGCAGCAATGGATCAACTCTTTGAAGCAAGCAAGCTTGGAGAATTCTAATCCTGCTGCTTCTGATTCTCTCTGGGAAAGATTCAGAAAATGGTTCAACACTGAAACTCTGAAGCTGAAGGAATTGGGGTATGAAAGGGCTTCAGTGATCAGCTGAAAGCCTTCCAAGAACAAGTTCTGAGCAAATTGTTCAAGAAAGACATTCTTCCGCTGAATAATGCTCCCTAGAAAGAACACCATCCTTCAAAAGTTGCTAAACTAGATTCAGATAGTCTCTCCCTGACTGCTGCTCCAGAAGAGATGGTTGTAGCAGAAAAAGTGGTTCAATTAGACGAAGCTGCAGAATGTTATGAACAACATGCAATCCCTGAAGATACACCAACTTCCTCTCTAGTCATGCAAAATCTGGAAGAATTGAAGAAAGAGAATGCTTTAATCCATGCAAGACTGAACAAGCAAGAGGATACGAACAAAGAGATCAAAGGAATTCTGGATAAACAAGAAGATACTACAAAGGAAATCAAAGATATTCTGGGAAAGCAGGAAGATTCAAGCACTCAGATCAAGAGCTTGTTGGAAGCGTTGTTCACACGCCTCCCTCCTCCTTCTTAGATTTTTATTTTAAAACTGTTTATCTGTAATTTTTATCTTCACCTCCTTATTTCTAAAACTTGTCATTGCATTATGCTTTTAATATAATTCATCTTTTTGCTCTGATTATATTTCTTTTTTATACTTGACAAAAAGGGAGAGAAAGTAAGATATTTTCAATAATGGTATACCGGGACAAAAGTCTCAAACATTCTGAATTATTTAACCTCTACTTTCTGAAAAGTTTGAACAGGAACAAATTCTGATAGGAGATGCAGAAAAAGCTCTGATGAGAAGGAACTTTAGGGAAGTAATCAACTCAGGGGGAGTTTCTCTTAAACCTTTTGTTCTTTATTTTTTATTGAAAATTCTAGTTTTTTTCATCATCAAAAAGGGGGAGATTGTTAGAACACAGTTTGATTCTACAACCCTTAGTTAGAGTTTTAATGATAACAAATACAAAGAACAAATATGCACCCTAAAAATTATGTTATTGTGTATACAGAAGTTCTGATGAAAGCAGCATCAGAAGTTAAGCTATAGAAGCTACACGCTGAAGCAATCAGAATTTACGCTGAAGATTGATGACCAGAACTTGCGCTTAAGTGAAGTAAACTCTGATTCTGAACAAGAGCATAATAATATAAGTCATCAATGTTTTGAAGCATCAGCAGCAGGAAATGATGTAAGATTTTGAAGTGTTACTATTCAATCAAGACAACATCAATTACAACGGCTTCATTCAGACATGATATTCTCCATATGAAAACTGAGTTAATGTCATTTATCACGCTTAATGATAAACAGGAATTCATTGCCTATATAAACAAGCTCCGTGATCAAATCGTAGATGATTTGCCAATACTACTACACGAGAATTCAAAAACGCTGCAAGCTTACTCATCTATTCCACGCTCTAAATTTGTGTAAAATATCACAGTTGTGATAACTGTTTTTGTAACGAAAAACATCTGTACACACATTCTTGTATCTTTGTTTAAGACAGTGTTCCTTGAGATTAACTGGATTATGGTTGTACTCAAGAAGACTTTGAGAGTTGTTAAAGTAGTGATTGTAATCTATTTGTGATTAGTGAATTAAGTCCTCGTTGGAGAGAGGCGAAATCACCTTGACGGGTGGACTGGAGTAGTTTGAGATCAAACGAACCAGGATAAAAATATTGTGTCATTGCGCATTTGATTTCAAGTTTTCAATTCAACCCCTCTCCCCCTTCTTGTGTTTTTCACTTCTTCACTTAGATCCACTAATTAGCATGACGCGAATTCAATGGCATGGTTAGTTTGGCCTAAAAACGCATGTATCTGCAAATTCAAAGTAAACAAAATTTTATGCCCTAAAAATAGCATCTCGTATTCCCTGCATCAAACCTTGCGTTTTCTTATTCAAACCTGTTCTAAATATTATCAATATTATATATGTATGCATAAATTTCATTTAAATTTTATGAATTAAAAGTTTAAAGTTAAAGAATTTTACCAAACGGCGATGTTGAGATATGATGATCTAGGATGCTACGAGCTTCAAGGATAATTAGGATGAACTCCTGGGAACCTCAGGAGGATGATGGGATGCTTGGAATCGATTGTTCAAGGCTGGAGATAAGGGTTTGAGTTTTCCCTAGTTTTGACAAACTTGAGATTTTTTAGGGCTTGTTCTTGAGACAATTTTCGTGTCCTTTGATGTCTACACATGTTATGTATATATAGAGGAGAAGATTAGGTCAAGTGATGGGCTTGGAAATCTCATGAAATCTTATATTTTATTTTTTTTGAAAATAAGTTCAAATCTTCCAAAACTAATGAAAACTTGTTTATAATAAAACCATACGGCTTCTTTAGCTTCAAGGTATATTTTTGGGCCTCCAACATAATTAAAAATAAAAGCCACATGCCTTGGTCTAACATCTTAACAATTTATTTGATTTTTATTTTAAAAATACGTGAACAAAATTAAAATAATTAAAATAAAAAATCAAGGATATGCATGGATAGACTTAGAGGTCCTATAACATGTTATAAACATGTTTAAACTTCAAAAGTTAGGCACATTAGTCCAAAAGTTCCACTTTGATCAATTTAGGTTTCATGCATTTTCCAAAATTGCTCAACTTGCACCAATCATAACTCATTCATTTCTTGTCATATGAAGGTGATCTTTGACTTTTTGGAAACCTCGAGATATCTCCTAAAACATTCATGTTGGTCATTTTTTCATTTGAAATTTTAATCTTGATGTAAATTGCTTTGACAAAAAATGCCTTTTTGTTGACTTTTGAAATGACCTGTAATGTTTTGGCTAATATTTCTCAAGTGAAGCATTTTTGGCCTTGAGCTTGAAATGACCTAATTTAGTAACTTTTGACTTTTGATGAATCTCGGCTTAATGAATCATGGTCAAGCCTTGATCAAAATGATGAATATGAGTTGAAAATCTTGATGGTGACCAAAAGTCTTGAAGTTTGACTGTAAATTGGTCAAAGTTGACTTTTTGTCAAAAATATAGTTGATTTTTAATCATATAGCTAATCAACTGAGCAAACTTGTGCTGCAAGACTTGAAATTTGGCATGAGGGTTCTTTGAAGCATATGAGAAACCATGAAATCCACTTGACGCATTAGAATTCCAATTTCTTTTGAGAAAAGTAAAACCCTTGTGGTAGGTCAATTGCTTAGGAGGAGAGTTTGTCTGGTCAACTCTTGAGTAGTCTTGGGTAATTGAGACCTTCATGTGCATGAGGAGACCTGTTGAAATAATGTCTTGAAAATTGGAGGGAAAATTTTGGGGTACAACAGTTGCCCCTGTTCAATCTTCTTAAACCTGAAGAGTTAGATTGGCATGTCCGTCATTCGTGATCTGAAGGTGGAAAAGGATTGAACACTTAAGTGCCCAGAAATTTTCACTCACGTGTGAACGAAATAAAACTGTTGGTTGATTATACTTCTGGAATAGTCTTAAAAATTCCACTCAGAGAGGTGACGGGATATCGTCGGAGATGGGCTAATAGATGCCATCCTAAGTAACTATTGATAGGTGTATCAGAATGAGTTTATGCCCGACTGTATCTGAAAATGTATACTAGAATGAGTCTGTGTCCGACTTTATCTAGAAAATGTGCTAGGGAGTTTCAGAATGAATCTTATGTCTCAATTGTGTCTGAACGATATTCTAGAATGAGTCTATGTCTCGACTGTATCTATAAGATAATCAGAAATGAGTCTTCACATGATTGTATTTGAAAAATGTACTAGAATGAGTCTTTGCCCATCTGTATCTAGAAGTGGATTAGAATGAACTATTGTCTAGTTTTGTCTGACTAATGCCTTTCAGAATGAATCTATCTGATTTTATCTGAGGGAAATTCTTTTTAGAATGAATCTCTGAAGGAAATGCTTGTATGAATTAGTCTCCGAGGGAAGTCATTTAGTTATGTAGATAGTCGTCCCGTCCTATTTCGGGAATTGAACTACAACATATCTATAAATCGCTGGTAATATTCGTTTGTTTGTAAACTTAACCTGAAAAGACAAAGTCACTTTTATGCAATGTCATAATGTATGTAATGCATTGTGTAATGATGCTCTAAAAATAAATGAGAATATTAAATGTGTTTCGTATGCATATGTTATGATATTTTGTAAATGATGTATGGATGTAATATGTCACCGGAGCATATCAGTAGCTTCTTCTAACAACTCTGGCTAGAGAAAATAAATCCCTGACTGTTGCTGGGGATGAAGAAAGTAATTCTTCAATTTTTTTAGAATGACTTTACTGGGATTTCCATTTTCTGTTTAAGGGTACTCTATTGGGGATGTTCGACTTCTTATTAGGGATAGAAGAATTCCAAGAAAGTTGGTCATTTTTCATTCTTTTTATTGAAGGATCTGTTTCTTATGCACCGTGATAAGGGATAAAGGATATAAATATTCCTCTGATGCGCTATCTAACCAGGTTTCATATACGGGTGTCAGCTCTTTTAGGGAGGACAACGTTGAATGTCATTTGGTTGCAGAAGAGAATCTTGTTGGAGATTTTGCAATATTGGAGAAATGAACTCCATTGGGGAATTAAATCTTGTAGACTGTGTTGAGGAAATAATCTCTGATAGGGATTGAAAATTCATAGGCTGCACTGAGGAAGATTCCACCGTATGCTAGGGAAATGATCAAACTTCCTTATCTGCTAGTGGGCCTTTTGGGGAAGATGATTATGTCAAGCTATACATAAAAATGGAGGTGACCTACTGGAAGATGCCCAAATTTCTGTCTGGGGGCATATTAGATTTGCTGGGGAATATATCTCTATTGGGGATGAGCTTGTGTAGATAGCTCTGTAGAGATAGTTCCATGGAGATTGCTCTGTGGGAATTTGTGGATAACTTGAACATTATCCAAACTCTTAGAGTCTTTAGTAAATTCTAATCTTGTTTTTATGCATATATTTTGTAAACAGTAATCATACTCAAATGCATATGTTCATTCAATATAATCATTGGACGTTTTTGCAAACAAAACAGAGATAGTAAAAATAATTTTGAATTTTGAACTATATTTAATTGATTCTGAATGTTTGCCTACCAGCAGGCCGTTTTATACAAGGAGACATAAATTCTAGTAAGAAGAAATCATCGTAAAAATGGGAAAAGGGCTACAAAGAAAAACAAGGAAAAATAGGTATGTGGAAACGATCCCATCGAGTTTCAACTCTGTTATTACCCCTATGTCTTATAGTATCTCATCACTTGTTCTCGGAAGAAGATGATTGAATTGATCTATAATATTTGAACTTGATGCTAATAATAAAGCTGGTCGTAAGCAGATGGGTGATCCAACGGGACGTAGTCGTGCGCTTAAATCTCTAACTTTTGCCTGGACCGGACTTTTGGGTTTTTAATCCATCGGGATAACCTTTTTTGCCCAAGCTGCCTTTTCAGATTATCGACTTGCTGGATGTACAATTTTGTTTTATATATATCCCTAATTTTTGCCTGAACCCTTTTGGTTTGTCCGGATGCCCTTATTTTTACCTAGGCCAGTCAACCTAGCGGGTCTCTTTTATGCGTAGTATTTTTTTACTATGTCCACATTCACAGGGTGTGGAAAATATTCATAGTACATGGTGGTAAGTATCATATCACCCCCGGAAAATATCTTTTTTATCACAAGTGGACCTTTGTATGTGGGAGTCCAATTGCCCTTGGGATCACCTTGTGGTAAGATGATGCGCTTTATTACCAAATCACCAGCCTGGTACACATAATGTTTGACTTTCTTGTTAAAGGAATTGATCATGTGTTTCTGATACATCTGACCATGACAAATAGCCACAAGCCTTTTTTCATTAATCAAATTTAACTGGTCAAGTCGAGTCTGAATCCATTCAACTTCATCTAAACATACGTCTTTCATAATCCTTAGGGAAGTAATCTAGACTTCAACAAGTAAGGAAACTTCCATACTGTAGACTAGAGAGGACGGGGTTGCCCCAGTTGATGTACATACTGAAGTGAATTAACCATGAAGAGAAAATGGTGACATAACATGCCAATCTTTGTATGTTATCGTCATCTTCTCCAAGATCTTCTTGATATTCTTGTTGGCGGCTTTCACTGTGCCATTCATCTTTGGTCAGTACGGAGAAGAATTGTGATGCTTAATCTTGAACTGCACGCAGAGTTCCATGATCATAGTATTGTTAATATTGGTACCATTATCCCTGATGATCCTTTAGGGATGCTATACTGACAGATAAGGTTATGCTTAATGAACCGAGCCACGACATTCTTGGTAGCGGAAGCAAACGAGGCTTCCTCTACCTACTTCGTGAAGTAATTAATAGCGGCAAGGATGAAATAATTTCCATGGGAAGCAGTAGGTTTAATCTTTCCAATCATATCAATTCCCCCACATTACAAACAGCCAAGGAGCAGTTAAGACATTTAAAGGAACCATAGGCACATGTACTTTGTCAGCACAAATCTGGCATTTGTGGCAAGTTCTGGAATAATGATAGCAATCGGTTTCCATGGTAGACAAATAATAACCTGGTCTCAAAATATTCTTAGCCATTGTATATCCGCTGGAGTGAGTACCAATGACACCTTCGTGCATATCTTCCATAATTTTCTCAGCTTCCTTCTTGTCTACACAATGAAGCAAAGTCGAATCGCGGTTGCGCTTGTACAAGATTTTGTTACTCAGAAAGAACTTAGAAGATAACCTCCTTAGAAATTTCTTATCATTAATAGATGCCCCTTCAGGATATTCTTGAGTTTTGAGGTATCTTTTTACTTCGTGGTACCAAGGCTTTTCCTCTACTCCATCAGTATTAACTTCGTAGCAATATGTTGATTCGTCTAGTCTCTCAATAGTAATTTGATGAGCTTCATTATCCCATCTGACATTGAACATAGATGACATGGTAGCTAGTGCGTCTTCTAATTGATTCTTTTCTCATGGAATGTGGTCAAGAGTGATTTCATCGAAGTACAGAATTAATGTCAACACATGCTCTCAATAAGGAATGAGATTTGGATGCTTCCTGTTTCATTCTCCCTTAATCTGACTGATCACTAAGGCTGAGTCCCCATATAAATTCAAGAATTTAATTCTCATATCGATGGAAGCTTTGATACCCATGATGCATGCTTTGTACTCGGCCATATTGTTGGTACAATAAAAACACAACATGGCGGTAAAAGGTGTATGGAAACCCTTGGGAAATACAATCACATCACCAATTTCATTACCAAGCGCGTTGGAAGCTCCATCAGAAACCATAGTCCACCTGGATCCTAGTTCAGGTCCTTTATATGGTCCAGGTTCTTCATAATTAGTAACTAGCATGATATTCTCACCAGGGAACTCAAAATTCATAGATTGATAGTCATCTATAGCTTGATGAGCCAAATCATTAGCCAATACACTTCCTTTGATTACCTTCTGAGTAATGTACTAAATTTCGTATTCTGTCAAGACCATTTGTCATCTTGTTATTCTTCCAGAGAGAGCGGGTTTCTCAAATATGTATTTTATTGGATCCATCTTAGAGATCAACAAAGTAGTATGACCCAACTTATATTGTCTTATTCAGCGAGCAGCCCATGCCAAAGCGTAACAAGTTTTCTCGAGCAGTGAGTATCTTGTTTCACAATTGGTAAACATTTTGCTAAGGTAGTATATTGCATTCTCTTTTTAACCAGACTCGTAACGTTGCCCCAATACACACCCCATTGAGTTCTCTAATACTATCAAGTACATGATCAGAGGTCTTCCTTCAACTGGTGGCATCTGAATTGGAGGTTTCTGGAGGTACAAAATTATTTTTTCGAAGTCTATCTGACAATCTTCAGTCCACTTCACTACTTGATCTTTCTTCAGTAACTTGAAGATTGGATCATAGGTAGCGGTCAAATGGGAAATAAATCTTGCAATGTAGTTCAATTGTCCAAAGAAACCTCTGACTTCCTTCTCAGTACGGGGAGCTGGCATTTCTTGAATGGCTTTAACCTTGGCAGGATCAACTTCAATACTTTTACCACTAACGACGAAGCTTATGAGTTTACCGGATCTTACCCCAAAGGTTCACTTGTTTGGATTCAACCGCAACTTGTACTTGTTCAATCTCTCAAACAGCTTGTGCAGGTTGTCGAGATGTTCTTCTTCAGTCTGAGACTTGTCTAACATGTCATCAATGTAAACCTCTATCTCATGAGGTATCATATCATGGAACAAAGCTACCATAGCACGATGATATGTTGCACCGACATTCTTCAAACCAAAAGGCATAACTTTGTAACAGAAAGTGCCTCACTGTTTGACAAAGGTAGTCTTCTCCATGTCCTCAGGTGCCACATTGATTTGATTATAACCAAAGATACCATCCATGAAGGAAAATACTTTGTGCTGCGTAGTGTTGTCAACCAGAACACCAATATGCGGAAGCAGGAAGTCATCTTTGGGGCTTTCTCTATTCAAATTCCTGTAGTCTATGCACATACGTACCTTACCATCCTTCTTAGGTACCAGCACCACATTTTCAACCCACTAAGCATAGGATGTAACAACTAAGAAACCTGCATTGAACTGCCTCATAACCTCAGCTTTGATCTTTTTAGATATCTCAGGATGCATACGACGAACCTTCTGCTTTATAGGCGGACAACCTTCTTTCATCAGTAGACAGTGAACTACAATGTTAGTGTCAAGCCCTGGCATGTCTTCATAAGACCAAGCAAAGATCTCAACATAGTCACGTAACATCTGGATTAATATTTTTTTGACATTGTATTCTAGGATGGCACTTATCTTGATTTATTTCTTGTCTTCTTCAGTACCCAAGTTCACAACCTTGATTGGCTCTTCATGTGGTTGTATGGCTCTTTCTTCCTGCTTTAACAGTCTAGCAAGCTCTCAAGGTACTTCACAATCTTCCTCACCTTCGTCCTCAGCTTGGTAGATCATATTTTCGAAGTCATTATTGGCAATATCAGAATTGTCACCAATGGAACCCAGGGTGTATGTTGATCTGTAATTTGTTATGTGGATGTGTGTAAGAACACATAGCTATTTTGAAAGAAATAAAGTAAAAGAAAGACAAAGCGAGGAAAATTTATAATGCAAACGTCTAATTATTTATTATACGAAAATATGTGGATGAAAAATGACAACCCTAACAAATGAACCGTTGTTCCCCAAACAAGGCACAAGGCTTAAAGTTATTGTTCAAATTACATAATCAAAAACTTGAAAGCAAGAAAATAGAAAACAAATTTACTCCTGACTAAAGGAGATTGGTATAAAGTCTTTATCCTTACAATTGTTGAGCCCACTGCTGGTAGTAGAGAAAATCTAATTGTCTAGGTCCCAGTCTCTATCAGTGTCTTCCACAACGTTGACTTGATTTTTATGAACTCCATTGTTGTTGATGAGAAATGGCGGTCTCCCAGAATTAGAACGAGCACGACAGACATCCCTCTGAGCCTCTGAGGTGAAACCTAAACCAAATTTGTCGGACTTGTAAGGGATGCTGGGAAGCTAACCCCAATTAGTGTTATCACCTTCTTCTACCACAACCATAGCGTCTTTTAGAGAAGCCATTTTTGATGGAATCCTGGTAATCTTAGGAACAACAGGAGTAGCTTTAGCAATAGGGGTTGTCTGAGGAATAACTTCGAAGGTTTGGCAAGGAGTCTCGAAGAATTCACCATCCATCTCAAAATACTTAAAGGAGTTCAAATGGCTCACCATGTATTCTTCTTCGCCATAAACTGTAATGATTTTTCCTTTCACGGGATACTTAAACTTTTGGTGTAAAGTAGAAGTAACAGCTCCTGCCCCATGAATTCAAGGGCGTCCAAGAAAACAGGAATAGGCTGGACGAATGTCCATCACATAGAAAGTAGAGTAGATGACATGGGAACCCACTTTGATTGGAATATCAACCTTTCCATGCACCATTCTCTTTAAACCGTCAAAAGCTATCACCACAATGTCACTGGGTTTTAGCACAACCCCTTCATAGTCAAGTTTGTCTAAAATAGATTTTGGAAATACATTCAATGAGGAACCTATTTCCACCAACACATGAGATAAGGTAGTGTCCCCTACACTCAATAGAGACATGCATGGCCTTATTATGGTTCCTTCCTTCGAGAGTTAAATCAGCATCAGAAAAGCCTAGCCCATTATCAGTCGCCAAGCTACCAACACAATTTTCAAATTGATTAATAGAGATTTCCTGTGGTATATGAGTAGATTTCCGAAACTTTACCAAAGCTTGGGCATGGGCTTGAGAGAAAAACAACAGAGATAGCATATACATTTTGGAGGGGGTCTGCCCCAACTGTTCAAAAATCTTATATTCACTCTTTCGAGTAATTTTCAATATCTCCTCCATCTCTTGATTGAAGGTATCTTTAGTAGTAACCTCTTTCGGTGCCTCAGTATGGGCAGGCTCTGTCATATGTTCTTTGCCTTGAGTCTTAGTAGTTGATTCAGTAGCAGTGATACGAGCTGGTGTAGCAACAACTTTTGGAGAGATCTCTGGAGAGAAAACCCTTCCATTTCTGGTAACCTTACTAGTCCCAGAAATATTGCCAACATCAGGATTAGTAACTTCAGTATTTTCATCTACGACAACCAATGGTTCTTTCTTGACGCCATGGTAGTAGACATTAGCTCTATAATTCCAAGGGATAGCCTTGTGAGAGGAATATGGAATTGGCCCAAGTGTCGTAATGATCAGAGGAGCAACCCTAGGATCGAAAGTAATCTTCAGAAGACCCTTAGAAGTGATCCTTACAGGAGTATCGTAGATTGTAATCACGGACACGTCTTTAAGCTCTAGGCCTTGAGACATACTTTTGCATAAGCTTTCCACAAAAGTAATCTTCTCAAATAGAATTACACGGTCATCCATCAAATGATGAATACCTTATTTCAGAAGTACACAACTGTTGTACCCCAAAATTTTCCCTCACATTTTTCTTCAATACATTCTTCTAGGGTTCTCAAATGCTCAAGGATGCTCAAGAGTTGATCAGACAAATTCTCCTCCTAAGCAATGGCTCCACAACTAGGGTTTTATGTTTTCTAAGGAAGTTTGGGTTTCAAAGGTCTCAAATGGTTTTCATGGTTCTTCATATGTCTTCAAGGATGCTCATATCATGTTTCAAGTCTTGCATCACATGTTTGCTCAATCAATTGCTCATATGATGGAAAATCAACTGTATTGGGTAAAAAGTCAATTGTGGTCAACATATTCAAGGATTTTGGTCAACATAAACATTTTGAAGTGATATTCAACATTTGATCAAGGCTTGATCATGATTCCTCTAGAAAAGCCCTCAAATCATCAAAAGTCAAAAGTTGCCAAATTAGGGTTTCCTTAGGAGGAGTCCACTGAACTTTGACCAAACATACCTTTCACACGTTTCATCAACTTTTCCCCAACCAAAGCTCATTTTGAAGGAAATTCAATTCTCCACAACTTTGTATGTGTATGCTTAATTCCAAGACGTGTTTCATTTGAGAGATATGAGCCAATACATTACAGGTCAACAAAAAGACACTTTTTGTCAAGGTAACTTACATCAAGATAATGTCTCCAAATGCAAAAATGATCACAAGAGAAATTGAAGAGGACGTCTTGAGCTTTCCAAAAAACCCAATATCACCTTCAAAAGATGAAAATTGAGGGAGTTATGACCATTGAAAGTTGGGACATTTTGGTAGAATGCATGAATTCCAAATTAACCAAACTTGTGATTTTGAGCTATTGGGCCTAACTTTTGATGTTAAAAAATCTTCACAATGTGTTAGAGGAGCTCTAAATCCATTCATATATTTCTTATGATTTTTTTATTTGAATTTTTATTCATTTAAATTCAAATAAATCAAATAAAATATAAAATCATTGGGCCAAGGCGCATGATTGGTTTTTTGGATCAGTTGGAGGCCCAAGACAACTCATGACAACCATGAAAAACCATGTAAGTTCAAAAATGGCATGAAATATCTCAAAAAGGAAGCTTGAAAACAGGTTTTATTCTTGTCTAATCTTGGCCATGATTGCATGATTTTGTACCATTTTGGTTATTCATTCCTTCCTCTATAAAAGCACAACAAGACCAGATGCAAAGGACGCGCATCCTGGCCTCTAAAAACCTTGTCAAAATCTTTAATATTTTTCAAGAATCATAAAACCTTCCAAACCCGATTTTAAAACCCTCTCATTACAAACAACCTTTCCTTTCATTCTTAGCAAACATACAGGGTAAGATTGGGTCAGTTTAGTGGTTCAAAACATATGGAATCACATCGCATAGCATCTTCGGTTGCATAATGATCATATAATTCATATTTTGATTTCTGTCTTAATTTAAGCCATGCTAATGCCTTTATCATACTTTTAAGATGCCCTTATGCAGTTCTGATTCATCATGGTGACCCCATGCAGACATAACCAGGAGATACCATGGGTACACCGATTTCTTGTCATCTTCGCCATAGCGACCATATCGTTACGCTTTAGCCTTCCAAAACACTCTAATTGAATTCGTAGCCCTTAATTGGGGGGGGGGGGGGGGTAGGGTGTTATTTGATGTCTAATAACATTTGTTTAGCAGGTCGGATAGAAAAGATAATCGGAGAAGACGACCGGAGCTAGGGCTTCGACACCTCTCCGATCAACACGTGTTGATTCATATTATATACTCATTATTTAATTTATAATAACGGGTGTATAGACCGCCCCAGTGGTAGAGGCGAGCATTGTAAGGCGTTAGTATACCAGGGCATGGGTTCGATCCATGCCCCTGGTATTTTTACATTTTTTTTCATGATTTTTTGTTTACAGATCCAATGCCTGCCAACTAAGCACGCTCACCCTACGCTCTCAACTCCTCACCATCAGATCTTTAAACTGCCATATCCAGCATACCAGATTTGCATGTGCACCATGAGTCCCTGGGAGCCAGCCGCTGGATTATCACAAGTGCATGGGCTCCTGGTTTTGGCCTAGTGATTCATATTTCTCACACCCCCCAGATTTACTTTTGCAAGCCCATCACTTTTTATTATTTCGTTTCAATTTATTTTTTTATTTATTTAAAATAATTAAATTTCTTCTCTAATTAATTAAAACTAAATCAATTTAACTTTTTTTTAATTAAAATCAAATTAATTTAACTTTATTTTCAAATTAATTTAACTTTTCTTCTTTAAATTGAATTAATTAATTTAATTTTTTTAGGATTTTATTATTAAACTTTATTTTCAATTTAATATAATTTAGGGTTTTTATTTTAGGTTTTAATTAATTCCCTTTTCTCAATTAAAATCAATTCACCATTAGGATAAATCATCTATTATTTTCCATTAAACAATTCTCCGTTTCTTTCCATAACCTTCGCGCTTTTCTTATTTTCACATTAGTTTTCGCAATTATGTATCTGCTAGAGGAATGTAATAGCCTAAATTAGATTTTTTGACTTTCTTTATTTTCTCATTTTTATGGTTTGTACCCCTCTTCCCTGAAGCCCTGTAATAATTTAGATTTCTTTTCTGCATTTTACCGATTTCCTTATAACTGCTAGCTATATGCTAATAGGATTTGTATGCAAGATCTAAAACAAAATTCTAGATATCCCTAATATGCAAGATAAATGAACTGAACTAAAACACTATTTACACACGCACCTCTAGGGTGATTCCACTTGTTGCCTTGGGATAAAAAACAGTCATGTCCCTCGAATGTGGGACGCTTTAGAAAAGACCCTCGATTAAAAAGATCAGAGTCCCTCGATGACCCTTGCTTTCAGTAAAGGATCTTAGTCCCTTACGATATATTGCTAAAGCGCCCTGCAAGTTGCCTTTATGACTGTACGATGACCCGCGCATGTCCCTCAAACATCCAAAGATAGGGCTTCCTACTAACTAAAGGTAGGATAGCACTATCTAAAAGATGAGGAAAATAACGCGAAAGACTTTTGAGTAGGTAGATAGCTCGTAGTTACTTGCTCATAAACAAAAACATTTTTTACACAAAACACTTCTTTTCTGAAATATTCTCAAAACAAACACTTTGTATGTGTTCTCAACAATACGGGAATCATTATAAAGTTTTCCGCACATAGGAATTTTCAAAATATTTTCAAACACATTTACAAATCATTTTCAAAAGTGAGCTAGCAATTAAGAGCTCGTAGATAACTACAGATGAAAAGGGTGCTAACACCTTACACTACGAAATCAGTTGTGAGTTTCCACCTGACTCCCACGTCGCTAACACCAAAATCATGTCACAACTTTGTTTTTTCCACGTGAAGAAACACGTCGCTGGAGAGCGCGTGGAAATGTTGTTGCGACGTGGGAAACATGTCACAACGTTGCCACGTGAAATTCACGTCGCAACAAACTTTATGGGGTCAAAGGAAGACAGAGCAGAGCAGAGGTCAGGCAGGTTTTATATTCACTTTTACGTTGTGTGTTGCGGTGTGTTTTTCATGTCACTAATTTGTGATGTGGAAAACACGTCGCAACTTTTTTTAAATAAAAAAAAATTATTTTCTGTTTTAAATATAATAATTCTGATTTAATAATTAATATTATTTTCTGTTTCATTAAATTTATAAATTAAATATCATAATTTATTTATTAAATTCAATATTATAAATCAAATTATCAAAAATAAAACTAAATATATCAAAATATATAAATTAATATATTTAATATAATAAAATTAATAAACTAAAATTTAAATTTAATATTTTTAAATATAAAATATGATTATAAATTTATATTAGTACACAAATAAAAAAGTAAATAGAAAATAAAAATATAACTAAGCAGAAGGACCATTCGAGTCGTCGGAAAAATCGCGAAGAAATTCATCATTATTTTGGTGGTTATTATTTTGGCCACCATTGTTGGGATTTCCACCAAATACTTGCATAAATTGTCGCATTTGCTCCTCCATGTCAGCCTGCCTCTTTGCCATTGCCTCCATTTCTCTATTATGTTCACCCCTCATTTCCTCCATTTGGGCCTTCAATGCCGCCCCCATTTGGGCCTTCAATGCCGCCTCACGTTCTTCGGACTCGCGTCTAGCCAATTGTCTTACCATTTCTAACTGATCTAGTGTCAAATTTGTTTGACTTGACCCTTCTTCATCGTCGCAGCTCTCTGATACAGAGTTATATCCCCACTCCTCAAGTTGCCCGCCAAATTTCCACCACCAAAAAAGCACCCGTTAGGCCCCTTTCCCACAATAACTTGACTCCAAATATAGAAATCCACATTTGGATGAACCGGTCTTCCCGGAGGAGGAGTATACTGAGGATTATGGGTCAGAAATTCTACAAGAAAGGCCTGATAATCCTCCTACACATACAATAAAAAAATCAGGTTAAATATATAAGTAAAATTAATGAAATTAAATTAAATAAAAATAATAATAAAAAACATATAGCCACGTGATTGTAACGCTACAACTTATCAGTTGCCACTCAATTTTCACGCCACAACATCTCACTTGCCACGTGAAAATCACGTCACAAAATTTCTTTAAAAAATATATATAAACATAAATTTACTTACCAGGGCTTTTTTTGTAGGCTCGTCAATAAATTCCCCTGATTTCTTTGTCTGAGTTTCGGTAACCAGCTCAGTCATCAATGGTTGTCTCCCCAAACGCTTAGCCTAAATAAAAAAATTAACTTAAATTAATAATATATGTTATAAATCCAAATATGACTTTAAAAAGTGGTAAAAATTACCATGCGTCGAGCATGCTCAGCAGTACTAATACTTCCAACAGCATTAAGGTAATCCCCTTTTTCCGATGCCCTCATCTTCTTTGCAATTTCAGATTTAACCTTAAATTCATCCGATTTCCAATACTTAAGAAGTTGTTCAAAAACTTCTTTGCCTATCCATTTGGGACGAATGCCCAAAAGTTGCCAATTCTCTCTAACACGTCGTAGCATGTCCGAAAGTTGTCTTGAACTCCTGCCAAAATAATATTTTTTTACTTTGTTATGGTTCAGTGGATCCCAAACACATTTCGCCTGCAATGTTGTATGACATTAAAATAAATAGTTAAATAAATTATAACAATAATGAAAAGCTCATTTAAATAAAAATAACTTAAGAAATTAATTAATTATACCTGAAATTGCTTAAACCATTCGTCTTTATCCGAAACTTCTCTACAACTCATCAAATTTTTTGTATAATTCTGCTGAATTATATAGTTTATAACTCTGGCAGCAGTCCGACTCGGCCCAAAACTAAAACAACAATAATTGAATTAGCATAATTAAGTATATAAAGTTATATTAAAAATGGAAATGTGTACTTATAAATAAAAATCAATAAATAAGAAACTTACGAGTTCCCTTCAGGCCAAATCCAAAATCTCCCATCAATGGTATGAATCTCACTCAGATCATCATCCCCTCGAAGATCTCTCCCATCTATCTGATCATCGTCCCCACCAAGATCGTCATCATCCGACTCTGCATGATCATCGGATGCAGGTACATGTGTGGGATGTGGGGTGCGATCAGTCTGTGTGGGTCATGAAGACGTGGATCATCCAGGCTGCTGGACGGATGGGGGCATCTGTGTAGGAAGTGGGGTGCTGGATCCTCCAGGCTGCTACACAAATGAGGGTATCTGTGTGGGAAATGGAAAACTGTGCTGGAAGGATGAGGGCACCTGTGTCTAAAGGGATGATTTGATGGTAGGAATCTGCGGTGACAATCAAACCACGAGCTTTTCCCCCCTTTATCCAATGTAAACGCCTTAGTGCATTCCATGCAATGCGGACAACCCATTCTTCCATGCGTACCCCAACCAGGCAACATGCCATATGCTGGAAAGTCATTAATGGTCCAGATCAAGGAAGCTCGCATAGAAAAGTTTTGTTTACGGGATATATCATAAGTCCATTCTCCATTATTCCACAACCTTTTCAAATCATCAATTAAAGGTTGTAAGTACACATCAATTCCGGTTTTTGGACTCGACGGTCCTGGAATGACGCACGTCAAAAACATGTACGGTTTTGTCGTGCACATCTCAGGAGGGATATTATAAGGGGTTACAATAACTGGTCAACAAGAATACGCACTTCCAGATGCTTGGACATATGGAGCAAAACCATCAGAGCATAATCCAAGCCTGACATTTCTAGGTTTCGCGGAAAAATCAGGATGTACCTCATCAAAGTGCTTTCATGCATGGCCGTCATATGGGTGTCGCATATTGCCTGTGCTTGTTTTGTTTGTATGATGCCATGTCATTTGACTTGCACTGTTCATTGAAGAAAACATTCTTTTTAACCTTGGTATTATCGGAAGATAAAACATGGACTTTACTACTACACGTTTTTGCTTACTGTTAATGGCTCTATTGCGAACTTTATATCTTTGACTCTGATAAAACTTACATTCCTCCGACGATCCATCTTGATTACCAAACTCGTTGTCATAAAACAACATGCAACCATTAATGCAACAATCAATCTTTCTTACTCTTAAACCCAACTTCGACACCAACCTCTTTGCATCATAGAAACTCGCAGGCAAGTTGTCTTTTGTTGCAGTTGAGTCCAACATCATTTTTGCGAAGTGCTCCAAACACTGATCAGGAACATTCCAATTTGACTTGGCGGCCAATAATCTCACACACATTGATAGCTTTGATTCTGAAGACCCCTCAAACAATGGCGTATTCATCTCATCCAACAACTGATAAAATCTTTGCGCTTCCTCATTCGGCAACTCTTCCCCGTCAAAATCTTCTGGTTGATCATAGGTCACGTTAACATCAAAAGCATCATCAACAATGTCACCTATCAAATTAAAGTTTTCCTCAAATTCCATAGGTGGTTGCATAGCGGTCGACTACTTGAATCATCTGTGTTGCTAGTCTCTGGTACATTACTCGGCAGTGTTTCACCATTATACGTCCAAACCCAATAATTTTCAATAAAACCTTTTCTATGCAAATGACGTGTTATTTCCTCTGGATCACTAATTATATATCTACATCCACATTTAAGACAAGGACACCTAACTCCTCCTTCACTTCGACAACGTTCCTGAGCAAACGTCCACATGATAAAACCATTAACTCCGTCTATAAAATTGGATTTAAGTGCGCGTCTTCCTGAATATAGTCTATCGTACATTCAACTACGATAATACCTATAATATTCCATTTACTGCAAATTTATATAATCAAAACCTTTTTAATTAGAAATATTAATTAATCAACTTAATAATAATCCTAAACATATTGTTCTTGTTCTTATTACTACTAAAAATATACTATTTATATATACTATTAAACATAAACATTAGCTTTTATTTTAACTATTGTTAATATATAATGTTTTTTATTATATACTATTAAATATACTATTAATATAGTTTATTAAATATATAATAATTAATATACTATTTTTTATTGACATATAATATAGTTTTTATAAAAAAAAAATTAATTATAAAATCGTTTTTATTAACATACATATAATATATAATAATTAAATACATAAACCACTTTTTTATATATAATATTTTATAACATATTATATATAATATTTTATTGACATATAATGTTTTTTAACATACTATATTAATATTTTATTGACATATAATATAGTTTTTATATAATATTTTTTAATTATAAAACCATTTTTTTTTAACATATAATACAATTTTTATATAATTTTTTTAATTATAAAACAGTTTTTATTAACATTCTATATATATGATATATAAATATTTTTTATTAACATATAATACAGTTTTTATATAATTTTTTTTTAATTATAAAACTATTTTTATTAACATTCTACATAAAATATAATGTTATATTTGTTTTAAAAAAATATATTAACATCAAATATATACTGTTTTTTATAATATTATACTGTTTTTTATATATGCATAATTATAAAAGAGTTTTAAAATAATAACATTAAATATATATATTTTTTTAATTATAAAACAGATTTTATAATAATAACATTAAACAGTTTTTACTAAATATATACATATTAAAACAGTTTTTTAAATATGTTTTTATTCAATACAAAAAACTATTTTTTATATATGTTTTTAATCAATACATAAAATATTATATTATATTTGTTTTAAATAAAATATATATTAACATTTATATGCATAATTATAAAAGAGTTTTAAAATAATAACATTAAATATATATATTTTTTTAATTATAAAACAGATTTTATAATAATAACATTAAACAGTTTTTACTAAATATATACATATTAAAACAGTTTTTTAAATATGTTTTTATTCAATACAAAAAACTATTTTTTATATATGTTTTTAATCAATACATAAAATATTATATTATATTTGTTTTAAATAAAATATATATTAACATTAAAACTGTTTTTATAAAATTTATATATTATTCTGTTTTTTTTTTTTATAATAAATAAATTAAATAAATCAAGATATATAACTTATCATAATATATATTTTTGTTTATTAATAAATATTTATTTATATATATTTTCGTTTTTTAACAAGAAGTACCTATATAATATATATTCTCATTTTTTAAAATTATATTTAATGAAAATTACAATATTATAATTTAACCAAATCCAACCTAAAATCTAACTAAATTCAAAAAATATACCAAATGTAAAAAAAAATTCCAAGAAATATTTCTTCTCTTCTAACTCCTTCAATCTTCTTGTCCAACCTTTTTGCAATCTACTTCTACTATATCAATCTTCTGCTATTCAAAGAAAAATTAAAATAAATTACAATCACATAATACAATAAATAAAAACTTGTAAACAAAATAGAGACAAAGTTAAATTAAATTTACCTGAAAAATAAGGATTAATGGAGATTGAAGTTGGATTTTATGAAAAAGAAGAGGTTTATAATGGAGATTGAGTTGGATTTTATGAAGAAGAAGAGGGTTAATGGAGATTGGGATGGAATGAGATAGGGAGAGTTGTGTTTGATGAAAATATACTACTGTCTTGTGCTTGGTGTAACGTGATTTAATTAAATATATAAACCATTCATCGACGTGAAAATCACGCCGCAACTTTGCCACGTGACTTTCACATCGCAACAATGCCAACGATCATATTCTCTTTCTTCACATACCGGCAAAAGCTGATAATGCCAGTCTGAATTAATTTGATTTTCCCTCTTAAATGTTGCGACGTGAATACCACATCACAACTGACTTTTTCAAAATTTCAAAAATCCCTCCATCTGAACGTTAGACCAATTAAAATATTTTATATTATATTTTTACTAGCAATGTGATTCCCACGTCGCAACATATTTTTTTTTATAAAAAAATCAGACAACCATCATGCTTCTTTATTTTATTAGTAAAACATGTTGCCACGTGATTATCACATCGCAACTGGCTTATTTTAGCCACATGATAATCACGTGGCAAAAACACGTGGCTAGAGATGATATTTCTTGTAGTGTTACCTTTTCATAACTTATCCCCCGAACTCAAAATCTTAAAAGATCTTTCCTGTTCTTTTCACCCTTTCCTTATTGGATAAAAGAAAAGTCGGTGGCGACTCTTGTTATCTGCAACATTTGCGATAAAACGCAAAACCTAAAGTCAGTTCTCCCACCGTATTACAATAATCATTGGATTAGGAAACATAGTAGTAGCAGTTTTCAATGCAAATCGGAAATAAACTGGCTTCCAATAGCTTCTTCTTAACAATCATCAAAGCAGTAGTCAAGTCACCCATAAAAACAACATAAGAAATATCATCAATACCATTAACGCCTTTGTCAAGATTAAGAATAGGTGCAGTGATCATATTATGAGTCTCAGGAGGATCAAATTCAATCTCCTTAGAGTCAATCATGTTCAGGACTGTTAGAGTGATATGTACACCTTGCATTGGGATTGTAACTAGGAGCAGAAGTATTGGGTTTCCGAGGAGGAACCTTCAATGTAATCAGCTATGCCTTAAACATGTGTTGCAATTCTTGAGACAACGGCATGTTGATTCTTGTGAATTGTTTCCTGGGTGTATTCTGCCTACACTGATTACTTTGTTGTTGTTATTGCACTGGTGCAGGATTAGAGATTAGAACTGACCCCACATATTGGTTGCGGTCACTCTTATTACGACCCTTTTGGCCGTACACAACTTTGGACTCTTTCTTACCATTGTATGAATTCTTCGTAGTATTCGAAGATGTAGCCACCTGAATTTTACCACTTCTGATTCCATTCTCAACATGTTACCCTGTCAATATCAGTTCAGTGAAACCGGATGAAGAACTTCCAAGTAGGTGGTTATAGAAAGGACCTATTAGTGTGCTCATGAACATGTCAACCAATTCCCCATCAGCCAAAGGAGGTTGAACTCTTCCTGGAAGATCTCTCCATTTTTGTGTGTACACTTTAAAGCCTTCCCTAGAACCCATGGTCATACTCTGTAGTTGCATGCGGGTTTGCGCCAAATCGGAATTATACTGATACTGTCTATAGAAAGCTACAACCAAATCTTCCCAAGTATGGACGTTGGTACCTTCAAGTTGATCATACTATTCCAATTGTGTTCCAGATAAAATTTCTTGAAAGAAATGCAACCATAATTTCTTGTCAGCAATGTGTGGTTGAACTTTCCGAACATATGATCTCATATGCAGCTTCGAGTAAGAAACGCCATCATACTTAGAAAAGGTAGGAGTTTTTAACTTAGGAGGAATGACGACTCCTGAGACTAAACTGAATTCTTCAAAGTTCAAGCGATGAACCTTCTAGATCTCCATAGATTTCATACGCTCTTCTAACAGCTTATACTTCTTGCCAACAGGGGGATAATGTTCATCCAAATAATCCTCTTCCTCTTCATCAGAAAATTTGTTAGAACCATGATTGTCTTTTTCAGTTTTAACACTTTTACCATCTTCATCCCATTTGTCATCTTCGTCCGATGGGATATAAGGATCTTGAGCTCGCTTTACTGGACCTCTGAACTTTCTCCCCATGTTAATGATGTCGATTGCATTCTTTGTCTTATTCTTTTTCCCATTGGCGATGAGCGCCTTCAGTTCTTCTTGTCCCTTGGCTAAGTTTAGGAGCATCTATTGGAATTGAGCATTCTAAGCCTGAAGATCTTTGACTGTCTGTTCGAGAGCCATTTCTGTTGAATTAAACAGCAAGAAGATGAGAAACCTGTCTTGGAAACATGTTATGCAATTATATGAATGGAATGTAGATGCATATGCATTATTTTCAAGGACCTCGTGGAATTTAAATTTGTTAATCAAAAGGGAACAGAAACGAAGACTCTTATTAGTAAGTTCAAATTATAACTACCTTTTAGGCTTACAATGAAAACAAAAAGGTTATAAGGAAACAAAATATGAGCTCCTAAGACCTAAGACTCAAGTCTCCCATGGACGCTTCCTCTTTTTGTTGACATATGTGTTAAGGCTCTGCTCTTCGTGAAGTTGTTTTGTCAGCTCCAATACTTTCTTCTCACTATCATAAAACTGGGTCTCAAAGGTGTCCCTTTCTTCTTTTAGTTGAATCCAAGACATTTGTAGCTCTTCAAGGTTAGTTGGCTTATCTGGATGAAAGATGGTATGAGGAATATCTCCTTCAACAACAGGCTCCACAATTACTGGTAGGACAGCATGATATGGCATTATAAGATTTTCAGCATGATATCACACCCATCTGAGGTAGGGCTCCCAAGGGATGGAGTTTTTTTGTCCCAAAGTCTTGTTATCAATCTTATTCACCATGATCCAAGCACGTATAAACCTTTTATGGTAACCTTCAGGATCATTCTCATAATCGAATATAATACCTTAAATAAGCATATCATGAGGATCGTGTCTTCGAGCATAACCAAATTGACATAGAGCTAGAGAAGGGTTGTAAGTAATACCCCCCTTATTCCAAGGAGTGGCGCATTATGTAATTCCCCACAACGGTCAATAATAGTGATGTCCTCCTGAGATCGGGAACACCAATAGATATTTGAATGAAAAAGTGACATCATCCTTTGAGACCACCTCAAACCTTGTCCATTCTTCATCACTGATCGAGGAAGGTGAAAAATAAACCACCTGGATAGTAAAGGTATGTGTTGTACCCCAAAATTTTCCCTCCCATATTTCTCAATACATATCAAGTAAGGTCTTCAAATTGCTCAAGGAAGTCCAAGAGTTGACCAGACAAACTCTCTCCTAAGCCAAACTACCTCAAATTAGGGTTTCATTTTACATAAAGATGCTTGAGTCCAAAGGATCCAAAATTATCACCTTTGTCCTAATATGTTATCAAGATCATCCATGTCAAGTTTCAAGCCTTGCAGAGAGGATTTGCTCAGTCAATTGCTTAAAGGCCTGAAAATCGGCTGTGTTAGGGCAAAAGTCAACTGTCGCCTACATACAGTCAAACTTCAATATTTTTGGTCAAAATTCTCATTTTGAAGTGTTATTCAACATTTGATCAAGGTTTGATCATGATTCCTCAAGGATTGCTCACAATTCATCAAAACCCAAAAGTTGCTAAATTAGGGTTTTGTAGGAAAAGTTAACTCAACTTTGACCAAACATAACTTTCTCATACTTTATCCAAAATGACCCATCTAAAGATCATTTTGAAGAGGATGTAATTCCCTACAATAATTATTCATCTCCCAAGTTCAAAATATGCATTCACAAGAAGATATGAATTTGGACATTATAGGTCATTTTGAAAAGTCAACAAAAACACCTTTTGGGTCAACGCTTCATACATGAACATGGTAGACTCAATTGAGATGAGACCAAAAGGGTTGCTTATAGGACATCTTAAGATTTCTAAAGAGTTCAAGAACACATCTATAGGGTCAGAATTGAGGGAGTTATTCATTGGCCAAGTTAACCCTTTTTGCAAAATCGCCAAAAGTCAAATGTGTCCCAAATTGCATTTTTTGCTAAATGGGCCCAACTTTTTATGCTTGTACTGAGTTTGTAATGTGACCACCACCAATGAGCCCTTCCACTTGTCATTCTTTTATTTTTGTTATTTATTTTGATTTTATTTCATTTAAATCAAATAAAATCAATATAGAATAGTGAAAATATCAAAAATCATTAAAACCTTGAGATTTTGTGCATGATTAGGTCCATTATACAGCTGGAGACAAGATCAAATCGTGCAAGGCTTCACATTGACACAAAAAGATTGAATTTGCTTGTTTTGGAAAGATTTGGTGCAAGGATTGAATCATTGATCAATCTTCATAATTGGAAAAGATTTGATACAAACTGTAACCCTAATGCACTCTAGTATACATAGGGAACAAAAGCAGACCAAAAGAGAGAGGCTGGAGGCGTGCAAAGGCAGAGAACCAATTGCAAAAATTCAAGAAAAAAGTGCAAACCAAATTCTAAGTTGCAGGCCATCTCAAGCCGTTCTAACCATACCAATCATTTGCTGGACATCCCAGGATCGTGTTTCAATCATTAGCAAGCCTCCCCACGCTCAGAATCACCCTGTAAAGTTCACATGGTTTACCTCTTTTCTTGAATTCGAATATATTGATTCTGGCATATTTAGCATGATTGATTGGTATATTTATAATCCTTGAGATGTTTGCAAGCTAATGGCTATATTCAATTGCACTTTTATTGACTGAACATGAAACTTCCATGGCTAGGGTTTGCTCTTCGTTTTTAGGAATTTCTTATACAGGGAAAATTGGACATTGAAAATGGTACCATGATGCTCGTGGGCTTGAAACGAGTTTATTGGTACCATTGGTTTTCATTTATCATGCGCTTATAGGATTTTGGAAATGCACAGGGGCTATACCTACGCTTAATATCAGTAGGTAAAAGTTACAAAACCTATAGCGACGGTGGGAGGAAGAAAATGTAGACGTGGCATTCCCTGACTTGCCAGTTTGAATTTCGCGCATTTTAAAGACTAACATTTTGTTTGTATTATATAATGTTTTTTTGTTATTGTTTATACAACTAACACAGCCAGCTCAATTGGTAAGCGTGCAAGGGGAGAATGCTTAAGGGCTTGGGTTTGATCCCCAGGTCCCAACTTTTATTCATGCTTTTCTTGAACAGGCAATCCAACGTATCACATGGCAAGGGATCCACCTTGTACTATTCAGATCTGATCATTCAGTCCACCAAGGCTTTAGATCTAAGGCCTTCTCCCTGAAGGACCACCATGCGCCCCAGTCTAGCGTGTACATGAGATTGGGTGAAGTCAATAGGGCCTGAGCTTATTGGGCCAAGAAATTCCAAGCAACACCACCTCTTTTGCTAATGTTATCAGGTCCATTACTATTTATTTTTATATTTCTTTTTTTTCTTATTTCTTTTTATTCTTTTATTTTTCTTTATTCATTTAGTTTGCAAACTAATTAATTTTTCACAAAAATCATAAAATCAAGAGTTTTACAAAAAATTAGAATTAGGTTTTCTTTTTCAAGTTTAATTTAATATTAGTTTAATTTAATTTAGGGAAATTCTAACCTTTTTATATAATTAAAATTAATTAGAAAAATTAGGGTTAGACTCTTGATTCAACATTTATTTTCTTTCTCAAAATAAAAGTACAAAAATTAGGTTAATTTAATTATTTTTCTTAAATTAAGATTAATTAGTAATTAGTTTTTTTTTTATTATTCAATTGAGCTTTATTTTCTCAAAATAATCAAAATGAAAAAAAATAATTTTCCCTTTAAATTGCCATTAGGTATAGTTGGGGTCAAAAGCCTAATTATTTTGCATTCGATTCATCGCGCGTGTTTATTATTTTTGCAATATTGATGTAACTGTCCACGGTATGTAATAGTTTAATCTAGGATTTTCTTTTATTTATCGTCTTTTGCGGGTTTTTTTGGCTATGTAATTAATCCCTATCCTGAAGCCTTGTAATAGCGTAGGTTTATTTTCTCGCATTTTAATTCTCGTAAATATTAACTGTTTAGATGTATGTTGATAGGATTGTATGACAAGATTTCATGATAATTTAAAAACGGCTAGAAAACCTTAAATGTGCAAAGATAATAACTGAAATCAAATCACTCGCACATGTTCAGTCCTAGGGTATACTCTCAATTCGGTTGCCTTCGGTAAACGATCATTAAGCATAGGGTGTCTTAGTTGTTGCCCTCCTGTCTAAAAAAGATCAAACGTCCCATTCAAATGCTGCCTCAGAAATGTTGCCTCAAAAATGTTGGCTCGAATATGATCTTAAGACTTTACGGTTATTACTAAGACGTCCTAACATTTCTTTAGTGATCGTACGTCCCTTACAAATTGATCCTTACAACTCCAACGACGGTGCTACCTATTTCTCAATAGTAGGATAGCGTTGTCTAAAGGAAACGAGAATAGAAACAATATTTTTTCGAGTAGGTAGATACTAGTAGGTACTTGCTCAAATCAAACTTTTCACACTTACACTTTTCAAAACAAGTTTTCAAAACAACTTCGTCACACCTTTAAGGACTGATACAAAGGTTATCACGAAGTCAAAACTTTTCAAAACAAAGCACACACACAAGAAATTTTGAAAGATGAGCAAGTACCTGAGACCCCATGGAAAACCATGGATAGAAAGGGTGCTAATACCTTCCCTTTCTATAATCTACCCCCCGTACTCAGAATATCTCAAAAAAGGATTTTTTTCTGTGCTTTTTTCCTTTCCGATTAGATGAAATAAAAGTCGATGGTGACTCTTGCTTACCGCGACATTTTGCAAACACAAAACGCAAAATGCAAACCAGCATTTTCAAAAAAGTCGGTTCTGCCACCGTATCACAGAACTGGAGACTCTGATGGGGATTATAAAGTGGGGTATACCTTAGGATCTAGGTCACCATAATTGCTTCTGTTGATTGTTTTGTTTGCTTTACTTTTAAGGGTTTTGTTTGGGAGTTACTATAGATCCTAAATCGGATCTGGGGACACCTTTTAGGTAAGTAGCAATAAACTATGAGGGAACTGTACGGCATAGACTGATACGGTTGAAGTAGTAGCTACGTTGATATGACACTTTGGTTGGTACCGATATCCCTTGTGGGAAAACGAGGAGAATACGGGGCCGCTGCGTGGTGTCGTTAAGCATCAACTGACCTTAGAACCTTTAATCGACCAACTTGGCCATTAGAAAGTAGTGAGATAGCTGGCCTCGGTATAAAGCTGAGAACTGGTTAATACTCGATGCTACACTCCTTGAGACCATACTCTCGAGATAGTTTCGGCTGCAAGAAAAGATTGCGTGAGTTGAAACCATGACCGATGGAGGATGGTCAGTGATATTGAGATCCTCTAGGACCCGGTTACTTTTTCTAGGACAGGTTGAAACCGACTAAACTTCAAGAGGGTACTACCTTTGACCTCATGCAAGCCTTAAACTTAAGGGATTTGTGTGACTTGTTTGTCTTTGCCATGCATGTTATCTGTTATACCTGTTGTTTCTGTATCATGACATCATGCATCATAACATGGCATTCATACTTCATTATACTAACTATTTCAAAGACCAAGGGAATTTATCTTTGTTCTGTTTTGTAGATTATGGCTTTCGTGCACAGAAATACCATCCGAGTTAACTTTGTGCAAATACCTGCTCAACTTAAGGAGTTAGCCTCAAGAGTATCTGAGAATTCTATGTTCATTAAGAGACATGGTCAGCTTCTTAGCCTGGTCACCTCAAATCTTGATGAGCAGATGATGAGTGTACTTTCCCAGTTCTTCGATCCTATGCATCATTGCTTCACCTTTCCAGATTAACAGCTGGTTCCCACCCTGGAAGAGTTCTCTCACTTATTGGGCATATCCATCCTTGAGCAGGTACCCTTCACAGGTATGGAAGAGGTTCCTAGACCAGAAGACATTGCCTCAGCTCTACATCTGAAACGGGCTGATGTAGTATCCAATTGGGAAACACGAAGTGGGGTCAAAGGTTTCTTAGCCAAATTTCTGATAGATCAGGCTCAGCTATTTTGGGATAGTTTGGATTTTCAGGCTTTTGAAGATGTCTTGGCTCTCCTTATCTATGGTTTGGTTCTCTTCCCGAATATGGATTTTTTGTAGATGTAAACGCTGTCAGGATTTTCCTTTCCCACAATCTTGTGCCTACCCTGCTGGGTGATGTCTTGCATGCCCTTTATACTCGTACTGTGAGAAGAAGAGGAACTCTCATGTGTTGCATGTCGTTGCTGTCGAGGTGGTTTATTTCGCACCTCCCCAAGTCTGTACTGAAGAATAAAGAAGGTTTGGGATGGTCCTACAGAATAATGTCACTTGCCCATACAGACATTCTTTGGTGTTCTCGGGCTATGGAAAACACTGCTGTTATTAATCGTTATGGGGGATACCCTAATTCCCGATTGCTTGGAATCAAAGGGGGTAAAACCTATAATCCTTGTCTAGCTTTGCGAAAATTTGGTCGTGCTCGGAGGGATGGTCCCCATAAGCTACTTCTTGAGGATATTGCATTTTACTACAAGGAAGACGTTGAGGAGCATCACCGGAGGTTTATATGAGCTTGGGGCATGGTGAACAGATCTGACCCCCAAGAGTTGGGACCAAAAACTTCCCTTCCAATGCAGCCTTATCTCCAATGGGTCCGAGCTCATGCCCAGAAGCTTGGGATGCCCTATGAAGCAGTATTGCCAGTAATTATGGAGCCCACTAATGAAGAAGGCGTTCCTTACACGGTTCTTTATCCTTACATGCCCACTGATCCTGGGGAGTTGCAGAGGTCTTGGACTCAGTTGAAAGAGGAGAGGGATACCTATCGGGAAAAATACCACGAGCAAGAAAGGAAGATCTTGAAGCTCACCAGGAAGCTCGAGGAAGAAAGAGTGATCAACGACTACATCAGAACAAAGAGGAAGCGTCCATGGGACTTTTTATTTTGTTTTCATAGTTTTTTAAGTGTGTTTTATTTACTTCTTTTGTAACGCCTTAAAGGCATTGTTGAACCTTTTACAAGTTAATCTAATAATGTTTGTTTATTTTTTGTTTGCAAATTTAAATCTCCCAAAGTCTTTGAAATCATTACATGCGCATCCCATTATCATGCACGCCATTACAGGTACCATTACAGGTTTCTCATCTTCTTCGTTGTTTATTTCAGTAGAGATGTCTTCTGATCAAGGTATCAAAGATCTTCAGGTATAGAACGCCCAATTCCAACAGATGTTCTTAAGTTTGGCTAAAGGGAAAAAGGATCTGAAGACCCTGATTCAGAAAGAGAGGAAGAAAAAGAATAAGGTCGGTATTCTGAACATGGGTAGAAGATTCGGAGAAAGGATAAGACAATCAGCTGATCTGACCTCCTCATCCAAAGACGGGGAGAACCAAGAAAGAACAAAGGACCCCAGTCCAGCAGTTTCTGATAACGATACAGATTATGATGATGAGCAATATCCTCCTGCCAAGGATAGGTACAAGCAGCTAGAAGACCGTCTTAGTGCTATGGATATTCAAAAGATCCCTAGTTTGGATTTCGGAGAACTGGGACTGGTATCGGGAGTGGTGATCCCTCATAAGTTCAAAGCTCCGGTTTTTGCCTAGTACGATGGAGTATCCTGTCCAAAACTCCATCTCTGCTCGTACGTCAGAAAAATCCAACCCCACACTGCTATAGAAATTTGTGGGTACACTTCTTTCAAGATAGTCTGTTAGGGACTCAGCTTGAATGGTTTTATCAGTTAGAAGGAGCCAGTGTCCGAAACTGGGAAGATCTTGATGCTGATTTCTACAAGTAGTATCATTATAACACCGACCTTGCTCCCACTCGTACTCAACTTCTGGGTATGTCTATGGGTGCAAGTGAAGGTTTTAAGGACTATGCTCAAAAGTGGAGAGACTTGGCTGGAAGAGTCCAACCCCCTTTGTCTCATAGGGAGTTGGTTGACATGTTTCTAGGGACACTATCTGGTCCATTTTTCAATCATCTGATCGGCAGTTCGTCATCTGGGTTTACTGAGTTGATTTTGACTGGAGAGAGAGTAGAAGCTGGAATTCAAAGTGGGAAAATACAGAAAGATACTTCATCAAGTGCAGTAAAGAAGCCTTTCATCGGTAAGAAGGAAGCTAGTGCAGTGTATGGCTCGAGGGGCCAAAGTAGACCTGAACACCGTCAAGAAGTAAATGCGGTAGTGATTTCAAGACCCACAGTTGCTCCACAATGCAACAATCAACAAAGGGGGGAAATACCACAGAGGCAGTTCACTCGGCTCAATATGACCTTGTCTCAAATTCTACCACAATTATTAAAGACCAATCTGGTAACTCTGAGGGAAGCCCCGAAGAACCCCAAGACCACTTCTCCTCATTATAACCTGAATTCCCGCTGCGCCTATCACTCTGAAAGTCCAGGTCATGATACAAACAACTGTTGGTCCTTGAAAAACAAAGTGCAAGACTTGATCAAAGCCAAAGAGATCGAGTTTGACGCTCCAGGGAAGCCCAACGTCATAATTGCTCCCATGCCCAAACATGGTCTTGGAGTAACTATTATAGACGATGATTTATTTGTGACCCCTGGAAGAAATTTCTATTCCTTTGATGACAGTTAAGAAGAATTTTTTGTTGGCCGGTTTATTTTCAGGCTGTGGTGAAGGTTGCCACCTGTGTTCAATTCTTCCTGCTGGTTGCCACTTATTAAAATCAGGTGTTCAGCGCCTGATGGATAATAAAGAGATCCTGTTCGAAAAGACTATGATTCTGTTGGTTCCAATTCAAGATTTTGCCATCATAACCATTTCCGCCAATCCTTCCAAGATTTCCTCGAGAAAACCTGTTAGGATTACACCCATCCCAAGAATTGCTCTGTTAATAATTATTGTCCCTGGTCCTATCCCATACACTTCGGATAAGGATGTCCCTTGGCACTGTGATGCTGATGTGTATTACCATGGAGTTAAACAAGACTTAAAAAGTGAGGAAGCTGATGTTGATGTCAGCAATATTGTCGGGGCTAGCAAGGTCACCAGAAGCGGAAGACTCTTTTCCCCCGAGATTTCCCCTCCGACTGTTCACAAACCTGTTGTCATTCTGTCTGCTATTACACCAACTACTATCCCAGTTCCTATTCCAGTCATCACCCCTGTCGCCGAGCCATCTGGGACTCGGGGGAAAGAAATCATAGGTGAGCCTGCCCGTACAGAGGCACCTAAGAAGATCATTGTAGAAACCTCTAAACGAGAAATAGAGGAAATTCTAAAGATTATCAAGAAGAGTGACTATAACATAGTCGAGCAACTGGGGTAGAACCCATCAAAAATCTCCATGTTGTCCTTGTTATTGTATTCTGAAGCCCATGCAAAGGCTTTAATTGCATTCCTCAAAACTGCGCATGTGCTGCAGGAAACTTCAGCCGATCAATTCAAAGATTGCGTAGCTAGCATGACCGCCGATAATGGGCTGGGTTTCTCAAATGCAGATCTGACTGCTAAGGGGAGAAATCATAATGATGCCATGCATGTCTCGATCCAGTGCAGGGGCACCACTATGGCCCATGTACTAGTGGATATCGGGTCTTCATTGAATGTTCTGCCAAAGAAAGCATTAGATCGTCTGGACTGTGAAGGTTTGATTCTGAAGCCGAGCAATATTGTGGTCAGGGCTTTTGACGGGTCAAAGATAATGGTGCACGAGGAGGTAGAAATCCCTGTTAAAGTTGGCTCTCAGACTTGTCCATCCACCTTATATGTGATGGATATCAGACCATCATATTCTTATTTGCTGGGTCGCCCTTGGATTCATAAGGCTGGGGCAGTGACTTCCACGCTCCATCAAATGCTGAAATACCCGGTGAAAGGAAAAGTTGTCACGGTACGAGGTGAAGAGGAGTATATGGTGAGTCATCTCAATTCTTTCCGCTACATGGAGATGGACGGGGAATTAATCGAAACCCCTTGTCAGAACTTTGAAGAGGTCCCTCAGACCTTGGCGTCAACTGAAGTTTCTACCGACAAACCTCCGATGAAGATGGCTTCTCTCAAGGATGCCAGAGCTATAATTGAAGAAGGTGGGTGTGCCAATTGGGGTCAGCTCCCTGATTTCAATCACAAAACTGACAAATTTGGTTTGGGTTTTACTACAGGGGCTCAAAGGGATGTTAGGCGCGCGCGGATTGGAAGACCTCCTCTGCACATCAGCAATCAGGGAGTTAATGCAATTGAGGATAATGAAGAAGATTCAGATATCGACAGCTGGATCTACCCTACAACCAACGGTGGACTGAACAACTGGACGGTGAAGGACTTCATACCTATTTCTTTTATTCCACAGTAATTTACTTTTATTTTAAGAGTTGTAATAGACAGTTTGAAACTTTACGGCTCGGTGCCTTGCCTGAGGTACCTTGGCTTTGCTTGTGAGGGCTTATTACTTGTCATTTCATATATCATTAACAAAACATTGATGTTTTCTTGCATTTTAAATCTTGCGCTCTTTGTTTTTCTTTTCTGTCTCCCACTCTATCAAAACAACTACTCTCTTACACACACTCACGTATCATAATGCAGATCCATATCCACTATGGATCCCATTGATAACAACTCTGCTACTTCCAGTTATGACTTCGAAAATCCTATCAACCAAGCCGAGGACGAAGGTGAAGATGATTGTGAGGTACCTGGAGAACTTTCTAGATTACAGCAGGAAGAGCGGGCCATACAGCCTCATGAAGAGCCAATTGAGTTAGTGAATTTGGGTACAGAGGAAGACAGGAAAGAGGTCAAGATAGGTGCAAATCGGGAGCCTGGTGTCAAGAAAACGTTGATACAAATGCTACGCGACTATATTGAGATCTTCGCTTGGTCTTATGAAGATATGCCTAGTTTGGACACCGATATTGTAGTTCATCGCTTTCCAACTAAAGAAGACCGCCCTCCGGTAAAACAGAAGGTCCACCATATACGCCCTGATATGTCTGAGAAAATCAAAGCTGAAGTCATGAAACAGTTCGACGCGGGATTTTTAGCTGTCACTTCTTATCCGCAGTAGGTTTCCAACGTTGTTCCAGTACCTAAGAAGGATGGTAAGGTACAAATGTGTGTAGACTATAGAGATCTGAACAGGGCAAGTGCCAAGGATGATTTCCCACTTCCTCACATCGATGTTCTGGTCGAAAACACTGCGCAACATAAGATCTTCTCCTTCATGGATGGTTTTTCTGGCTACAATCAGATCAAGATGGCTCCTGAGGACATTTAGAAGACAAACTTCATTACACAGTGGGGCACCTTCTGTTACAAGGTAATGCCTTTCGGTTTGAAGAATGTTGGGGCAACTTATCAGCGCGCCATGGTCGCTTTGTTCCACGACATGATTCACCATGAGATCGAGGTTTATGTTGATGATATGATAGCCAGGTCCCAGACTGAGGAAGAGCACCTAGATCATCTCCAGAAATTATTTGAAAGGTTGAAGATGTATAAGATGAGGTTAAATCCGAACAAGTGTACCTTCGGGGTAAGGTCTGGTAAGCTGATGGGTTTTATTGTCAGTGATAAAGGTATTCAGGTGGATCCTGCAAAGGTGAAACCCATACAAGAGATGTCGGTCCCCCGCATAGAAAAAGAGGTTAGAGGCATCTTGGGACATCTAAATTACATTTCCAAGTTCATTTCACATCTGACTGCTGCTTGTGAGCCAATCTTCAAGCTGCTGAAGAAAGATCAAGTGGTAAAGTGGAATGAGGAATGTCTGACCGCTTTCAAAAGAATCAAGGAATACCTTCAAGAACCACCAATTCTGATGCCTCAAGTTGAAGGAAGACCTTTGATCTTATACTTGACAGTACCAGATAGTTCAATGGGTGTGTACTGGGGCAGCATGACGAGTCTGGCCGAAAAGAGTACGCTATTTACTACCTTAGCAAAAAGTTTACTGACCGTGAGACCCGATACTCATTGCTCGAGAAAACTTGCTGCGCTTTGGCATGGGATGCTCGCCGGCTGAGACAGTATATACTGACCCACACGACTTTGTTGATATCAAAAATGGATCCAATCAAGTATATCTTCGAGAAGCCTGCCCTGTCCGGAAGAATAGCGAGATGGAAGATGATCCTAACCGAGTATGACATCCAATACACAACCCAAAATGCAATCAAGGGGAGTGTATTGGCAGATCATTTGGCGCATCAGGCCGTGGATGACTATCAGTCCATGAATTTCGAGTTCCCGGATGAGAACATCATGTTGGTAACCGACTGTGAAGAACCTGGACCGGATGAAGGACCCGAGAAGGGATCCCGATGGTATATGTATTTTGATGAAGCCTCTAACGCATTGGGTAATAGCATCAGTGCCGTAATTATATCTCCTGAGGGTTTTCATACTCTGTTCACCACCCGATTATGTTTTAACTGTACCAACAATATAGTGGAGTATGAAGCATGTATCATGGGTCTTCAAGCTGCTATTGACCTGAGGATTAAGTTCTTGAGTGTATTCGGAGATTTCACTGTGGTGATAAGTCAGATCAAAGGCGAGTGGGATACGAAGCACCCAAATCTCATTCCTTACAAAGAATATGTATTGACATTGCTCCCACATTTTGAGGAGATAACCTTTGAACACTTCCCGAGAGAGGAGAACCAGTTAGCGGACGCGCTAGCTACCATGTCTTCCATGTTCAAAGTCAGGTGGGACAATGAAGCTCCCCAGATTACCATCGAGAGGTTGGACGAACCCGCACATTATTGTGACATTGAGACGGAAGAGGTAGCAGATAAACCCTGATTTCACGAGGTAAAGAGGTATCTTGAGGCTCAAGAATATCCCGAGGGGGAATCTGTTAATGATAAGAAGTTTCTGAGAAGATCCGCTGCGAAGTTCTTCATCACTAAAGGTATCCTTTATAAGCATAACCAAGATTCGACCTTACTGCGGTGCGTGGACAAGAGTGAGGCAGAAAGGATCATGGCAGAGTTACATGAAGGTACCTTCAGAACTCATTCCAGTGGACATACCATGGCAAAGAAAATCCTACGGGCAGGATATTATTGGTCCATTATGGAAGCCGATTGTTATCATCATTCTCGAACCTGTCATAAGTGCCAAGTCTATGCTGATAAGGTACATGTACCTCCAGTTCCTCTGAAGGTTTTGATATCTCCTTGGCCTTTCACAATATGGAGCATTGATATGATCGGCGAGATCAGACCTACTGCGTCTAATAGGCATCGCTTCATTCTGGTAGCAATTAATTATTTCACAAAGAGGGTTGAGGCAACTTCCTTTGCTATAGTAACCAAGAACATCATGGCGCGGTTTATCCGAAACAATCTAATATGTTGATACGGTGTACCAGAGAGGATCATTACGGACAATGGTACAAATCTCAACAATACGATGATCACCAAGCTCTGCAAATAGTTCAAGATACAGCATCACAACTCTTCTCCATACCGGCCGAATATGAATGGGGCTATTAAAGCGGCTAACAAGAATATCAAGAAGATTGTACAAAAGATGACGGTGACATACAAAGACTGGAACGAGATGTTCCCATTCGCTCCTCATGGGTACCGTACCTCGGCAAGAACGTCGACAGGGGCAACACCCTACTCTTTGGTGTATGGCATGGAGGCGGTCCTACCCATCAAAGTCCATATACCCTCTCCCAGGATTATGAAGGATGCGGGTTTGAGCGAAGACGACTGGATCCAGACCCGACTTGATCAGCTGAATCTAATTGATGAGAAGAGGCTTACTGCTATTTGTCATGGTCAGACGTATCAAAAGCGAATGATTAAGGCATTTAACAAGAAAGTCAGACGCTAAGAATATCAAGTCGGGGAACTGGTGATCAAACACATCATACTGCCACAAGGTGATCCCAGGGGCAAATGGACCCCCACATACGAAGGGCCATTTGTGGTTAAAAAGATTTTCTCGGGAGGAGCTATAATTCTAACCACCATGGATGGGGATGAACTTCCTCACCCCGTCAATGCAGACATAGTGAAAAAATACTATGCATAATCAAAGACCCGCTAGGTTGACTGGCCTAGGAAAAAATAAGGGCTTCCCGGCGAACCAAAAGGGTTCGGGCAAAAGTAAGGGTTGAAAAAGGAAAAATTTATACACCCGGCAAGTCAAAAACCTGAAAAGGCGACTTGGGCAAAAAAGGGTATCCCGGTGAACTGAAAACCCGAGAGGGCGGTCAAGGAAAAAATTAGGGATAAAAGTGTAACACTATGTCTCATTGGATCACCGTGCAACCAGATTTCTGTATCAATTATCAAGCTCGGACGACGCCAATCAATCTGATCTACCTTCGACCAAGCGACAGAGTGATGAGACGCTCAAAGATATAAGGGAAATAGTAGAGTTGGAACCTAGTGGATTGTTTCATATAGTTGTTTTTCTTTCTTTTACACAAATTGTAATTTCTATCCTTCGGCAGCGTTCTCTTACTAGAGCGTTAGCCTCTTTGTACAAAATTCCTATTACAGGAAAACTTCAAAAAAATCAATACAATTCATTTTTACAAGAAATGTCAAATTGTTTTTCTTTTTATGTTTTATTTTGCAAGAACGTCTAATGATTCATTTTTGATATATGCATTTGAAAATAGTTGTTGCTCATAAATATTTACATAAGAAACAAAAGACGATTATTCATAATTCTAGGAACAGGGGCAAACAAGAAGTGTCCAAACCATATAGTTTCTCTACCCACCAGGTACAAGGATAGATCCATCTTGAGAATATGACTAAAGGTACATACACTCCATGCAGAGTAGGAAGTATTCAAAGACAGTGGTGTTAGCTCTTCCCATCTGAGGTTCATCATCGCGAATGAGTCGGCAAAATTCTCCCCAAGCAGAGTTTATCTATCACCAACAATAGAAGCTCACGACCAGCTGAGTTTATTTCTCCAAATTAGCAGATCCTCCAACAGAGTATCTCTCTTCCCCATAAAGTCATTCTCCCACATGATTATTCTCAAACGGAGTCTCTCTCGGCGGAATATTCTCGAGTAGAACGGACGCAAGTCTCCAGCTAATCATCTTCGGTCACTATCCCCAACGAGAACAAAGAACTCAACTACTTATACTCTCCAGCAGTAGTCCGGGATTTATTCTCCCCAGCCGGAGAATATCATAAGAACATTGCATATCCATACATCGTGGCATGCACATACGCATCATGCAGCATAATCTCATTTATTTTCAGAACATCATTACTCAATACATTTCATACATCATGAAATTACATACGACTAACTCTCTACCTTTCAGGGAAAGATGAAATCAAGTTCTGACAAGTTTTCTCTAGTTCAGTCCAACCGACACTAAGGTTTCTATTCTAGTTGAAGACATTTTAAGACTTTCGTCTGGGTCCGCTGAATCGCCGCTAAGATTCCCATGATTTCTATGCCAGTGAAAGTTAATCCGAGACCTCTCCCGGGATCAGTAAAATCGATACTAAGATTTCTCTCCCAGTTGAATTTCCCACAAGTTTCCCCTGGTTTAGTCAAATTGATACTAAGATTTCTATTCCAGTTCAAGCTTTGAAGCCCGGAAAACAGCTTAACCCTCAGCAAGTTATTGTGAAGCCTGGAAATCGACCGGATAGCAGTACAAGATACCATGAAGCCTGGAATCGACCAGATAACGGTATAAGACACTGTGATGACTGGAGCACGACTAGATAGCGGCAAAGGACACTGAAACCTGGGACACGACCAGATAATAGTATAAGGTACTGCGAAGCTTGGAATTCGACCAAATAGCAGTTTACTCGGCCAATTACTATGAAACCCGGAAATCGACCGGATATTAGTATACCTCAAGTTCACGTGGAAACCCGGATGTGACCGGATAACCACTTAATTCCTTCTGAAGCCTGTAGCACGACCAGATAAGAATTGAGAAATTGCAGAGCCTGGAGGATGACCAAATAGCAAGTTTAATCTCATCTCCCCAGTAAAACACTGTAAGGCCTGGAGCACGACCAAATAACAGTTCATTGTCACCTCCTTAACTAATAGATGATTCCCCGGTAGAGTAAAGGACAGCGGAAGCTCCTAAAATTCTATTTCTCCCAAGACAGAGACTAGCATGCTCCCAGCGAAATCCTGCTCAATAACAGGTATACGGATTCTCGCAAAGGAATCTCTTATGCGATCAACCCTTCTTCGGATGGCATGTTTAAGCCCATCTTCCGTCATTGACTTCCAAATGGCATCTATAAGCCCATTCCCGATATTGCAAGACAAGTACCACTTCATGCGAGTGCAAATTTCTGGGCACTCTAATGTCCAATAATCTTCCACCTTCAGATCACGAAAGGAAGACACGCCAATCTACATACTCAGGTTTAAGAAGATTGAACAGGGGAAGCTGTTGTACCCCAAAATTTTCCCTCCCATATTTCTCAATACATTTTAAGTAATGTCTTCAAATTGCTCAAGGAAGTCCAAGAGTTGACCAGACAAACTCTCTCCTAAGCCAATCTACCTCAATTTAGGGTTTCATTTTACATGAAGATGCTTGAGTCCAAAGGATCCCAAATGCTCACCTTTGTCCTAATATGTTCTCAAGATCATCCATATCAAGTTTCAAGCCTTGCAAAGAGGATTTGCTCAGTCAATTGCTCAAAGGCCTAAAAATCGACTCTGCTAGAGCAAAAGTCAACTGTGGCCCACATACAGTCAAACTTCAAGGTTTTTGGTCAACGTTCTCATTTTGAAGTGTTATTCAGCATTTGATCAAGGGTTGATCATGATTCTTCAAGGATTGCTCACAATTCATCAAAACCCAAAAGCTGCTAAATTAGGGTTTTGAAGGAAAAGTCAACTAAACTTTAACCAAGCATAACGTTCTCATACTTTATAAAAAATGACCCATCCAAAGCTCATTTTGAATAGGATGTAATTCCCTACAATCCATCTTCATCTCCCAAGTTCAAAATATGCACTCACAAGAAGATATGAATTTGGACATTATAGATCATTTTGAAAAGTCAACAAAAACACCTTTTGGGTAAAAGCTTCATAAATGAACATGGAAGACTCAATTGAGATGAGACAAAAATGGATGCTTAGAGGACATCTTAAGCTTTCTAAAAAGTCCAAGAACACATCTCTAGGGTCAAAATTGAGGGAGTTATGCATTGTCCAAGTTGACCCTTTTTGCAAAATTGCCAAAAGTCAAATGTGTCCCAAATTGCATTTTTGGCTAAATGGTCCCAACTTTTTATGCTTGCACTGAGTTTGTAATGTGATCCACGACCTATGATCCCTTCCACTTGTAATTCTTTTATTTTTGTTATTTATTTTGATTTTATTTCATTTAAATCAAATAAAATCAATATAAAATAGTGAAAATATCAAAAATCATTAAAACCTTGAGATTTTGTGCATGATTAGGTCCATTATACAGCTGGAGACAAGATCAAATCGTGCAAGGCTTTATATGGACACAAAAAGATTGAATTTTCTTGTTTTGGAAAGATTTGGTGCAAGGATTGAATCATTGATCAATCTTCATAATTGGAAAATATTTGATATAAACTGTAACCCAAATGCACTCTAGTATACATTGGGAACAAAAACAGACCAAAAGAGAGAGGTTGGAGGCGTGCAAAGGAAGAGAACCAATTGCAAAAATTCAAGAAAAAAGTGCAAACCAAATTCCAAGTTGCAGGCCATATCAAGCCGTTCTAACCATACCAATCATTTGTTGGATGTCCCAGGATTGTGTTTCAATCGTTAGCAAGCCTCCCCGCGCTCAAAATCACACTGTAAGGTTTACACGGTTTACCTCTTTTCTTGAATTCGAATATATTTATTATGGCATATTTAGCATGATTGATTGGCATATTTATAATCCTTGAGATGTTTGCAAGCTAATGGCTATATTCAATTGCATTTTTATTGACTGAACATGAAACTGCCATGGCTAGGGTTTGCTCTTTGTTTTTAGGGATTTCTTATACATGGAAAATTGGACATTAATAATGGTACCATGATGCTCGTGGGCTTGAAACGAGTTGATTGGTACCATTGGTTTTCATTTATCATGCACGTATAGGATTTTGGAAATGCACAGGGGCTATACCTACGCTTAATGTCCGTAGGTAAAAGTTACAAAACCTATAGCGACGGTGGGAGGTAGAAGATGGAGACGTGGAGTTCCCTGACTTGCCAGTTTGAATTTCGTGCTTTTTAAAGACTAACATTTTGTTTGTATTATATAATGTTTGTTTGTTATTTTTTATACAACTAACACAGCCAGCTCAGTTGGCAAGCGTGCAAGGGGAGAATGCTTAAGGGCTTGGGTTCGATCCCCAGGTCCCAACTTTTATTCATGCTTTTCTTGAACAGGCAATCCAGCATATTACATGGAAAGGGATCCGCCATGTACTATTCAGATCTGATCATTCAATCCACCAAGGCTTCAGATCTAAGGTCTTCTCCCTGAAGGACCACCATGCGCCCCAGTCAAGCTTGCACATGAGATTGGGCGAAGTCAACATGGCCTAAGTTTATTGGGCCAAGAAATTCCAAGAAACACCCCCTCTTTTGCTAATGCTATCAGGCCCATTACTATTTCTTTTTATATTTCTTTTTCTTCTTATTTCTTTTTATTCTTTTATTTTTCTTTATTCATTAAGTTTGCAAACTAATTAATTTTTCACAAAAATCATAAAATCAAGAGTTTTACAAAAAAATAGAATTAGGTTTTCTTTTTCAAATTTAATTTTATATTAGTTTAATTTAATTTAGGGAAATTCTAACCTTTTTATATAATTAAAATCAATTAGAAAAATTAGGGTTAGACTCTTGATTCAATATTTATTTTCTTTCTCAAAATAAAAGTACAAAAATTAGGTTAATTTAATTATTTTTCTTAAATTAAGATTAATTAGTAATTAGGTTTTTTTTATTATTCAATTGAGCTTTATTTTCTCAAAATAATCAAAACGACAAAAAATAATTTTCCCTTTAAATCACCATTAGGTATAGTAGGCGTCAAAACCCTAATTATTTTGCATTCGATTCATCGCGTGTGTTTATTATTTTTGCAATATTGATGTAACTGTCCACGGTATGTAATAGTTTAATCTAGGATTTTCTTTCATTTATCGTCTTTTGCGGGTTTTTTTGGCTATGTAATTAATCCCTATCCCAAATCCTTGTAATAGTGTAGGTTTATTTTCTCGCATTTTAATTCTTGCAAATATTAACTATTTAGATGTATGTTGATAGGATTGTATGACAAGATTGCATGATAATTTAATAACGGCTAGAAAACCTTAAATGTGCAAAGATAATAACTGAAATCCAATCACTCACACATGTGCACTCCTAGGGTATACTCTCACTTCGGTTGCCTTCGGTAAATGATCATTAAGCATATGGTGTCTTAGTGGTTACCCTCCAGTCTAAAAAAGATCAAATGTCCCATTCGAATGTTGCCTCGGAAATGTTGCCTCAGAAATGTTGCCTCGAATATGATCTTAAGACTTTAGGGTTATTACTAAGACTTCCTAACATTGCTTTAGTGATCGTACGTCCCTTACGAATTGACCCTTACAACTCCAACGACGGTGCTACCTATTTCTCAATAGTAGGATAGTGCTGTCTAAAGGAAACGAGAATAGAAACAATCTTTTTTCGAGTAGGTAGATGCTAGTAGGTACTTGCTAAAATCAAACTTTTCACACTTACACTTTTCAAAACAAGTTTTCAAAACAACTGCGTCACACCTTTGAGGACTGATACAAAGGTTATCACGAAGTTAAAACTTTTCAAAACAAAGCACACACACACACAAGCAATTTTGAAACATGAGGAAGTACCTAAGAGCTCATGGAAAACCATGGATAGAAAGGGTTCTAATACCTTCCATTTCTATAATCTACCCCTCGTACTCAGAATATCTCAAAAAAGGATTTTTTTTCTGTGCTTTTTCCTTTCCGATTGGATGAAATAAAAGTCGGTGGCGACTCTTGCTTACCGTGACATTTTGAGAACACAAAACGCAAAACGCACACCAGCATTTTCAAAACAGTCAGTTCTGCCACCGTATGACAGTATGCAACACATGAGAGTTCCTCGCTTTCTCTTAGTATGAGTATGGAGAGAGTGCAAAATATCTCCAAGCAAAGTAGGCACTGGATTATGAGTAAGAAATCTTTTGATGGCGTTGACATCTATGAGTTGGTCTGGATTAGAGAATAGTACCAGACCATAGATCAACAGAGCCAATATCTCTTCAAAAATATGAAAAATCATAGCGCCTAGAAACAATAGAGCCTTATCTATCAGAAATTTAGAAAGAAGGCCTTCAACTCCACTTCCCTTTTCCCATTAGATACAATATCCGACCGCTTCAAATGTAAGGCTGCTGCAATATCTTCAGGTTTTTGAACTTTCTCTAAACCGCTGAAGGGTGTCTGATCAAGAATAGGTATTCCAAGTAGCTTAGAAAACTCTTCCATTGTGGGTACCAATTGATAATCTGGGAAGATAAAACAATGATTCTTAGGATCAAAGAACTGGAATAGAACACTCATCATGTCTTCTTTAAAACTCGAGGTAAAGAAACTGAGTGTATAACCATGCCTTTTGGTGAATTGAGAGTTTTAGGGAACCTTTGAGACTAACTCCTTAATCTTGGAAGGTCCCTTTACAAAGTTAATACAGATTGTATTCATGCGGGCAGAAGGCCATAAACTGCAAGAAGGAACAAATATAAATCCCTAGGTCCTTGAAATGGTAAGTGACAATGTTATGTTATGATGACATGATGTTATGATGTTATCTTCATGTTAAATAAGTATAAAACACAAAAATGTCCTACAAGAGCCTTAGTTTTAAAGGCTTGCATGACATCCATAGGTAAATACCCTTCCCATTTGAAGTTAAGTTGGCTCAACTTGTCCTAAAATAGTAACTAGGTTCTAAGAATCTCATATCACAAATCTTTCTCGTAGGCTTTATTTTAGCAAGGCAACTGGCTTGCCACCAAAACATCCCGAGAGCCGAATCTCAATGAGCGTAGCTTTGAGTATCAACCAACCTTGGACTGCACCAAAGCCGGCTATCTCACTCCTTTCTAATGGCCAAGATGTGTTAATTAAGGTTCTAAAAGTAAATTAGTGTTAACGACACCACGCAGAAGCCTAATGTTATCCTCGACTGACTCAAGGAACATCAGTATAAACCAAAGTGTCACACTAATTGTAGCTATCATGTTAACCATATGGATATACGCCGTACAGTCTTTATGATCTATTGTTACTTACCTAAGGAATCACTAGATCCGAGGGGAGGATCTTTGACAAGCAATAATATCCAAAAAAACCCTTAAAGTAAAGAAAACAAAGAAAATAATAAAAGCAAGTAAAAGTGATCTAAACTTTAAGGTAACCCCTCTTTTTTAGGTATCTCCCCAGCAGAGTCATCAGTCCAGTAATACGGTGGGAGACCTGACTTTTTTGGTTTTATCCAAATATGCAGATACCTAGAGCCGCCACCAAATTTTATTTTATCCAATATTTAGGAAAGGTGTAAAGAACAGGAAAGACCTTTGATAGATTTTGAGTTCGGGGGGTAGGTTATGAAAAGGCAAGGTGTTAGCACCCTTTTCATCCATAGTTATCTACATGATCTTAATTGCTTAGCTCACTTTTGAAAACTTGCTTTGTGTGTGTGATTTTGCTTGAAAATATTTTGAAATGCCAATGTAAGGCTAACTTTGTAATAATTCTTGTATCAGTCCTCAAGAATGTATACAAAGTGTTTTTGAAAATTTTTGTTGTTTTTAAAAGTGTGATGTGAAAATGTATTGTTTGTAAAAAAGGTTGTGAGTAAGCAATTAGGAGTTATTACCCACTAAAGTCTTTCTTGTTATTTTCCTTCTCCTTTAGAGATAGTACTATACATACCATTATTTGTAGGTAGCCCTATCTATTGGATGTGAAGGGACAGGCGTAGGGTCACAGTATGGCCATCGAAGGCAACATGTAAATATACTTTAGCAATAGTATCGAAGGGACTATCATCATTTTCTCGTAGGGTCATTGAAGGGACTATATTATTTTGTAGGCAACTCGAAGGGTCATCGAGGAATTATGATCTTTATTTGAAAGGGACGTGATGATTTGATCGAGAGTCTTTTTCTAAAGTATCCCCACTTTGAGGGACGTGACCAATGTTTCGTAAGGCAACAAGCGAGATTACCCTAGAGGTGCAAGTGTGTGAAGTGTATTAATTTAGTTATTTTATCTTAAAGGTTAGGGTTTTCTATGTTTCTTTTAGTCCTGCCATTCAAACCCTAGTTACTAACAAATAAATATGTACTGAAGGTTAAAGTTCATAATAAAAAGTGCGGAAATTTAAACCTACGCTATTACATCCTCGAAGCAGATACATAATAGGAAAAAATGCGAGAAAAGAAATCAACGCTATTACAATTACTAGTGAAAACCTATACATTTTGTCTAATAAATTAAATAGAAAAAAGATAAGTAAGAAAAAGAATGTTAAAATGTTAAAAAAAATGCGTTTTTGTGTAGAAATTAATTTAATTGTTAATAAGTAATTAAAACCTAATTATTTCAAATTAATTTTAATATTAAGAAAAAGGTTAATTAATTAATTAATTAATTAGTAAATAAAAATATATAAAAAATATTAATTACTAATTAAAAACTCTAACCCTAATTTGTTAAAGTGTTGAAAAAAATTAGGTTTGATAATGGTTAATTAAAAATTAATTAAGAAAATATGGTGAAAATAGGGTTAGAGAAAAAAAGGAAAAAAAATGCATGGGGTGGGTGTTGAACCCACGCCCTTAGCTTTAGAGAATACTCCCTTCACCACTATGCCATATTGTTTTTTGTGTCTAGGAATTGGAAGCATTTAATATATTATTATAAACATGCGCGTTAATTTGGAGAAAAAAAACAAAATAATTGCAAAATGTAGGGATCGAAACCCACGCATATATGTTAACAGTCACGCTTCTCACCATCTACGCCATGTTGGTTTTGTGTTCATATAAACAAACAAATAAATTTATTATAAAAACCAAACCAGAGAAGTGCCAGAGCCCTAACTCCGGTAGTCTTTTCCGGTGACTAGATTTTTGAAAACCTGCATAAATGGATAAAAACAAAAGATCTAATAACTTAGATCCACTAATTAGCATGCCGTGAATTCAATGGCATGGTTAGTTTAGCCTAAAAACTCTTGTATATGCTGATTCAAAGAAAACATAATTTTATGTCCTAACAATGGATCTTGTATTCCCTGCGTTAAAGCTTGCGTTTTCTTATTCAAAGATGTTCTAAACATCACCATGATTATATATGTATGCACAAAATTCATTTAAATTGCATGAATTAAAAGTTTGAAGTTAAAGAATTTTACCAAACCGACGATGTTGGGATGTGATGATTTGGGATGCTACGAGCTTCAAGGATGATTGGAATGAACTCCTGGGAACCTCAGGAGGCTGATGGAATGCTTGGAATTGATTGATCAAGCCTGGAGATAAGGGTTTCAGTTTGCCCTAGTTTTGACAAATTTGAGATTTTTTTGGGCTTTTTCTTGAGAAAATTTGCACGTCCTTTGATGTTTGAACATGTTATGTATATATAAAGGAGAAGATTCGGTAAAGTGATGGGCCTGTACATCTCATGAAATCATATCTTTGATTTTGTTTGAAAATAAGTACAAATCTTTCAAAACTAACGATATATTGTTTCAAATAAAACCACATGGTCTCTTTAGCTTAGAGATAGATTTTCGGGCCTCCAACATGATTAAAAATAAAATCCACACGCCTTGGTCTAACATCTTGATAATTTATTTGATTTATTATAAAAATATGTGAATAAAATTAAAATAAACAAAATAAATAATCAAGGATATGCATGGATGGACTTAGAGGTTCTCTAACATGCTATAAACATGTTTAAACTTCAAAAGTTAGGCCCATTAGTCCAAAAGTTCAACTTTGATCAATTTAGGTTTCATGCATTTTCTTAAATTTTCTCAACTTGCACCAATCATAACTCACTCATTTCTTGTCATATGAAGGTTATCTTTGACTTTTTGGAAACCTCAAGATGTCTCCTACAATTTTCATGTTGGTAATTTTTTCATTTGAAGTCTTAATATTGATGTAAATTGCTTTGACAGAAAATGTCTTTTTGTTGACTTTTGGAATGACATGTAATGTTTTGGCTCATATTTCTCAAATGAAGCATTTTTTCCTTGAGCTTAGAGAGACAAAGTTATAGAGAATTGCATTTAATCCAAAATGAGCTTTGGTTGAGAAATTTCTGAAGAAGTATGTGAAAGTTATGCTTGGTCAAAGTTCAGTTTACTTATCCTTAAGAAAACCCTAATTTAGTAACTTTTGACTTTTGATGAATCTTGAGTTTTCTAGATGAATCATGATCATCCCTTGATCAAATGATGAATATGAGTTCAAAATCTTGATGTTGACCAAAAATCTTTAAGTTTGACTGTAAATTGGTCAAAGTTGACTTTTTGTCCAATATAGTTGATTTTCAATCATCTAGCTAATTGACTGAGCAAACTTGTGTTGCAAGGGTTGAAATTTGGAATGAGGGTTCTTTGTAGCATATGAGGAACCATGAAATCCACTTGAGGCATTAGAAGTCCAATTTATTTTGATAAAAGTATAATCCTAGTTGTAGTTCAATTGCTTAGGAGGAGAGTTTGTTTGGTCAACTCTTGAGTAGTCTTGAGTAATTGAGACCTTTATTTGCATGAGGAGACCTATTGAAATAATTTTTATTGAAAATGGGAGGGAAAATTTTTGGGTACAACATAATCCATTTGCTATTTATCTTAAATATTTTTCTTTATTTTTTATACTCAACTCATGTTTGATAAAGTAAAACCTCTTGAGGGAGAATGATGAGAAATATACCAAAAATCTTAAACGGTATGCTTTTGAGTAAAACCATGTTGACGATGTACATGCCTTGTTTCAATTCCTAAACACCAAATATATAATGGAGATAAACCCTCGTCAACCCCTTTGATCCTTGAAGTAGGAGTTTCTTTTCTTGTTAGAAAAAACCCTCACATTTAACCCGGGACAGGGTAGATTTCAGTTAATCCGATCGAGCGTTCAAAACTCATCAAGAGTGCGAATCTAAGGATACAACAATGGTTATTCATCAAAAGGATGAGGAAAGTCAAAACCGCAATGGACAACCCACATCTATAAGCAGCGTGCATCAAAGAGAACGATATCCCAATGGGTATCTCTCGCACGTCAAGAGGTCAAAGATGTCGATACAACAATGGTTATCCCTCCACTACTAAGGACTCAGGAAGTCACAATAACTTCTAAGAAATTGAATACGACATGAAGATCAACTACTTGTTCAAAGGGAAAGAAAAGGAAACGATGAAATAAAGAGACAAAAAGCCCCACTAAGTCTAAACTTGAAAAACAAGTCGCTTAGGAAAAAGTCATGGCATCCCACTGGACTTCAGAGTCAAATTCAAAAGGAATTTGTCCAGGAAAAAATTAGGAAACGTGAAAAGCCCAAAAAATCAAAACAAGATTAGTAGATAAAAATCCTTAACAAAGAGCAAAGTCGTATGATCAAACACCCAGAACGAAAGAGGTGAGGGAATTCCATGTCCCAAAAACCCCGTTTAACTCCTCAACCATCATAATCTTTTCTTGAGAGATGAGTGCTCGTATCGAGTTAACTAAACGTAGGATTGAAGAACATCATGGATAATGGGTGGGCACTAAATATTTTGAGCCTTGAATCCTTTTTCTAAAACTGTGAACCAGGTCACGTTACAACCCTTAAAAGTCCTAACTGAAGCATGTTGTAATTCGAAGCAAACTATAATGAGAGTATGGTAATCTGACTCTTAGGAGGCTGGCTAAAACTTTTGAGTTGATATCATTCTTAGAATAAACATTTTTTGCTTATGAATAAGTGCTTAAACATCAAGTGAGCTTGCATAATGAGCATCAGATGGAAGCTTGATAATCTCGAGAGACAAATGGCTTTAGGATACGGTTGAAGTGTAAACCATTTTTGAAAATGAACTTAATCTGGGGCAGACCTTCTATTGACTCCGTTGAGTAAAAGAATACTAGTTTCAGAAATGATCTAGAGAAGATTGCAAAAGTTAATTGCCCAGAGTCTTTGTCGAGCAGCGGTGCATTACTTTCAGTTGGTCCCGAGGGAAATATTTCTTTAAGTATTTTCTTAAACATGAAGCAGTTCAAGTTGAGAATTACGGTTGTGAAGTAGCCTAGTTTCAAGACACAAGCCATCCACCCCAAGGTTATGTTGTCTTCATAACTCAGCGAGCTTATCATTTCTTCATGAGCATGAAATGAAGAAAAGGTTTGTCAAGAATCTGTTGAGAAGGGGAAATCATGTTGAATACTCCATAGAGTAAGTGTTTAGGAAATCTGAGGCACTCAAATCAGAATTTGATCCCTCAAAGTACAGTCAAACTGGGGCAGTTATGTCGAGATTTGACAAATTTCTCCGAGAATCCATTGATTAGAGGAAAATCTATTTAGAGTCCGAAGATGCGTGGGAATTCACTCAAGCATGGTTGAAACCATATCCAACTTTGGTCAGTCAGGGGCAGTGTTCTAAAGTTCAAAACATTGAGACAAATTATCTTTATGGTACAATTCTCATGAAGTCCTCTCGAGGAAATTTTATTCAAAAGGCCCTATAAATTGGGGAAATAAATTATGCAGGGGCATTTCCTCATCTCCAAGGATTGATCAGATCAAGTCTAGGCGGAGGCTAAACAATTTGTGAATTTGAAAATCCTGTCGGGAAGTTAGGGTCATCATCTCCAATTGAAGTATGGACCATTATCCTCAGTAGGATACGAGCAGCAACACAAAGATCATTTGAGGTTGTTAGCCATACAAGGTCCGTGATGGAAATTCTGTTTCCTAGGAAGACTCCTTTCCCCATTAAAGGATCCATTGTTACTTGACAAAAGTTTGTCTACCAAGGGGTTTCTCTTATGAGATCTTTATTCTCCAGCGAAGCATTCTCATTTCTCTGCAGAAGGAGAATGGTTCTTCTCCCTATAAATTTAGGAGTTGTTTGAAGTCAAGATAATTTCTTTTCAGTAGACTGCAATTTTCTTTTTTGCAGCATCTTCTCCAAAGTCCAATTTTTAGTGGCACTTCTCCTCGAATTTAACATGTTGAAGTTTCAATCTTGCATTGCAGTTTTTATCCAGTGGTCGGTGGTTCAAACTATTTATTTCTCAATAACGGTTGCCATTCCACACAAGGGGAATACTGGCACAATTTCCATTTTTGCAAGTACTGTTGATCTTTTATTGCAAGAAACATACCAGCAAATGAATCGGGAAGGGTCTGTATGCGGCCGACATAAGGATTCTTGTAGAATGGGGTCCAATTTCCCCAATGAATGCTCACCTCTTCTCAAGATAGAATCATTCATCCCCAGTGAAGGTGTACTCTCGTTCGAGTATAATTCCTCCTTCTCAGTGCAGTCTTTTTCTCTCTAGGTTTTCTCGGAAGAATCATTTTATTCACCAACCCGAGATTCTTGATATACTCCCCTTGAAGTCAACATTCTACGACTTCCCCAGTGAGGTTCACACTCATTCTGCCCATGAAGTATGCATTCTCCTCCTTAGTGAGGGGTGCACTATCTATCTCCAATGTGGCTTGCCTATATTAGATTTTCTTGAAGAGATTCATGTTTACCTATGGGAGATTCTGGTTCGGTATCCTCATGAGGACGACCATCAACCTCAATGAAGTGATTTCTGCTCCCCAGTATAAAAATCCTTATTGGCTTGAACCTTGCAGAGATGGTTACACCCAATGCAATGGGTATTGTTGATGTTACCATCTAAAGTTTTTTGGCTCTCTAGTGTAAGAGGTAGTCTTTATCCCCAGTTGAAGTCAAATTTTGAGGACTTGTAAAAATAACATATCTATTAATCCCCAGTGGAGCAAGTTTTCTTTCCCTAGTGGAGTAAGTGTCCTATCTCCCTAGTGTGGTGTACATGGGAGTTCCAGTCATAACTCTTTCATCCCCTGTGATAGAAGATTTTGTTGAGATGTCCCCAGTGGAGTTTCTGTTCCAGGATGTTTGTTTCTTCCTCAAGTGAATATTTTTTTACCCCCGACAGTGTTATCCTCAGCGTGGTCTTAATAGAGTTCTTTTTATTTAATAATTTCCATACTCCCTAGTAAAATTTATCTTCGTCAAGAAATTCTACGTGAGAAAGTTTCCATCCACAACGAAGCTCACCTATTTCTAACAGAAGATAAAGAATGTGTTCCCCAGGAAGTTGGGAATTTGATCAAAATTCAATATTTTCTCTGACCGACAATTTGTTTTTGCGGTATTTCTCTCCAGGAAGTTATTTCCTCATTGATATCAATCTTTAGAAGTTCATGGTTCCGAATCTTGATTCCCCATTGAATTTCAGATTAATTATTTTCTATAGAGGATCATAGGTACAAGAATAATCATTTGGAAATTCTTCGTCTTCCCAACAACCATTTATTGACGTGCTTTCCACAGTGTATTATTAAACATGCATCATTACATTGCATCTACCAAAAACATAAAAATTCAAACATGCATAAGTATAAGCCAATTATGCTTACTTGTAGTAACCAGATTGTTATGAACTCAGATTTGAATTATCTCCACAGCGAGCGTAGGGTGATCTTATCATGTTTCCCCAGTGGAGTTTTTTTTTATTTACCACTAGTCGGGTCTTTGGTTCTGGAAATTCCCCACTAAGTCCTTTCCCTAAGAGTCCCTTCGTCAGGTCTCTTTCTCATGTAAAGTTCGCCTTCAATTTGGCATTCTCTTTGAATCTACTATGGTTAAAATTCACGTCCAGTTTCCCCTGCGGAATTTGTCACGTTGTATCCCCAATAAGTTTGTCTTTGGTCAGCGTTCTCTCTCCAAAAGTATATATTTGGCTAGTTTTCTTTTCATCGGTGGGTCCACCTTTGATTGTTGTATCTAGATTGGAGTCTGCTTTGGTCGATCTCTTTTCCATATATTTGACATTTTGGTTTAGGTTCTCTTTTAATCAGTCCCTTTTCTCTGGTTTATCTATTTCGATCAGGTTTACCTTCTATTACCTTAGCTAACATTTCCAGTTAGGTTATGTTTTGATCATTTCCTTCCCTTGTTTAAGTTATGTTTTGATCAGTTCCTTTTATCTGGTTTATCCGTTTGGATCGGGTTTACCTTTTGTTAGTTTAGATAACATTTTCGATTAGGTTATGTTTTGATCATTTCTTTCCCTTGTTTTGGTTCTATTTTGATCAGTTCCTTTTCTCTGGTTTATCCGTTTGGATATGGTTTACCTTCTATTAGTTTGGCTAACATTTTTGGTTAAGTTATGTTTTTATCATTTCCTTCCCTTGTTTAGGTTCTATTTTGATCAGTTCCTTTTGTTTGGTTTATCCGTTTGGATCGGCTTTACCTTCTGTTAGTTTAGCTAAGATTTTTAGTAAGGCAATGTTTTGATTATTTCCTTCCCTTGTTTAGGTTCTATTTTGATCAGCTCCTTTTGTTTTGTTTATTTGTTTGGATCGGATTTACCTTCTGTTAGCTTAGCTAACATTTCCGGTTAGGTTATGTTTTGATCATTTCCTTCCCTTGTTTAGGTTCTGTTTTGATCAGTTCCTTTTCTTTGGTTTATCTTTTTGGATCGGGTTTACCTTCTATTTGTTTAGCTAATATTTTTGGTTAGGTTATGTTTTGATCGTTTCCTTCCTTTTTTTAGGTTCTATTTTTGATCAGTTCCTTTTCTCTGGTTTATTCGTTTGAATCGGGGTTACCTTCTGTTAGCTTAGCTAACATTTCCGGTTAGATTATGTTTTGATCATTTCCTTCCCTTGTTTAGGTTATGTTTTGATAACTTCCTTTTCTCTGGTTTATCCATTTGGATCGGGTTTACCTTCTTTGAGTATAGCTAACATTTTCGGTTAGGTTATGTTTTGATCATTTCCTTCCCTTGTTTATGTTGTGTTTTTTATCAGTTCCTTTTCTCTGGTTTATTCATTTGGATCGGGTTCAATTTCTGTTAGCTTAGCTAACATTTCCGGTTAGGTTATCTTTTGATCATCCCCTTGTCCTGTTTGAGTCTGTTTTCACCAGTCTCTTTCTTATATGTGTCTAATATCCTTATCAGACACGTATATCTGGTCTTTTCGTGTGTATCTAATCCTGACTTGATATGCAAGATTTTACACCCTGATAATCACTATTCACGAAATCAAAAAATAGAAGAAAAAAAGAGGTAGAAAGCCAAAAAAATATAATAATACCCGACTGCTTTCAGAGTGCAAATTTTTCGGGTTCTTTTAGTATTCAATCCTATAACACCTTGAACGTTCAAAAGCTATCGCATTTTCTCACTTATCAAGCTTAAGATGATTGAATAGGGGCAGTTGTTACACCCCAAAATTTTCCCTCTTCATTTACTTTATATGGCTTATAATTATTCATATACATTCATGCATTATGATGGGATCAAGGAATTTTCATTCTCAAAACTTTGGAAGATGGTTGTATTGTCAATCAGTGTGAGGAGGGTCTCATATCCTCACTATTTTGGTCATTCAGGCTACCAAGGCTTCTCGGGCCTCAAGATTTCTGAAGGTGTTCACTGTTTCATCATATGACTAAAGTATACCAGAGGTTGGAGGTTGACCATCTATCTCCTATCTTTTTCAATTGGAATTAGGGTTTTTTAGTTTGTGATGATTGAACTTGTTAATTTGGCATTCAACTGAGGTTTGGTAGATTTCATATCAAGGTGTTCATCTATTTGAAGTTTCATGTTCATTTTCAAGGGATCCCCTATTATTGCTTACCAACCAAGTTGGTTTGTAATTTTGAGTTTAGATTTCAGTAACAATTGGAGTAAGGTACATCCACATAAGAAATCATTGGATTAAGGTTCTTGGAGCGCAAATGCAAGGTTTACGAAACCAAATTCAAAGTCATGAAAGATCTTGTGAGTTTTTCAAGTTCCATTTATTAATTAAAACTCAAAGAAGTATACTAGTTAATATTTGAATCAAGTCAACTTCAAAAAATACATTTGGCATAAGGTAACCTCCAAGTTTTGGCAAGAATTAAAGAGAGTATGAAGTTTGATTTCTTTACTTTTGAAAGCTTTGATTTGTACAAGCCACAAGTTTCTCAAAGATTCATTGATGTTCAAGTTTACAAGTACAAAGTTTGAATATACTTATCTCTAATTTCACTATCAATTACAAGTTTTCAATTCTGAACAATGCAAATTACAAGCTTGAATTACAATGTCCTCCTAATTAATACATGTTTGTTCTAAACTACATGGAGGTTCTTTTAAAAAAACTTCAAAGTTCCTTGAGCGCTTCAAGTCTAATCTTCACCTCTTTCACCCGATTCACCAACTTGCTCCCTCGTCACCTCCATTTATTCATGAAACAAAAGAAAAGGAAATTGGATAGAAAAAAAGAATGAAGCATTGAAATTTAAACGAAAAGCTTTCACAAAAAAGAAGAAGTTTTTATTCAAGTGTTATCATGAGGGTTTGTGATAGGAATCATATTATAGGGTGTTTTCGAATCATGTTCAAAACAATGCAAAGGCCTCATACATTTCATTTCATACAAAATCATATTCAAGTGTTAAATCACGGGCCTATTTCCTCTACTACAATAAAAAAAAGAGGGAATTTGGTTCACAGTAAGAGCATGTAATTCACTACTCAGTGCAACTTATTTTCACATCACAATTACTGCATTAACAAAGAGGCAAGTACAGAATCACAAATTCCAGCCCAAACAACAAGAGTCATCACAGTAAAATATTTCGCATCTAAAACAAGAGTATAGCAGTAGATTTCAGTCTCACAAAAAATAAAATAAAAACAACTATCAAGAATAAAGGCCTAATACAAATTTTGTTCCAAAGCAAGTCAAGCAGTGTATCGAAAAATTAGCATATCAGAAATTCACATATTAGAAGTTTAACGAAACAGAAATAACATATCAATGTTAAAGCCAAAAACAATTGCAAGCGGCCCTGTTACCAAAAATCAGAGGCAAAAGTTCAATTTACAGCTAAGCAAAACATCTCAAGCAAGATGAACTCAGAATAGATCGTCACCCTCCAATCCTTGTAACAAAAATTCAGGATCTAAGACCAAGATTGTCTCAATCCCTAAATGTTTTTCAAAATGACAGAACTATAAAACAGAAACTCATTGTGAATCGATTTCATTCTCCAATTTCTGGAAGAATCACAGAAATATCTCCACAAAATTCATCTCCCCAAAAACAAGAAAAGTTTTCAGAAATCAAATTTCGTCTACACATATCATAAAATGGAATCAAGTTCATGATAAAACCCTAATCTATTCATCACCTTCCTAATAAATAAACCCTTAAGAAATTCGCAAAAGTGATAACACAGGTTTCACAAGTTACAGAGAAATAAGAAGAGGAAAAGAAATCGAAAGAAACTAAAGGCGACGAAGGATAAGGAAAAGTGAAGAATCGGAAAGATCTCACCAAAGTAAACTCAGAAGCAGCGTTTTCATCACCGATCACGCATCATCATTGCCGATTTCCATCATCGGGAACACTTAGGGTCCCGTTTTCCACTTCAAGATCTACGTCAAACCGTTCAACATTTGCAAAATCAAGTCATAGATTAGTAACTAGGAGAAAGAGATGAACTAAAGGTGTAATAAAATCAGAGATCAGAGTTGATCTCAGCAGCGTCGTTGCTGTCGCCACTGCAAGGTGATTTCTGGCGCAGCTGGAGCTTCGTGTCCGACAATCGCTAGAATAAGAGAGAATCAAGAGAACATAAAGGGAAAGAGAAAAATATGAAATCTCTCATGTTTATTTTTTCTGATTAAGTTTTGTTTGGATTAATTAATTTTAACTAGAATGCTAATTAGGAGGTTATAATTGTCACCACCAGTGTGGATTTTCTCCGATCTCACGCAGGTCCATACCATGCTCCCTCAAATCAGATCAACATCCAACAGACCAGGTTGCATATCCCTGATGCACTCTTCCAGAAGAGGCCACATGAGATTTCGGATTGGCTCCACCAAGCATGTGGTGAGCCAATCCTCCCAGCCATCAAATCTCCATCATACTTTGATCCTCATCATCCAACACCTAGATGTGCTTCCCCATGGTGCGCCTTCCCTGAAGCCAGCATACAAAATCTAGAGGACCTTCATGTTGCGCTTGGGCGCGCAATTTCTTTCTACACCCCTTGTCTTCTTATTTCAGGCCCAATTTATTTATTTTCTTTATATTTCTTTTTTTGTATTGTTTGTTCAATAATTATCTTTAGTAAATAATGGAAAAAATACAAAAAAATATATATATACTTTTGTTTCAAATAATTAATTAGATTGAAAAATATTATTTGATATCATTAATTATTTTGTTAATTAATGGTAATTTAATTAATTGTTTAATTAATTTCGATTGGTTTGAATTCTTTGATTGTTTAGACTTTTTAATCGTGTTGTCGATTTGATACATCCCTATTCATAAACTTGTACCCCCATTCCCATATGGCTTGTAATAGCTTAGAATTTTATTTCTTCGTATGTTTTAATTCTTGCTCAAGTATGCATGTATCATCCAATTAAAATGCATGGCCTCCTCTTGGACCACATACCAAGCTTTTCATAAAGGGTTTCATAATTGAGTTTGGGCATGGCCATTCTCACGAGGTTAATCAAGTATAGCCCTTGGATAACCATAACTTGAATAAACCACTTTGGTCCCTATACCAAGTGTTTCCATGCATAAAAGGGTCCCATGGTTGAGGGTAGGAGTACCTACTCTCACGAGATTAATCGAGTATACCCCTTAGTTAATCATAACTTGATTCAACTCCTCCACACCCAACACTCCATTTATCTTGTGGACGCTCGTGTTATGATTTTGCGATTGATTGTTGACACAACCCGGGTTCCTAATCATAGTTTGATGGCGAAAAATAAAGGAGGCATTTGGTAGAGATTTCTTATCTCATGCGCAATAAAAAGGCAATCGACCTTCTCCGTTAGGTATCATCATACCTCTCTTTATCTCTCATTCTCGTATGTTGATATATGCTCCTTGATGTGTTGTCATATCTTTGTGTGATTTTTTGTCATCCCTTTTCCTATCTTTGCTTTATTCTCTCCTTTCGTATGCTCCCCATAGGATTTTCAATTCACTCTTTTCTATGTTTGAATTGAATACACCTTAGGCTTGTATCAATGAATGCCAATATTAGGTAGATGTTTCCCTATCTTATCCTCAACTATAAGATCAATAATTCATGATAACTTTAGGGTTATTTTGCTAGTCTCCCCTTAGACTTTTCTTTCTTCTTTTGCATCTCATTAAAACAAGAACTTCCTTTTCCTACAAACTTCAAAATACTTAAAAATTGCTGATGAGAATCATACCTTTATTGAGTATGGGAGATGATAAGCGGGATTCTTCTCGATATTATTATTCTTCCATTCTTGGTCTTGGTGTGGTTCAAGTCTCAAAGACTCCTTTCATGGATAAGTAGAGAAGTGGCTAATATCTCTCTCTTGAGATTAAGTAGCTATTATTCGCAACAAAAACACCAACAAGCGCAAACTCTTTTTATCTTCGGGATTTTCTTTCAAAACTTTTTCAAAAGAACATGTTAATTCACTTTTGTCCTGACGCTAAATCTCCGAAGGTCGAGTAGCGGCAGAAGGAGAAATTAATAGTGTTTGTTGTATTCCAAAATTTTACATCCCATATTTCTCAAAACATTTCAAGAAAGATCTCCAAATTGCTCAAAGTAGTCCAAGGGTTGGCCAGACAAGCTCTCTCCTAAGGCAGTCTACTCAAATTAGGGTTTTGTGTTGCATCAAGATCCTTGAGTACAAGTGACCCCAAATGCTCACGAATGTCCTAATATGTTCTCAAGATCATCCATGTCAAGTTTCAAGCCTTGCAGAGGAATTTTGCTCATTCAATTGCCAAAAGGTCCAAAAATCGACTGTGCTAGGGCAAAAGTCAATTGTGACCCAAATACAGTCAAACTTCAAGATTTTTTGTCAACATTCTCATTTTGAAGGATATTTAATCATTTTATCAAGGGTTGATCATGATTCATCAAGGATTTCTCATTCATCAAGATTCAAAAGTTGCTAAATTAGGGTTTTGTAGGAAAAGTCAACTCAACTTTGACCAAGCATAACATTCTCATACTTTATGAGAAATGACCCATACAAATCTAATTTTGAAGAATATGCAATTCCATACAATCCATCTTCATACCCCAAGATCAAAATATGCACTCACAAGAAGTTATGAATTTTGACATTATAGGTCAGTTTTGAAAGTCAACAAAAACACCTTTTTTGTCAAACCTTCTAACTTGAGCATGGAATATCAAAATGAGATGAGACCAAAAGGGGTGATTAGATTACATCTCAAGATTTCTAAAAAGTCCAAGAACACCTCCAAAAGTTCAAAATTGAGGAAGTTATGCATTGTTGAAGTTGGACTTTTTTGCAAAATTGCCAAAAGCAACTATCCCCAAAACATCAAATTTTGCCAAATGGGCCCATTCTTTTTCACTTGTTTTGAGTTTGCATTATTGCCCACGTGCTCTAGCCTTGGCCATGTGTCCATATCATATTTTTATTATTTAATTTGATTTTTATTTGAATTAATTCATTTTAAACCAAATAAAATCAAATAAAATCAAAAATATTGATAACCAAAGATCTTTTGATGATTTCAGGTTTCAATGGACAGCTTGCACCACATCAAACTCGTACGAAGGCATAAGTGTACAAAAAGATGTGATTTGGATCAAATTTGGAAGGTGGTTAAAGGAGGATCAAATCAAATATTCAATCATCAATGGAGGAAGATTTGGACAAAACTTGCAACCCTAATACATTGTGCATTACATAAGGGTTGTGTGCAGACCAAAAGGAAGGTTGGAGATCAATTGGAGAGCAAGAACAAAGATTGCAAAAACACCAAAAAAGTGTGAGATCGAAATCAAGTCTAGAGATAGTTTCAAGGCTTAGTGTTGGTCTCAATCTCTTCCTGGCCATCTCCACAAGCGAAAGCAACCAAGACCACGCGTTTTCAGACCTCCCAGTGCGCTGTAAGTCATCCACGGATTCACTATGTTCTTGAAATCGAAAATCTTTATTCTTGCATCCATTGTATAAAATAATTGCATATTTATGATCACCATGCCATTTGGAAGCTTTTGGTATTACTTGATTTCATTTATCTGACCTGTAACGAGATCCACCATAGTTAGGGTTTCTTTGAGTTTTTTGGGGCTTTTTGTTTTAGGTACAATTGGTATTCATGATGGACATGGTTGTGATCAGAAGAAGATGACGAATCAAACCATGGTCCTAGAACTCATTTATATTGCCTGGGGAAGGATTTAGGATGAAGCCACGATTTTAGCTGCAGATAAAACCTGCAGGTAAGAGTTGCAGTTCTTAGAAGACAAGGATGATGCGTTGGCACTCCCTCATTCGTCAATTCAAATAATTGTGTGCGTTTTTCTTTTTTCAGGCCATTAATTTTGTTTTTTATATATTATGTTTTGTTTGTATTACAATAACAAATGAAGCAACATGGTTTGGTGGTAGCCACGTAAGCCTTAAAAGACCCAAAGGCTGGAGGTCAGGGATTCGATCCCTGCCTCCAGCAATTTGCATTTTCTCATTTGTTTTCAGGAAATCTAGTGTGCATTCAAGCTTGAGACCCATCATGGACGCTCACCAATCAACGTGCCAGATGGCCAGATGGCCAGATCTGGTGGTCAGCATCAAAGGTCTACCAAAAGGCTAGTCAACGCATATGTATGGGATCAGAAAAGTCCAATGGATTAGCCTTAATGGGCCAACAAAATTGCTATGGACACCTCCAAAATCCGGCCCATCTCTACTTTTCTTCATATTTTGTTTATTTAACTTAATTATTTTATTTTGTTTTAATTAATTTCTAACCAATAGACAAATTTTCTTTTTTTTTTTATCAAAAATCACCAAAAAATATTTTTACCCCAATTAAAATTCAAAAACTTTATTTTTGTTAATAAAAATTAACTAATCAATTAGGTTTTTAATTCTAGAATAACTTTAATTTATTTTGTAAATATTTAAAATTAATTAGAAATCATTAGGTTTTAACTCTAATTTAACCATTTTATTTTCTTTCCTAAAATAACAAAAACATCAATAAACATGTCATTAATTATTTTTTTCCATTTAAATAATTTAATAATCAATTTAGTATTTAATTTAGGACTTAATTTCTTTTCTTAAAATAAGAGCAACAAAAAATGCATTTTCTTATAAAAGGGTCAAAACCCTAATTTTACATTCGATTAAATTTCACATCGCGCGCTTTGTTTTTCTTTAATTATTAATGTATCTGCTCCCGACTTGTAATAGTTTTAAATAGGACATTTATTTATTTTATCGCTTTATTTTATTTTTAAAGGGTTGTTTTTGGCGATGTAAATACCCGACGCCTTGTAATAATTTAGTTTAAATTTCGTCTTTAATTTCTGCAAATTATACAACTGTTAGATGTTTGGTAATAGGGTTTGCATGAAAAGAATGAATGCTTTAATATAAAATAAATTAGATCACCCTAAACATGTGCAAATATAAAAATAACTAAAAACAATACACTCGCACATGCGCACTCCTAGGGTACACCCCACTTGGTTGCCTTCGTACACGGTCATTGAGTATAGTTTGTTTTAGAGGTCACCCTCTTGTCCAAAAGATCATAGTTGCCTCGGAAAGGTTGCCTCGGATATCATTGCCTCGAATAAATGATCTAGGACATTAGGGTTACGACTAAGGCATCCTAACGTTGCTTTAGTGACCGTATGTCCCTCATTCAAATTGACCCTGAAACTCCAACGACAGTGCTACCTACTCACTAATAGCGGGATATCATTGTCTAAGGGAAATTAGCATAGAACGATTCCTTTTTTGAGTAGGTAGATAGTTCTTAGATATTTGCTCATCCAAAACAAAACAAAACTTTCACACTTACACTCCTTTATAAACAAAGTTTTCAAAAACACTTCATTACACTCTTGAAGACAGAAGCAAGAGTTAAATCGAAGTTAAAACAAAAACTTTTAAAAACCCACAAACACAAAGAAAACAATTTTGAAAATGATGAGCAAGTACCTAAGAGCCCGTAGATAACTACGGATAGAAAGGGTGCTAATACCTTCCCTTTCTATAAATCTACCCCCCCCCCCCCCCCCCCCCCCCGTACTCAAATAATCTCGAAAAAGGAATTTTTCTATGCTTTTTTTCCTTTCCTTGTTGGATAAAATAAAAGTCGGTGGCCACTCTTGCTTACCGCGACATTTTGCAAAAACAAACGCGAAACGCAAACCAGCATTCCAAAAACAGTCAGTTCTTCCCACCGTATCACAGAACTGGCGACTCTGCTGGGGATAATTTAAGTGGGGTGTACCTTAGGAATAGTTCATCATAATGTTTTCAATTGCTTGATTTGTATGCTTTATCTTTGTGGGTTTGAATCAGAGTTACTATAGATCCTAACCCAGATCTGGGGATACCTTTTAGGTAAGTAGCAATAGACTGTGAGGGAACTGTACGACGTAGACTTATACAGTTGAAGCAGTAGCTACGTTAGTGTGGCACTTTAGTTTGTACGGATATCCCTTATGGTGGAACAAGGAGAATATGGGTCTTCTAAGGGGTCATTAAGCACCAACTGACCTTAGAACCTATAATTGACCAACTTGGCCATAGAAAAGTAGCAGTATGCTACACTCATTGAGACCAAACTCTCGCGATGATTCCGGCCGCAAGAAAAGGTTGCTAAACTGGAATTATGACCGATCGAGGGTGGTAAGTGATATTGAGATCCTCTAGAACCCGGTTACTATTTCTAGGACAAGTTGAACCAACTAAACTGAAAAAGGGTAATACCTAAACTCCTTGCCAGCCTGAAATCTAAGGGCTATCTGTGTGACTTGTTTTCCCTTACCATGTTTGCTATCTGTGAATACTTGTGATGTGTTTCTATCATGACATCATGCATCATGACATTGCATGCATATTGCATTAGACTAACCCATTTCAAAGACAGAGGGGATTCATCTTTGTTCTGTTTTGTAGGTCATGACACCTATGCGTAGAAACACTATTCGGATCAGTTTTGTTCAGATTCCTACTCAGATTAGAGATTTGGTTTCCAAGGTTCCTGACACTTCCTCTTTTGACAGAAGACATGGGCACCTCCTTGGTTTGGTCACTTCCAAGATGGATGAGCAGATGATGAATGTCTTGTGCCAGTTCTTTGACCAACTATACCATTGCTTCACCTTCCCAGACTATCAGTTGGTCCCTACCTTGGAAGAGTTCTCTGATCTACTTGGTATTTCTATTCTAGAGTAGACGCCATTTACAGGTTGGGAAAAGGCTCTTAGGCCAGAAGATGTTGCTACAGCCCTACATCTGACAAAGGCTGAGGTAATGACTAACTGGGAGACTCAGAGTGGCACAAAAGGCTTCTTGGCTAAATTCTTGGTTGATCAGGCTAATCATTTCTGGGACAATCTAGACTTTCAGGCCTTTGAAGACATTCTGGCTCTTCTTATTTATGGGTTGGTTCTGCTTCCCAATTCAGATTCCTTTGTTGATGCGAACGTGGTGAGGATTTTCATGTCCCGTAATCCAGTGCCCACTCTCTTGGGTGATATTCTACATACTCTCTATGCCCGTACTTCTCGGAAACGGGGACCCCTTATGTGTTGTGCACCATTGCTGGCGAGGTGGTTTATTTTTCACCTCCCCAAATCTGTTTTGAAGAACAAGGAAGGCATGAGTTAGGCCTACAGAATTATGTCCCTGGCTCACACGGACATCATTTGGAGTACTAAAGACATGGAAGAAGTAGCTGTTATTGACCGGTGTGGAGAATACCCCAATGTTCCTTTGCTTGGAATTAAGGGAGGAATCACCTATAATCCTTATATGGCCTTGCGACAGTTTGGGCGAGCTAGAAGGGACGGACCTCATGAGTTGTTGCTTCCGAGCATTGTTTTTGACTTCCAAGGGGATAGTGAAGAGCATCGCCGCAGGTTCATACGAGCTTGGAATAGGGTACACAGGTCTGAACCGCATGAGTTAGGGATGAAGACCTCTCTTCCGATGGAACCGTATCTCCGATGGGTTCGAACCCGTGCCCAAAAGCTGGGAATGCCCTACGAAGCTGTCTTACCGGTAATTATTGAGAGTACTGATGAAGAAGGGGTTCCTCCTACCGTCCTCCATCCATACATGCCTACTGACATTAGGGAATTAAAGAGGTCTTGGATTCAGCTAAGAGAAGAGCGGGATACTTACAGAGAAAAGTATCATGAGCAGGAGCGGAAGATCCTAAAGCTTACAAGGCAGGTGGAGAATGAGAAGGTCCTCAACGACTATGTCAGCACCAACAGAAAATGATCATAGGAGCGCTGATGTCTTTTGTTATTTCTAGTTTTGATTTACTTTTCAGTATTTCTTCTTGTAACGCCTTAAAGGCATTTGTCAAACATTGTTTCAAGTTTGTTATCTAATAAAGTGTGTTTCATTTTGGTTTACGAATTTGAATCCCTAAAGTTTTTGAAATCATATCATATGCATCCCATTTCAATGCACCTCATTACAGGTACCCTTACAGGTTTCTCATCTTCTTCGCTGTTTATTTCAGCATCATGTCTGCTGAAACATCCACTGATCAAGCTATCAAGGCTCTACAAGCTTAAAACGCTCAGTTCCAGGAAATGTTCATGAACTTGGCCAAGGGTCAGCAAGATCTGAAGACTCTTATCTTGAAGGATAAGAAGAAGAAGAAGAAGACGGTCCTCCTGAACATGGGTCGCAAATTTTGGAACAATTTGCGAGATGTTGATTTATCTCACTCATCTGGAGGGGGAGAAAACCAAGAAGAAAGGAGGGTTCCTAGCCCTGTAGTATCTGACAACGAGAATGATTTCGATGAAGACCAGTATCCTCCTGCTGAGGATAGGTATAAACAACTTGAAGACCGGTTGAGCGCAATGGAGGTCCAGAAGGTCCCTGGTCTGGACTTCGGAGATCTGGAGTGGTGATTCCCCACAAGTTTAAAGCACCAATCTTTGCTAAATACGACGGGGTTTCTTGCCCAAAGCTACACCTCTGTTCGTATGTTAGAAAGATTCATCCATATACCGCTGACAGGAACCTCTGGATCCATTTCTTTCAAGATAGTCTTTCAGGGACTCAACTTTAATGGTTTTACCAACTGGAAGGAGCTAGTGTCCGTAATTGGGAGGATCTTGCTGCTGGTTTTTATAAGCAGTACCAATACAATGCCGACCTCGCTCCCACGCGTATCCAACTCCAGGGTATGTCTATGGGTGCGAGCGAAGGTTTCAAAGACTACGCTCAGAATTGGAGGGACCTTGCTGGAAGAGTACAACCCCCGCTGGCTGATAGGGAGTTAGTGGATATGTTTCTAGGGACCTTGTCTGGTCCATATTTCAACCATATGATTAGTAGCTCATCGTCCGAGTTTACTGAGCTGATTATGACCGGGGAAAGAGTTGAAGCAGGTATTAAGAGCGGCAAGATACAGAAGGGTGCTTCATCAAGTACCAAAAAGAAGCCTTTTAAGAAGGAATATAGTGTTGTTTATAGTTCAAAGAGCCATAATAGACCTGAGCGCCACCGAGCAGTCAATGCGGTTGTTATATTAAGACCTGTTGTTGCCTCACAACGCAACAATCAGCCAAGAGCCGAGAGGCCGTGAAGACAATTCACTCAGCTCCATATGACCCTGTCTTAGATTCTACCGCAGTTGTTAAAGACCAATTTGGTGATTCTGAAGGAAGCCCCGAAGAATCCAAATACAACATCACCGCTGTACAATCCGAACGCCCGCTGTGATTTTCATTCTGATAGCCTGGGGCATGATACGAATGATTGCTGGGTCTTGAAGAATAAAGTACAGGATCTGATTGATGCTAAGGAGATTGAGTTCGAAGCGCCTGAAAAGCCTAATGTTATGATTGCTCCTATGCCCATGCATGGAGTGAATGATGTAGATGAAGACTCATTTGTGGTTTCTGTGAAAGGCATTGCTAATCCATTGATGATTGTGAAGAAGAAACTTCTGTTAGCCGGTTTATTTCCGGGCTGTGGCGAAGGTTGCCGTCTGTGTTCCGTCCTACCTACCGGTTGCCATCTATTAATGTCAGGTGTCCAACGCCTGATGGATAACAAAGAAATTTTGTTTGAGAATACTTTTGTTCCTTTGGTTCCTGTTGAAGAAGTTGCTATAATCACCATTTTCGACAATTCTTCCAAGGCTTCCTCGAGAAAGCCTGTTAGAATTACATCTGTTCTGAGAATCGCTCCCTTGATCATTATTGTTCCTGGACCTATCCCCTATACGTCAGATAAGGCTGTCTCGTGGCACTATGGGGCTGACGTGTATTATCACGGGGTTAAACAAGATTTGAAGGATGAAGAGGCTGATGCTGATGTCAGCAATATTGTTGGATCTAGTAAAGTCACCCGCAGCGGAAGGCTTTTCTCCCCTGAGATCTCTCCACCAGTTGTTCGGAAGCCTGTTTTTATTACACCTGCCAATATATCTGCTACTGTCCCTGCTCAAGTTCCAATCCTTACCCCTGTCGCCGAGTCATCTGATACTCGGGACAAAGGGATCAACGGTGAGCCTGCCCGGACGGAGGCACCGAGGAAGATTATTGTTGAAGCCTCTAGACAAGAGATAGACGAAATTTTAAAGATCATCAAGAAAAGCGACTACAATGTAGTCGAACAGCTGGGGCAAACCCCATTGAAGATCTCTATGTTATCCTTATTGTTGTGTTCAGAGGCCCATGCTAAGGCTTTGATTGCTTTCCTAAAGACTGCGCATGTGCCGTAGGAGACATCAGCTGATCAGTTTAAAGATTGTGTGGCTAGTTTGACAGCAGATAATGGGTTGGGTTTCTTTGACGCAGACTTGACTGCTAAGGGGAAGAATCACAATGATGCCCTGCATGTCTCCATTGAATGCAGGGGCACTACTCTAGCTCATGTATTGGCAGATACTGGATCCTCGTTGAATGTTTTACCCAAGAAAGCTTTAGACCGGTTGAATTGTGAAGGTTTGGTGCTGAAGCCGAGTAACATTGTAGTTAGGGCCTTTGATGGGTCCAAGAGGATGGTACATGGAGAAGTGGATATTCCAGTTAAGGTTGGTTCTCAGATTTTCGCGTCTACATTCTATATGATGGACATTCACCCATCTTATTCTTGTTTGTTGGGTCACCCGTGGATCCACAAAGCTGGGGCAGTAACTGCTACGCTCCACCAGATGCTAAAATACCTAGTGAAGTAGAAAATTGTTACGGTACGAGGAGAAGAAGAGTACATGGTGAGCCACCTTAACTCTTTCCGGTATGTGGAGATGGACGGAGAGTTCATTGAGACCCTGTTCCAACATTTTGAAGAAGTTCCCCAGACGTTGGCATCAATTGAAACTGTTACTGAAGATCCTCCAATGAAGATGGCTTCCCTCAAGGATGCCCGGGCTGTTGTTGAGAAAGGTGGGTGTCAAATTTGGGGCCAACTCCCTAATTTTGCACATAAGACTAACAAGTTTGGTTTGGGTTTCATTGCATAAGCTCAAAGGGCTGTACGGCGTGCACGGATCGGAGGACCTCCCCTGTTTATCAGCAATTCAGGAGTGAATGCCATTGAAGACGATGATGAAGAATCTGAGTTCGACAGTTGGATCTACCCGACTACTGATGACGGACTAAGAAATTGGACGGCAAAGGACTTTGTCCCAATTTCTTTTATTACCCAGTAATGAGACTTTTGTTTTGAGTTTGTAACAGACAATTTTTAAAACTTTACGGCCCAGTGCATTACCCGAGACACTGTGGCTTTGTTTGTGAGGGCTTTATGTGTGTCATTTCCATATATCATTAATAAAAGCATTGGACGTTTTCTTGCATTTCAAATTTTGCGCTCTTGTTTTTCTTTTTTATCTTGCAAAACAGTTATTTTACACACACTCACATATACAGGTCTACATCCACTTTGGATCCCACTGATAACGACTCTGCTACTGCCGATTATGACTTCAAAAGTTCGATCAACTTAGCCGAAGAAGAAGATGAAGATGGTTGCGAAGTGCCTGGTGAACTTGATAGACTGTTACTTCAGGAAGAGAGGGTTATTCAGCCACATGAAGAGCCAGTGGAAATAGTAAATCTGGGTACAGAGGTAGACAAGAAAGAGGTCAAGATCGGTGCAAATCTGGAATCTAGTGCTAAGCAACGGTTGATTCAGATGTTGCGTGACTATGTTGAGATCTTTGCCTGGTCTTATGAAGATATGCCTGGGTTTGATACCAATATTGTGGTTCACCTCTTGCCCACCAAGGAAGACTGTCCTCCAGTGAAACAAAAAGTTCACCGAATAAGCCTAGAGATGTCTGAGAAAATCAAGGCTGAAGTTATGAAGCAGTTTGATGCCGGTTTTCTAGCAGTTACTTCTTACCCAAAGTGGGTGGCCAACGTGGTTCCGGTGCTGAAGAAGGATGATAAGGTTCGAATGTGTGTTGACTATAGGGATCTGAACAAGGCGAGCCCCAAGGATGATTTCCCTCTGCCTCATATTGACGTTCTGGTTGACAACACCGCACAACATAAGGTCTTCTCCATTATGGATGGTTTCTCCGGTTATAATCAGATTAAAATGGCCCCCGAAGACATGGAGAAGACAACCTTTGTTACTCAATGGGGTACCTTTTGCTACAAAGTCATGCCTTTCAGATTGAAGAATGTTGGGGCAACGTATCAGCGCGCCATGGTCGCTTTGTTCCACGACATGATCCATCATGAGATTGAGGTATACGTTGATGACATAATTGCAAGGTCCAAGACTGAAGAGGAACATCTTGACCATCTTCAGAAGCTATTTGACAGGTTGAAGTTGTACAAGCTGAGGTTAAACCCGAACAAGTGCACCTTCAGGGTGAGATCTGGTAAGCTGCTGGGTTTCGTTGTAAGTGATAAAGGTATTCAAGTGGATCCTGCAAAGGTGAAGGCTATACAGGAAATGCCAGCTCCCCGAACAGAAAAAGAATTCAGAGGCTTTCTGGGACGTCTGAACTACATTGCTCGATTCATCTCACACCTGACTGCTACTTGCGAGCCAATTTTCAAATTACTGAAGAAAGATCAAGTGGTAAGATGGAACGATGAATGTCAATCCGCTTTCGAAAGGATCAAAGAATATCTCAAAGAGCCACCTATTCTGACGCCTCCAGTTGAAGGGAGACCTTTGATCTTATACTTGACAGTACTCGACAATTCAATGGGGTGCGTTTTGGGGCAGCATGACGAGTCTGGCCGAAAAGAGCATGTTATTTATTACCTTAGCAAAAATTTTACCGACTGCGAGACCCGATACTCGTTGCTTGAGAAAAATTGTTGCGCTTTGGCATGGGCTGCTCGCTGGCTGAGACAGTATATGCTGAGTCACACTACTCTATTGATATCAAAGATGGATCATATCAAGTATATCTTCGAGAAGTCTGCCTTGTCCGGAAGAATAGAAAGATGGCAGATGATCTTGACTGAGTATGACATCCAATATACGACCCAGAAGGCAATCAAGGGAAGTGTGTTGGTAGATCATTTGGCACATCAGGCAGTGGACAATTACCATTCTATGAACTTCGAATTCCTAGATGAGAATATCATGATAGTAACTGACTGTGAGACACCTGGACCGAATGAAGGACCTGAGGAGGGATCTCGATGGTCTATGTACTTTGATGGAGCTTCAAACGCTTTGGGTAATGGCATTGGTGCCGTGATCATATCCCCTGAAGGCTCTCATACTCCGTTCACCGCCCGATTATGTTTCAACTGCACCAAAAACAAGGCGGAGTACGAAGCGTGCATCATGGGTCTTCGAGCAGCAATTAACCTAAGGATTAAGTTCTTAAGTGTATTAGGAGATTCCACTCTCGTGATCAGTCAGATCAAAGGCGAGTGGGATACGAAATACCCTAATCTTATTCCTTACAAAGAATATGTGTTGATGTTGCTTCCACATTTCGAGGAGATAACTTTTGAACACTTCCCTAGAGAGGAGAATAAGTTTGCGGACGCGCTAGCCATGATGTCTTCTATGTTCAAAGTCAATTGGGACAACGAAGCTCCCCAGATTACCATTGAGAGGTTGGACGAACCTGCACATTGCTGTGACATTGAGACTGAGGAGGTAGCAGATAAACCCTGGTTCCATGAGGTAAAGAGGTATCTTGAGGCTCAAGAGTACCCTGAGGGTGCATCTGTTAATGATAAGAAGTTTCTTAGGAGGTTCACGGCGAAGTTTTTCATCAGTAATGACATCCTTTACAAGCGTAATCACGATTTAACCTTACTGCGTTGTGTGGATAAGAATGAAGCAGAAAGGATCGTGATAGAGTTACAGGAAGGTGCTTTCGGAACTCATTCCAATGGACACACCATGGCAAAGAAAATCCTTCGGGAAGGATATTATTGGTCCATAATGGAAGCCGACTGTTATCAGCATTCTCGGACCTGTCACAAGTGCCAAGTCTATGTTGATAAGGTGCATATACCTCCAGTACCTCTGAACGTCTTGACAGCTCCATGGCCTTTTGCAATGTGGGGCATTGACATGATCGGCGAGATCAGACCTACGGCATCTAACGGGCATCGTTTCATCCTGGTAGTTATTGATTACTTTACGAAGTAGGTTGAAGCATCTTCCTTTGCTACAATGACCAAGAACGTCGTGGCACAATTCATTCGACACAACCTGATCTGTCGATATGGTATACCAGAAATGATTATTACAGACAATGGTACAAATCTCAACAATAAGATGATCACCGAGCTCTACAAGCAGTTCAAGATACAGCATCAAACTCTTCTCCCTACCGGCCGAAGATGAATGGGGCTGTAGCAGCGGCTAATAAAAATATCAAGAAGATTGTGCAGAAGATGACGGTGACATACAAAGACTGGCACGAGATGTTACCATTTTCTCTTCATGGGTACCGTACTTTAGCGCGGACGTCAACAGGGGCAACACCTTATTCCTTGGTTTATGGAATGAAGGCCGTCTTGCCCCATTGAAGTTCAGATACCCTCTCTTCGGATTATGAAGGATGCAGGTTTAAGCGAAGATGACTGGATTCAGACCCGACTTGATTAGCTGAACTTAATCGATGAAAATAGAGTTACTACTATTTGTCATGGTCAAACGTATCAAAAGCAGATGATCAAGGCATTTAACAAGAAAGTTAGACGACAAGAGTATCAAGTTGGGGATTTGGTGATCAAGCACATTATCTTACCTGAAGGTGATCCCAGGGGAAAATGGACCCCTACTTACGAAGGGCCATTTATGGTTAAGAACATTTTCTCGGGAGGAGCTATGATTCTAACCACCATGGATGGTGACGACCTTTCTCACCCCGTCAATGCAGACATAGTGAAAAGATACTACGCATAATCAAAGACCCGCTAGGTTGACTGGCCTAGGCAAAAATAAGGGCTTCCCGACGAACCAAAAGGGTTCGAGCAAAAATAAGGGATGAAAATAAAAAAAAATTGTACACCCGGCAAGTCGAAAACTTGAAAAGGCGGCTTGGGCAAAAAAGGGTATCCCGGTGGACTGAAAACCCGAAAGGGAGGTCCAGGCAAAAATTAGGGATCAAAGCGTAACATTGTGCCTCATTGGATCACCTTGCAACCAAACTTCGGTATCAACTATCAAGCTCGGACGACACTAATCAATCTGATCTACCTTCAACCAAGTAGCAAAGTGATGAGATGCTCGAGGACATAAGGGCAATAGCAGAGTTAGAACCCAATGGGATTATTCACATAGCTGTGTTTCTTTGTTTATTACAAATTGTATAAATTCTATTTGTTCGGCGGCGTTCTCTTACTAGGACGTCAGCCTCTTGTATAAAAACGCTTATTTACAGGCCAAACTTCAAAGTCAATACAATTCATTTTCAAAGAAATTTCAAGCTTTTTTTCTTTTATCTGTTTTGTTTTGCAAAGAACGTCCAATGTTCATTTTTGATATATGCATTTGACATTAATTGCTGCTCATGAATATTTACATGCGAAACAAAAGATGATTACTCGTAATATCAGAAACAGGGGCAATAAGAATTGTCCAAACTTTACAGTTGCTCTGTCCACCAGGTACAAGGATAAATTCCACTAAAAAATATGGTTGAAATACTTTCACTCCCCGCAGAGTAAGAAAAGGTAGTAATGTTAGCTCTCCCCAGCTGAGACTCACAACCGCGAATGAATCTGTAATATTCTCCCCAAGCAGAGTTTATCTATCATCAGCACTGAAAAGTCTTATCATCCCTGACGGAGTATAAAATATCCCCAGTGGATTTTGGAAAGTTTCCCCAGCGCAGTCTGAAAAAGTTTCCCTAGTGAAGTTTGGAGAGTCATCCCCAGTAGACTCTGGCAGATTGTCCTCAGTAGAGCCTAAAAGGTTATCCCCAGTAAGGTCGCTATTGAAAAAAATCATCCCCAACGGAGTTCATTACTTTCACAAGCAGAAACACGAATCCCCAACAGGATTCAGTATCACCAGCAATGGTAATTCATCCCCAACGGAATGTATCAATGGAATCCTCAGCGGAGCATCTCTTCCCCATAAAGTAATCTCCTCATCAGTTTATTCCCCAGCGGAGGTATCCTCTACTGCAGGTTTATTCTCACAATCATCTTCATTCGCTATCCCCAGCAGAAACGAAGAATTCAGCTCTTTTCTCTAGCAACTACCCGGGATTTATTTTCCCCATCTAAAAACATTACATTTCCATGCATCATGACACATGCATATACGCATCATACAACACAATCTCATTTATTTTGAGAACATCATTGCCTGATACATATCATGCATTACATACAACTAATCTTTACCTTTCAGGAAAGATGCGGTTAAATTCTCAACAAAATTCAAAGCTATGAAGCTTTTTCCTCCGTTGAATTACAGACAAGTTCCTAAATCTCAGCAGAGAAGTTTTCTCAGTTGAATTACAGGCGAGTTCTTAAATCTCAACGAAGATGTTTTCCCAGTTGAATTACAGACGAGTTCTTAAAACTCAGCAGAGATGTTTTCTCAGTTGAAGTACAGACGAGTTCCTAAATCTCGACAAAAGTGTTGAATTACAGACGAGTTCCTAAATCTCAGCAGAGAAGTTTTCTCAGTTGAATTACGGGCGAGTTCTTAAATATCGACCAAGATGTTTTCCCAGTTGAATTACGGACGAGTTCTTAAAACTTAAAGAGATGTTTTCTCAGTTGAAGTACAGACGAGTTCCTAAATCTCGACAAAAGTGTTCCTCCGTTGAATTACAGAAAAGTTCCTAAATCTCAGCAGAGAAGTTTTCTCATTTGAATTACGGGAAAGTTCTTAAATCTCGATGAAGATGTTTTCCCAGTTGAATTACGGACGGGTTCTTAAAACTCAGTAGAGATGTTTTCTCAATTGAAGTACAGACGAGTTCCTAAATCTCGACAAAAGTGTTCCTCCGTTGAACTACAGGCGAGTTCCTAAATCTCAACAGAGAAGTTTTCTCAGTTGAATTACGGGCGAGTTCTTAAATCTCGACGAAGATGTTTTCCCAGTTGAATTACGGACGAGTTCTTAAATCTCAGCAGAGATTTTTTTCTCAGTTGAAGTACAGAGGAGTTCCTAAATCTCGACAAAAGTGTTCCTCCGTTGAATTACAGACGAGTTCCTAAATCTCAGCAGAGATGTTTTCTCAGTTGAATTACGGGCGAGTTCTTAAATCTCAACGAATATTTTTCCCTCTAGTTGAATTACGGGCAAGTTCCTAAATCTCGACGCCTCAGTTGAATTACGGGCAGGTTCCTAAATATCGACACTTCAGTTGAATTACGGGCAAGTTCCTAAATCTCGACATCTCAGTTGAATTAGGGGCAAGTTCCTAAATCTCGACACCTCAGTTGAATTACGGGCAAGTTCCTAAATCTCGACACCTCAGTTGAATTATGGGCAAGTTCCTAAATCTCGACACCTCAGTTGAATTATGGGCAAGTTCCTAAATCTCGACACCTCAGTTGAATTACGAGCAAGTTCCTAAATCTCGACACCTCAGTTGACTTAAGGGCAAGTTCCTAAATCTCGACACCTCAGTTGAATTACGGGCGAGTTCCTTTCCCTCAACAAAGATCAGACTTCCCCAGCGGAATCTTCCTCAACAGCAGGTATGCAAGCTCTCGCTAAGGAATCTCTTATGCAGTTGACACTTCTCCAAATGGAATCTGTAAGCCCATTCCCGACATCACAAAGCAACTTCCACTTCATGCGAGCACAAATTTCTTGGCACTCTGGTGTTCAATCCTCTTCCACCTTCGGACCACGAAAGGCACGAAAGCCAATCTACATCCTCAGGTTTAAGAAGATTGAACAGGGGCAGCTGTTGTACCCCAAAATTTTCCCTCCCATATTTCTCAAAACATTGCAAGAAAGATCTCGAAATTGCTCAAAGTAGTCCAAGGGTTGGCCAGACAAGCTCTCTCCTAACGCAGTCTACTCAAATTAGGGTTTTGTGTTGCATCAAGATCCTTGAGTCCAGGTGACCCCAGATAATCACCAATTTCCTAATATGTTCTCAAGATCATCCTTGTCAAGTTTCAAGCCTTGCATAGGAATTTTGCTCATTCAATTGCTCAAAAGGTCCAAAAACTGATGGTGCTAGGGCAAAAGTCAACTGTGACCCAAATACAGTCAAACTTCAAGATTTTTTGTCAACATTCTCAATTTGAAGGATATTTCATCATTTCATCAAGGGTTGATCATGATTCATTAAGGATTGCTCATAATTCATCAAGATTCAAAAGTTGCTAAATTAGGGTTCTGAAGGAAAAGTCAACTTAACTTTGACCAAGCATAACTTTCTCATACTTTATGAGAAATGACCCATAAAAAGCTCATTTTTAAGAAGATGCAATTCCCTACAATCCATCTTCATACCCCAAGATCAAAATATGTATTCACAAGAAGTTATGAATTTTGACATTATAGGTCATTTTTGAAAGTCAACAAAAACACCTTTTTTGTCAAAGCTTCTAACTTGAGCATGGAATATCAAAATGATATGATACCAACAGTGGTGATTAAATGACATCTCAAGCTTTCTAAAATGTCCAAGAAAACCTCCAAAAGATCAAAATTGAGGAAGTTATGCATTGTTGAAGTTGGACTTTTTTGCAAAATTGCCAAAAGTTTACTATCCCCAAAACTTCAAATTTTGCCAAATGGGCCCATTATTTTTCACTTGTTTTGAGTTTGCATTATTGCCCACGTGCTCTAGCCTTGGCCATGTGTCCATATAATATTTTTATTATTTAATTTGATTTTTATTTGAATTAATTCATTTTAAACCAAATTAAATCAAATAAAATCAAAAATATTGATAACCAAAGATCTTTTGATGATTTCAGGTTTCAATGGACAGCTTGCACCACATCAAACTCGTACCAAGGCATAAGTGTACAAAAAGATGTGATTTGGATCAAATTTGGAAGGTGGTTAAAGGAGGATCAAATCAAATATTCAATCATCAATGGAGGAAGATTTGGAAAAAACTTGTAACCCTAATACATTGTGCATTACATAAGGGTCGTGTGCAGACCAAAAGGAAGGTTGGAGATCAATTGGAGAGCAAGAACAAATTTTGCAAAAACACCAAAAAAGTGTGAGATTGAAATCAAGTCTAGAGACAGTTTCAAGGCTTGGTGTTGGTCTCAATCTCTTCCTGGCCATCTCCACAAGCGAAAGCAACCAAGACCATGCATTTTCAGACCTCCCAGTACGCTGTAAGTCATCCACAGATTCATTATGTTCTTGAAATCGAAAATCTTTATTCTTGCATCCATTGTATAAAATAATTGCATATTTGTGATCACCATGCCATTTGCAAGATTTTGGTATTACTTGATTTCATTTATCTGACCTGTAACGAGATCCACCATAGTTAGGGTTTCTTGGAGTTTTTTGGGGTTTTTTGTTTCAGGTACAATTGGTCTTCATGATGGACATGGTTGTGATCAGAAGAAGATGACGAATCAAACCATGGTCCTAGAACTCATTTATATTGCCTGGGGAAGGATTTATGATGAAGCCACGATTTTAGCTGCGGATAAAATCCGCAGGTAAGAGTTGCAGTTCTTAGAGGACAGGGATGATGCGTTGGTACTCCCTCATTCGTCCGTTCAAATAATTGTGCGCGTTTTTCTTTTTTCTAGCCATTAATTTTGTTTTTTATATATTATGTTTTGTTTGTATTACAATAATAAATGAAGCAACATGGTTTGGTGGTAGCCACGTAAGCCTTAAAGGACCCAAAGGTTGGAGGTCAGGGGTTCGATCCCTGCTTCCAGCAATTTGTATTTTGTCATTTGTTTTCAGAAAATCTAGTGTGCATTCAAGCTTGAGACCCATCATGGACGCTCACCAATCAACGTGCCAGATGACCAGATGGCCAGATCTGGTGGTCAACATCAAAGGTCCACCAAAAGGCTAGTCAACGCATGTGTATGGGATCAGAAAAGTCCAATGGATCAGCCTTAATGGGCCAACAAAATTTCTATAGGCACCTCCAAAATCAGGCCCATCTCTACTTTTCTTCATATTTTGTTTATTTAACTTAATTATTTTATTTTGTTTTAATTAATTTCTAACCAATAAACAAATTTTCTTTTTTTATCAAAAATCACCAAAAAATATTTTTACCCCAATTAAAATTCAAAAACTTTATTTTTGTTAATAAATATTAACTAATCAAATAGGTTTTTAATTCTAGAATAACTTTAATTTATTTTTTAAATATTTAAAATTAATTAGAAATCATTAGGTTTTAACTTTAATTTAACCATTTTATTTTCTTTCCTAAAATAACAAAAACTTCAAAAAACATGTCATTAATTATTTTTTTTCCATTTAATTAATTTAATAATCAATTCAGTATTTAATTTAGGACTTAATTTCTTTTCTTAAAATAAAAGCAACAAAAAGTGCATTTTCTTTTAAAAGGGTCAAAACCCTAATTTTACATTCGATTAAATTTCTCATCGCGCGCTTTATTTTTCTTTAATTATTGATGTATCTGCTCCCGGCTTGTAATAGTTTTAAATAGGATATTTATTTATTTTATCGCTTTATTTTATTTTTAAAGGGTTGTTTTTGGCGATGTAAATACCCGACACCTTATAATAATTTAGTTTAAATTCCGCCTTTAATTTCTGCAAATTATACAACTGATAGATGTTTGGTAATAGGGTTTGCATGACAAGAATGAATGCTTTAATCTAAAATCAATTAGATCACCTTAAACATGTGCAAAGATAAAAATAACTGAAAATAATACACTCGAACATGCGCACTCCTAGGGTACACCCCCACTTGGTTGCCTTCGTACACAGTCATTGAGTATAGTTTGTTTTAGAGGTCGCCCTCTTATCCAAAAGATCATAGTTTCCTCGGAAAGGTTGCCTCGGATATCATTGCCTCGAATAAATGATCTAGGACATTAGGGTTACAACTAAGGCATTCTAACGTTGCTTTAGTGACCGTATGTCCCTCATTCGAATTGACCCTTAAACTCCAACGACGGTGCTACCTACTCACTAATAGTGGGATAGCATTGTCTAAGGGAAATTAGCATAAAACGATTCCTTTTTTGAGTAGGTAGATAGTTCTTAGATATTTGCTCATCCAAAACAAAATAAATTTTTCACACTTACACTCCTTTATAAACAAAGTTTTCAAAAACACTTTATTACACTCTTGAAGACAGAAGCAAGAGTTAAATCGAAGTTAAAACAAAAAATTTTAAAAACCCACAAACACAAAGAAAACAATTTTGAAAATGATGAGCAAGTACCTAAGAGCCCGTAGATAACTATGGATAGAAAGGGTGCTAATACCTTCCCTTTCTATAAATCTACCCCCCGTACTTATAAATAATCTCGAAAAAGGAATTTTCTGTGCTTTTTTTCCTTTCCTTGTTGGATAAAATAAAAGTCGGTAGCGACTCTTGCTTACCGCGACATTTTGCAAAAACAAACGCGAAACACAAACCAGCATTCCAAAAATAGTCAGTTCTTCCCACCGTATCACAGTGTTCATTAAAAAATACCAAACAAACATAAACTTCTGATTTCTTAAAAGGGATACATAGTCATCTGATCATGGGGCTCAGCCGAGCGACCTTTGTAATATTTCCTTTTTTTCCTCGTGTTTTCTCTTTTCGATGCATTCCCCCTTTGCATCATTCTTTTCAGCTCTTAAACTTTAGACATAGATTTTACAAACCCATAGATTAGAACAAGCATAAGCGGATCTTGTGGAGTACAACATACATGTGGGGTGCTACTACCTTCCCCTTGTGTAACAGATATCCTTACCCGATCCCTATGGTTGCAAGGCCGTGATTTCACCCCTTCAGGTTTTCTCGATGATTACCTTTCCCTCTCGGCAGGATAAAAGACGTTCGATGGAGACTTCATTGAGTTTTATCTTTGATGATTTCCTCAGTTTTTTCATATATATATATATATATATATATATATATATATATATATATATATATATATATATATATATATATTGTAATATGGTTGGAGAACTGACTTATTTTTACGTTTTATCACAAATGTTACGGATAGCAAGAGTCGCCACCGACTTTTTTTTATCCAATAAGGAAAGGGTGAAAAGAATAGGAAAGACCTTCGAGATTTCTCTGAGTTCGGGGGGTAGGTTATGAAAAGTGGAGGTGTTAGCACCCTTTTCATACATAGTCATCTACAGGCTCTTAATTTCTAGCTCACTTTGTTTGAAATTCTTTTGTGTGTATGTTGAAAATATTTTGAAAGTGCCTAAGTTCAGCAAACTTTGTAATGATTCTCATATCAGTTGAGAATGCGTACAAAGTGTTTGTTTTGAAAAATATTTCAGAGAAAAGTGTTGGTGTGAAAAGATGTTTTTTGTGAGCAAGTGATTACGAGCTATCTACCTACTCAAAATTCTTTCGTGTTATTTTCCTCCTCATTAGATAGTGCTATCCTACCATTAGTTAGTATGAAGCGCTATCATTGGATGTGAAGGGACAAGCGCGGGTCATCGTACAGTCATAAAGGCAACTCGTAGGGCGCTTTAGCAGTTTATCGTAAGGGACTAAGATCGTTTACTGAAGGTAGCATCAAAGTGTCATCGAGGGACTACGATCTTTTGTATCTGAGGGACTTTGCTAAAGCGTACCCACGTTCGAGGGATACGACTGTATTCTCCGAAAGTAACAAGTGAGGTTACCCTAGAGGTGAGTGTGTGAATAGTGATTTAATTCAGTTATTTTATCTTGGATTTAGGGTTTTCTACGTTTCATTTTGGATCTTACCCTTACAATCCTATTGAACTAGACAATTATAAGGAAACTGCAGAAATTAAAAGTCCTACGCTATTATAGAGCTTCGGGGAAGGGGGTACAAACCACAAAAATCGGGGGAAATAGAAAGCAAATAAAACCCTAGTTAAACTATTACATTATGTAGAAATTACATAATAGGAAAAACTAACGCGACAATAGTAAAGGGCGCAAAGATTGTAAAATGAGAGGAAAATTGTTTGACGAAAAAGACTTGATGATTAACCTAACGTCTAATTAATTTTAATTGATTAAAAAAAGTTAGTTAATTAAACTAGGCAAACCCTAAAATCTAAGTCGATTTTAATTTGAGAAAGAAAACCTAAAAGAATTAAATTAGGGTTTATTAATTAAGACCTAAAATTAATTAAAACCTAAAAATTAATTAACCTAAAAATTAAATTAAACTAAAAATTAAATTAACCTAAAAAATTAAATTAACCTAAAATTAGGGTTTTGTTAGAAAAGGTTTTGAAAAGAGATTTGTAAAAGAGTGAGAAACATAGAAATAAAAAAATGACCAAATGAGTAGGGGTGGGTGTTGAACTCACTCCCTCGGCAGTTTCCAGTAGCATGCTCACCACTAGGCCAGGCACACTCCTGTGCTAGGATACGTATCCAACATGTTTTATAATCAACCTGGAAAATATGAGAAATATGAAAAAAAAATAGCAAAACCGGGGATCAAACCCGTAACCTGAGGGAGGAATGACTTAGCGCGTGCATTTTAACCACTAGGGTGGTGATACATCCATTAATACAACTGAAACAATAAATATATATTATATAACCAAATATATTGAGCGGAGAAGCGCTAGAGCCCTAGCTCCGGTCGTCTTCTCCAACAACCTGGTTTTTAAAACCTGCAATAAAACCAAACGTTAGCGATCCAACAATGTCCTACCCCCCTAAAACAGAGGCTGCAAATCTAATGGGGGCATTTTTGAAGGTTAATTTGTCCTGGTTTATGAGGTATGGTAAAAATAACATGAATCGGTTTGATCATGGTCGTTCATGGTTCAGATAGCATGAGACTCATGCTATGATTCAAACCTACATGTTAGCATCTCAGGAGCACGTTAGTAGCATTAGTGTGCGTTAAAACATCATGCTAACAAAAAAAATACAAGAATCAAGAAATAATTAAAAAATGATGGTGCATGTATGCTGGTTCAGATCCTTTGGATCATGGTAATCGATCTAATCTTACCCTTCAATGTTCTTGGAAGTGAATGGAATGAAGGTTTGATAGTGAGGAGGCACGAGAATAGGGTTTTCAACACTTAGGGTTCTTGAGAATTTTTTTCTATATTTGACAATATTGGGAGGAAAGTATTTCATGTTTTTGTTCTTGTCTTGATGTCTGAATATATAGAGAATTTTTAGGGCAAAAACAAATGGGCTTGGACCTTGTAGTAAGATATAACTTTATCTTATATTATTTTATATTATTAATGATCTAAATAAAAAATAATAAAAATAAATAAAATAAAAATAGGAAAAAGGTTGTATGAATGAGATTTGAGGTGTATGAAGGGTATAGTACACGTTTGGACTCTTAAACTTTGGCCCAATAGCCCAAAACATCAAACTTGCTCAATTTGAACTTCATGCATTTGCTCAAAATTTCCCAACTTGAAATGGACATAACTCACTAAATTTTTATCTTTTGAAGGTGATATTTGACTTTTTGAAAAGCTTAAGATGTCCTATACAAACTCTATATTGATCATTTTTGCTTTAGAATATTGTTTCTTAATGTAAGTTACCTTCACAAAAAGTGTCTTTTTGTTGACTTTTGAAATGACATGTAATGTATTGGCTTATATCTATCAAATGATGCATTTTTTGTACTTGAGCATAGAGATACAAAGTTGTAGAGAATTGAATTTCATTCAAAATGAGATTTGGTTGGGTAAAAGATAATGAAGCATGTGAACGTTATGCTTGGTCAAAGTTCAGTTGACTTCTCCTAAGAAAACCCTAATTTGGAATTTGTTTACTTTTGATGATTTGAGAGTTTTTCTTGATGAATCATGATACCCCCTTGATAAAAAGATGAATATCACTTCAAAATATAGATTTTGACCAAAAATATTGAAGTTTTACTGTATGTTGACCACAATTGACTTTTTGTTCAATATAGTTGATTTTTAGTCATCTGAGTAATTGATTGAGAAAACTTGTGATGCAAGGCATGAAACTTAGTATGAGAATTCTTAGAGAAATATAAGGAACCATGGAAACCACTTGAGGCCTTATAAAACCAAACTTCCTTGAGAAAAAGTGAAACCCTAGTTGTGGACCTATTGCGTAGGAGGAGAATTTGTCTGAACAATTCTTGAGCCACCTTGAGAAAATGAGGATCTCTTGAGAATGTCTTCAAGAAAAATGGAAGGCAAAATTTTAGGGTACAACAACTACCCCTATTCAATCTTCTTAAACCTGAGGAGTTAGATTGGCATGTTCGCCATTCATGGCTTGAAGGTGGAAGTTGATTGAACACTTAAGTGCCCAGAAATTTGCACTTGCTTGTGCCCGAAGCAACACTATTGGCTGATTATATAGGGAGTAGGCTTAAAGATGCCATTTGGGAGAGGTGACATAGAATCGTCGGAGATGGGATTACAGATGCCATCTAGAGTAACTGTTGATAGGAATACCAGAATACATCTACGCCTGACTTTGTCTTTAGAAGATGTATTTGGAATGAGTCTACGTCTGACTTTGTCCAAAAGAATAATAGAATAAATCTACTCTTGATTTTATCCGAATGATATACAAGAATGAGTCTACGCTCAAATTTGTCTAGAAGATATGTTGGAATGGGTCTACGCCCGAATTTGTCCAAAAGAATTTCATAAGGAATCTACGCTTGATTTCATCCGAATTAGAAGATGTCTACGCCCAACCTCAACTATAAGAGGTATTGGAATGAGTCTATGCCTGACTTTTCCAAATAGAGTATCCGAAGAAAATCTATGCTTGATTTCATCTGAATGATGCACTAAAAGATGTATACGCCCGACTTCAACTAGAAGAGGTACCGGAAAGAGTCTACGCCTGACTTTTTCCAAAAAGAGAATCAGAAAGAAATATAGGCTTGACTTCTTCTGAATGATGCACTAGAAGATGTTTACGCCTGACTTCATCTAGAAGAGATATTTTTCAAAATGACCTTCTGGGGAAAATGTTTAAGTAGCTACTTGTCCAATTTAATCTCTGGGGAAAATGCTTGTCTATTTGTGAACTTAACCTGAAAAGACAAAGTTAGTTTTATGCAACAACATAAGTTATGTAATGCATTACATGATGGGGCTCTCAAAGTAAATGAGAATGCGTTATATGTATTTCGTATGCATATGCTATGACAAATAATGTATGAATGTGAAATATCGTTGAAGTGTATCAGTAGATTTGTATAACATTCTTAATCGGGAAAACAAATCCCTGACTACTGCTGGGGATGAAGAATATGTGTGATCTTCAATCTTGTCATATAATGCATGTGCTAGGGATTCTAGCTTATACTGGAGGAAACTCCGATGGGGAATTAGATTTTTGCTTGGGGGGAAGAGTTCAAGAACATTGATCATTCATCGCTCTACTGGGGAATTTAATTCTTATATAACCTAATTGGGGATAAAATATATGGATAACCTTCTGAGGTGCTAACTGACTGAGTTCTTCGACAAGGAGCTGACTCGTTTGGGGAGGATAAGATTAACTAATACTTGGTCCGGTTTCTGATTTCGTAGCAGCCCTCTGGGGGTAACAGCCTGAATTTCCCTTTGTTGGAGAGAGAAGTTTTTCCGGTGATTTACAGTAGTCAGGGGGATAGACTTAAACTGGGGAGACCGAATTTCGCTGGGGAAATAAACCCTTTTGGGGAAATAAACCATGTTGGGGAAATAAACCTTGTTGGGGAAATAAACCCTATTGAGGAATATGCTTTGCTGAGGGATTAAAATCCGGCTGGAGAATAGACTTCTACAGTGGATTTTGCAGTGTTGGAGAAATAAACTCAGTTGGGGAAGAGAATTCATGTGAACCGTGTTGCTATCATAATCTACTAAAGATTGGATTTATGTAAGTTAGTGACATTGTCAGGGAAAAGATTATACTCTTTTGTCTGCTAGGGGGGATCTACTGATTATAGTATTTCAGGCTTGCGGGGGAGTATGTCTCTATCGAAAATGAACTTGTGAAGTTGACTCTACAGGAGATAATCTTATGGAAACTGCTCTATGGGGCAACTTTACTGGGGATTACTCTGGGGATTTATGGATGACTCGAACATTATCCCACCTCCTAAAGTCTTGAGTAAATACTTATTCTTATTTTTATGCATATACTTTTTAATAGTAATCATATTCATATGCATATGTTCATTCAATTTAGTCATTGGACGTTTTTGCAAATAAAACAGAAAAAGTAAAATAAAATTTGAATTTTGAAATTGTGTTTATATTGATAGTTTGCCTATAAATAGGAGATTGTTGTACAAGGAGACAAAAATCCTAGTAAGAGGAAATCGTCGTGAAAAATGAAAAGAGTACAGAATAAAAACAAAATATATAGCTATGCATAAATGATCTTGTCGGGTTCCAACTCTGCTATTGCCCTTATGTCTTCGAGTATCTCATCCCTCGCTTGTGGGAAGAAGTTGCTTGAATTGATTTTACTATTCAACCATGGTGTTGGTAATAAATTTGTAACTGATCCGATGGGACATAGTCATACGCTTTAATCTCTAATATTTCCTTGGACCGCCCTTTCGGGTTTTTAGTCCACTAGGACACCATTTTTTCCCAAGCCGCCTTTTCAGGTTTTCGACTTGTCGGGTGTATAAATTATATATATATATATATATATATATATATATATATATATATATATCCCTGATTTTTGCACGAACCCTTTTGGTTCGCCGAGGTGCCCTTACTTTTGCCTAGGCCAATCAACCTAGTAAGTCGTTTTCATGTGTAGTATCTTTTAACTATGTCTGTGTTCACAGGGTGTGGAAGATCTTCACCAACCATGGTGGTAAGTGTAATACGATGGGAGAACTGACTTGGGTTTTTTGTGTTCTATCTCAATTGTTGCGGATAGCAAGAATCTCCACCGACTTTTCTTTTATACAATAAAGGAAGGGGTGAAATGAACAGGAAAGACCTTTTGAGAATTGTTTTGAGTTAGGGTGGTAGTTTATGAAAATGGAAGGTGTTAGCACTCTTTTCATCCGTAGTTATCTACATTCTCTTAGTTTCTAGCTCACTTTGAAATGCTTTGTAAATGTGCTTGTGATTTGTTTTTGAAAGTATTTTTGAAAAGTGTCTTTGTTTAGCGAACTTTGTAATGATTCTCATTTCTATAAGAATGTATACAAAGTGTTGAATTTTGAAAATATTACATGAAAAGTGTTGATGTGTTTTGAAAGATGTTGGTTTTGAAATGTTTTGTGAGCAAGCAACTATAAACGTTCTACCTACTCAAAAAAGTCTTTATTCTTTTCCTCCTCCTTTAGATAGTGTTATATTACCATCAGTTAGTAAGCAACCTTATCATTGGATGCGAAGGGACATACGTAGGTTATCGTACAGTCATAGAAGGCAATATTGTAGGATACCTTAGCAATTTGTTGTAAGGGTCTAAGATCGTTTACGAAAGGTAACATCGAAGGGTCATCGGGAATTGTTTCAGTGTAAGCCTCTATTTTGGAGATCGAAATATCCTAAAAGTCCAATCTCAAGGAGCGTAGTATCGAGTATCAACAAACTTTAGACTGCACCAAAGCTGGCTATCTCACTACTTTCTAATGGCAATGTTTTTCACCTAAGGGTTCTATGGTCAGTTAGTGCTTCATCAACACCATACAACCACCTCGTATTCTCCTTGATTTGCCACATGGGATACCGGTACACACAAATGTGTCACAATAACATAGCTATTGTTTTAACCATATCGGTATATGTTGTACAGTCTCCACAATGTTTTTTACTTGCCTAATAATGTTCCCAAATCTGGGTAGAGGATCTATACAAAGCCCAAACACCATTTTAAGAGTAAAGGAAGCAAGTCAAATAATGAAAGCATTTAAAGGTGATCTAGTCTCTAAGGTAACCCCAATTTTTAAGTTTAGTCCCCAGCAGAGTCGCCAGTTCTGTAATACGGTGGGAGAACTGACTTGGGTGATTTACATTTTATTGCAATTGTTGCAGATTGCAAGAGTCGCCATTGACTTTTCTTTTACCCAATAAAGAAAAAGGTGAAAAGAACAGGAAAAAACTTTTGAGAATTTTCTTGAGTTTGTGGGGTAGGTTATGAAAAGGAAAGGTGTTAGCACCCTTTTCATCCGTATTTATCTACGGGCTCTTATTTGCTAGCTCACTTTGAAATCCTTTATAAATGTGCTTGTGATTTTTTTTGAAAGTATTTTTGAAAAGTGTCTTTGTTTAGGTGAACTTTATAATGATTCTCATCTCTATAAGAATGTATACAAAGTGTTGACTTTTGAAAATATTACATGAAAAGTGTTGATGTGTTTTGAAAGATGTTGGTTTTGAAATGTTTTGTGAGCAAGTAACTATGAACTTTCTACCTACTCAAAAAAGTATTTATTCTTTTCCTCCTCCTTTAGATAGTGTTATCTTACCATTAGTTAGTAAGCAACCTTTTCATTGGATGCGAAGGGACATGCGTGTGTTATCTTACAGTCATAGAAGGCAATATTGTAGAATACCTTAGAAATTTGTCGTAAGGGTCTAAGATCGTTTACCGAAGGCAACATCGAAGGGTCATCGAGGGACTAGGATCTTGTAATCGATGGTCTTTGCTAAAGTATACCACGTTTGAGGGACATGATTATTTTATTCTAAGGCAACAAGTGTGGGTTAACCCTAGAGGTGAAAGTGTGCAAAGTGTATTGTTTTCATGCATTTGTCTTGAACTTTGGATTTTCTACTTGTTGATTTGAAGTCTTTCCTTACAAACCCTAGTTACTAGTAATAATATGGAAAGCGATAAATTGCAAAAATTTAAAGTCCTACGCTATTACAATACATTAGGGGATGGGGGTACAAATTACAAATGGGGATGACAAGTAAAATAAACCCTTACTATTACAAGGCCTTTACAATTACATCATAATGTGCAAGAATAAAATGTACAAGAAATGTAAAGAGAAAAGAAAATGTAAAGAGAATTGTTTTTATGGTTTTTATGAAAGGTTTTGATTAAACTAATTAATTGGAAAGGAAATTAATTTATTAGATTCCTAAATTCTTAGTTAATTTAAATTAAAAGAGAAAATTAAAACAAAACTTAAATCTAAATCTATTTTAAATAATTTAAGAACGAACATATTTTTTAGGTTTTTTTTGTTTAAAAGAATTGAAATAAAAATATAAATATAAATTTTAGTCTAAATATTTAATTAAATATTTTATGGTTTTTTTTATTAAAAATAAAAATAAAAAAATAAAATAAAGAAAAGAAATAAAAATATAAATTAGAAGTCAGGGGGGTTTTAAAATATCAGGGGGTTAGAAAGAAAAATAGTTTTTATGTTTTATGGCCCAAACAGTTTTTGTACTTAGAAAATAAAAATGATAAAAAAAGCATAATGGGCTGCGTGGCATGGAGAAACAGGGGGTGATGGTGAGTAAAAATTAATGGCCCAATGTGAAAATGCCCAGGCGCGCTATAAACAAAAAAAAATAGAAAAACAAGGAAAATATAGAAAAATGCAAAAGGTCTCACTGGGGCTCGAATCCAGGACCTTCTATACAAATGTTTTACGCGCGTGCTTCCTGCCACTGGGATGAATGTTTCATCCGGTTATAAAATATATTGCAATAAACTTAAAATAGACTAAGTTCATGATGTCAACTTCATCTTCTTCCTCGCGTCAGCCATAACTCTGTAACTTTCTCAACTCTCAACCATTTCAGAAATTATAAACATCAAACTTGTTAGAAATTTCACCACGATTTCAAATATGTAAATAACTTAAGCAATGGATCAAAGATGAGCATGAATTCTAAATTTTACCAAATTTAACCTAATTTTTTCAGAAAGTTCAGGCTCAAAATTCTCACTACTCAGGCAAGATAAATGAATTCTAAGGACATATGGTTAGTTTCAAGGCTATGATGTCTACATTTTATCTTTTAAAACGGAAGCCAAATGATGCTTGTATGAAGAGTTAGAATTTTAGAAAACTCACCTTGCAGATGGAGATCGTGTTTTGATTTTGAGCAACCTTCAAGGTATTGTAATGATCTGGTTAGCTTCTTTGAACCTCTAGGAAGCCAATGCAATGCTTAGCTTGAGCTGAGAGTGCCTGAAATGTTCTGGAGAAGTCAAGTTGCAAAGAGTTGTTTTTGAAAATGGAGGATGGTGAAGATGAACTTACATAAGTGATTCATGTGTTTGAATCACTTCTCTATAGTGTATAGATGATGTTTGAAGGGTTAGAATGAAAAACGCACGAGGGAATTTGAAGCTTGGATTTCAAAACCAGAAATGATATGTTTTGAGGTATTTTTGGTGATTCTATGTTTGAGGAAGTTTGAGAGAGTTTTCAGGCTAGCAAAATCGTGTCCTTGTCTTATATATGATGGCTCAATTTATAGGAAAGGGTTTGGAAATTTGGAGAGATCAGAAACAAAAGATCACATGTTATGGAACTTTGGCTTATTTTTGAAGCAAGCTTGACAAGCATTGTTTCAAGGCAAGGTACTGGCTATCTAGAGTGGTTAGGCACTTTAAACATGCTTACTTGATTGTGAAGATGATGCTTGTGCAGAAAGAACAAGTGCAATGCTCAAGACAAGTTGAATTTGTGATTAAAGCAACTTTACTAGAATGGCAATGTTACTTTGTGCCATTAATGGAAAGGAAACTTGGATAAGGGCTCAAATGCTTGGGCAATGAGAATCCTGCAAAGTGAAGTTATACAACATAGGTTAGGGTTTTGATCAAGTTTTCATCACAAAAATGCCTTGTAATTTAAGAATGGATTCCTAACTTCCTCTCTTTGATTCTATTAGCTTAAAAATGATATCTTCAAGTTCTTTGACATTTTGGAAAGCTTGAAACTGTTAGAACATAGTTTGATTCTAAAACCCTTGATTAGAGTTTTGATGATAACAAAATACAAAGAATAAATAAATTCAAAGATATATATATAGAACAAATATGCTTCTTAAAATTATGTTTTATATATACAGAAGTTCTGATGGAATCAGCATCAGAAGATCAGTAATATATCAGCATCAAAAGATCAGTAATATGTGTTACATGCTGAAGCCACCAGAATATACGCTGAAGCTTGATGACCAGAATCTGCGCATAAATAATACACTCTGACTCTGATCAAAGATCTTTACCAAGTCATCAACACTCTGAAGCGTTATCATAAGTTAAAGCAAAGAACACTCTGAAGTGTTATCATAAGTTAAAGCAAAGAAGACTCTGAAGCGTTATTAATTATTCAAGACAGGATTAAATGCTAATGGCTCTCTTTAGACAAGATCTTCTTCAAAAGGAAAGTGCGTTATTGTCATTAAACTGGCTTTATGGACAACGTATCTTTGCCTTGCCTATATAAACAAGTCTGCTTGAGAAAAGACGCACGCATGCATTCACATAATTTACCAAGCCTTCAAAACCACACTTATTCAAACGCTTTAAGCAAATTCAGTTTATTCCAAGCTTAAGTTGTGTAATTATCACAGTTGTGATATATTGTTTTGTTAGAAAACGTTAACACATTATTGTTCATTTATTTGTAAAAGATTTCCTTGAGATAAACCGGTTTGTGGTTATACTCAAGAAGACTTTAACAGTTGTTAAAGTAGTTGTTGTAATCCTTTGAAAATAGTGGATTAAAACCTCGTTGGAGAGAGGCGAAATCACCTTGACGGGTGGACTAGAGTAGTTTGAGATCAAACGAACCAGGATAAAAATACTGTGTTGTCAAAGCATTTGTTTTAAGTTTTACAATTCAACCCCCCCTTCTTGTGTTTTTCACATCTTCAATTGGTATCAGAGCGCCTGGTTTTGAGCTTATAACACTTAACCGTGTCAGTACAAGATCCAGCGTCAGAAAAACACAATGGCAGGACCAAGTCAAAACATCAGCAATGACAACAATGAAGAAAGGGACAGATTCAGTGGCAAACCTCCAGTCTTTGATGGAGAGAACTTTGACTACTGGAAAGACAGAATTGAGAGTTTCTTTCTGGCCCATGATGCTGATCTGTGGGACATGGTGACTGATGGATACATGCACCCAGTGGATGGACGTGGTCAGAAGATTGAAAGGAAAATAATGTCTGATCAGTAAAAGCGTGAGTTCAGAAATCATCACAAGGCCAGAACAATTCTCCTCAGCGCCATCTCTTATTCATAATATGAGAAGATATCATACAGAGACACTGCAAAGAATATGTTTGACTCTCTGATAATGACGCATGAAGGCAACATTCAAGTCAAAGAAACTAAAGCTCTTGCGCTCATTCATAAGTATGAGGCATTCAAGATGGAAGAAAGTGAATCAGTTGAAACGATGTTCTCAAGATTTAAAATTCTGGTGGCTGGTCTCAAAGTTCTGGACAAAGGGTATTCTACTGCTGATCATGTTAAGAAGATCATCAGAAGCTTGCCAAAACAGTGGAGGCCAATGGTCACATCGCTTAAGCTAGCTAAGGATCTCAACAAAATCTCTCGGGAGGAACTTGTCAGCTCCCTCAGAAGTCACGAGATAGAGCTAGAAGCAGATGAACCTCAAAAGCAAGGTAAGCCATTAGCTTTAAAATCTAACAGAAAATCTGACTCCAAAGTTTTGCAGGCTATTGAAGAAACCTATGATGGGTCCTCATCAGTAGAAGATGAACTATCTCTCCTCTCCAGAAGGGTGAACCAACTATGGAAGCAGAGGCAAAAAAAGTTTAGGAATCCCAGAAGATCAGAAAATCAGAATGAATCTTCCTCCAGATACAGAAGGTCAGAATCTTCCTCTGGACACAGAAGATCTGAAGGCTCTTCAGGAAGCAGAAATTCAACCAACAAAGACATCATCTGCTATGAATGTAACGAGCAAGGGCACTACAAAAGTGATTGCCCAAAGCTTCAGAAGGAGAAGCCCAAAAAGAAGTTTGGCAAGGAAAAGAAGAAAATGAAGAAGTGAAAAACACAAGAAGGGGGGTTGAATTGATAAAACTTGAAATCAAATGCAAACAACACGTTATTTTTATCCTGGTTCGTTTGATCTCAAACTACTCCAGTCCACCCGTCAAGGTGATTTCGCCTCTCTCCAACGAGGTCTTAATCCACTATATTCAACATTATACAAAACTGCTTTAACAACTGCTAAAGCCTTCTTGAGTCTAACCACAGACCGGTTTCTCAAAGAAATTCTTTTACAGATAAATGAACAAATGTGTGTTTAATGTATTCTAGAAAAACTATATATCACAACTGTGATAATACACAATATGAAGCTTATATGAACTTAGATTGCTAGAACTATAGAGTAAGCAGTTGAGAGATTTAGCAAACTAAATGAGTGAGGACGAAGATGATTGGCTTATGCGTGTATAGAATTGTTGAGTATTAGCCATTTCTTTTCTCACTGATTTGTTTAAATAACCTTGGAATAGATACGTTGCAGTCCATAATTCCATTTCAATGCTCATAACGTTCTTTCCATTTTGAGAAGATCTTTGTCCTGGAATAAAGTCGTTGGTAATTAATCTGCCTTGAATGCAGTAACGTTGCCACTTCAGAATGTTCTGCTTGATGTAAATCAGAGTGTTCTTGGCTTTGGCTTATTCTGATGCTTCTGAGTGCTGATGACATAGTTAGGATCTTGATCAGAATCAGAGTATGTTGAGCGCAGATCCTGTTCATCAGACTTCAGTGTAAGCACATGTTTTGATCTTCTTGTGCTGACATATCTTCTGATGCTGACATATCTTCTGATGCTGATGTTGATATCGATATTCTTATGCTGATTCCATCAGAGTTTCCTGCGAATACACAGCATAATTTTGAGTAGCACATATGTCTTATATAAATCTCATAATTCATTTAATCTTGCATTTTGTTATCATCAAAACTCTAACTGAGGGTTGTAGAATCAAACTATGTTCTAACAGAAAAGTCTCATGGCTACATGGGATGATTCTGACACATCTGAAGCTGACTCAGAATCAAATGATGAAAGAGCAAACATAGCTCTCATGGCAAACATAACAGAAGACAGTGAAGCTTCTGAGTCAGACTCTGAATCAGATACAGAAGAGGTATTCCCTGACTTTACTATAAACTTTACTAAAGTTGAACTAGCTGAAATCCTTAATGAAATTCTGGAAAGATATCAGCAGATCAGAGTCAAACTCAGAAACTTGAAAAGGAATCTTGCTTCTGACTCTGATAAGACTGAGAGTCTCAAATTGGAGAATTTTGAGTTAAAAGATAAATTTTCAAAATTAGAAAACCAATTGCAAAACTCTCAGAAGGAAACAATCCCTGAAACTCCCAGCAATGCTGATGAGATCATCAAGGAGTATGATCACAACTTTCAAAAGTTTCTAGCTAAAAACATAGACAGAAGCAAAATGGCTTCAATGATCTATGGAGTTAGCAGAAATGGCAGAAAAGGGATAGGATATCAAGGTAAGGTACCTACACCAAAAAATGCCATGGATTTAGTTATAAAACGTACTCCACTTGATTCACACTTTATATATGGGCACACACATGACATAAAATATACAAGTAGTGATTACTCTGTCAAACCAAAATTCAACCAGAGTTTTGGTAAAACTAACAAATCAGGACCCAAGAAAATGTGGGTACCTAAGGATAAAATAATACATGTGGCAGATATCTTTAGCAGCAAAGCAAAAACACCAATCATGGTACTTGGACTCTGGCTGCTCACGACACATGACAGGAAGAAGGCATATGTTCCAAAGCCTGGAACTTAAGCCTGGAGGCCACATAGGCTTTGGAGGCAATCAGAGAGGAAAGATCATTGGCTCTTGAACAGTAGGTAATGGAAATCTTCCCTCTATAAGTAATGTTTTATTAGTAGACGGATTAATGCATAACATGTTATCCATAAGTCAATTAAGTGATAACGGTTATGATATAATCTTCAATCAAAATTCATGCAAAGCTGTTAGTCAGAAAGATGGGACTATCCTATTTAATGGAAAGAGGAAAAACAACATTTATAAAATCAAACTTTCTGAACTGAAAGGTCAGAACCTAAAGTGTCTTCTGTCTGTTAACAACGAGAAATGGATCTGGCACAGAAGATTGGGACATGTTAGTATGAGAAGAATATCTCAGATTAACAAACTCAATCTGGTCAGAGGACTTCCTAACCTGAAGTTCAATTCAGATGCTCTGTGTGAAGCATGTCAGAAAGGCAAGTTTGCAAAACCAGCTTTCAAATCCAAAAATGTTGTTTCCACCTCCAAGCCATTAGAACTTCTGCACATTGACTTATTTGGACCAGTTAAAACTGTTTCAGTCAGTGGCAAGAAGTATGGGTTAGTAATCGTAGATGATTATAGCAGATGGACATGGGTAAAGTTCTTAAGGCACAAGGACGAGTCACACTCTGTGTTTGTTACCTTCTTCAACCAAGTTCAGAATGAAAAGGATCTTAGAATCGTCAAAGTCAGAAGTGATCATGGTGGAGAATTTGAAAACAAAGATTTTGAGTTATTCTATAATGATAAAGGCATTCTGCATGATTTCTCTTGTCCTAGAACTCCCCAGCAAAATGGAGTTGTAGAACGAAAGAACAGAACATTGCAAGAAATAGCCAGAACCATGATCAACGAGACTAACGTTGCTAAGATCTTCTGGGCAGAGGCAATAAACACAGCGTGTTATATTCAGAATAGAATCTCCATAAGACCTATTCTGGAAAAGACTCCATATGAATTGTGGAAGAACAGAAAGCCCAACATTTCCTATTTTCACCCATTTGGATGTACATGTTTTATCCTGAATACAAATAATTATTTGAACAAGTTTGACTCTAAAGCACAAAAGTGTATTATGTTAGGATATTCTGAACGCTCAAGAGGGTACAGAGTATACAATACAGAAACACAGATTGTGGAGGAGTCAATCAGTGTTCGTTTTGATGATAAGCTTGACTCTCAAAAGTCAAAGTAGAATGAATTCCTTGCAGGTATGGAAGTTGAACTCACAGGTACTGAAAACAAATCATCAGAAGCTCTCAACAGAGACACTCCCTCAATATCAGAAAGAGTCACTGCAAGAAATCCAGCACCTTCTGTTGATCAACTCCAGAAAAGACCATCCAGAAGCAGCATGGATCACCCAGAAGAAACAATCTTAGGAAGAAAGGAAGATCCAATCAGAACAAGATCTAGCTTCAGAAACTCTGAAGAATCCCTCATGGGACTGGTTTCTCTAATTGAACCAACAACAATTGATGAAGCACTTCTGGACAATGACTGGATTCTAGCAATGCAAGAGGAGCTAAATCAATTCCCAAGAAATGACGTATGGGACCTAGTTCCCAAACCCAAATGATTCAATGTCATTGGTACAAAATGGGTGTTCAGAAACAAACTGAACAAACAAGGTGAAGTCATTAGAAACAAAGCACGACTGGTAGCACAAGGTTATAGTCAGCAAGAGGGGATAGACTATACAGAAACCTTTTCTCCAGTCGCCATGTTAGAATCTATCAGACTCTTAATTTCATTTGCTGTTAATAAAGGCATCACTCTATATCAGATGGATGTTAAGAGTGCATTCTTAAATGGCTATATAGAAGAAGATGTATATGTGCACCAACCCCCTGGTTTTGAAAGTTCCAAAAATCCAGAATATGTTTTCAAACTAAAGAAGTCACTCTATGGTCTGAAACAAGCTCCCAGAGCTTGGTATGAAAGACTAAGTAACTTCCTGTTAGAAAAGGAATTCACCAGAGGGAAAGTGGACAAAACCTTGTTCTGTAAGACAGCTAAGAATGACATTTTAGTTTGTCAGATTTATGTTGATGACATCATATTTGGATCCACTAAACCCTCTCTGGGAAGAAAGTTTGCTAAATGTATGCAGGCAGAATTTGAGATGAGCCTAATGGGGGAACTAAAATTCTTTTTGGGCATTCAGATTAATCAAACCCCAGAAGGAACTTACATTCATCAGAGCAAATATGTCAGAGAACTTCTGAAGAAATTTGATCTCTCAGAATGTAAGCCATCAAAGATTCCAATGCATCCCACGTGCATTCTGGAAAGAGAAGAGGTAAGTAAAAAGGTAGAACAGAAGGTCTACAGAGGTATGATTGGTTCTCTCCTCTATCTGGCGGCTTCAAGGCCTGACATTCTATTCAGTGTTTGTATTTGTGCTAGATTCCAATCAGATCCTAGAGAATCTCACTTAACAGCAGTTAAGAAGATTTTCAAATATCTGAAAGGTACTACTAATCTGGGTTTGTTTTATAGAAAATCAAGTGATTACAGCTTAATAGGATACTGTGATGCTGATTTCGCTGGAGACAGAGTAGAACGTAAAAGCACTTCTAGAAGCTGCCAGTTTCTGGGAGAAAATCTGATCTCATGGTCCAGCAAAAGACAATCCACAATAGCTCTATCAACAACAGAAGCTGAATATATAGCAGTAGTTGGATGCAACACACAAATGCTCTGGATGAAAAGTCAACTTGAGGACTTCAAAATATTTGAGAGTAACATCCATATCCTCTGTGACAATACTTCTGCTATTTGCCTTAGTAAAAATCCTATTTTGCATTCTAGGGTTAAGCATATAGAAATAAAACATCATTTTATTAGGGACTATATTCAGAAAGGGATTCTAAATTTAAAATTTATTAACACAGACCATCAATGGGCTGATATCTTTACAAAACATCTTTCTGAAGATAGGTTCAACTTCATTCTGAATCATCTCAGCATGAAGCTCTGCCCAGAATAAAACTGTTTTGATTCCATATCTTAACCTTCAGAACTTTGTTTATTTTTCGTGAACTACTGATCAATCTTTCTTCAGATATTTAGAAGTACAGATTGTATCAGAATCTATCACAATCAAGGATAGAAATGTGCAGTTCACTCAAGCAAACAAGTGTCATCCAGTCATCAGCTACTTTCTGAGGCTGAACACGCGTTCACGTTTCTGAAAGGTCAAAAGCGCTGATTGGTTGCATTGGGACACATGTCATGGGTAACCGTTTCAATATCTTTCTAAATCCCCCAAAATCATCTATCATTAAATGCTCATAATCATTATAATTTATTTCTCTCTCTTGCCGTTTATGTTTTCAAAATTTTTTAGAAATCTATTTAAACACATTTCTCACTATTTAAACGCTTTTACTTTCACTTTCATTTTCTCTACAAACTTATTGTTTTCAGTTTGCATCCTTTCTCAAAACCCTTCAATTTCTTCACAAAACCTTTTTCACGTGTCTACCTCCTCCCTCTTAGAATTTCCTCGTTTTTAAAACATGTTTCTCTGTAATATTCGTACATTACTGCTATTCTGAACTTATCTTTGCTTCTGGTTTTTAATATAAATGCATTTGGCTCTGATTATATGTTCTTTTTGATAACTGACAAAAAGGGGGAGAAAGAATGATATTTTTCATTAACGGATTACTGAGACATAAGTCTCAAACATTCTGATCTATTTAAATTTCTCTCTTCTGAAAAGCTTGAACAGGTACAAAACTCTGATGAAAGATACAGTAAGGTTCTGATGCTCAAAGACTCATGGAATTAAAGGGAAGTAATCAATTAGGGGGAGTTTCTCTTCTTAATTCTATACTTTTTATTCTTTATTTTTAATTGAAAAATCTTGTTTTTGTCATCATCAAAAAGGGGGAGATTGTTAGAACATAGTTTGATTCTACAACCCTTGATTAGAGTTTTGATGATAACAAAATACAAAGAAAAAATAAATTCAAAGATATATTTACAGAACAAATATGCTTCATAAAATTATGTTTTATATATACAGAAGTTCTGATGGAATCAGCATCAGAAGATCAGTAATATATCAGCATCAGAAGATCAGTAATATGTGCTACACGCTGAAGCCACCAGAATATACGCTGGAGCTTGATGACCAGAATCTGCGCATAAATAATACACTCTGACTCTGATCGAAGATCTTTACCAAGTCATCAACACTCTGAAGCGTTATCATAAGTTAAAGCAAAGAACACTCTAAAGCGTTATCATAAGTTAAAGCAAAGAAGACTCTGAAGCGTTATTAATTATTCAAGACAGGATTAGATGCTAAAGGCTCTCTTCAGACAAGATCTTCTTCAAAAGGAAAGTGCGTTATTGTCATTAAACTGGCTTTATGGACAACGTATCTTTGCCTTGCCTATATAAACAAGTCTGCTTGAGAAAAGACACACGCATGCACTCACATAATTTGCCAAGCCTTCAAACCATGCTTATTCAAACGCTTTAAGCAAATCCAGTTTATTCCAAGCTTAAGTTGTGTAATTATCACAGTTGTGATATATTGTTTTGTTAGAAAACGTTAACACATTATTGTTCATTTATTTGTAAAAGATTTCCTTGAGATAAACCAGTTTGTGGTTATACTCAAGAAGACTTTAACAATTGTTAAAGTAGTTGTTGTAATCCTTTGAAAATAGTGGATTAAGACCTCATTGGAGAGAGGCGAAATCACCTTGACGGGTGGACTGGAGTAGTTTGAGATCAAACGAACCAGGATAAAAATATTGTGTTGTCAAAGCATTTGTTTTAAGTTTTACAATTAAACCCCCCCTTCTTGTGTTTTTCACATCTTCAGAAACATCCTCTACAATTTTCATGTTTTCCATTTTTGCTAAATCAAATTGGAGCTATGTGAAAAATGGCCAAGAATTTGGGAAAAAAATCTGCCTAAACTAGGTCAAAATTTCACTAAGTGTTTAAGAAAAAGTGCATGACTTCATGGGCCTATAACTCAAAACCTATGAATTTTTTGGACATGAGCCCTCTTATACAAAGTTTTAGATTTCATCAAGATCTACAGCTTTCATGTGGAAAGTTTTCCTTGAATCATCTTGCATCTTGGTGATAAATTAGCACAAAGTAGTGAAATTATCATGTACAAAAAAACACTTAGAAAAATTTATGTCTTGAAAAGTATAACTTTTCAAATTCACTTTTGACTTTCTTGATTACTTGATGATCAAGATTCATACTTTTGAATGTCTTGATGAATTTTGATCTTTGAAACTCAAATTTGACCAAAAAGTCAAATTTTGACTTTTGGTGTATCAGTTGACTTTTTCAGTAGTGACCAAATTTCAACTATCAATCATTTGATCTTGAGAGATGAATTGAGTAATGCAATTAGGTAAAAATTATGTACTTGAATCATTGAGATCATGTTTCAAACTAATAAGTCATGTATTAGGTCAAAAGTCAAAAGTCATAAATCAGTCATTCTAATCAAAAACCCTAATTTTAACCATTTTACGCTTTGGATGAATGGAACACTTTTCTTGAGGAATTGTGAATTAAACTTGGTCAATTGATGAATATGACTTCAAAATGTTGATATTGGTCAAAAATCTTGAAGTTTGACTGTAGGTTGACCACAATTGACTTTTTACCCAATATAGTAGATTTTTAGTCATTTGATCAATTGACTGAGCAAAATTGTGATCTAAGACTTGAAACTTGACATGAGTATTATTGGAGGTCTATAATGAACCATGAAGGTCATTTAAGGAATTAGAAGTCCAATTGTACTTGTGAAAATCAAAACCCTAATTTGAGGCATCAGTGTTTAGGAGGTGGTTTGACCTAGTCAACACTTGTGCAAACTTGAGCCATTGGAGATCTTGTGAGAAATGTCTTGAGAAAAGAGAGGGAAAATTTTAGGGTACAACAACTGCACCTGTTCAATCTTCTTAAACCTGAAGAGTTAGATTGGCAGGTCCGCCATTCGTGACTTGAAGGTGGAAGATGATTGAACACTAGAGTGCCTAGAAATTTGCACCCACTGATGCACGAAGTAATGTGTTGGTTGATTGTATCGGGAATGGGCTTAAAGATTCCATTTGAGGAGGTAATAAATAGTTATCAGAGATGGGCTTGTAGATGGCATCCAAAGATAATTTCTTGACTTTAACTGGGAGAAGTGTCAGAATAAATCTTGGGTTGATTACTGAACCAGAGAAGTGTTTTTGTATTTAGCCAAAAGAAGTATCAGAACTTAATCTGAGCCGGAGAGAGATCCACTGAAAGTTGTATCAGAACTTAATCTGAGCCAAAAGATACCTATGTCTGAAAGCAGTATCAGAAATTAATCTGAGCTAGATGAGGTCTTTATGTCTTGAACTGAACGAAGTATCAAAATTTAATCTGAGCCAGAGAGAGAGAGAGATCTACTAAAAGAAGTATCGGAAATTAATCAGAGCCAGAAGATGCCTATGTCTGACAGTAGTATCCGAAATTAATCTGAGCCAAAGGAGGTCTTATGTCTTCAACCAAACAAAGTATCCGAACTTAATCTGAGCCAGAGAAAGGTCTATTGAAGGAGGTATCAGAATTTAATATGAGCCAACCGATAAACTTGATGTCTTTAACCAAACAAAGTATCATAATTTAATCTGAGCCGAAGAAAGGTCTACTAAAGGAGGTATCAAAACTTAATCTGAGCCAGTAGATAATCTTGATGTCTTAAACCAAACAAAGTATCAGAACTTAATTTGAGCCAAAGAGAGGTCTACTCAAGGTGGTATCAGAACTTAATTTGAGCCAGTAGATAATCTTGATGTCTTTAACCAAACGAAGTATCAAAACTTAGTCTGAGCGGAGAAAGGTCTACTGAAAGAGGTAACAGAACTTAATGTGAGCCAGATGAGGTCTTTATGTCTTGAATCGAACAAAGTAACAGAATTTAATCTAACCCAGAGAGAGAGAGAGAGAGAGAGAGAGAGAGAGAGAGATCTACTGAAAGAAGTATCAGAACTTAATCCAAGCTAGAAGATGATCTTGATGTCTTTAATCGAACGAAGTATCAGAATTTAATCTGAGTCGGAGAAAGGTCTACTGAAATAGGTATCAAAACTTAATCTGAGCCAGAAGATGCCTATATTTGAAAGCAGTATCAGAAATTAATTTGAGCCAGATGAGGTCTTTATGTCTTGAACCAAATGAAGTATCAGAATTTGATCTGAGCCGGAGAGAGAGAGATATACTGAAAGAAGTATCAGAACTTAGTCTGAGCCAGAAGATGCTTATGTCTGAAAGCAATATCATAAATTAATCTGAGCCAGAGGAGATTTTATGTCTTGAATTGAATGAAGTATCAGAATATAATCTGATCCGGAGAGATAGAGAGAGAGAGAGAGAGAGAGAGAGAGAGAGAGAGAGAGATATCTACTGAAAGAAGTATCAGAACTTAATCCGAGCCATAGGATGATCGTGATGTCTTTAACCAAACGAAGTATCATAGTTTAATCTGAGCCGGAGAAAGGTCTACTGAAGGAGGTATCAGAACTTAATATGAGTCAGCAGATAATCTTGATGTCTTTAACCGTACGAAGTATCAGAACTTAATCCAAACTGGAGAAAGGTCTACTGAAGGAGGTATCAGAACTTAATATGAGCCAGCAGATAATCTTGATATCTTTAACCGAATGAAGTATCTGAACTTAACCTGAGCCAGAGAAAGGTCTACTAAAAGAGGTATCAGAACTTAATTTGAGCCAAAATATGCCTATGTATGAAAGCAGTATCAAAAATTAATCTGAGCTAGATGAGGTCTTTATGTCTTGAACCGAACAAAGTATCAGAATTTAATTTGAGCTGGAAAGATAAAGAGAGAGAGAGAGAGAGAGAGAGAGAGATCTACTGAAAGAAGTATCAGAACTTAATCTGAGCCAGAAGACGCCTATGTGTGAAAGAAGTGTCAAAAATTAATCTGAGCCATAAGAGGTCTTTATGTCTTCAACCGAACATAGTATCAGAACTCAATCTGAGCCGGAGAAAGAGTGATCTACTGAAAGAAGTATCAGAACTTAATCTGAGCTAGAAGATGCTATGTCCGAAAGCATTATCAGAAATTAATCTGAGCCAGAAGAGGTCTTTATGTCTTGAACCAAACGAAGTATCAAAATTTAATATGAGCGGAGAGAGAGAGAGAGAGAGAGAGGGAGAGATTTACTAAAGGAAGTATCTGAACTTAATATGAGCCAGAAGACGATCTTGATGTCTTTAACCAAACAAAGTATTAGAATTTAATGTGAGCCGGAGAAAGGTATACTGAAGGAGGTATCAGAACTTAATCTGAGCCAGCAGATAATCTTGATTTCTTTAACCAAACAATGTATTAGAACTTAATCTGAGCTAGAGAAAGGTCTACTGAAATAAGTATTAGAACTTAATCTGAGCCAACAAATAATTTGTGTTTGTCTTTTGGTTGATCTTTCCTGAAATAGGTAAAGAATTATTCGCATGCAGATGCATGCATTACGTAATGATGTTCTCAAAATAAATAAGATTATGCTATATGTTTATTATGCATATGTCATGATGCATGAATGTTGTCAAAATGCATCTTTGTCTGGAAAATAAATCCATGACTACTGTTAGGGAGTTTTGGGGAGCTAAATTATGGGCTACTGCTGGGGATGAAGAGTATGTGTATCGTCAACCTTGTTTTGAGTGTTTCCGCTGGGAATTCCTATTTTTTATTTGAGGAAACTCAGCAGGGAATGTTGATTTCTGCTTGGGGAATAGAGTTTAGGAACTTTGATTGTCCATTTCTCTACTGGGGAATTTAATTCTCATGTACCCTGATTAGGGATAAAACAGATGACTAAACTTTCTGATTTATCTGGGGAGGATAAAGTTAACTGGTATCTGGTCGAATTCCAAGCTTCGTACTAACTTTCTTGGGATAGTATCAACTTTACTGGAGAAGAGGAATTTTTCCAGTGAATGGTCTGAGGAATATACTCAAGCTGGGGAGGTTGTAGTCCTTTGGGGAAATAAACCCTATTGAGGAAGGAATTCGGCTGACCTTACTGGGGAAGAATTTTTCCAGGTTTTCTCTTTCAGTTTTGGAAGACTCGGGTGAGGAAGAGAATTTTCAGGGAATATGTCGATTGGAACTCTGGATGAAGAATGTATGAATTCACTCTGTGGGATATCCAAAATCCTTAAGTAAATGCTTATTATTGTTCTTGTGTGTACATTTGTTAAAAGCTAATCATGTTCATATGCATATGTTCATTCAATTTTAGTCATTGAACGTTTTTGCACTCAAAACAGAAAAATCAAAAATTTTTCACTTTAAAGTATATTTGTATTGATAATTTGCCAAAAAACAGACGTTTTTGTACAGGGAGATAGAAATCGTAGTAAGAGAAAGTTGTCGAAAAAATGAAAAGAATACAAAGTGAAAACAAAAATTATATAGCCATGTGGAAGTGATCTCATTGGGTTTCGAATCGGCTATGTCCCATATGTCTTCGAACATCATCCCTTGCCGTTGGAAGAAGTTGATTGAATTGATCTTGTACCCTTTTGAACTTTTAACCTTGGTAATAAAGCTTCCTGTAGTGATTCAACGGGACATAGTCGTACACTATAATCATTAACTTTTTCCTAGACCTCCCTTTCGGGTTTTCAATCCACCAGGATACCCTTTTTTGCCCAAGCCGCCCTTTCAGGTTTTCGACTTGCCGGGTGTAAAATCTTTTGTATATATCCCTAATTTTTACCCGAACCTTTTTGGTTCGCCGGGATGCCCTTATTTTTGCCTAGGTATGTCAACCTAGTGGGTCGTTCTTTATGCATAGTATTTTTTGACAATGTCTGCGTTCATAGGATGTAGGAAATCTTCACCGTCCATAGTGGTTAGCATCATGGCACCTCCAGAGAATACTTTCTTAACAACAAATGGCCCTTCGTATGTGGGGGTCCATTTGCCCCTGGGGTCACTTTGTGGTAAAATGATGTGCTTTATTACCAAGTCGCAAGCCTGGTATACTCGAGGTTTGATCTTCTTGTTAAATGCCTTGATCATACACTTTTGATACATCTGACGTGACAGACAACATCCACTCTTTTCTCATCAATCAAATTGAAGTGATCCAATCTTGTCTGAATCCATTCGTCTTCACCTAAGTTTGCTTCTTTCATAATCCTTAAGGAAGGAATCTGAACTTCAGCAGGTAGGACAACTTCCATACCATAGACTAAATAGAATGGGGTTGCCCCAGTTGATGTTCGTGTCGAGGTACGATAGCCATGAAGAGCAAACAGTAGAATCTCATGCCAGTCTTTATAGGTCACCACCATCTTTTGCACAATCTTCTTTATGTTCTTGTTGGCAGCTTCCACTGCACCATTCATCTTAGGTCTATATGGAGAAGAGTTCTGATGCTTGATTTTGAACTGCATGCAGAGTTTAGTGACCATGGCATTGTTGATATTGGTTCTGTTGTCAGTGATTATCCTTTCAGGGATGTTGTATCGATAGATGAGGTTATTCTTGATAAATCGGGCTACAACATTCTTAGTGACTGAGGAAAATGAAGCAGCTTTGAACCATTTGGTGAAGTATTCAATGGCAACGAGGATGAAACGATGTCCATTGGAGGAACGGGCTTCATTTCTCCAATCATGTTAATGCCCCACATTGCAAATAGCCACAGAGCAGTCATGACGTTCAAGGGTATATGAGGCACATGAACCTTGTCGGCATAGATCTAACACTTATGGCAAGTCCTCGAGTGGTGGTGAAAATCAGTTTCCATAATTGACCAGTAGTATCTAGCTTATAGAATCTTCTCGACCATAGTGTGTCCACTAGAGTGAATCCCGAAGATACCTTCATGCATGTCTTCCATGATCTTTTCTATTTCCTTCTTGTCCATAAAACGGAGCAGAGTAGAATCATGGTTGTGCTTGTACATGATCCTATTGCTTAGGAAGAATTTGGTTGAGAACCTCTGCAGGAATTTCTTGTCATTGATAGAGGCTCCCTAAGGATATTCTTGTGCTTCAAGGTACCTCTTCACTTCATGATACCAAGGCTTCTCCTCATCAGTGTCGATCTCATAACAGTGTGCATGTTCGTAAAATCTTTCTATGGTAATTTTGGGAGCTTCGTTGTCCTAATTGACCTTGAACATAGATGACATAGTTGCTAAAGCATCTGCCAACTGATTTTCTTCCCTCGGGATATGTTCAAAGGTGACCTCCTTGAAGTATGGGATTAAGGTTAGCATAAGCTCTTTGTAAGGGATCAAGTTTGGATGATTGGTATCCCACTCTCCTTTAACTTGACTTACCACCAGGGTTGAGTCTCCGTATACACTCAAGACTTTGATTCTTAGGTCAATGGAAGCCTTCAGACCCAAGATGCATGCTTCATACTCGGCCATGTTGTTCGTACAGTCGAAGCAAAGTATGGAAGTGAAAGGTGTATGGCAACCTTCGTGAGAAATGATCACAACACCAATTTCGTTACCCAATGCATTGAAAGCTCCATCAAAAACCATAGTCCATCGGATCCTTGTTCGGGTCCTTCATACGGTCCAGGCTTTTCATAATCAGTTATCAGCATGATATTCTCATCTGGGAATTCAAAGTTCATGGATTGGTAGTCCTCAACATCTTGATGGGAAAAATGATTCGCCAGTCCACTTCCCTTTATTGCTTTTTATGTAGTGTACTGGATATCGTATTCAGTCAATATCATTTTCCATCTAGCTATTCGTCCGGAGAGAGTTGGCTTCTCGAATATATACTTGATGGGATCCATCTTAAAAATCAATAGAGTGGTGTGATTCAACATATACTATCTTAGCCGGAGAGCAGCCCATGCCAAAGCGCAACAAGTTTTCTCGAGCAGTGAATATCTAGTTTCACAGTCAGTAAACTTTTTTCTAAGGTAGTATATTGCATGCTCTTTTCGGCCAGACTCGTCATGTTGGCCCAACCCATACCCCATTGAATTATCTAATACAGTCAATTACATAATCATAGGTCTTCCTTCAACTGGAGGCATCAGGATTGGAGGTTCTTGTAAGTACTCCTTAATCTTGTCAAAAGCTGCTTGGCAATCGTTGTTCCATCTGACTACTTGATCTTTCTTCGATAGTTTAAAGATTGGCTCGCAAGTAGCAATTAAGTGAGATATGAACCGAGAAATATAGTTGAGTCTACCCAAGAAACCCCTGACCTCCTTCTCAGTACAGGGAGCTGGTATTTCTTGTATGACTTTGACTTTTGCGGGATCGACTTCAATACCTTTTCCACTAACGACAAACCCTAGGAGTTTTCCATACCTCACCCCGAAGGTGCATTTGTTGGGATTCAGCCTCAGCTTGTATTTCTTCAACCTTTCAAATAGCTTGTGCAAGTGATCAAGGTGTTCTTCCTCAGTCTGCAACCTTGGAATCATATCATCCACATAGACTTCTATCTCATGATGAATCATATCATGAAATAGAGCTACCATAGCCCATTGATAGGTTGCACCTGCATTCTTCAAACCGGAAGGCATGGCCTTATAGCAGAACGTGCCCCACTGTGTGACAAAGGTGGTTTTCTCCATGTCCTCAGGCGCCATTTTTATTTGGTTGTAACCGGAGAAGCCATCCATGAAGGAGAACACTTTGTGTTGAGCAATGATGTCAACCAAGACATTGATATATGGTAGTGGGAAATCATCTTTGGGGATTTCCCTATTAAAATCCATGTAGTCTATGCACATACAGACTTTTCCATCTTTCTTTGGCACCAGGACCGCATTTGCAACCCACTGCGGATATGACATCACTGCCAGGAAACCTGCAACGAACTGTTTCATTACCTCAGCTTTTATTTTCTCGGAAATATCTTATCGCATGCGTCGAACCTTTTACTTGACCGGAGGACAACCTTCCTTCATTGGCAGACGATGAACTACGATATCAGTATCAAGTCCCGACATATATTCATATGACCAAGCGAACACCTCAACATAGTCATGCAACATCTAGACCAATTTTCTCTTGACACTGCCTTCCAAGTTGGCGCCGATCTTGACTTCCCTCTTATCTGTCTCAGTACCTAAGTTGATCACTTCAACTGGTTCCTCGTACGATTAAATTACCTTTTCCTCTTGTATTAGAAGTCTACCGAGTTCCCCAGGTATTTCACAATGCTCTTCACCTTCGTCTTCGGGTTGGTAGATTGGATGTTCAAATCCATAGATGGAAATGGAGGAATTATTGTCAATGAGATACGAAGTGGATGTGGATCTGTAAATGTGTGTGTGTGTGCATGTAAGGTCACATGGCTATTGGAAAATGCAATAAAGTAAGAAAAATACAGAGAGCACAAAATTTGAATGCAAAATAGTCCAATGTTTTTCATTAAAATGAGCATATGGCATATGAAAGTAACAAACCCTTAACAAATGGGTCATTGTACCCCGAGTAAGGCACATGGCTAAAAGTCATTGTTTTAATGGAAATTATAGACAAATTTCTCAAAGTAATAAAAACAGGAAATGGTAGTTACTCTTTGCTGAAGGAGATTGGGATGAAGTCCTTGGTCTTTCAGTTGTTGAGTCCTCCACTAGCAGTTGGGTAGATCCAATCGTCCTAATCACCTTCATTATCAGAGTCCTCAAGAGCATTAACTTCATGGTTACTAATGTGGAGAGGTGGTTTCCGTGCACGAGCACGTCGAACCTCCTTTTGATCCTTGGCAGTGAAGCCCAACCCAAATTTGTCTAACTTGAAATGGATATCACAGATTTATCCCCAAATGGTGCAGCCTCTGTCTTCAACAATAGCACGAGCATCTTTGAGAGAGGTGAAACCACGCGGCCGGAACCTGTCATCTGGATGTTAATGAAACATCAATGAAGTCGCCACCGAACATCTTTTATCCCGCCGAAAGGGAAAGGTAAACATCGAGAAAACCTGAAGAGGGAGAAATCACGGTCTTTCGACCGAGAGATCGGGTAAGGGAGTCTGTTACACGAGGGGAAGGTGTTAGCACCCCATACGCTCGTAGTACTCTACGGTATCCACTCTTGTTGTTTAATCTAAAGGGTGTGGTCAAATCCTATGTTTATGGCATAAAACTGAAAAGGGAATGTATGCAAAAGAAAAAAAAGAAAATAATGTAGGGAAAATAAAAGTTGTGCTCGGTTGGGCCCTACCCCAATGCCTACGTATCCCTTTTAAGGAATCAGAGCAGCCTTAGTTCAGCTTATGTATTTTGGTTGGTTTGTGTTTTTAAGTTAAGACAACAAAAACAATCAAGATGGCGAAACATCAAATAAAACAATCAAACTAAATAGATGATAAAACACTGACTAAAATAATAAAGTAACATGTCAAAGATGGCGAGACATCAAATGGTAAAATAACGAACCTAACAGTGACATTGAGAGTCAAAGTTAGATAATCAAACATGTGCGATAGTGAAACATCGGCTCGAAACAAATGTGCAATGGCGAAACATTGGCTAAAGGTAACAAAGATATCATGGCAAGGATGGAAAAACATCAATAAATTGGATGACAAAACATCACACCTAACAATGATATTGAGAATCAAAGTAGGATAACAAACATGTGCGATGGCGAAATATCGGCTTCAAACAAATGTGCGATGGCAAAACATCGGCTAAAAGGTAACCAAGAAATCATGGAAAAGATGGAGAAACATCAACAAAACGAATGACAAAACATCACACCTGACAGTGATATTGGGCATCAAAGTAGGATAAAAAACATGTGCAATAGCGAAACATCGGCTTCAAACAAATGTGCGATGATGAAACATCGGCTAAAAGATAACATGGTAGAGATGGAAACACATCAATGAAACAGATGACGAAACATCACACCTAAAAATGATATTGAGAATCAATGTAGGATAACAAACATGTGCGATGGCGAAACATCGGCTTCAAACAAATGTGCGATGGCGAAAAATAGGCTAAAAGATAACATGGTAGAGATTGGTTTGTATCTTTTACTTTGAAGAAGGGTTTGAGTTTATTAGAAATGTCTTATGATTTGCCAAGAAAACAGTTTTTGTTTTAAGATGCAGAATGCATAGAAAGGGAAAACAACTAAGGGAAACTAACCTAGTAATATCCCTAGTGTTATCATACAAAGGTTGACCTTAAGGTTGAGGATAAAGGAAAGTCCTATCCTATGTTAGCATACATGGATTCCTACCTTAATCAGCATGTCAAAGAAAGCTTAACAAAACTATCCTATAGGGAACATGCACTGAGAGCGAAGTCGTGATCTCAATTTCTAAATTGAGTGAGTCATAGATCAACAATTAAAGAAGGAAAGCAATAAACATCCTATAGGGAACATGCACTGAGAGCGAAGTCGTGATCTCAATTTCTAAATTGAGTGACTCATCGATCAACAACACAAAAAAGAAAAGCAATAAACATCCTATAGGGAACATACACTGAGAGCGAAGTCGTGATCTCAATTTCTAAATTGAGTGACTCATCGATCAACAATACAATACATGCATCAGATAAAAACCAGAGGGTCTCTTGATATATATCAGCAACAGAGATCCCATCATGCAATCAGAGAATTATGCAAAATGAAAATGGGAGAAAGGAAGTAGTACAATACCAAACGGATAACTATCTGTAGCAATCAAGCAAGAATAAAAGAAACCCATAGAAACTTCAAGCAAGCTAGCATCAGTAAAAAATTTGAGTCAGGAATCTGTTAGATATGAACAAGTCCCAGGGGCAATGTATGGCATTCACAATCATATATATATATATATATATATATATATATATATATATATATATATATATATATATATATATATATATATATATATATATATCCTGCATAAACCATCAAACATGCTAAGCACAAAACAATGCCAGTATAATAGATTATGTTTCACAAATTAAGTGAAACACAGAAAAGCCTCAAGCCAAAAGTGGCAATTTGCTCAGAGTACCTCGCACATTCAACAATCAAGTTAGTATTCCATAAGGTGAAAAAGTGAGAACAAACATGATGGCTTTAGACATGATAAACAAGAAGAAACAAGCATATGCACAGATTAGGTCAAGAAAAGCAGGGGAATGTTGCTCCTTTCTATCACCATGTTGAATTGACAATTGAATGTCAATCAAGGATCATAAGAGCTTGATAATAATATGGACAAGGACCATGAAAGTCAGTAGCAAACACATTTCAATCATGCATAATTGATTTAAACACAACTTCATGAATACAATAGGAGATGAAACCTGCATAATGCACTAGATGGTTCAAAATATTCAAACATGAGGCTTCTAAGTGAAATGGCTTGAGCTAAAATGGACAAGTCAGAACCAACAAGATCATTAGGTTCCCAATTATATGCCTCACTCAAGTTCATTGGCCATCAAACAAATTGCAACAAAACATGCAAACATAATTGGGTACCTTTACTTCAAAATTATACCAAAAATAGAAACAAGAATCCATAATTCAAACCAAAGATATCTTAACATCTTGGAAGTGCTTAGAATTCAGAATGAAAGCCTTAAGTTCATGAATGATTGAGGAAGAGGCCAAGTGAAGTTCAAAGCTCAAGACTAGTTGGCAAAACTACCAAACTAGACAAGTTTTTAAAATAATTTATGGAAAAATGTCAAACCAAGTCACATGATTCAAGAAAAATAGTTTTCAAATCCTCAATGCATTTATGAACCCTAATCAAGACTTGAATCCTATAGAAAATCCAGGGCATAGTGGTTTTGAAAATGAAACTTGCACCATAAGCAACAAAACCCGAATTTTTGACTTTTTATCTCAAATATTGATTAAATGAGATCAAAATTCAAACAAATTAAATCAATACCATGCCAATCATCAAGAATCCCTAAATGTCAGGAAATATATTTTTTCATATTTTTTTGAATTAGGAAAAGTCAATAAAGAAATTAATATTCAAACAATTATGCAATTAACAAATATGCACATGTCAAAATGATATTTAAATCAAAAAGTCATAAGAATGGCCAACCAAAATTATATTCAAATATTAGGGATGAAAACACACATCCCTGAATTTTTGTAGATTTTTTTTTGGATAAAAGGAAAATATAAAGAAACAAAAAAACAAACAATTATATATTGAATTATTATTTAAAGGGCAACAAAATACAAACTATAACCAAAAATCATGAAATGGTCAAAGTAAAAATGTATTCAGATTCTATGATTAAAAACAAGATTATATGATTTTTTTGGGAATTTTTGAATTAATAGAAGTATTAAAAATAAAAAAAAATAAAAAAATATTACAAATAACCTTTTGAAATTAAATTTTTAATTAAAGATAAGAAAAATGATGAACCAAAGTCAGAATCAATCTTCGCATTATTTTGTGAGTCTCAAATAAATTTTGTGGATTTTTTAGATCAATAGAACTACTAAATAAAAATAAACTTTGATCAATTAATTAATTAAACCTAACAATTTTTTTAACCAATCAAATTATTTTAAAAAAAAATCCAAAAACATGTGACAAATACTAGAAAATAATATTGACCTATGGTAATTTTTTTGGAATTTTTGAATGTGTTTTGATTAGAAAACAAAATTAAACAAAATGTCAAATAAAACAAAAATTCAAATAAGCCAAAAAAATTCAAACAGACCAATCAGGATGTGCCACCACATCATCTTTAACCTCTAGACATTCAAAAAACACGCACATACCTCTGGCTTAGGGCTCACTTTTAGATCAACACAACACGCTCAATTTTGCATCATTTTTGATGAAATCAAAGGCAAATCAAAGCTAGCATGGCAAGGAATACATAGCAATTCGAATCAAATCAAATCATCAACCACATTATCCACAATCAAGTCATGAATATGAACAAATTAAACGCTATAAAGCTTCAGAATCATTCCATAGAATTCAAACAACTAGATTATGAACTTAAATCGCACAAGGCATGGCTAGAAATCAGAATTCAAACCTTTGAGAAAAAATGGATCTACTGTCTCCTTCAATCCAGTTGCAATCCAAGCCTCGATCTACAATCCTTATCACTTGGAGAAGAGAATGCAAGAAGAATTGTCCAAAACACGCAAGGGAGATGGAAGAATCGAAGAAAAATGCAGAGCAACAACCTATGGAGTTTCTGATTTTGATTGATGAAATGAAGCACAAACCCTTCTCACTGAGGCTTGCTTCTCAATATATAGAGCATTAGGAGGAGGGTGGGATAAGTTTTTCGCACTGAAAGCTCTTGGAATTAAAGAAATTTTCTTTTGGCCAAAATCAAGTATGCACATGCACCCTTGAAATCCCTCGTGCGTTGGCTTGCTTTTTTCGTGCATTTTAATCCATTTTACCTCAGAAAGAGATTAGCAACAAGATTAGGACTTAAATCCTTGCATTAAGCTAGTGTTGGTGATTAGGCAACTTCATGCCATTTTTGCAAAACCATGATTTCCCTTCTCAATTGCCCATGTGCAGCTCAAACCTTGGCATGATGGGCCTTGGTACATTGCATGTTGGTCATGGGCCAAGTTTGAAGTGAAACAAAAGGCCACAAATAGAGTTATCAACAATTTGCAATTTGCATGGCATGCATGAATTCAATGAAAAGTCTCAAAATTCCAAAGTCCACAACTTGCTCATACTTTTGAATTTTGGCACAAATGATCACAATTTTGAAAGGTCTTGAAAATATATACAATCCTCTAGTTTTGAGTTTTTTCAAATCAATCCATTAAGGTCCTCAAAATTTGGCTTAAAGTTCACTAATTTTTAAAAAATGACCTATAATTTTGGTGACTTCAAAAGACCATAACTTTTAATTCCTTGCCAATTTTAATATGAGACCAAAAGGAGATGAAAGATCATTCTCTAATATTTCCAAGCATATTTCATTTGCATCTTCTTGATCAAGGGTGAATAAAATATGATTTTTGAAATTAAGTCCTTATTTTCCAAAATTAGTAACTTTTAGGGTTTCTTCAAGAACAAGCCTCAACCCAAACTTCAATATCCTTGATCCAATGACCAAAATGGACTTGAAATATGAAAATTACATACTTGAATTGATGGTTGGCCAAAAATTCCCTTGGTCAACCTTGACTTTGACTTATTTTGACCAAAATGACCATTTTGCCCCTCTAAATCAATTGATCCACTTTCCTTCAAAATTGATGATCAAAACTTCAAACATATGATCTTCCAAACATATAAAGGCCATGTGCAAAGTTTCACTTCAAAATTATCAAGAAATCTTGATGAAATCCCAAACCCTAGTTTTGGTCAACACATTAGGAGACTAATGAATTATCTTCAAAACTTCATATCCTCTGGGCATCTTGACCAATTCCTTGTGTAAAGACCTTTCAAATATCAAAGAAATTTTGTAGCTCTCTAAATCAAGTCTTGTACATTGGTCAATATCCTTTCTCAACAAAAACCCTAATTTGGCTGGTGAATCCAAAGAGTGATTTCACTTGTGATCAAACACAAGCTCCAATCTTCTGGGAGTCCAAAGAGATGAATGAAACATCTTGAGACATGTAATAACTTTTGAGCTTGAAAGATCCAAAGGTTTAGATAATAATATTTTTATTGAGCAACTTGTCAATGCAAATAACCTTCAAGGCTTGAGGAAGTCTTGATAACCAAAGTGCTTTGATCCCATCACAATGTATGAATGCAATGCAATATGATATTTATGATGAAACATAAGCCTAAATCAAGAGGGTAAATTTTGGGGTGCAACAGCTTCCCCTATTCAAATATGTTCAACATGATAAGTGAGAAAAGTGATAATTTTCGAGGGTTCAGGGTTGAAGATGTTTGGATACGAAAGAACCCGAAAATTTACACTCTTGAAGAAATGGAAACAGAAAAATCCCGAGACATGCGTCAGAATGAAGTTGCGACGCAGGTTGTAACGTGGCCTGGTTCAGGGTTCTTTTAAAAAAGTTTTTCAAGGCTCAAGTTATTCGGTGCCCACCCCCTTCGTGATATTCTCCTGTCCTAAGTTCAGCTGGCTTATCACAAGCATTCATCTTTCAAAAGGATTTATAATGACTGAGTGACCACGACAAATCCTCCAGCATGATCGTCACTTAACTTCTGTTGCTTTTGTTGTTGACATTATTGTTCCTCTTCTTTTTTATGAAAGTTTTACTGAATATATTGTTTGGCCTTTTAGGCTCTCTTTTCCCTAATTTTTTCCTGGACAAAATCTTTTGAGTTTCCATTTTGGGAGTCCAGCGAGATGCCCTAACTTTTGCCTAAGCGACTTGTTTTCAAGTTTTGACTTAGCGGGGCTTTTTGTTTCTTTCTTATTCACACTTTCCTCTTAGAACAAGTCAATATGACTTTAGGTCTTTGGACTTTTTCTTTCTTTCTCTCTTTTTTTGAAAACAAATGCCTCATTCCTTATTCAGCGAGGGATAGCCATTATTGTATCGATTCGATCTCGACCTCAGGACTTTTGTGAGGAAATGAAAATCATGGTTTAGACATTTTTGATCTTATGATGTGAAAGATAAAGTGTGGTGATCCTCAGATGGGACGTTCCTTATGAAATTTGAATGCTTGATCAAATTAACTAAATATCTAACCTGCCCCTAGTTAAAAAAAGAAGGTTTATTTTTATTTCTCGAATAGAAAGAAAAAAACTCCTACTTCGAAGGCTCAGAGGGGTTAACGAGGGTCTAACTCCCTTATATCTCCAGTGTTTGGGAAATGAAACAATTCTTGTACATCGTCAACGTGGTTCTACTCAAAAGTATACCATTACAGTCATCGTTTTTAGCTAAACTCCTTCCTCCAAATTCTTGGCCATGCAGAAGAATTGGTACAACTCGTATCAAAAATGCCCGAAAATCAATTAAAGAGTGATTTTGTATGGAAACAAAATTAGGCAAAAATATTCAACACATCAAGACTGACATTCAGCTATAAACAAAATCCTATATGCAGACAAATGCTAAATCAATCAATCAAGATAACACATGAAAGTGAGGCAAAGAAACGTAATAAAAGCCATTAGGAGGAAGCAACATTTCTAACCAGGTTCGCCGGTCCTGCCGACCTGCCGTAACCTTGACATTACCCTGACCCATGACTTTTACCAATAGCCCGGAGTTGTGAAATAAAATGGCAAGGCAAACGCCAACAGAGTGAAGGAGAGATTCATCAAACAGAGAAACAAACATGCCCCTTGTACAACGGTGGTGATGTTTGCTATCCGTATTTCAAGCGATCGACCAACCATGACTTGTATTACCATTTTCGTGTGAGGTCCACGAAGTTTATATGCACATGCTTATCAAAAGTATTGGATGTTTTTGCAAACAAAATAGAAAAGGAGAAAAGAAAAGCATACGTATAGTTGAAAGAAGATATTCTATTGATTTTGAGAAATCTGCCTCTGAAAAAGGCATTTACATTGGGAAGCAAGAAATTACAAAATTAAAACAAACAAGTGTTTACAAATGGCAATGTGAATGTGAATATCCACCAATTCCCGACTCTGCTATGACTCTTATCTTCTTGCTTTCAGACAAATCATTCTTGGATTAGCTCCGAGCTTATGCCAAGTGACGGAACAAAGGAAAGAAACAAAGAATCTCATGCTGAGCGTAGTCATTTGCTTTAAGTCCATAACTTTTTCCTGAATCACCCTTTCGGGTTTTCGATTCACCAGGACACTCTCTTTTTGCCTAAACCTCCCTTTCGGGTTTTCGGTTTAGCGGGTTTTTATTTTTCTATTCAAAATATTTTTTAAATACATCCGCATTTACAGGGAGAGGGAAGTACTCTCCATCCATAGTCGCGAGCATCATCGCTCCTCCAGATAAAACTTTTCTGACCATGAAAGGACCTTCATAATTCGGAACCCACTTGCCCCTGGGATCTCCCCGGGGAAGAATTATCCTTTTGAGCACAAGGTCACCTGGCTTGTAACACTGAGGTCGTACCCTCTTATCAAAAGCTTTTCTCATCCTTTGCTGATATACCTGACCATGACATACGGCTGTCAATCTCTTTTCATCAATAAGTTCCAGTTGATCCAGCCAATTTTGTACCCATTCACTTTCATCTAGCTCAACATCTCTCATGACCCTAAGAGAAGGAATCTCGACTTCTACCGGTAACACTACTTCCATGCCGTAAACCAATGAAAATTGGGTATCCCCAATCGAATTACGCACCATGGTGCGATAACCATGCAAAGCAAAAGGCAGCATCTCATGCCAATCTTTATAGGTTACCACCATCTTCTGCATAATTTTCTTGATACTCTTATTGGCCGCTTCGATAACACCATTCATATTTGGTCTATATGGGGAAGAATTATGATGCTTGATTTTGAAAGACTCACAAAGCTCCTTCATCATTTTGTTGTTCAGATTAGACCCATTATCAGTAATGATCTTTTCAGGTACTCCGTAGCGATAGATAATATTGTGCTTAATGAACCGAGTTACCACCTGCTTGGTGACATTGGCATATGATGCAGCTTCGACCCATTTTGTAAAATAATCGATGGCAACCAGAATGAAACAGTTCCCGTTGGACGCAGTTGGTTCAAGCTTGCCAATCATATCAATTCCCCACATCGCAAATGGCCAAGGGGAGGTCAAGACATTCAAAGGTACTGGCGGCACATGCACCTTGTCAGCATAGACTTGGCATTTGTGGCAAACCCGCGCATGATTGTAACAGTCAGTCTCCATGGTGGACCAATAATAACCTGCTCGCAAAATCTTTTTGGCCATGGTGTGCCCATTGGAATGGGTCCTGAAATCACCTTCATGTATCTCCTCAATGATTCTAGCTGCTTCTTTCTTGTCAACACATCTGAGCAGTAACCTGCCATGATGTCTTCTGTACAACACACCGCCACTGAGAAAGAACTTGGCTGAAAAGCTTCTCAAGAACTTCTTATCTGTGACGGATGCCCCTTCAGGGTATTCCTCTGTTTCAAGATATCGTTTAACATCATAAAACCAAGGGTTACCATCTGGTTCCAAACTGGCCTCAAAACAGAAAGCTAGCTCACTCAAACTTCTGATAGTAATGGAAGGTGCCTCATTATCCCACTTAACCTTGAACATGGAGGACAAAGTTTCCAGTGCATCAGCTAGATTGTTTTCTTCTCTGGGAATGTTCTCAAATGTGATCTCTTCGAAGTACGGAATCAACTTCATAACATGATCACGATAGGGAATTAGGTTCTGATGGCGAGTCTCCCAGTCTCCGTTAATCTAGCTGATAACAAGATTGGAATCCCCGTACACTTTCAAAAATTTGATGCGCAGGTCGATCGCCGCTTCAATGCCATAAATGCAAGCCTCATATTCGGCCATGTTGTTAGTGCAATCAAAACAGATACGAGCCGTGAAAGGAATGTGGTATCCCTCAAGAGAAGTGATAATAGCTTTGACGCCGTTGCCCATGGCATTAGAGGCACCATAAAAAACAAGCATCCAACGTGATCCCGGCTCGGGTCCTTCGACTGGGTCTGGCATATTACAATCCCGAATATACACAATTTCCTCATCTGGAAAATTAAACTTCATCGGTTCATAATTGTTCATGGGCTGATGAGCAAGATGGTCGGCCAATACACTACCTTTAATTGCCTTTTGAGTAGTGTATTGGATATCATATTCGGTGAGTATCATCTGCTAACGGGCTACCCTACCTGTAAGAGCTGGCTTCTCAAAGATGTACTTGATTGGATCCATTTTGGATATCAAGTAGGTGGTGTGAGTTAACATGTATTTCGTCAAACGTTTGGCGGCCCAGGAAAGTGCACAACAAGTCTTTTCCAGCAATGAGTACGTCGACTCGCACTCTGTAAACTTCTTACTCAAGTAGTAAATAGCCTGCTCTTTCTTCCTTGTCTCGTCGTGCTGACCGAGGACACAACCCATTGAGGTCTCCAACACAGTTAAGTACATGATTAGTGGCCTTCCTTCCACTGGCGGCATGAGTATCAGAGGTTATTGCAAATATTATTTTATTTTGTCAAAGGCCTTCTGACAATCCTCATTCCATTTCACCGTCTGACTTTTCTTCAACAACTTGAACATAAGTTCACAGGTGGCTGTGAGATGAGAAATAAATCTGGAAATATAGTTTAATATCCCCAAGAAACCACGTACTTCCTTCTCTGTCCTTGGCTCAGGCATTTCCTGTATCGCTTTGACTTTGGCCGGGTCCATCTCGATACCTTTCTCACTTACAACAAAACCCAACAGCTTGCCGGACCTCACCCCGAAGGTGCATATATTTGGATTCAACCTCAGCAAGAACTGCCTCAGTCTCTTGAACAACTTTTCCAGATGAACGAGATGTTCCTCTTCCGTGTCATACTTGGCAATCATATCGTCTACATATACCTCAATCTCTTTATGAATCAAATCATGAAAGAGAGTGACCATGGCGTGCTGATATGTTGCCCCGACATTTTTCAAACCAAACGGCATCACTTTATAACAGAAAGTTCCCCAAGGCGTGATAAATGTTGTCTTCTCCATTTCCTTCGGGGCCATCTTAATTTGATTGTAACCCGAAAATCCATCCATGAACGAGAACACCTTGGAATGAGCAGTGTTATCGACCAACACATCAATATGCAGAAGAGGGAAATCGTCTTTAGGGCTGGCCCTGTTCAAATCCCTATAATCCACGCACATCCTGACCTTACCATCTTTCTTGGGCACAGGCACAATATTTGCAATCCATGGCGAATAATTGACAACTTTTAAGAAATTTGCGTCCAATTGTTTCTGGACATCTTCCTTGATCTTCTTGGACATCTCAGGATGAGTTCTTCGGAGCTTCTGCTTTACAGGGGAACAACCTTCTTTGAGCGGTAGTCGATGCACCACTATGTTTGCATCCAACCCAGGCATATCCTCATAAGACCAAGTGAAGATATCAGAATACTCACGAAGTAGCTTGATCAATCTGACCTTTATACTTTCTTCAAGATCTTCCCCTATCTTGACTTCTCTTCTTACCTCTTCTGTGCCAATATTCACCACCTCAATTGAATCCTGATTCGGCTGGATAACCTTCTCCTCTTGTTTCAATAGTCTTGCTAATTCCTCAGGAAGATCACAATCCTCATATGCTTCTTCTTCGGATTGATAAATAGGAGTATCAAAGTCATAATGAGCCATAGCAGAGTCGTTATCAATAGAATCGGTGGTGGAAGTGCATCTGCATGAATGATATTTTTGCGTTTTTTAGGGACGATGTCTGAAAAGCGAAACATTGCCATTTAAAAATAAAAAAGAAAAGAAATGGAGCAAAATTTTGAATGCAAAAACGTCCTTTATTTCATGATAAACTTTGAAAAATAAACATGGTGGCCCTACAAAAATGATTCACTACGCCTTGGGAAGAGCTTAGGAATTATGATATAACAATAAAAGAAACAAGAAAATTACTACTCAGCGCTTGAAACTTGGATAACATCCACAGAAGTCCAATTGTTGAGTGTCTGGCCTGGAATACTTGGATGAATCCAATATTCGATATTGTAGCCATCAACCCTATCGTCGCCAACTGCATTGACGTGCCCTTCTTGAGTAGCACAAGGACGAGAAAACTTCACAGGAGTAGATAAACTGGATGCTCTGGGAGCTGCACTTTGCTGACCCGGGCTAAAACCAAGACCAAATTTATCAAACTTCAGAGTAACATCTAGAACCTGACCCCAACCTTCAGGGTTACGACTTTCCACTACAGCTTTCACATCTTTGAGAGAAGACATAACAGTTTATGATTTCTTTTTCTGCTCTGGAGGAGGAAAATTGACAGCATGAACTTTCTCAAACACTTGAAATGGAGTCTCATGTATCTCTCCTTCAACTTCAACATAACGGAATGATGTCAAATGACTTACGATGTACTCTTCCTCGCCACATACAGTTATCACCTTTCCCTCTGCAGGATACTTGATTTTCTGATGAAGAGTAGAAGTGACTGCTCTTGCTCTATGAATCCACGGCCTCCCCAACAAGCAACAGTATGCTGGCTGTATATCCATCACAAAAAATGTTTCCGTGAAGGTGATATGACCAAACTTGATTGGTAACTCCACCTCCCCAAATACTGACCTTCGAGACCCATCAAACGCCTTCACCATCAAATCGCTAGGGCGTAACTCTAGTCCAGAATAATCAATCTTCATCAATGCTGACTTGGGCAATACATTTAAAGACGATCTGGTATCGACCAAAACTAGAGATAAAGTAGTGCCCCTGCACTCCATTGAAATATGCAACACTTTGTTATGGTCTGGTCCCTCTGGAGGAAGATCAAAATTTGTGAAGCCTAAACCGTTCCTGGAAGATATGTTAGCACAAACATTCTCAAAATGATTGACAGTTATCTCGTGTGGCACGAACACATTTTTCAACAACTTCATCAAAACATTTCTATGAGGTTCTGAATAAATCAACAGAGACAAGATAGACATCTTGGAAGGAGTATGGCTCAAATGATCAATTATGCTATAATCACTCTTTCTGATAATTCGCATTAACTCTTCAACCTCATCGGGAATTGAAGAAGCTTATGGTATAAGAATCGGTTGAGATACATTGGCTGGCGTAACCCTCAGATTACCCATCATTACCTGTTGTTTCCCTTTTTCTCTTGCAGAAGCATCTTCCGCATCTTGCACATTGGAAGGACCAAATACTCTCCCACTTCTAGTCATTCGACCTGCACCAGAAAAGTTATGGACTTCCTCTTCCTCACCTCTAGCATGTTCTTCCTCAGACAAACGAGCATTAACCTCTTGCTTTACCCCATGGTAATAAACATCGGCGCCGTAATGCCACGGGACAGCCTTCTCACTGGTATACGGAATAGGACCAGGTACTGTAATCATCATAGGCGGTGCCCTTGATGGGGCAGGAATGCATGCAGGGGTGTAAGGAATAGATATCACAACAACATCTTCTTCAATAATCTTACGGTAGCTTGGTTTTCTATCAAACTGCAGGGAACCTTCCTTCATCAACAATTGGATACCGGCTTTTAAATCAATACAGCCCTTTGGTTGCTCTCTACACTTGGCACACTCTGAAGTACAACCTGGGAAAATAGAATTGTCAAGCAAATACCTCTTAACACAACTCAACAGAGTAGTTACTTGTTCCACATCCATGATTAAATTCAACATTTCACCATTATCATCAATCATGCTAACAACGCACCCTTCATGCCTTGGCATTGGGTTCTGAGTAACATTCGGACCAATTACAGGAGTAAACTCAATTGCCTTAGCATCCAACAAGTCTTGTACTTTGCACTTCAGCGCAAAACAATTGACAGTGGAATGACCGACTCCGCCTGAATGGAATTTACATCTAGCATTAGCATCATAGTTAACAGGGAGCCTTGCGAGTGGTGGTGGCATATTTCTCAAACTGATCAACTGCAAATCAAGCAGATGGTGGAGTGCTTCAGTAAGAGTTACTGGAAAGGGATCAAATTTTATGGGTTGTCTCTGCTGTTGATTATTATACTGACGGGGAGCATCTTGTTGTCTCTGTTGTTGCGGCACTGTATTTGGTCTCTGCTACGGAGGAGCATTAACAGGAATAGAAACATCATTGATTTGTTGGTGCTGACGATCCTCTCTTCTTCCTCTATGAGAGTAAACTGCACTTGCGTCGCCTTCCCTTTTCTTAGGGTAAGTGTTGAATAGTTTCTTACTGCCCCTAATGAGCCACTAGAATATCCAATCTGAATCTTCCCCAATTTCAAACCTACCTCAATTCTTTCACCAGCCATAACCAAGTCTGCAAATCCTGCCGAAGTGCTTCCTATTATGTGCTCATAAAACGGCCCTTGCAGGGTGCTCATAAACATATCAATGAGTTCTCTCTCCATGAGTGGAGGTTGAACCCTCGTAGCGAACTCACGCCATTTCTGAGTGTATTCCTTGAAAGATTCTTTCGGTCCCTGTGACATATTCTGTAACTGAGTGTGATTAGGCGCCATATCCACATTGTACTGATAATGTTTGACAAAATCCTGAGCAAGATCATTCCAGCAACGAATATGTGTTTTCTCCAGCTTCATCTACCACTCCAGGGATGCCCCAGATAGGCTATCCTGGAAAAAGTGAATCAAAATCCCTTGATCCTCAGTATGCACCGACATCTTCCGGAAATAAGCAGTTGCATGAGTAATTGGACACGACGTTCCGTTGTACTTTTCAAACGTAGGAGGCTTGAATTTTGGAGGAACTTTCACCCCATACACCAACCCGAGATCGTTAGCATCCATACCAAGGACTCCTTGCCCTTCCACAGCCTTCAGACGCTCTTCCAACAAATGATACTTCATATCCTCAATATGAACCCCCGGCTCTGAACGCCGCACAGAAAACTGATCTTCATCCTGATCAAAGTCAAAATCCTGCTCCTGATAATTCCTTACACCATCGTGATTAGCTCTTCTGTTCCCCACAAGACGAGGTCCAGGAGACGGAGGAAACTACCCTACGTTACGCACAAAAGGGTTTTCGGGCATCCCGTGAAAATTTCCAGCAGGCTGATCTTGCACATCCACCAATCCTACATAAATGTCCTGATAGAGCCCTTGATTTCCATCATCCCCTGGATAGCAGCGCTGGTTGTTCACAATGGCAGCTAGTTCCTCCTGTCGGCGATTCACATTGGTGATGACCTCCATGAACTGAGTCATCTGAGTAGCCATCTGGGCCCTCATTTCAGCGAGTTCAGCTTGAACCTGTTCCATCTGTCTTGGCAAGTTGTTTCTGGTGGAAAATCGATGAGTAGTCGTCTTGAATTCTGAATAAGAAAAGAAGCAGAATAAGAAAATTGTCTTGAGATAACCTGTAATGTTATGAAATGCATGATGTGCATGATATGTTTGTCATTTCTAGGTATCCAAGAGTCCTTTTGTTCACCAGTCACGGCGTGCAACCAAACAATTAAAAGAGATAGGATAATAAGATGAACACTTCAATTATTTACAAGCAAAAGAAACGATGTCTAAGTGACTTCGGAAAATTTAAGAGTAAAATGATAAACAACTAAATACATGTCTTAACAAAATAAAGGAGAAAGAACTTAATAGTAACAACAAACAACTGGTCCCTTCCAACAATTCTGTGGGTGACCAAATATATCAAAAATAAAAATTAAATCTCCGAAACAAGACACGCTTCAAGGTGTTGACAATACTCTTCAAGTCTGGCTTTCTCCTTCAAAAGTTGAGATGTGACTATTTTACTTTCCTGGAACCGATCTTCTGTAACACGCTTCTGGGCAACTTCCCTCTCGAGCTGAGCATCTTTGTCTTTGAGCTGTTTTTCTAAGTTCTGAATCTTCTTTATGTAGCTATTCTCAGATACCTGAAGCTTCCGACACTCTTGCTGCATCTTGCTCAATTCTTCTTCCATTTCAGCATGAGATCTCTTCCTAAAACTGGTTGCATCAGAAGTTTCCCCTTGAGCTTCTTTGAGTTTGCATGCTACGTCGGCCCTTTCTCGATCTACCCAATAAAGTTTCATCCCCGCCTCACGGTCTTTTGCACGAAGTTGAATGTTCTCAACATGAATCTGGGTGAACATCTTGGTAGACATTGTGTTACTTGAAACAGCAGGAGGTTTCTCGTATAGAGGAGACGACCTTGCAAATGTTAACCGCATGATCTTAACCCTGGCTCTAATCCATTCCAAGTAAGGAACTCTAGCAATAGGAACCTTCTTTCCCAAAGTAGTTCTATCCTTCTTGTGAATTCTCTTCCAAGCACTTGTCACTCTTTTCAACATCACAGGATCACTTCCTCTGGAGAAATACACCGATTCAGACACCTCCTCAACCTTTGGCGGTCCATCCATTGAATATCTCAATTGACGATAAGCAAGCACAGGATTGTAGTTGATACACCCCTTAGTTCCTATGAGGGGAACATTAGGGAAACCTCTGCAGCTAGTGACAATACTTTGCACTTCCCCCATGTCATAATTCCACTGGATATCAAATTAAGTAAGGTTAACAAGCCTTGATGACCATCATAGAGAAAGCCTGGTATCCATGAAAGGGCCACTTACTGGTAGGTGCAACTTAAGTCATTGATACAACGTCGAGTGGCATAAACTTACATTACCACCTTTTCCATGCCTGGAATTAATGGTGTAAAGAGTATCTGCCAAGAGTGTCGGTACCGGGTTCTTGTTTCTAAAAACACAAATAGCTGCCAAATCCACAAAATTTATCTTGCAAGGGAAGAGGACGATCCCGTATATCATGAGAGAAAACAGAGAACTGAAGTCACTCCAATTGCCTTTCTTTGCCCAATCTTCAGCTTTCTTCACTAAGAAATCCAAATAAAACCATGTAGTACCCTCAATTGATTTCCAATTGTTTTTCACCTCTTTCCAACTCAAATGAAGAATCTCAGTAATAACTTCGAACTCCGCTTCTCCGGTACTTGGACAAAAGGAACTTCATCGGACAACTTGATATTCAGTAGGTACGCGTACTCTTCTAAGGTGGGAACCAGTTGATAATCTTGAAAAGTAAAACACCGTAATTCTTTATCATAGAACTAGAGAAGAGTAATCAAAGCCATCGGGACAACTGGGGTACTAAGGACTATCAACAAGTTGCCATAATTTTGTTGAAATTACTCAGAACATCACCCTTCAGATAAGAACTCAACCTCTTCAATTCAGAAACATCAATATTAGAAATCTGATAAGAGAAAGTATGTCTGGTAAGCTCTTTAACATGAACTGAATCACACTCAACTGGAGGGAGACCGACCATTTCTGATGGAAAGAAGACTCTTGAATGTCCCTCGAAAATGACATGCGCATGCTAGTTATTTTTTTTACATCATTATTTTTTAGAAATAAATATGCTATGATGCAATATGACAGGATCAAAGTTTCACATTGGATCATGGCTGGACCATTACAGAACAACAACACCCAAGATTGAAAGAGAATCCCAAAGCTTCAAAGTTATCATGGGAACCTGAGTCACCTTCACAACACAGTCAACAACAGTACTTGTACCTGTAAGAAAAGTTTTCCCACCCCTCTCACGGGTGTAGTCTAGGTCAAGGTAAGGTTAAAAGCCAAATCAGAATACGAGAGCTCGAATGTCGGTATTATCATACGATAACACCTATCCGAACTACCTCTGAAGTTATGGGTCTCATGGTCAAGTCTACAAAATCATCCGCCTCATAGCTTCCATGGCCACTCTATTCATAGTTCCTATGGAATTCACTCATAGCCTGGGTATGAGGCATTTTACCTAATGGAACAACCCACCCATCAAGAAATTCCAGAAACCAAACAGTCCAGCCAAATCCAGTATGCAGAAAGTAAAGTGCACATAGGATGCAATGTGTGATCGGTGGATCTGGAACTGACTGTTTAACGCTGGTTCGCGAAATGTCGCGGAAGCAAGAGTCGCCACCGTCTTTTATTTTCTCCAAATGGAAAGGACAAAAGCACAGAAAAATTCCTAATAGAGATTGCTCTCGGTTCGGGAGGTAGATTATAGAAAGGGAAGGTGTTAGCACCCTTTCTATCCATGGTTATCCATGGGCTCTTAGATACTTGCTCACTTGTGTTTTCAAAAATGGTTTGTTTGCTTTTCAACTGTGGGTTTTAAAAAGTTTCTTTGAAAATTCCAGTTCGACTCTTGTATCGGTCCTCAAGAGTGTTTGAAAAGTTGCTTTCGAAAGCGTTTTGAAAATGTGTTGGTGTGAAAAGTATTTTTGAATTTGTTTTGAAATCAGAGCAAGTATCTACGAGAACCTACCTACCCTAAGGAATTCGTCTGTGTAAATGTCCTTTAAAGTAGTGCCATCCCACCATTGAGAGGTAGGTAGCACCACCGTTGGAGGTGTTCGGGTCAATTCGAGTTTAGGGACATGGTGATCACCGGAGCAATAGGAAGACACCTTAGAAGCTACCCTCATGCAAGGTTCCCGGATCATGAGGACTTACTAAGACATCCTCTACTCGACGATCACCTTTCGAAGGCAAGGCAACAGTGAGGTGTACCCTAGGGGTGGTGTGTGCGATTTGTGTGTTGTTTTCATTGATAATTTGTCTTGTCATGTTTGTTGTGATCTACGCTTGATTTTATTTTAAGTCCATACATTCTTTCATGCTTATTTAACAGTTAAAAGTTGCGGAAAAATAAATCTAAAGCTATTACAAATGGCGCGGGTCCACATCGCCAAAATTAAACTGGACCCGATTTGACGGAAAATAAAGAAAGCGAATAGAAGTGCGAAAAGTATAAGTTACAACGCTTTGGGAGAGATACATAATGAATTAAGCAATAAAAATAATATGCGACATTAAATAAATTAAAAACATGGGCGTTGGACCCTTTTGCAAAATATTAAATTACATGAATTAATTAATATTAAAAGAAAACGTTTTTGGTATTTTTGTGTTTTTTAAGATTTAATGAAAAAAAGATTTAATTAAAATTAAAATGTCAAATCCTAGTTCTAATTATTTTTTAGTTATTAAGAAAATATTGAAATTTTTAACTAAATGAAACCCTAATTTTTATGTACAATTTAATTATGAAAATAAATAAAGTAAATAATATTATTGTGAAAAAGAAATAAAAAAAAGAATAAAATTAACTAAACCTAATTCTACTTCTTTTGGATTTTTTATTATGAAAAGAATTAAAACCTATTTTAACCAAATAATTACATATTAATTTATTTATGAAAATATTAGAACAAAATAATTTATTACATTTTTATCTTTTTCTGGTTTTCAGGCATTTTTGTATATTTGTAAAAAATAATAATTAATTTAATTAAAACAATAAAGAAAATAAAATAAAATAAAAAATGAAATGTAATGAAAATTGCAAACCAGGGGGTTTCAGTCCCAAATTAGGAGGTGTAGGCCTTAGCAATCTGGCCCAACAAGTCCTTGATCTTTTTGACTTTCCTGACTAGCCTGTGGTGCGTTGACTGGGGTTTATGGGTGTCCTTTAATCCCTGCCCTTGATTTGAACGTGCTAGACGCGTGGACGGCTTGAGATGGCAAGCGTATGGTGATCCACAAAGTTACGCCTGCACATGATTTCTAATGGAAAAATAATATGAACATAATACAGACCTGGGGTTCGAACCCAGGTCTTGGATGTTGAAGCGTTAAGCGTTTGCCAGCTGAGCTACGTGGACATTCAAATATATTATGACCAATAAATAACAAAAAGAAAAAACAAAAGCATTAGTGGTTCAGCGCGCGAAATTTAAACGCACGAATCACAGGTTGCCACGCTTCATCGTCCTCTTCATCCCTGTAACACAAACACCAAAAGCAACGGTTTTACACGCGTTGCATTAGACAGGCTATGGAAAAATAGCGACTAGCGCCATGGTGCCCATAAATTGGGCGCGACAGGTGATTCATGTTCGTCCAAGCTTGTCAAATGGAATGGTGATACTGAGGATGTCCAATTTTTCCTCTTTTAAGAATCCCTAAATTGAAGCTCTGGAAACCCTAGAAAACCAGTTATGGCATGATCGTGTATATAGCATAAACATTCAATTAAACATAATGGTTAGTCTCAGAACTTCATAAGGAACATGATTCCATGAAAATAATGCAGTAAAAATGCTTAGAATAGGATGTATGATCATGGAATTTTTCATGTACAGTTCATGCTCGATATACCAGTTCTTGGCGTTTAAGTTGATGTTTTGGATTGGAATCTGTTCAGGAGACCACAAGGAAGCTTTTGGAAAAGGAATTAAGCTTTGAATCGCCCCCTAGCAATGATTTCAGTTTTGAGTTTTATGGAGAAATTTTCAAGTTTGTGTATGGTCTTTGAGCGCAGCATTCAGTGTGTGGGCATTAGGTTTTGACTCAGCACTTATGAGGGAAGGGAATTAGGTCATTAGCTGGCCTTGATCCATGCCCATGAGAGAACTAGTCTTAGGCTTTTCACCATTAACAAACTTTCCCTTTTTTAGGCAAAACCAAGACTTGGTGTACAACCTAACCCTAGCATGAGTTTGTGAGCTGGCACATGATATATGGAAGCTATCCAAATTCAAATGACACTATTCCATTGATTTTTAAATTTTATTTGAATTATTAAAGATTTAAAATGAATTAAATTAATAAAAATTAAATAAAATAGAAAAATCAATGTTTGATCTTGAAATTAATCATGGGACACGTGTGTGGCATGACAAGGCTGAATCAAGTGGAAGAAAGTGGGCCCTTTTGTCAAAAATTGAAGTTTCAAGGATAGTTGACTTTTGCCATTTCACAAAAATTTCCCAACTTCTACAAGGCATAACTTGCTCAATATTTAAGCTTTTCTCATGTTCTGGGAAATTTTGGAAAGGTCTTTGAGTCCTTTAACCAATGCCTTTGGTCCCATGTCATTTTGATTTTCCAATCTCAAGTTATGGCCTTTGACTTAAAGTCTCTTTTTGTTGACTTTTGAAAATGACCTATAATGTTGAAATTGATAACTTTTTGTGAGAGCATTTCTTGGACTTGAAGTATGAAGATGAGTTGTAGGAAATGTCTTTCTCTTCAAAATGAGCTTTGGATGGAATTTTTCTGATAATCCATGTGAAAGTTATGCCCTGGTCAATTTCAGTTGACTTTTTCAACTGTCCAAATAAGGAAACTTTTGCATCTTGATGATTTTCTGAGCCAAATTTTGAGAATCATGATCAAGCATTGATCAAATGATGTTTGTGGCTTCAAAATGATATGTTGACCAAAAATTTGAACTTTTGACTGCCAAATGACCATTTTGCCCTTACAGTTGACTGTAGTGCAATTTAGGGTTTTGACTGTGCAATTTTGAGCTGAATGCCTTGAAACTTGATATGAGGATGCTTGACCATGTTTGTAAGCATATGAGACTTGATTGAGCCTTTGAACACTTCCTTTTCTTGGTCAGACTCAAAACCCTAGTTTTGACTGTATAGGAGACAGTTGGACTATGCAACCCTTGGGGAAGTTTTATGACTTGGCTTGGCAATTTCTTGAAGAATATGGGAGGGCAAATTTTGGGGTACAACAGTTGCCCCTGTTCAATCTTCTTAGACCTGAGGATGCAGATTGGCGGACGTGCCTTTCGTAATCCGAGGGTAGAAGATGATTGGACACTAGAGCGCCCAGAAATTTGCGCTCACATAGTGGCAGCGATGGTGGAATGGGCTTATAGATGCCATCTGGATGTTTGATTGCGTAAGAGATTCCTTGGCGAGAACCTGTATACCTGCAAAACAGAAAATGAGTACCTGACACGTTACAGGAGCTGATTTTTAGATGCCTGGTATAGATGTGTCCTGACTGGTTACAGGAGCTGAGTCTGGAGCTTCAAACGGCGATGAAAGAACCAGGGATGGTTACTACCTTAGCGTGAATGGTAAGAAAACCTTGGGCGACTTTAATTTCAACAACGCTCGTTGAGAAAAAATCTTGGGTGAATTTAACTTCAACAACGCTCGTTGAGAAAAAATCTTGGATGTCTTCTACTGGGATAAGAATCAGGGAGATCTTAGGGTCGATCTGACTGAACTAGAGAGGCCTTTGACTGGGTAAGAATCAGGAAAATCTTAGGGTCGATTTAACTGAACCGGACAAGGTCTTGAAATATCTTCAACTAGATAAGCATCAGGGAGATCTTAGGGTCGATCTGACTGAACCAAAGAAGGCCTTTGACTGGATAAGCATCAGGAAAATCTTAGGGTCGATTTAACTGAACCGGACAAGGTCTTGAAATATTTTCAACTGGATAAGCATCAGGGAGATCTTAGGGTCGATCTGACTGAACCAGAGAAGGCGTTTGACTGGATAAGCATCAGGAAAATCTTAGGGTCGATTTAACTGAACCGGACAAGGTCTTGAAATATCTTCAACTGGATAAGCATCAGGGAGATCTTAGGGTCGATCTGACTGAACCAGAGAAGGCTTTTGACTGGATAAGCATCAGGAAAATCTTAGGGTCGATTTAACTGAACCGGACAAGGTCTTGAAATATCTTCAACTGGAATAAGAATCAGGGAGATCTTAGGGTCGATCTGACTGAACCAGAGAAGGCCTTTGACTGGATAAGCATCAGGAAAATCTTAGGGTCGATTTAACTGAACCGGTCTAGGTCTTGAAATGTAGCTTGAGAACTTTAACTGGATCTTTCCTGAAATGTAAAGGTCAGCCATATGCAATGCATGATATGGATCGAGTAAGGATGTTCTCAACATAAATGAGATTCGTAGGATATGATGCGTCTATGCATGCTATAATGATGTATGTGATGTCTTATGTATGCTTTTGTCTAGGAAAGTGAATCCTTGACGGGTGTCGGGAAGTCGTATCCTGGGCTGATGTCGAAGAATAGATTTTGCTTCCGCTGGGGATGATAACTGCAAGAATACCGGTAGGAGAAGATGACTCCGTTGCGGAATAAACTTGGCAAATGGAGGATTCTGCGGGGAGAAAAGATACTCTAGCGACCATGCTGGGAAGCAATACTCTGTGGGAAGAGGGATGCCTTGCTGAGTGTTGATAATAGTTTGCTGGGGATAGGAAGTCTTTGTCGACGACACTCTTTCCGTGGCTTTTGGCTGAGGATAACCCAGTTATACCTTGTTAAGGAAATAACTCTTTAAATCAAGCCGGACGACGCGTTCGTGCTCTGCGAAGGATAAGCTTCCAGAATTTACTGGGGATAAGCTTACTGCTTGGGGAGATATGAATTCCAACTTTCCTGGGGAAACTAATTGGACTCTCCTGGGGAGTTTTGATATGCTGGGGAAGTGATTCCTTTGAATGTTGATGTATGCCGCCGGGGAACAATCTTTAGACCAAGACTGCCGGGGATGCTTGTTAAGAATATATGCTGCTGGGGAATGTTGAGATCTGCGGGAGGACACCCAACTTCCTTAAGGTTGATAACTGTTTTGCTTGAGGGGAGTATACTGCTTGCTGTTTCACTCTCTGGGGAATTTAAGATGCCTGGTTATGTTCTTTAGCTGAACCTACCTTGGTACTTTGGAGGATAGAACGATTAGATTGCCTAGACAACTCCTTATTGCCCCTGTTTCTAATGTCCCCCGTAATTAATTCTTTGTTTCGTATGCAAATATTTATGAGCTAGCAAATTATTGTCAATGCATATATCACAAATTGAACCTTGGACGTTCTTCGCAAAACAAAACAGAAAAGGAAAAAACAAAAGGCACATTTTAACTGAAAAGTATATTTGTATTGATTTTTGAGTGGCCTGTGAATAGGCATTTTGTATACAAGAGGCTGACGTCCTAATAAGAGAACGCCACCAAGCAAAAAGGGTTTATACAAATTTTGTACAAAAGAAAATAAAACAGTTGTGTGAAATGAATGATCCACTGGGTTTCAACTCTGCTATTGCCTTTATAACTCCGAGCGTCTCATCACTTGATGACCTTGGTTGAAGGTGAAGCTGACTGATCAATGCCGTCTGATCTTGATGTAGATACCGGATTCTGGATGCAGAGTGATCAATGAGACATAGCATTACGCTTTTATCCCTAATTTTTGCCTGGACCGCCCTTTCGGGTTTTCAGTCCATCGGGATATCTATTTTTGCCCAAGCCGCCCTTTCAGGTTTACGACTTGCCGGGTGTACATATTTTTTCCATTTTCATCCCTTCATTTTGCCCGAACCCTTTTGGTTCGACAGGAAGCCCTAATTTTTGCCTAGGCATGTCAGCCTAGCGGGTCTTTTTTCATGCGTAGTATTTTTTTACTATGTCTGCGTTGGCGGGGTGAGGAAGGTCGTCACCATCCATATTGGTTAATATCATTGCTCCTCCTGAGAACACATGCTTAACCACAAATGGCCCTTCGTACGTAGGGGTCCATTTGCCCCTTGGATCACTCTGAGGAAGGATGATTCGCTTGATTACCAGATCCCCGACTCGATATTCTTGTGGTCTGACCTTTTTGTTAAATGCCCTGATCATCCGTTTCTGATACGTCTGACCATGACAGATAGCAGCAAGTCTCTTTTCATAAATAAGGTTGAGTTGATCAAGTCGTGTCTGGATCCAATCATCTTCGTTCAGATTTGCATCCTTCATTATCCGGAGAGAGGGTATTTGCACTTCGATTGGCAAGACTGCCTCCATACCATAAACCAGAGAGAAAGGAGTTGCCCCGGTTGACGTCCTAACTGAGGTACGGTACCCATGTAGAGCGAACGGTAACATCTCATGCCAATCTTTATAAGTCACTGTCATTTTTTGCACGATTTTCTTGATGTTCTTATTTGCTGCTTCTACAGCCCCATTCATCTTCGGTCTATAAGGAGAAGAGTTATGGTGCTGTATCTTGAACTGTTCGCAAAGCTCAGCGATCATCTTATTGTTCAGATTGGTACCGTTGTCTGTAATAATTCTCTCAGGGACGCCGTACCGACAGATCAGGTTATGCCGAATGAACCGTGCTACAATAGTCTTGGTTACCGTAGCATAGGATGCTGCCTCAACCCATTTCGTGAAGTAATCAATTGCCACTAGGATGAAGCGATGTCCATTAGATGCCGTAGGTTTAATCTCGCCGATCATGTCTACGCCCCACATTGCAAACGGCCAAGGCGCAGTCAGAACATTCAGGGGGACCGGAGGAACATGCACCTTGTCTGCATAAATCTGGCACTTGTGGCATGTCCTGGAATGTTGGTAACAGTCAGCTTCCATTGTGGACCAATAGTATCCTGCCCGTAGGATCTTCTTAGCCATGGTGTGTCCACTGGAATGTGTACCAAAGGTCCCTTCATGTAGCTCTTCAATGATTCTTTCTGCTTCAGTTTTATCCACACAACGCAGTAAGGTTGAATCATGGTTTCGCTTATACAAGATGTTGTTGCTAAGGAAGAATTTGGCTACGAATCTTCTCAGGAATTTCTTATCGTTGATAGATGCGCCTTCAGGGTATTCCTGAGTTTCCAGATATCTCTTCACTTCGTGGTACCAAGGCTTCTCAGTCACCAATTCAGTTTCGAGATCACAACAGTATGCCGGTTCGTCCAGTTTCCAGATGATGATCCGGGGAGCTTCATTATCCCATTTGACCTTGAACATTGAAGACATTGTAGCTAACGCGTCCGCCAACTGATTCTCTTCTCTTGGAAAGTGCTCAAATGTTATCTCTGTGAAGTGGGGGATCAGGGTCAACACACATTCTCTGTAAGGAATCAAGTTTGGATGTTTCGTATCCCACTCTCCTTTGATCTGATTGATCACAAGAGCGGAATCTCCGAAGACACTCAGAAATTTGATCCTCAGGTCGATCGCAGCTTGAAGACCCATGATACACGCCTCATACTCCGCCATGTTGTTGGTACAGTTGAAACACAGCCGGGCGGTGAGTGGAGTATGAGTACCTTGTGGAGATATGATGATGGCGCCAATACCATTTCCCAAAGCGTTGGATGCTCCATCAAAATGCATAGACCATCGGGATCCTGGTTCAGGTCCTTCATCCGGTCCAGGTACTTCACAGTCAGTTACTATCATAATGCTTTCATCCGGAAACTCGAAGTTCATTGATTGGTAGTCATCCACGGCTTGATGTGCTAAGTGGTCTGCCAATACACTTCCCTTGATGGCTTTTTGGGTCGTGTACTGAATGTCGTATTCCGTCAAGATCATCTGCCATCTTGCAATTCTCCCAGACAGGGCAGGCTTTTCGAATATGTACTTTATAGGATCCATTTTTGAGATCAACAAGGTAGTGTGAGTCAGCATATACTGTCTCAGCCGGCGAGCAGCCCATACCAAAGCGCAGCAAGTTTTCTCAAGCAGTGAGTATCGGGTCTCACAGTCGGTAAACTTTTTGCTAAGGTAATAAATGGCATGCTCTTTTCGGCCAGACTCGTCATGCTGCCCCAGCACACACCCCATTGAATTATCAAGCACTGTCAGGTAAAGTATCAAAGGTCTCCCTTCAACTGGTGGCATAAGGATGGGTGGTTCTTGGAGATATTCTTTGATTCTGTCAAAAGCAGCCTGACATTCATCATTCCAACGTACTACCTGATCTTTCTTCAGCAGCTAGAAAATTGGTTCACAGGTAGCAGTTAGGTGTGAGATGAACCGAGCAATGTAATTCAGACGTCCTAGAAAGCCTCTGACTTCCTTCTCTGTCTTAGGAACTGGCATCTCTTGAATGGCTTTGACCTTAGCAGGGTCCACTTGAATTCCCTTGTCACTTACCACGAAGCCTAGCAACTTTCCAGATCTTACCCCGAAGGTGCACTTGTTCGGGTTCAACCTCAGCTTGTACAGTTTCAAACGGTCAAACAGTTTCTGCAGATGATCAAGGTGTTCTTCCTCAGTCTGGGACCTAGCGATCATGTCGTCAACATACACTTCTATCTCATGATGGATCATGTCATGAAATAAAGCAACCATGGCACGTTGGTAGGTTGCCCCAGCATTCTTTAGTCCAAAAGGCATGACTTTGTAGCAGAAGGTGCCCCACTGAGTAACAAATGTAGTCTTTTCCATGTCTTCAGGAGCCATCTTGATCTGATTGTAGCCTGAAAAACCATCCATAAAAGAGAACACTTTATGCTGAGCTGTATTATCAACAAGGACATCAATGTGAGGTAGAGGGAAGTCATCCTTGGGGCTGGCCCTGTTCAGATCTCTGTAATCGACACACATTCTGACCTTGCCGTCCTTCTTAGGTACCGGCACCACATTAGCAACCCACTGAGGGTAAGAAGTCACTGCAAGAAACCCGGCATCAAACTGCTTCATAACCTCGGCTTTAATCTTCTCAGACATCTCTGGACGCATACGGCGGACCTTTTGCTTAACCGGAGGGCAATCTTCTTTAGTTGGTAAGTGATGGACCACAATGTCGGTATCTAATCCGGGCATATCTTCGTAGGACCAGGCAAAGATCTCCATATAGTCATGCAGCATCTGAGTCAACCGTTGCTTCACGCTGAGCTCTAGGTTGGCACCAATCTTTACCCCTTTCTTGTCTTCTTCAGTACCCAAGTTTATTATTTCCACTGGCTCTTCATGGGGTTGAATTGCCCTCTCTTCCTGTTGTAACAGTCTTGCAAGTTCACCAGGCACTTCGCAATCATCTTCACCTTCGTCTTCGGCTAAGTTGATCGGATTTTTGAAGTCATAACTGGCAGTAGCAGAGTCGTTACCAGTGAGATCCAGAGTGGATTGAAACCTGTATGAGTGAGTGTGTGTGTAAATACAGCTGTTTTGCAATATGTAAAGAAAGGAAAGAAAAGGAGCGCAAAATTTGAAATGTGAAAAACGTCCAATGCTTTTATTTATGATATATGACAGTGACAAACAAAAGCCCTCATAAACAAAACCACGGTGCCCCGGGTAAGACACCGGGCCATATAGTTTCAAATTATTGTTTATTACAAATCCAAAACAAAGAAGTTCATTACTGGGGAACAAAAGTTATGGGTGTAAAGTCTTTAGCAGTCCAATTGGTCAATCCACCGTCGGTCGTCGGGTAGATCCAGCTATCGAACTCTGACTCTTCCACTTCGTCTTCCTCTCCAATAGCATTCACTTCTGAGTGGGTGATGAGCATAGGAGGTCTTCCAATTCTCGCCTTGCGCACTGCTTTCTGAGCTTCTGTGGTGAAACCCAACCCAAACTTGTTAGTCTTAGGAGTAAGATCAGGGAGCTTGCCCCAGTTTGCACATTCACCTCTTTCGATCACAGCCCGGGCGTCCTTTAAGGAGGCCATCTTCAAAGGAGAAACCTCTTCATCCACTGCTTCTGCTGCTGCCAAGGTTTGTGGCACTTCCTCAAAATGTTGAAAGGGGGTTTCAATGAACTCCCCATCCATTTCTACGTATCTGAAGGAGTTGAGGTGGCTGACCATGTACTCCTCTTCCCCTTGCACCGTTACGATCTTCCCCCTGACCGGGTACTTGAGCTTCTGATGCAACGTGGAGGTCACAGCTCCAGCCTTGTGGATCCACGGGCGACCCAGCAAACAAGAATAGGACGGATGGATGTCCATCACATAGAATTTTGAATTAAATACCTGTGACCCAACCCTGATTGGGATGTCCACCTCACCATGTACCATTCTTTTGGACCCGTCAAAGGCCCGGACAACAATGTTACTTCGTTTGAGCTCTAGACCCTCACAATCCAGCCTATCCAGAGCCTTCTTGGGCAGCACGTTTAATGAAGAACCTGTGTCAACCAGCACATGAGCAAGAGTAGTGCCCCTGCATTCAACAGAGACATGCAGGGCGTCATTATGGTTCTTCCCCTTTGCTGTCAGATCGGCATCAGAGAAACCCAGGCCATTATCAGCGGTTAGGTTGGCCACACAGTCGGTGAACTGGTCAGCAGACGTCTCTTGGGGTACGTGGGCTGTCTTTAAGAAAGCAATCAGAGCTTTGGCGTGGGCCTCTAAACACAGCAGCAGTGACAACATGGAGATTTTAGAGGGGGTGTGCCCCAGCTGTTCTACAATGTTGAAATCACTTTTCTTTATTATCTTGAGGATTTCTTCCATTTCCTGCCTGGAAGCCTCAACAATGGTCTTTGGTGCCTCCGTCCTGGCAGGCACATCAGCAGCAATCCCCTTGTCCCGAGTATCAGATGACTCGGTAGCAGGGGTGGATACTTGGTCAGGGGGAGAAACAGGCACCCTGGCAGGTGTGAAGACCAAAGGCCTATGAATTACCGGAGGAGCAATGTCTGGCGAGAACAGTCTTCCACTACGAGTGACCTTAGCAGGCCCAGTGATGTTGGAGACACCAGCATCAATGTTGAACTCTTGTTTCACACCCAGAACATAAACATCCGCCCCATAGTGCCATGGGACAGCCTTATCAGATTTGTAGGGGATAGGCCCCGGAACAGTAATGGTGATGGGAGCAATCTTGTGAACCGGCAAAATTTGGACAGGCTTCTTTGAAGGAGCCTTGGAAGGGTTGTTGAAGATGGTAACGATCGACACTTCTTCAACAGGAGCAGCAGGAACAACAGTCTTTCTGAACAAAATCTCTCTACTATCTATCAGGTTTTGGACGCCTGACTTCAGTAGGGAACAACCAGCAGGGGAAGCAACACATAGAGGGCAACCTTCACTACATCCCGGAAATAAACCGGCTAGCAACAGGTTCCTCTTGACCGTCAGCAGCGGAGTAGCAACATCATCCACCGAAGCTACATACAAATCCTCCTCAACAGCATTCACTCCATGCTGGGGCATGGGAGCGGTTACAACATTCGGCCTCTCGGGCGCCTCAAACTATATTTCCTTTGCATCAATGAGGTCTTGAACCTTATTCTTTAGGGCCCAACAGTCATCTGTGCTATGCCCCGGGCTATCAGAGTGGTAAGCACAGCGAGCATTTGGATTAAACTTGGGGGATGCAGTATTGGGAAACTTTGGAGCCTCCCTGACAGTCACTAAATTGGTGGATAGCAACTGTGGCAGGATCTGTGATAAGGTCATGCTTAACCGGGTAAACTCTCTCCGGGGTCTTTCAAACCTTTGAGGATTAGTTGGCCGAGGGGCGGCAGCAGGTTTGGCAATCATTACCGCACTGACAGATTGGCGGCGTTCAGGTTGCTCTGGTCTCCGGGAGCTATATACAGCGCTAGCCTCCTTTTTGAAGGGTTTCTTTTCAGTACTGGAGGAGGCAACCTTCTGTATTTTCCCCGATTTTATACCGGCCTCGATCCTTTCAACAGTCAGGATCAGATCAGTAAACCCAGCAGAGGAATTACCAATGAGATGATTGAAAAATGGACCAGATAGGGTCCCTAAAAACATATCTACCAGCTCCCGGTCCGTCAATGGTGGCTGCACCCTGCCAGCCAGGTCTCTCCATTTCTGGGCGTACTCCTTAAAACCTTCACCCGACCCTAGCGACATACCCTGGAGCTGGGTACGCGTAGGAGCGAGGTCGGAATTATATTGATACTGCTTGTAAAAAGCAGTGGCCAGATCCTCCCAGTTACGAATGCTGGTTCCATCCAGCTGATAGAACCATTCGAGGTGAGTCCCTGAAAGACTCTCCTGGAAGAAGTGGATCCAAAGGTTCTTGTCTGTTGTGTAAGGCTGGATCTTCCTTACATAAGAACGGAGATGCATCTTGGGACAGGAAGCCCCGTCATACTTCACAAAGGCAGGTGCCTTGAACTTGTGTGGAATCACCACCCCAGTAGATAACCCCAAGTCTCCGAAATCCAGTCCAGGCACCTGCTGAACTTCCATAGCCTTTAATCTGTCCTCCAGCTGCTTGTACCGGTCTTCAGCAGGAGGGTACTGTTCGTCGTTGAAGTCTGTTTCAGTATCAGAGCCCACAGGAGTAGGGACCTCCCTTTCTTGGTGACTACCTTCCCCCATAGATGGGGTAGTCCTTTCAGCCTCAACCTGTAAGGTGTTCCCGAGTCTGCGCCCAGTGTTAAATAGCACAGTCCTCCTCTTCTTCTTAGTCTTCTTCAGAAGCATGGTCTTCAACTCTTGTTGACCCTGAGCCAAGCCCTTGATCAGCTCCTGAAATTGGGCGTTCTGCGCCTGAAGAGCCTTGATAGATGCCTCAGTTGATGATTCAGGGTTCATGATGCTGAAATAAACAGCGAAGAACAGTAAACAACCTGAAAAGAAGGGTACCTGTGATGCACATGATGAATGATATGTGTTTATGCAATGCATTCAAGAGTTCGAAAATTCAAATTTGTTGTAGACCAAAAGGAACACACGTTATTATTAAGAAAATAATTGTTTAATACATCAAAGCCTCATGGGCAAGAGTACAAAAAAAATCAAATCAATCCCAAAATATGCTGCGCATCCTCTTTGGAGCTATGTAAGTGTTGAGGTTCCTCTCCTCATGCAACAGGCGGGTGAGCTCCAAGACCTTCTTTTCACTGGCACGCAGACTAGTCTCAAGAGAATTCCGCTCTTCCTTAAGCTGGATCCAGCTCTTCTGCATCTCTTCCCAGGATGTGGGCATATCAGGGTGCTGAATAGTGTAGGACACTTCCCCTTCCAAGACAGGCTCTTTGATCACTGGGAGCATATGAGGATAAGGCATCACTAACTTCTGGGAGCGGGCTCGTACCCACTTGAGGTAAGGCTCCAAAGGGATGGAGTTCCTGTGCCCTAGTGTCTTGCTGTCTATCCTACTAGGCATCCTCCAGGCTCTGATAAATCTCTGGCGAAGTCCTTGAGTATCGTTGTCGAAGTCAAAAACTATGTCAGGAATTAACATGTCATGAGGACCATCCCTCCGAGCATAACCAAATTGTCTCCAAACCAGGCATGGGCTATAAGTAATACCTCCTCTGATTCCAAGTAAAGGAACATTAGGATACTCCCCGCAATGATCAATGATAGTGACATCTTCTCTGGACCTAGGGCACCAATGTATATCTGCATGTGTAAGAGTCATCAACCGTTGTGACCATCTCAAACCCCGCTCATTCTTCAGGACTGATTGTGGAAGGTGCGAAATAAACCACCTTCCCAGGAGAGGAGTGCAACACATAAGGACACCTCTTTTTCTCATGGTTCGAGTGTAACATGAATGAAGAATGTCCCCCAGCAACGTAGGTATAGGATTCCTGGACATAAAGATCTGGACAGCACTGATATCAATGAGCTGATCTGGGTTAGGGAACAACACCAAACCATAAACAAGGAGGGCCACAACCTCTTCAAAAGCTTGCAAGTCAAGGGAGTTCCAACATTCATAGGCCTTTTCAAACAGAAACCTGGCTAAGAACCCTTTAATACCACTTCTAACTTCCCAATGTCCCTTGAGGTCAGATGACTGTAGGTGCAAGGCTTTAGCAATCTCTTCAAGCTTAGGTTCCTTTTCTGTACCGTTGAAGGGTAGCTGATCAAGGATGGGGATCTTCAGGAGCCGGGAGAACTCCTCCAATGTAGGTACCAACTGATAGTCCAAGAAGGTGAAACAGTGATGCAGAGGGTCAAAGAATTGGAACAGGACCTTTATCATATCTTCCTCAATGTTGGTGTTGACCAAGCTGATGAGGCTTCCATGCCTTTCACTGAATGAAGAGTTCTCGGGAATCCTGGATATAAGCTCCTTAAGCTGAGGAGGGATCCTTACAAGACTGATTTGAATTGTCTTTCTACGAACAGTTTCCATGTCCTACAAAACAAGAACAAAGATGAAAATTCGAACCCCTGAAATGGTTAGTTAATGCATATGATGCTGGATGATGTCATGATGCTATGATTAAACACACCACAGATATGTACAAAGACAAACATGTAAGGCACACAAGGCACACAAGACAAGCCCTTAAGGTTTAAGGCCAGCATGGGGTCTGGGTAGTACCCTCTTGAAGTTGGTGAGTTCAACCTGTCCTAATCAAAGTAACCGGGTTCTAAGGTTCCCAATATCACGGGATTGCTTTCATTGTTCATCGTTTTGATTTAGCCACTGAACTGGCGACCGAAATATTCCAGGAAAGCAACCCTCAATTGAGTGTAGTATCGAGTATCGACCAACCTCGGACTGCACCAAAGTCAGTTATCTCACTACCCTAAAGAGGCCAAGATGGTTCAATTAAGGTTCCTAAGGTCTGTTGATGCTTCATGACACCACATGGAGGCCCCGTACTCTCCTTGACTGAACTCAAGGGTTACCGGTACACACCAAAGTGCCACATCAATGTAGCAGACTGTTTCAACCATGTCGGTATACCCCGCACAGTTCCCTCACAGCCTTGTTGCTACTTTCTAAGAAGGTATCCCCCAGATCCGGGTTTAGGATCTATAGAACTCCCAAGACGGTCCCACAATTTAAAGCAAGCAAATCAATACAATTGAAAACACAGTTATGAACTAATCCTAAGGTACACCTCACTTTAAGTTTAATTCCCCAGCAGAGTCGCCAATTCTGTGATCGGTGGATCTGGAACTGACTGTTTAACGCTGGTTCGCGAAATGTCGCGGAAGCAAGAGTCGCCACCGTCTTTTATTTTCTCCAAATGGAAAGGACAAAAGCACAGAAAAATTCCTAATAGAGATTGCTCTCGGTTCGGGAGGTAGATTATAGAAAGGGAAGGTGTTAGCACCCTTTCTATCCATGGTTATCCATGGGCTCTTAGATACTTGCTCACTTGTGTTTTCAAAAATGGTTTGTTTGCTTTTCAACTGTGGGTTTTAAAAAGTTTCTTTGAAAATTCCAGTTCGACTCTTGTATCGGTCCTCAAGAGTGTTTGAAAAGTTGCTTTCGAAAGCGTTTTGAAAATGTGTTGGTGTGAAAAGTATTTTTGAATTTGTTTTGAAATCAGAGCAAGTATCTACGAGAACCTACCTACCCTAAGGAATTCGTCTGTGTAAATGTCCTTTAAAGTAGTGCCATCCCACCATTGAGAGGTAGGTAGCACCACCGTTGGAGGTGTTCGGGTCAATTCGAGTTTAGGGACATGGTGATCACCGGAGAAATAGGAAGACACCTTAGAAGCTACCCTCATGCCAGGTTCCCGGATCATGAGGACTTACTAAGACATCCTCTACTCGACGATCACCTTTCGAAGGCAAGGCAACAGTGAGGTGTACCCTAGGGGTGGTGTGTGCGATTTGTGTGTCGTTTTCATTGATAATTTGTCTTGTCATGTTTGTTGTGATCTACGCTTGATTTTATTTTAAGTCCATACATTCTTTCATGCTTATTTAACAGTTAAAAGTTGCGGAAAAATAAATCTAAAGCTATTACAAATGGCGCGGGTCCACATCGCCAAAATTAAACTGGACCCGATTTGACGGAAAATAAAGAAAGCGAATAGAAGTGCGAAAAGTATAAGTTACAACGCTTTGGGAGAGATACATAATGAATTAAGCAATAAAAATAAATATGCGACATTAAATAAATTAAAAACATGGGCGTTGGACCCTTTTGCAAAATATTAAATTACATGAATTAATTAATATTAAAAGAAAACGTTTTTGGTATTTTTGTGTTTTTTAAGATTTAATGAAAAAAAAGATTTAATTAAAATTAAAATGTCAAATCCTAGTTCTAATTATTTTTTAGTTATTAAGAAAATATTGAAATTTTTAACTAAATGAAACCCTAATTTTTATGTACAATTTAATTATGAAAATAAATAAAGTAAATAATATTATTGTGAAAAAGAAATAAAAAAAAGAATAAAATTAACTAAACCTAATTCTACTTCTTTTGGATTTTTTATTATGAAAAGAATTAAAACCTATTTTAACCAAATAATTACATATTAATTTATTTATGAAAATATTAGAACAAAATAATTTATTACATTTTTATCTTTTTCTGGTTTTCAGGCATTTTTGTATATTTGTAAAAAATAATAATTAATTTAATTAAAACAATAAAGAAAATAAAATAAAATAAAAAATGAAATGTAATGAAAATTGCAAACCAGGGGGTTTCAGTCCCAAATTAGGAGGTGTAGGCCTTAGCAATCTGGCCCAACAAGTCCTTGATCTTTTTGACTTTCCTGACTAGCCTGTGGTGCGTTGACTGGGGTTTATGGGTGTCCTTTAATCCCTGCCCTTGATTTGAACGTGCTAGACGCGTGGACGGCTTGAGATGGCAAGCGTATGGTGATCCACAAAGTTACGCCTGCACATGATTTCTAATGGAAAAATAATATGAACATAATACAGACCTGGGGTTCGAACCCAGGTCTTGGATGTTGAAGCGTTAAGCGTTTGCCAGCTGAGCTACGTGGACATTCAAATATATTATGACCAATAAATAACAAAAAGAAAAAACAAAAGCATTAGTGGTTCAGCGCGCGAAATTTAAACGCACGAATCACAGGTTGCCACGCTTCATCGTCCTCTTCATCCCTGTAACACAAACACCAAAAGCAACGGTTTTACACGCGTTGCATTAGACAGGCTATGGAAAAATAGCGACTAGCGCCATGGTGCCCATAAATTGGGCGCGACAGGTGATTCATGTTCGTCCAAGCTTGTCAAATGGAATGGTGATACTGAGGATGTCCAATTTTTCCTCTTTTAAGAATCCCTAAATTGAAGCTCTGGAAACCCTAGAAAACCAGTTATGGCATGATCGTGTATATAGCATAAACATTCAATTAAACATAATGGTTAGTCTCAGAACTTCATAAGGAACATGATTCCATGAAAATAATGCAGTAAAAATGCTTAGAATAGGATGTATGATCATGGAATTTTTCATGTACAGTTCATGCTCGATATACCAGTTCTTGGCGTTTAAGTTGATGTTTTGGATTGGAATCTGTTCAGGAGACCACAAGGAAGCTTTTGGAAAAGGAATTAAGCTTTGAATCGCCCCCTAGCAATGATTTCAGTTTTGAGTTTTATGGAGAAATTTTCAAGTTTGTCTATGGTCTTTGAGCGCAGCATTCAGTGTGTGGGCATTAGGTTTTGACTCAGCACTTATGAGGGAAGGGAATTAGGTCATTAGCTGGCCTTGATCCATGCCCATGAGAGAACTAGTCTTAGGCTTTTCACCATTAACAAACTTTCCCTTTTTTAGGCAAAACCAAGACTTGGTGTACAACCTAACCCTAGCATGAGTTTGTGAGCTGGCACATGATATATGGAAGCTATCCAAATTCAAATGACACTATTCCATTGATTTTTAAATTTTATTTGAATTATTAAAGATTTAAAATGAATTAAATTAATAAAAATTAAATAAAATAGAAAAATCAATGTTTGATCTTGAAATTAATCATGGGACACGTGTGTGGCATGACAAGGCTGAATCAAGTGGAAGAAAGTGGGCCCTTTTGTCAAAAATTGAAGTTTCAAGGATAGTTGACTTTTGCCATTTCACAAAAATTTCCCAACTTCTACAAGGCATAACTTGCTCAATATTTAAGCTTTTCTCATGTTCTGGGAAATTTTGGAAAGGTCTTTGAGTCCTTTAACCAATGCCTTTGGTCCCATGTCATTTTGATTTTCCAATCTCAAGTTATGGCCTTTGACTTAAAGTCTCTTTTTGTTGACTTTTGAAAATGACCTATAATGTTGAAATTGATAACTTTTTGTGAGAGCATTTCTTGGACTTGAAGTATGAAGATGAGTTGTAGGAAATGTCTTTCTCTTCAAAATGAGCTTTGGATGGAATTTTTCTGATAATCCATGTGAAAGTTATGCCCTGGTCAATTTCAGTTGACTTTTTCAACTGTCCAAATAAGGAAACTTTTGCATCTTGATGATTTTCTGAGCCAAATTTTGAGAATCATGATCAAGCATTGATCAAATGATGTTTGTGGCTTCAAAATGATATGTTGACCAAAAATTTGAACTTTTGACTGCCAAATGACCATTTTGCCCTTAGAGTTGACTGTAGTGCAATTTAGGGTTTTGACTGTGCAATTTTGAGCTGAATGCCTTGAAACTTGATATGAGGATGCTTGACCATGTTTGTAAGCATATGAGACTTGATTGAGCCTTTGAACACTTCCTTTTCTTGGTCAGACTCAAAACCCTAGTTTTGATTGTATAGGAGACAGTTGGACTATGCAACCCTTGGGGAAGTTTTATGACTTGGCTTGGCAATTTCTTGAAGAATATGGGAGGGAAAATTTTGGGGTACAACACAATGCAAACAGATAAATATGCAAAGCGGTAAAATAAACACCCAAGAAGAAAACAAACAAGAGCTAGGATCGACTTCGGGATGGACCAGCAAAAGGTCAATCTTTCCCCAGTGAAGTCGCCAGCTAAAACCACACGGCCGGAACCTGTCATCTGGATGTTAATGAAACATCAATGAAGTCGCCACCGAACGTCTTTTATCCCGCCGAAAGGGAAAGGTAAACATCAAGAAAACCTGAAAAGGGAGAAATCACGGTCTTTCGACCGAGAGATCGTGTAAGGGAGTCTGTTACGTGAGGGGAGGTGTTAGCACCCCACATGCCCGTAGTACTCTATGGTATCCACTCTTGTTGTCTAATCTAATGGGTGTGGTCAAATCCTATGTTTATGGCTTCAAACTGAAAAGGGAATGTATGCGAAAGAAAAAAAGAAAATAATGTAGGGAAAATAAAAGTTGTGCTCGGTTGGGCCCTACCCAATGCCTACGTATCCCTTTTAAGGAATCAGAGCAGCCGTAGTTCGGATTATGTATTTTGGTTGGTTTATGTTTTTTAGTTAAGACAACAAAAACAATCAAGATGGCGAAACATCAAATAAAACAATCAAACAAAAGAGATGATAAAACACCGACTAAAATAATAAAGTAACATGTCAAAGATGGTGAGACATCAAATGGTAAAATAACGCACCTAACAGTGACATTGAGAGTCAAAGTTAGATAATCAAACATGTGCGATGGCGAAATATCGGCTTCAAACAAATATGCGATGGAGAAACATTGGCTAAAGGTAACAAAGATATCATGGCAAGGATGGAAAAACATAAATAAATTGGATGACAAAACATCACACCTAACAATGATATTGAGAATCAAAGTAGGATAACAAACATGTGCGATGGTGAAACATCGGCTTCAAACAAATGTGCGATGGCGAAACATCGGCTAAAAGGTAACCAAGAAACCATGGCAAAGATTGCGAAACATCAACAAAACGAATGAGGAAACATCACATCTGACAATGATATTGGGCATTAAAGTAGGATAACAAACATGTGCGATGGAGAAACATCGGCTTCAAAAAAATGTGCGGTGGCGAAAGATCAGATAAAAGATAACAAGGTAGAGATGGCAACACATCAATGAAACAGATGACGAAACATCACACCTAACAATGATATTAAGAATCAATGTAGGATAACAAACATGTGTGATGGCGAAACATCGTCTTCAAACAAATGTGCGATGGAGAAACATCGGCTAAAAGATAACATGGTAGAGATTGATTTGTATCTTTTACTTTGAAGAAGGGTTTGAGTTTATTAGAAATGTCTTATGATTTGCCAAGAAAATAGTTTTTGTTTTAAGATGCAGATGCATAGAAAGGGAAAACAACTAAGGGAAACTAACCTAGTACTATCCCTAGTGTTATCATAAAAAGGTTGACCTTAAGTTTGAGGATAAAGGAAAGTCCTATCATATGTTAGCATACATGGATTCCTACCTTAATCAATTTGTCAAAGAAAGCTTAACAAAACTATCCTATAGGGAACATGCACTGAGAGCAAAGTCGTGATCTCAATTTCTAAGTTGAGTGACTCATCGATCAACAATTAAAAAAGGAAAGCAATAAACATCCTATAGGGAACATGCACTGAGAGCGAAGTCGTGATCTCAATTTCTAATTTGAGTAACTCATTGATCAACAACACAAAAAAGAAAAGCAATAAACATCCTATAGGGAACATGCACTGAGAGCGAAGTCGTGATCTCAATTTCTAAATTGAGTGACTCATCGATCAACAACACAATACATGCATCAGATAAAAACCAGAGGGTCTCCTGACATATATCAGCAACAGAGATCCCATCATGCAATCAGAGAATCATGCAAAATGAAAATGGGAGAAAGGAAGAAGTACAATACCAAACGGATAACTATCTGTAGAAATCAAGCAAGAATAAAATAAACCCAAAGAAACTTCAAGCAAGCTGGCATCAGTAAACAAATTGAGTCAGGAATCTTTTAGATATGAACAAGTCCCAGGGGAAATGTATGGCATTCACAATCATATATATATATATATATATATATATATATATATATATATATATATATATATATATATATATATCCTGCATAAACCATCAAACATGCTAAGCACAAAACAATGCCAGTATAATAGGTTGTGTTTCACAAATAAAGTGAAACACAGAAAAACCTCAAGCCAAAAGTGGCAACTTGCTCAGAGTACCTCGCACATTCAACAACCAAGTTAGTATTCCATAAGGTGAAAAAGTGATAACAACCATGATGGCTTTAGACATGATAAACAAGAAGAAACAAGCATATGCACAGATTAGGTCAAGAAAAGTAGGGGAATGTTGCTCCTTTCTATCACCATGTTGAATTGACAATTGAATGTCAATCAAGGATCATAAGAGCTTGAGAATAATATGGACAAGGATCATGAAAGTCAGTAGCAAACACATTTCAATCATGCACAATTGATTTAAACATAACTTCTTGAATACAATAGGAGATGAAACCTGCATAATGCACTAGATGGTTCAAAATATTCAAACATGAGGCTTCTAAGTGAAATGGCTTGAGAGAAAATGGACAATTCATAACCAAAATGATCATTAGGTTCCCAATTATAGGCCTCACTCAAGTTCATTGGCCATCAAACAAATTGCAACAAAACATGCAAACATAATTGGGTACCTTCACTTCAAAATTATACTAAAAATAGAAACAAGAATCCATAATTCAAACCAAAGATATCTTAACATCTTGGAAGTGTTTAGAAGTCATAATGCAAGCCCTAAGTTCAATAATGATTGAGGAAGAGGCCAAGTGAAGTTCAAAACTCAAGACTAGTTGGCAAAAGTACCAAACTAGACAAGTTTTCAAAATAATTTGTGGAAAAATGTCAAACCAAGTTACATGATTCAAGAAAAATGGTTTTCAAATCCTCAATGCATTTATGAACCCTAATCAATACTTGAATCCTATAGAAAATCCAGGGCATAGTGGTTTTGAAAATGAAACTTGCACCATAAGCAACAAAACCCTAATTTTTGACTTTTTATCTCAAATATTGATTAAATGAGATCAAAATTCAAAAAAATTAAATGAAGACCATGCCAATCATCAAGAAACCCAAAATGTCAGGAAATATATTTTTTCATATTTTTTTGAATTAGGAAAAGTCAAGAAAGAAATTAATATTCAAACAATTATGCAATTAAAAAATATTCACATGTCAAAATGATATTTAAATCAAAAAGTCAGAAGAATGGCCAACCAAAATTATATTCAAATATTAGGTCTGAAAACACACATCCCTGAATTTTTGTAGTTTTTTTTTTTGGATAAAAGGAAAATATAAAGAAACAAAAAAACAAACAATTATATATTGAATTATTATTTAAAGGGCAAGAAAATACAAACCATAACCAAAATCATAAAATGGTCAAAGTAAAAATATATTCATATTTTATGATTAAAAACAAGATTATATGATTTTTTTGGGAATTTTTGAATTAATAGAAGTATTAAAAATAAAAATAAAAACAAACAAATATTACAAATAACCTTTTGAAATTAATTTTTTAATCAAAATTAAGAAAAATGACGAACCAAAGTCATAATCAATCTTCACATTATTTTGTGAGTCTCAAATAATTTTTGTGGATTTTTTAGATCAATAGAACTACTAAAATAAAAATAAACTTTGATGAATTAATTAATTAAACCTAACAATTTTTTAAACCAATAAAATTATTTTAAAAAAAATCCAAAAAAATGTGACAAATACTAGAAAATAATATTGACCTATGGTAATTTGTTTGGAATTTTTGAATGTGTTTTGATCAAAAAACAAAACTAAACAAAATGTCAAATAAAACAAAAATTCAAATAAGCCAAAAAAATTCAAACAGACCAATCAGGATGTGCCACCACATCATCTTCAACCTCTAGACATTCAAAAAACACGCGCATACCTCAGGCTTAGGGCTCACTTTCAGATCAATACAACACGCTCAATTTTGCATCATTTTTGATGAAATCAAAGGCAAATCCAAGTTAGCATGGCAAGGAATACATAGCAATTCGAATCAAATCAAATCATCAACCATATTGTCCACAATCAAGTCATGAATATGAACAAAAACAATCTGAATCGCGAGTTTCAGAACATCCAATCTTGCATAATTCATCAAATTAAACGCTATAAAGCTTCAAAATCATTCCATAGACTTCAAACGACATGATTATGAAATTAAATCGCGCGAGGCATGGCTAGAAATCAGAATTCAAAGTTGAGAATTCAAACCTTTGAGAAAAATAGATCTACTGTCTCCTTCACTCCAGTTGCAATCCAAGCCTCGATCTACAATCCTTATCACTTGGAGAAGAGAATGCGAGAAGAATTGGCCAAAACGCGCAAGGGAGATGGAAGAATCGAAGAAAAATGTAGAACAACAAGCTATGGAGTTTCTGACTTTGATTGATGAAATGAAGCACAAACCCTTCTCACTGAGGCTTGCTTCTCAATATATAGAGCATTAGGAGGAGGGTGGGATAAATTTTTCGCGCTGAAAGCTCTTGGAATCAAAGAAATCTTCTTTTGGCCAAAATCAAGTATGCACATGCACCCTTGAAATCCCTCGTGCGTTGGCTTGCTTTTTTCGTGAATTTTAATCCATTTTCCCTCAGAAAGATATTAGCAACAAGATTAGGACTTAAATCCTTGTATTAAGCTAGTGTTGGTGATTAGGCAACTTCATGCCATTTTTGCAAAACCACGATTTCCCTTCTCATTTTCCCATGTGCAGCTCAAACCTTGGCATGATGGACCTTGTTACATTGCATGTTCACCATGGGCCAAGTTTGAAGTGAAACAAAAGGCCACAAATCAAGTTATCAACAATTTGCAATTTGCATGGCATGCATGAATTCAATGAAAAGTCTCAAAATTCCAAAGTCCACAACTTTCTCATACTTTTGAATTTTGTCACAAATAGCACAATTTGGAAAGGTATTTAAAAAATCCACAATCCTCTAGTTTTGAGTTTATGCAAATTAATCCATTAAGTTCCTCAAAATTTGGCTTGAAGTTCACTAATTTTGAAAAATGACCTATAATTTTGGTGACTTCAAAAGACCATAACTTTTAATTACTTACCAATTTGATTATGAGACCAAAAGGAGATGAAAGATCATTCTCTTAGCTTTCCAAGCATATTTCATTTGCATCTTCTTGATCAAGGGTGAATAAAATATGATTTTTTGAAATTAAGTCCTTATTTTCCAAAATTAGTAACTTTTAGGGTTTCTTCAAGAACAAGCCTCAACCCAAACTTCAATCTCCTTAATCTAATGACCAAAATGGACTTGAAATATGAAAATTACATCCTTGAATTGATGGTTGGCCAAAAATTCCCTTGGTCAACCTTGACTTTGACTGATTTTGACCAAAATGACCATTTTGCCCATCTGAATGAATTGATCCACTTTCCTTCAAAATTGATGATCAAAACTACAAACATATGATCTTCCAAACATATAAAGGCCATGTGAAAAGTTTCACTTCAAAATTCTCAAGAAATCTTGATGAAATCCCAAACCCTAGTTTTGGTCAACACATTAGGAGATTGATGAATTATCTTCAAAACTTCAAATCCTCCGGGCATCTTGACCAATTCCTTGTGCAAAGACCTTTAAAATATCAAAGAAATGTTGTAGCTCTCTAAATCAAGTCTTGTACATTTTTCAATAGCCTTGCTCAACAAAAACCCTAGTTTTGTTGGTGAATCCAAAGAGTGATTTCACTTGTGATCAAACACAAGCTCCAATCTTCTGGGAGTCCAAAGAGATGAATGAAACATCTTGAGACATGTAATAACTTTTGAGCTTGAAAGATCCAAAGGTTTAGATAATAAGATTTTTCTTGAGCAAGTTGTCAATGCAAATAACCTTCAAGGCTTGAGGAAGTCTTGATAACCAAAGTGCTTTGATCTCATCACAATGTATGAATGCAATGCAATATGATATTTATGATGAAACATAAGCCTAACTCAAGAGGGTCAATTTTGGGGTGCAACAAGAGGTTATCCTCGATGTATCTTTAGCATCTTTGAGAATGTCAGGAGTGTCTTTAGCAACATCAACCATGGGAGAGACCACTTCAAAGGCTTAACAAGGAGTCTCAATGTACTCGCCATCCATTTCAACATATTTGAATGAATTTAGATGACTAATCATAAACTCTTCTTCTCCGTATACAGTGATAATTTTCCCCTTGACCGGGTAATTCAGATTTTGATGTAGTGTGGATGTTACCGCACCTGCCCCATGGATCCATGTGCATCCAAGAAGGCAAGAATAAGCAGGACGGATATCTATCACATAGAATGTTGAGTTGAAGACTTGAGACCAAACTTTGATAGGGAGATCAATTTCTCTGTGGACCATTCTCTTTGATCCGTCAAAAGCTCTCACCACGATGTCACTGGGTTTCAGCACCAAACCTTCACAGTCCAACCTATCTGGAGCACCTTTGGGTAAGACATTCAGGGAGGACCCAATATCAACCAACACATGGGCTAAAGTGGTTCCTTTACACTCGATGGAAACATGTAGAGCTTTGTTGTGATTCTTCCCCGCCTAGGTTAAATCAGCATCCGAAAATCCCAAACCATTGTCAGCATTCAAACTGGATACATAATTTTCAAATTGATCAGTCGTAGTTTCTTGAGGGACATGTGCATTTTTCAAGAATTTTATCAGTGCTTGAGCATACGCCTCGAAGAATAGCAACAAAGACAGCATGGGAATCTTTTAGGGTGTTTTCCACAGCTGTTCCACTATCTTGTAATCACTTTTTTTGATAATCTTTAAAATCACTTTTGCGGGCGCCTCCGTCAGGGCAGGATCATCATAGTTTCCTTTCATCGAGTATCAGCAATAGGTTTAACAACAGTAATACGAATGGGTGTAGTAGTGGTTGTCGGAGGTGAAATATCTGGAGAGAAAATCCTCCCCGTCCTAGTAAATTTGCTTGATCCAGTAATGTTTGTAACATCAGCAGTTTCATCTTCAGCAATCCAGGAATCTTGTTTGATACCATGGTAATACACTTTCGTCCCATAATTCCAAGGCACAGCCTTATCGGAAGAGTAGGGGACTAGCCCCGGTGTGGTGATAATTAGTGGAGCTATTCTTTGTTCAACGGGAATCCTAATAGGACCTTTGGAGGTGATCCTAATAGGTTTATTTGAGATAGTAATGATGGACATGTCTTCTTGAGATACATTTTAGGCCAAACTTTTCATATATGGAGTTCTTTCAAATAGAATCTCATGGCTATCCATTAGGTGTTGGACACCTTTCTTTAGCCATTCACAACCATTAATTTGTATAGCACAACAACAACAGTCTTTAAGGCAGCCAGGGAATACCCTGACTTTCAACAAATTCTCTTTAACAGTTTTCAAAGGAGTGGCCAAGTCATTGATGGAGGAAACAAAAAAGGCATTTCAATAGAATTGACACCCTTACCATTATTTGGAATGGGTGTGGTGATCAAGTTGGGAGTTGGCAGAGGGTCGAATTCAATTGTATTGTTATCAATTAGGTCTTGGATTTTGTTCTTTAATGCCCAACAATTGTTGGTATCATGTCTGGGGCTGTTTGAGTGGTAGGCGCATCTTGCATTGTGATTGTATTTTGGTGAGGATGTATTGGGATTTTATGGAGGATCTCTTAGTGAAATGAACTCAGATTTCAGTAAATGTTGTAGGGCTTGTGGTAAGGACATCCCAATCTTGGTGTATTGTCTTGGTGGAGCATTCAGCCTTTGTTGATTAGCTCGTTGTTGTGGTTGTTGAGTAAAATTTAGATTATAAATTAATAGCACACTTACTGACTGATGATGGTCCTTCTTAGCATGGCTCCTTGACCCATACACGACATTAGTTTCCTTTTTTCTAGTAAATCGTTTTTTCACAGCACTTAAGGTGGAGGCCATAAATATTTTCCTGCTTTTAATCCCGTTTTCAACCCTCTCATCAGTTAAGATTGAATCAGTAAATCTGGATGATGAACTTCAAATTAGAAAGTTGAAAAATGGTCCAGTCAATGTCCCCATAAACATGTCTACCAACTCTCTATCAGTTAAAGGTGGATGCACCCTGCCAGCCAGGTCTCTCCATTTTGAGTGTATTCTTTGAAGCCTTCATTTGAACCCATGGTCATTCCTTATTATTGCACCCTAGTTGGTGCAAGATCAGCGTTATATTGATATTGGTGGTAAAGGGTAGTGGCCAAATCCTCCCATGTATGGATGTTAGTCCCTTCCAATTGGTAAATCCACTCCAACTGCGTCCCAGATAGACTTTCTTGAAAAAAGTGCACCTACAGTTTCTTATTAGTGGTATGCGACTAAATTTTGCAGACATAAGATCTTAGGTGAAGCTTCGGACATGAGACACCATCATACTTGGAAAAAACTGGGATCTTGAATTTGTGGGGAATGACTACCCCTGGAACCAAACCCAAGTCACCAAAGTCCAAGCCAGACACAACTTGGATTTCTAAAGCCTTTAGTTTGTCTTCTAACTACTTATATTTGTCGTCGGCCGGTGAATATTGCTCGTCAAAATAATCCTCGTCTTCAGATATTTGATTGTTTCCACCCCTAGCACGGGTGCTCCTAGCATCTTCATCTTGATTCTCATCCTCTTCGGAGGAGTCCTCTTCAATTTGAATTTGTCGAATGGGGCCCTTGAACCATTTCCCCATGTTGATTACAACTTTCTTCTTGGTCTTCTTCGTGACAAGAAGTCTCATCATTTCTTGTTTCCCCTTTGCTAAGTTGAGCAGTCTCTTGAAACTGAGAGTTGTGTGTCTGCAAGTCCTTGACAGTTTGCTTGAGATCCATCTTATACTGAAATAAATAGTAGAAAGATGAGGAAACCTGTTTCGAAAAACCTGCTTATGATATGATGCATGTTATATGTATGCAATGTTTTCAAGGACCTTTAAGATTTAAATTTTCTTAAACAAAAGAGAAAACAAAACATTAATTGCATTAATAAGTTCAACGATTACAAACTTCCTCTTGGGCTTACAATGAAAGAAAAATGATAAAATGAATTTATACAACAAAAGACTCAGGTTTCCTATGGACGCTTCCTCTTTGGATTGATGTAGGCATTCAAGCTTCACTCTTCGTGAAGTCACCTTATGAGCTCCAACATGTTCTTCTCGCTTGTATAGAATTGGGCTTCAAAGGTGTCTCGCTCTCCGTTAAGTTGAATCCATGACCTTTGCAATTCCTCGAGAGTAGTAGGCATGTCAGGATGGAGAATGGTGTATGGAACATCTCCTTCGGCAATAAGCTCCACAATTATTGGTAGGATGGCCACATATGGCATCATGAGGTTTTGAGAGCAAGCTCTCACCCACTTGAGATAAGGTTATAAAGGAATGGAGTTCTTATGCCCCAAAGTTTTGCTATCAATCTTGTTTACCATGCCCCAGGTGTAGCGGTAGAAATGTTTAAGACTAAGACATGGGTTGACTAGACTTGTACAAATCAAAATAAAATCGCCACCACGCTTTATTGTTTCCAAAGGAATGGGAAAAGAGCAAATAACCCAAAAAGAGGGGGAAAGATTCAAGGTAAGGGGGTTGGTTAATTTTTATGAGATAAAACATCATCGTCATTGTCCGTGTGGAAAACATACCTACTACCCATAATCATGAGAAATGAGAATTTGCATCATCTCAAAGTGGAGGATATGGCTTGGATTTTAAAATCAACAATGCCTCACTCAACACCCAAGTTGAAAATATCTCTCTTCACTACATATTGTAGAAGTATAGTTGTTTGCATCACTACAAGGATTGAATAGAGTCTAATCTTTTGAGAAAGGTTTTTAAAATAAGAAAGCCACAGTGGAAAAAATGATTTGAAATGAGATTGATTGACTTTTAGTCTTCTCACAAAAAATGATGTCAAAATATTATTAAGTTGATTGAAGTTTATTCATGAAAATGTTTTTTTGAAAATGCATGGACCTAAGTCTAAGTTTATTATGAAAGTGGTTCAAGTTTCAAAACTAGAGGAGTTTTCAAAAGGAGGAAGAAGATTTTTGAAATTAAAGAGGATGGGAGGAGAAGAAGAGACTATCCTAAAGCATAAGGTAAAAGCTAGGGATAGGAACCATCTAACCAACAAGAAGCCAATACTTGACATTATGAGCCAAGATAGAATTTCCATTCTTTGGATTGAAACCAAGCAAGCAAAGATACTAGACCTCTTGAAAGAACTAGACTTCAAGTGTATTAAGTCTTCACAAAATTGGGTAGAGTAACAGCTGTATACGGGTGAATTCCAGATTACTAACAAAGAATGTAATCACAATAACCTGCACACAAAACAAACAAACAACCCAATGTCTTAAGGTAAACCTCAAGAACTCCAGATAAAATATCAATTAAGGTTACAAAATCTCCAACATAGGCCAAGGTTTCTAATCCTAAGTCCAAGAAGTCCCATACTCCATAATGCCAAGGATAGTAACCAAATAGTCCAAGTGTCATTAAAGTTTTTTATGGTTTATGTTGATTATTAGGTGTCTTAGAAGAAAAAAGAAAAGGCTCAAGTGAGCAAAGATGAAGATAACATGAAATGTAATGCTTAAAGTAAATAGTGCATAAAGCATAAAAAAAATAAAAGGGCATAAAGTAACAACAAAGGGTAAATTAATTATTAGTGATTAGTGGTTAGTTGGATGATCATCTTGAAACTTACATTTGGAACTCATTAGAGGATTGTTAGAACCAAAGCCTCCACACAACAAGTTGAATTTGATTTTTGTCAAGTATATCATCCATTTTGGATCCTCAAAAGTACCATTTAATGATCAATGATGTTTAAGTGATCCACGTTGACCAAAAGTGTTGAAGATCCATTTGAGGATTGGTAGAACCAAAGCCTCCACACAATGAATCTCAAGGTTATTGGATCAAAGAGATCAAATTAACATACTTGGGCTTGCAAACATAGGTTTGGGCCACGAATGATCATTTATTCGAATCGGGCAAAATTTAGCGCTATGTTAAGCAATCGTAAGTGGAGTTATGTAGAAGTCGCACCTATTTTGAGGCCGGTCAATAGCAATATATGCACCATTTGTTTTGAGAAATGATATAGAGATCATGGTCCAATAACACTTAGTGCAATAAGAAAGGAATGAGATGGAGATGGGTGGGGAAGAATATACAAACCATATTTGAATTAAAATTTAATCAAACTATTATTAAAATCATTCATCCATTTTTGTGGAATTTACCTCAACACCATGGATCAAATGATGTTAATAAAGTTCATGATCAAGAATTCAACCCAAGATTTTCTAGGAAATAATCACAAAATAATATTGCATTTTAATATATACATTAAAAAAGGTTTTAGAAATATTTAAAATAGAAATGAGGGATAAAAATATAAACTATGTTCAAATTAATCAAGAAATAAAAAGTAAGACCATATGAAAATCAGAAATGGACTCAAATATTTTTATAAATTTTTTTGGTAATTTTTTAAAGTCAAAAACTATTTTTTAAAATTAAAAGAAATTAGTAAAATAAACCAAAAATGATGAAAAATACCAAAGTCAGAAATAAAAAATAAGTGAGGTAGCCAATATTTGTCACCATATCATTGGATCATTCCATATTTTTTTCAGAATTTAAAAATGCATAAAAGTATTTTTAAACATTTAAAGCAAATCAAATGAATTGGAAATTTATAAAAAAATACCAAAACACAAAATAAAATTGTGAAAAATTTAAAATCAGAAAGAGAAAAATCAAAAATATTTTTCATAATTTTTTCAGATTTTTTGGACTAAAAATGAATTTTCTATGATTTTTTGAAATTTAAAACAATTAAATATAAAAATAAAAAAAGAAAAAAAAAATATGGGCCATGTGATCAATGTCAAAATGCGTTAGTAAACAGATCAAGTGGACCTGGCGCATTGTGCATGTTATGGACTTTAGTGGATAATGCATTGAATTATTAATTAAATCAAATTTCAAAAAATACAAGTGGCGTGCCATCATTGGTTGGAAGATGACACGTTGGTCATCTTTAACCTCCAGCCAATGTGAATTGCAGGTCTCTCAAACTGTAAAATCAGAAGCTCAGACCTATGCCATTTGCTTCGTCTCTTCAAGATGAAGACAACCACACATTTGCGACAAATTTATATAAACTGTAGCTCAAGCAAATTGGAAGGAAAGTTTTGAAAAGGGATTTGAAATTTCGTTTTCAAAATAAGTTTCCAGATGAAAGTAAGTGTTGCAACTAGAACCAGGGAAATGAGAGCATCACAATGATATCAAAGTTTTGAAGAATTAATGAAGGAATATATCTATTGAAGTTGAGTTACAAAGCTTCGAGACTGGACTTCTATGGAGCAATCTAAGGCACGATTCTTGAATGTAATTATATGGTTAGCTTCAGGATAGATCAAGGAAGGTGAATTCATGGAAAAATTGGATTGAAAAAGGCTTGAAAGCATATTTCGAAGTAGCATAATTTTGAGTTATGGAACATGTTTGGAAGGGTGATTCTGGCTATCCAAACTTGAGAAAATGAATGAGGGGTGACCCTCTATTTATAGTGAATCAAATGGAATGTCCAAGCGTGTGAAATGATGAAGTTTGGAGGGAAACCGTGTGAAGTTGCAAACAAGAAAAGTGTGACTTCCAATTTGATCAAAACTCATCCAAAACTCGCGTTTTGTTGTGCTAATCAATTCTGGAACTTCATTAAACATGTTTAGAGGCATAATCGCGTGGAAAAATTGTGATTACAAGCCATAAAAAAGACTTCAAATTCTGACTTATGGGGAAACTTCAGTTCCAAGTTACCAAGTTCAATCCAATGGCATTCTCAGCTCAAGGGGTCTTAAGGCATGATTCTTGATGCTTTAGAAAGATGAGGTTACAAGCTTTGCAATGGAAAAAGAATGGGATCAAATGGATGCTTGATCTGAAAGATGCATTGAGTCAAAGTTGGGGAAAAAAGGTTTGCTTTCCATACTTAGATATATTTCAAGTTTTTCTTCAAAACTGACCTATAATGTTTTGCATCCAAACATGGCCTTCCTCTTGGAATTTTCTCTTGACCCAAAGAGATGGCATGAAATAGACCTCTTAAATGACATTTTGAAACTTTAACCATTCAAAAAATCCAAAAATTGAGAGAGTTATGAATTGTTGTAGTTGGAAAACAATCATGAAATAACCTATAATATTTTGTATCCTTAGGGCATATTCCATCCATCTTCTCATTTTTAATATAACATAAAGCATGAAGTTCACATCCTCAAGATCATTGTGGAAAAAGAATGGGATCAAGGTGATAAAAATTGACCAAGTTATGATCATTTTAAGTCACATATGAGAAATTGGGGGCTCATCTAGAGGACTTGTAATCTTTCTTCATCGTCAAGCTTCTTCCATATGAAAGCTCATTGAAACTTTTGAAGTTATTTGTTGATAACCCTTTTAAGAGAATGGTGTATTTGGAATCACTCAAAAATACCAAAAGATGAGCAAGATATACTTCTTTGAAGTTCAAAACCCTAGCTCCTAGATCAAGAAAATGCTTTGAGGAACCTTGACAATTTTGAACAAACTTCTTGTACCAACACAAATGTTTTGTAAATAGAAGTTGTTAAGGATGAAAAATGAGAATTCATATCCACCAAAACTACTTCCATATCTTTAGAATTTAGAGAAATATGCACTTGTGATCAATGGGAACAAGGCCTTGTCCAAGCATGATAACTCCTTCAATGAAACCCTTGTACTTTTGGATCAATCTTGATATCTTGGAATGTAGAGAACCAAAATAACCTTGCCATGCCATTTCCTCCAAAAAAATATCCAATGGTGAGGTTTGAACTTCTCAATATTTATTGACTAGGGCATGGAAATAAACTTATGAATGATATTTGTGATTGTTAACATATTTTCAACATGTTGGGATAATTTAATTGATGTTTTGATGCATATACTGATGATTACCATGGCTAGAGTTTAAGAAGCCATTTTGGGGCTTTTCTGTACTGGTGAAATTAGGTCAAGAAAATGATGCCATGATACTCGTGAGATCAAGACGAGTTGATTGGTGTCTTTAGAATTCATTTATCATGCGTTGTATGGATTTTGGAGGATTGCAAGGTTATGGCTATGGAGCTTTGTCTGTAGGTATAGATCGGATACCTAAGTCGACGGACAGGGAAGAAGATGATGATTTGTCACCATCCCAGTGTCCAATTTGAATAATCGCGCGTTTTTCAGTCCATCCACTTTGTTTTATATATTATGCTTTAATGTTATTATTATTTCAACTAAGCAGCGTAGCACAGATGGCCAGGGCAAGCGTGGAATGAGTGGAAGGACCTGGGTTCGATCCCAGGTCCCAGCATTTTCTTTATTTTCTTAACATACAATTACAGATTCCATACAGTCCAAAGCCAGACTTCCATCATGCACCGCACTGATCTAGCCACTGGATCGTTGCCAGTACAGATCCAACGTTCCAATCAAGGAGAGACCATGGTGCACCTTCCAAGCGTGCCAGCACATAATCAAGCGCAGGAGTGGGCCTGGCCATAATGGGCCTAACAAAATTCAGAAACACCCCCCCCCCCCCCCTGGGTTGCTCATTCAGGCCCAAGTCCTACTTTTTTTTTTTTTTTTAATTTTTTTTCTTATTATTTGTTAAATACATCTTTTTTTAATAACATAAAAAAAAATCATATTTTTCATTTAATCAAAAATCATAAAAAACATCAAAAATATTTTTTTTATAAAAAATATTTTATTAATTAATTAGTTTAATTAAAATTAGGTTATTTAATGCCTTTTTATTATAATTCAAAATAATTAGAATTAGGGTTTAATTTTATACTTAACCTAATTTTTCCTTAACAATAACATAAATATTTTCTCGATTTAGATTTCTAGGTTGTCTAATTATTTCTCGCATTTAATTTACCGCGCGTTTTTTAATTTCCCTTTTTTGTATTATTATTTGTAACTGCTCCAAGGTTATAATAGATTTAAATAGGATTTTAATTCCGCATTTTATTTTCAGTCAAAAATAATTATGTATCTACCCAAAGCCATGTAATAATTAGGACTCTAACTTCTCTCATTTTAATTTCCGCAAATTATAAACTGCCTAGATGTATGTATAGGATTGTATGGAAATACAAACTGAAATTAAAACAGTAGAAAACCCTAATTGTGCAAAGATAATTAATTGAAAAATACACTTGCACATGCTCACTCCTAGGGTTTACTCCACTCCGGTTGCCTTCGGTAAACGGTCATGAAGTATAGGAAATGTTAGGGGTTGTCCTCTAGTCTCAAAAGATCTAAAATGACCCAATCGGATGTTGCCTCGAAAATAGATCTTTAAGCCTTTAGGATGATTACTAAAATTTCCTAACATTACTTTTGTGATCGTATTTGTCCCATTCAAACGTCCCTTAACACTATAACGACGGTGCTACCTATTCCTTAATAGTAGGATACCGCTGTATAAAGGAAAACGAACATTCATTTACGAGTAAGTAGATTATCTCCTAGGTACTTGCTCAAACAAAACTTTTCACACAAACACTTTTCAAAACAATTTTCAAAACAACTTCATCACACTCTTGAGGACTGATTCAAGGGTTATCACGAAGTAAAACTTTTCAAAACAAGCACACACAAGCAATTTCAAAAAATGAGCAAGTACTTAAGAGCCCATGGAAAACCATGGATAGAAAGGGTGCTAACACTTTCCCTTTCTGTAATCTACTCCCCCTTACTCAGAAATCTTGAAAAAGGTTTTTTTTCTGTTCTTTTCCCTTTTCCTTTGTTGGATGAAATAAAAGTCGGTGGCTACTCTTGCTTACCGCAACATTTGCGAATACAAACGTAAAACCAGTATTAACATTCGATTCTGCCACCGTATCACACCGGCGAACCAAAAGAGTTCGGGAAAAATTAGGGATATATACAAAAATTGTACACCCAGCAAGTCAAAAACCTGAAGAGGCGACTTGGGTAAAAAAGAGTATCCTGGTGGACTGAAAACCCAAAAGGGAAGTCCAGGTAAAAGTTAGGGATTAAAGCGTACGACTATGTCCCATCATCTTGTCTTTCGTCTATCAGTAGAATACAACATGATCAACATCTACTTAAAACCCCAGGAGTTTGGATGACACTCAATCCATCCACAAAATCTCCCCAGATACTTTCTCCAGCAAGTATAGAGGCAGGGGCATCCTCCTAAAAAGTCCCTGCCATATCCTCAGCTTACGGCCTAATGAGGTCAGGTGTTCTTATATCCCCGGCGGAGCAAGAATCTTCAACTACTGCTCCGACATCTAGAAAATTCCCCAGTGAAGTCGTCTAACTTTTTGGGTTCCCCAACAGAATTCCTTAAAGATCCCCAAGCAGATTACGGAGTTTCCTTCCCCAACAGAGTTTATTTCCCTAACAACGGAAATCTGTCTCTTAGCATCTCAACTTCAACAAAATTTGAAGACCTACATTTCTTCATCCCCAACAGCAATTAGGGATTTATTTTCCCTAGTTCAACAATACCGCAATAGAACGACTGACACGTTCATACATTGCATTCATACATCACTTTACAAAAGTCATAGCATATGCAGTACGAATGCATATATCACAATATCATTTTTTTAGAACATCAATTGGACTTCATGCATCTTGACATTGCATACAGCTAAACCTTTATCTTTTCAGGTAAAGTTTATACACAGACGAATATCATCAATTATTTACATGACCAGACGAATTTTGGTACTCTGTTGAGGTAGCAATCGTCAAAGATTCCTTCATTATCTGTCGAGGTAGCAATCGTCCAATATTCCTTCATTATCGGTTAAGGTAGCAATCGTTAAAGATTCCTTCATTATCTGTTGAGGTAGAAATCGTCCAAGATTCCTTCATTATCTATTGAGGTAGCAATCGTCCAAGATTCCTTCATTATCTGTTGAGGTAGTAATCGTACAAGATTCCTTCATTATCTATTGAAGTAGCAATCGTCCAAGCTCCCTTCATTATTTATTGAGGTAGCAATCATCCAAGATTCCATCATTATCTGTTGAGGTAGAAATCGTCCAAGATTCCTTCATTATCTATTGAGGTAGCAATCGTCCAAGATTCCTTTATTATTTGTTGAGGTAGCAATCGTCCAATATTCCTTTATTATCTGTTGAGGTAGCAATCGTCCAAGATTACTTCATCATTTGCTGAGGTAGCAATCGTCCAAGATTCCTTCATTATCTATTGAGGTAGCAATCGTCCAAGATTCCTTCATTATCTGCTAAGATAGAAATCATCCAAGATTCCTTCATTATCTGTTGAGGTAGCAATCTTCCAAGATTCCTTCATTATCTGTTGAGGTAGAAATCGTCCAAGATTCCTTCATTATTTGTTGAGGTAGAAACGTCCAAGATTCCTTCATTATATGTCAAGGTAGAAATCGTCCAAGATTCCTTCATTATCTGTTGAGGTAGCAATCGTTAAAGATTCCTTCATTATTTGTTGAGGTAGCAATCATCAAAGATTCCTTCATTATCTGTCGACGTAGCAATCGTCCAAGATTCCTTAATTATCGGTTGAGGTAGTAATCTTCAAAGATTCCTTCATTATCTGTTGATGTAGCAATCATCATAGATTCCTCCATATAACCCTCCAGAGGCAGTCCAACACGGACTCATCCTAAAATGGCCCTACACAGGTTTCTTCTGATACATTTCCAGATAGCATTTAATTTCATTCCCCCCAGCAAATTACTTTGAAACCTGGATTTCAACCCGAAAAAAAGCAAACTTTCATCTCTCTAGTCGAGAGATAACTCCTCGGTAGAGCCTTGGACAACTGAAGTTCCTAGACTTTATTCCCCACAGAGTTTTCCTCAAGCAGGAGAACAACAGAAATCAACATTCCCCAGCGGACTTCTCCTTAGACAGCAGGAATAGGAATCCCCATAAAGAGACCTCTTATGAAGTCAGCATCTACTTTGGATGGCATCTTTAAGCCCATCTCAGATAACTCTCATTCATCTTCTCCAAATAGAATCTTTAAGTTCATTACCTACAGAATCAACCATCACATCATCGAGTGCAAATTTCTGGACACTCTAGTGTCCAATCATCTTCCACCTTCAGATCACGAAAGGCAAACAATCAAATCTAATTCCTCAGGTTTAAGAAGATTTAACAGGGGCAGCTGTTGTACCCCAAAATATTCCCTCTCATATTTTTACAAGATTTTTCTCTTACATAGGTGATTACAAACACTTGACCAAAGAAAAAATAAAAATTTTAAAGATAAATAACGAGTCTTCGATTGGCATTTGGACAGGAGTCTTCGATTGGCCTTGAGACAAGGTCTTTCGATTGGCATGTCAAAGGGTTTTTCGATTGGCATCTTGACAGTTTTTGATGGGGCATTTAAATCCTTTGATACAAGCTTCACACACTAGTCTTTGATTTGGAATTTGACACTCTTCAATCATGCTTTGATTAGTAAGCTTCGATTAGGTGTTTGGAACCCTTCGATCAAGCTTTGGTCCGCAAGTCTTCGATTGAGCGCATGACCCCCTTCGATCAAGTTTAACTCACAAAAGCTTTAAATCAAAAGGCTCCCTCTCCAACGGGCCTTCGGTTGACAAAACAAAAGCCCTTTTCGACTTGCCTTCAGCGCACAACGAAAAAGGATTCTTTTGACTTGCCTTTGATGCACAAGGCAAGAACCCCCTACAAGTGTGTTTCGATTCATCAGGCCAAAATCCCCTTCATTCTTTCTTTGGATTCACTAAGTCAAAGGCTCCTTTCAACTTGCCTTCAATGCACAAGGCCAAGACTCCTTAACACAGTTTCTGCACTATGGCACATAATATAGCCCCTTCGAAAGAGCATTCCAAAAGTCCAGTGGAAGGACATAGATTAGGGAGTCATTTGAAGAAGGCACAAAGCATGCATATGGTCCCTTCAAAAGAACACACAAATTGGTTTAAAACGAAGAATACACAAAGTGACCATTTGAAGGACACTTTAATGGGAAACACATATTGTTATCTAAAAAGGGGGTCTGGTCGAAGGATGGATCTAGGTTGTCAAAACGAAAGAAAAATATTCAAAGAGGCCTTCTGGCCCAAAATCCAACATACTACCAGTTTCAAACTAACGTGTACAAGCACATTCATGCCAAAGGAAGCTTTGATTGACCAGAATGAAGTCTTTCGATTGGACCCAATCGAAAGAGTTATAAGAATGAAACCAGAGCCATTCGAAGGAGGCCACTCAAGACCAATCAAAGGCCATGGCTGGAAGGTATTCGAAGGAATGAAGTATGTCCAGGTTCATCCCAAGCTTTCAATTCCCATCAAGTTGGAGGCCCAAAAAACAACTCAGAGCAAGCTAGCAGAAACGCATGATTGGATCAAATATGGCAAGTTTTCATGCAAAAATCAAATCAAATCTCTCCCTCATGATGAGCAAATATTTGATACACAAATGTTGACCTAAATATTTTCCTATATAAACCCAACACACTCAGATGCATGGACGACATCATATGCGCAACCTGCTTCACTAAAAAAAAACTCCACAAAACTTTTAAATTATTTCAAGTTTTTCTGAGGACAGTGCAGTCACATTCAATCCAATTCCAGAAGCCATCCCCAATCATCACACAAGCCCAGTGCATCCCAAAACACCCCCACGGTAATAACCGGTTTTGTATATTTCTTTTATTCAAACTTGTTGAAATATGTATTGTTGATCCATTTAATGCATGCATATATGTTTGTGATAATGATTAGAAAAGGTCTGATGTTTTGAATGAGGGCTTAAGTGCTGAAATTGCAGGTTACCATGGCTAGAGGTTTCCGAAACATATCACTTTCGAAATCCATGGTACAAACCATTGCAGATCGAAACAACCCCATATTCGGGTTCAAGGGCTAATTTCGTATGGAATAGTTCTTTCTTGTTTGGTTTTGAAACTAACAAACTTGCAGGATTTAATATTAGTTTCCTTCCCTTTGATTGAACATCTAGCTTAGACGGTAATGGAAGGTGTGCGCTGGATGAAGGACCTGGGTTAGAATCCCATGTCAGGCATTTTTGTTTTCTTTCTAACATGTCTGTTTGCAGATCCAGATTGAAAACCACCTTCTTCCCAGAATCGAAGGATAGTTTCCTTCATTGGGTTGAAGGATAACCATCATCCTCTGGATCTAAAGTTGTGCTCGCTTGGGCCATACCCCAGTGCCTACGTATCCCTTTTAACTAATCAAAGCAGCCGTAGTTCGGCGCATATATTTTGGTGGGTTTGTGATTTTTAGTTAAGAAGATAAAAGCAACAATCAAGATGGAAAAACATCAGATAGAACAACAAAAATGTCAACATGATGATAAAATAGCAAGAAGAGATGACAAGACATCGCATGGAAACACAAGCTCAGATAAGGCAATAAAATACCAGCATGATAGAAAAATATCCGACAAGATGATGAAACATTACCTAACAATGATATTGAAAATCAAAGTAGGACAACAAACATGTGCGATGACGAAACACCGGCTAAAAGAATGTGTGATGGCGAAACATCGTCTAAGAGATAGGAAGATAACATGTTAAAGATGGCGAAAATTTTAATAAACCAGAGGACAAAACATCACACCTAACAATGATATTGATAATCAAGGTAGGGTAACAAACATGTGCGATAGCGAAACATCGGCTTCAAACAAATATGCGATGACGAAACATCGGCTAAAAGATAACAACATGTCATGTTAAAGATGGTGAAACATCAATAAACCAAATGATAAAACATCACACCTAACAATGATATTGAGAATCAAAGTAGGATAACAAACATGTGCGACAGCGAAACATCAGCTTCAAACAAATATGCGATGGCGAAACATCGGCTAAAAGATAACAACATGTCATGGTAAAGATGGAAAAACACCAACCCGACAAAGTTTATAATAAAACAGGAAGGCGCACAAGCAATTAAGATTGGTTTGTATTTTTTACCTTGAAAAAGGATTTAAGTTCATTATAGATGTTTTATGATTTTCCAAGAAAAAGAAGTTTTAGTTTTAAGATGCAATATGCAAAGAAAAAGAAAACAACTAAGGGAGACTATCCTAATCTATAGCCCTAATGTTATCATACAATGGATGATCCTAAAGTTGAGGATGAAAGAGGGAATATTTTCTACCCTAAGTTATCATGCATGGTTACCTATCCTAATGTCTAGCTCGCGAACTAAACATGTACGAGCGATCCTAAAGGAGCATGGTGGGGTGTGCCAACTCAAAATATACACACAAATATGAAATCAAGCAAACAAACCAGAATGCTCAAAAGAGAAAACCTAGAGATCCTATCTAAGTTAGCATACCTAAGAAAGTCTAACAAAACTATTCTATGGGGAACAGGCAATGAGAGCGAAGTCGTGATCTCAATTTCTAAATTGAGTGACTCAGCGATCAATAATTAAAGAAAATAATAACAATCCTATAGGGAACATGCACTGAGAGTGAAGTCGTGATCTCAATTTCTAAATTGAGTGACTCATTGATCAATAATTCAGGAAAACAATAACAATCCTATAGGGAACATGCACTGAGAGTGAAGTCGTGATCTCAATTTATAAATTGAGTGACTCATCAATCAACAATTAAGGAAGTAAACACAAACACAACACATATAGCAAACAAAAGTGCAAAATTAATGTTACAGGTCTTTAAAGAAAACAGAGGGCCTCCTGACAAATATCAGCAACAGAGGTCCCATCATGCAATAGAAAGCAATAAAGAACTGAAACACTAAAAAGGAAATAGTGCAATACCAAATGGATAACTATCCGTAGCAACTGAGCAAGAAGAAAAAGAAACCCATAGAACTTCAAGCAAGCTAGCATCAGTAGATAAATCAAGTTAGAAATTATGCCATCAAAATGTAAGCACAAAGGCTTTCAAATATGAGCATATCCCACAAGTGATGTACAACAATCATAATCACATATATATCCTACAAAGACTACCAAATATGCCAAGCACAAGAGTGGTGCAAGCATAGCCAATTGTGTTCCATAAATAAAGTGGAACACTGCAGCCTTAAGTCAATAATGGAAAACTTTTCTCAGAGTACCTCGCACATTCAACAGACAAATTAGTGTTCTCACAGATAAAATGATGAATCACGTAAGGGATGGATGATGACACAATAAGGCAATGGGAAAACATGATATCAAATATCATAGCATTAGACATGAGAAAACACCAAGTAGGCATAGGCAACAATTTGGTCAAAACTGAAAGAATGTTGCTCATTTTATCACCATGTTGAATTGACAAGTGAATATCAATCAAAGATTAAAAGAGCTAGAGAAGAATACAATCAAAAGACTTTAGAAGTCAGTAGCAAATATTTCATATCCATACTCATTCATTTCATCATGGTTCACAAGCATAACAAAGAGCGGCACCACAAAAAATGTATCACAAAGCTTGGATCACAAGTTAGCAAGGAAAAGAATTCAAACAAAAAAACAAAGTTAGAAGCCTTAAACCATTCAAAGACTTGAAATCAATCTCTTAACATGCTTATGAGGATATGATCAAAATTAAAATGTGGATTCTAATACATGTTGCACAAGTGCATTCAATATACCTCAAATATTCAAAAGGAAAGAAGAAGGGAACATCAAATTCATATATGGATGAAATTAGTTTAAGCATTAAGGGTCAAGTAATCTCAAGTATTTATGATACTATCCTTGATGTATCATCCCTCATCATGTTATCATAGGTCATTTGATGACCTCAAGGCAAAAATTTAAAATTCAAAGCAAAAACAAGAAGTGAATCATTATTTAGGAGGCATGTGTAAAAAAAAGGCTCATAAACCAATTATGGGAAACCAAGAGGATTGACTTGAATTGGTGTGTGGAAAAAGGAGCAACATGATCATTTAGTGTCAAATTACAGGCCTCACACAAGTTCATTAGCCATCAAACAAATTGCAAAAAGATATGCAACATAAATTGGGCACTTTCACATTGAAAATTCATCAAAAATAGAAAGGGGCTTCAATAATTCAAACCAAAATTTCCATAGAATCTTTGAGATGTGTAGAAGTCAGGAAGCAAGTGTTAAGTTCATGTATATATGAGGAGGGGGTCAAACAAGCTTCAAACATCAAAACTAGTTGACCAAAGTGTCAAACTAGACAAGTTTTCAAAATGATTTGAGGAAAAATATCAAACCAAGTCAATTAATTCAATAAAAATCACTTTTAGATTCTCAATCCATCTGTGAACTTCAGACAAGATCTAAATTCAATTGAATACTCAAGGTATGTTGATTTTGAAATGAAAACTTGCTAAGCAACAAAACCCTAATTATTTGGAAATTAATCTTAAAAATTGATTAATTAGGATCAAACTCCAAACAATTCAAAACAAAGATACATCAAACATGAGGAAACTCAAAAGGTTAGGGGAACCATTTTTTTACATTTTTAAACCAAAAGGAAATTCAAAATTTAGCAATTTTTTAATTGATTAAATAATTTATCAATTATTTAATCAACAAAATGGAATTATGATCAAAACACAAAGCACATGCCAAAATAATTGTACTATGATTCCCCTAATCCAAACAAGCTTTCATGAATTTTCCCATAATTTTTTCATTAAAAAAATTGTCAAAAAAAAAATCAAATATCAACAAACAATTAATTAGTCATACAAATTTTAAAAATCAATCAAAACATTTTTAAAATTTCCAAGAAAATTATACAAAGTCAGAAATATTATTTTTAAGTTCCTTGAATTTTTTTCATAATTTTTTGATTAAGAAAAATATGAAAAGAAAAATTATGAAACAAAAATAAACCAAATTAATTTCTCAAATTAATTTTCTGATCAAAAATAAGAAAAATTCCAAACAAATTTCAGAATCAAATTCTAAATAATTTTAGGAGTCTAAAACATTTTTGTGGAATTTTTCCATATTAAGAGCAAGGTTAAAATAATTGACAAAAACAACAGAATCAATTTAAACCAATTAATTAATTAATCTTCTAAAAGAAATAAATTCTAAAATAAAATTCATAGTCCTAAAAAGGACTAATCAAAGTGTCCAAAATATTTTTCACATGATTTTTGTACAAAGGAAAAGTCAGAAACAAAAAATAACAAAAAAAAAAGTATGCAAAAATCAATTAAACAAAATTAATTAATGCATGAATTTTTTCAACAATCAAAATATTTTTAAAAAGTCCAAAAAAAAGTATGACAAATACATAAATTAATATTAGCCTATGGTAATTTTTTTAGAATTTTTGAAGACGTTTTGATCACAAAATAAAATAAGAGAAAATCAATTAAAATCAAATAATATGAAATGCATTAAAACTTCAAATAAACAAATCAGAGCGTGCCACCTCACTTCGTCTTCAACCTCCAGCATATCAAAATGTGTACAACAAAACAGGTCACGAGCCTATATTCAGATCCATCAACCGCGCTCGTTTCTCAACCAAAATCCATGATCCAAAGCATAAATTAAAGCTGAAGTTACCATCTATCTCATGATTATCATAAAATTCTCAATGGACAAGGGATCTAAAAGAAATACGCGCGCGAAGTTACTAAAAAAATGAAGTGCAGAGGTTGCAGAAAATGAATATAACACGATTCAAGCTTCAATCAAGTGAACCAAGTACATCAGACCTATAGTCTAGCCAGCTAATACATCATGAACATGGAATGATTCATCAAATCATGCTAAACAAAGCAAATCGAAGTTCAAAAATCTCACCTCAATGTAAAACTGGAAACCTTGATTCCTCAATTACAGAAGCCAACAAACTCCATGATCTTAATCTACACACTTTAAGGAAGATGAATCCACAGGAAATTTGATGAATGCGCGAAGAAGATGAGAGAATCTAAGAAAACTTCAACAAGAGCAGAAAAAGCTCAAATCCATATTTATGATAATTGGAGTGTGTATGTCCTAAAATAAGGCTTGCAATACATTATATAGTATGAGTAGAGAAGGTTAGAAGAGGAAATTGGTCCTCAAAACTGTTAGAGGGTCGGATTGGAAAAAAATGGCCCGGAATTGAGTGATTATGGGCTTCTACGTTTTGCTTGTGCATTGCTCCTTATTTCTTGCATTTTGTGTGCCAAATACCATCAGGAAGAAAGCCTCAAATCTACAAGTCCTGACTTGTAAAGGAGAATGAGTATTGATCAATTGGCCCTTCTTGGCAACTTTGAGCATTTTGAATGCAAGCAAGTTCTATGGCCCATGGGGCACGAAATGGTGAGTGTAATGGGCCTCAGCATGTCACAAACTGGTCATGGGCTTGATTATAAACAAAAATTCGGCTGGAACTCGAGTTCTCAAGAAATTGCATTTGCTTGCTTGGCCAAAATTTAATAAAATGCCTCAAAATTTCAAAGCCCATAACTTGCTCATATTTTTGAATTTTGACACAAATGAGCACTCTTTGGAAAGGTCTTACAATGATCTTCAACCCTGTGTCAATTGGCCTCACATTTGATTCCATTGAGTCCTTCAAAATATGGTATGAAAATCACAAATTTTGAGAAATGACCCATAATTTTGTGACTTCCAAGCTTCATAACTTACCACCACTTCATGCATTGTTCTCAAAAATGGAATCATGTGAAAGAACTCCTTATTATATTTCCAAGCATTCTTCATTTGCATTTTTTTGATCAAAGATGAATAAAATATGAATTTTCAAAGTTTGATACTCATTTTCCAAATTTAGAAACTTTTTGGATTTCTTCATGAACAAGTTTCAATCCAAACCTAAATCTTCTTGATCTAATGATTAAAATGGACTTGAAAAATGAAAAGTACACCCTTAAATTGATGGTTGTCCAAAAGTTCACTTGGTCAACCTTGACTTTGACTGATTCTGGCCAAAATGGTCATTTTGCCCCTTTAAATCAATTGATCCACTTCCCTTCAAAATTGATGATCAAGATTTCAAACATATGATCTTACAAATATATAGAGGCCATGTATAAAGTTTCATCTCTAAATCCTCAAGAGAACCTGATGAAATCCCAAATTGGTCAACACCTTAGGAGAATGATGAATCATCTTCAAAACTTCAAATCCTCTGGATATCTTGGCCAATTTCTTACACAAAGATATCTACAATGTCAATGAGGTGTTGTGGCTTCAAAATCAAGACTTGCTCATGCATCAATAGCCTTAATCAACCAAAACCCTAATTTTGATTGATGAATCAAAAGGATGTGATTATCCTTATAATCAACACAATCTTCAATCTTCTGATGATTCAATGAAGTGGGTGAGCTATCTTAGGATATGTGAATCCTTTAGGCTAGAAAGATCCAGAGGTTTAAATAATAAGGCTCTCTTTGAGAAACTTGTCGACACAATCAACCTCCAAAGCTTGAGAAAGACCTGATAAACAGAATATTTTGATCCCATCATTTTGTATAAATGTAATGCAATATGATGTTTATGACGGAACATAAGCTTGAATCAAGAGGGTAAATTTTGGGATGCAACAGCTGCCCCTATTCAATTATCTTTAACTGGATAAGTGATAAAAGCGAAAGCCTTCGGGCGTTCAGAGTTGAAGATGATTGAATATGAAAGAACCCGGAAATTTACTCTTGAAAAAGAAGCAGAAAAAACCCCAAGACATGCATTAGAATGAAGCTGTAACGCTGATTTTAATAAAAATGAGGCAAAACCAAAGCTTAGAAGAATAGATGAAACTAAACCTCCGCAAAAATGTGTCAGGGCAAAACCGGACCACAAAAGGGTGAGATAAGACTCAAACCAAAGAGAATAGGCGAAAATAATAAAAGTGCAATAAACAAATAACAGCAACGACACTATCCTCTTTATATATACAATAATAAACAACAATCTTTAATAACAAATTAAAACAAGTTTATCAATAGCACAAAACATGTTACGGTTTTTTCATAAAAACATATTATTTATTTTCCTATTTAAAATAATAACAATAACAATTTTCTTTTCTTTAATAATAAGACTTCTTTTTTCAAAAATAATAAATGGACCATAAAGAACTTAATGGGCTTGTAAATTGCACACCCCCTTTCTCTGTTTGCTTATTTAAAAAAAAATGGGCCAAATTGAATTTTAATATATATGCATCCTCACCTCTTATTTTATTAATAACAACAAATTAAATGGGCTTGATTAATTTAATAACTAAAAACAACTTAAATTTAAGTTGGCTTTATGGATTAAGGACTTAATACTTTACTTGAAGTAATTTTTCATTTTCGAATCGCATGGGCCATTGGCCAACATGTTTCATGAATGGGTTCACGGATACACGAGTCTTTCTGATTTAGAAATCCCCACTTTCCTGAATTAAAATACACCCCCTAGTTGGATAAAATGGACCATCAGATACTGTTGTACCATCTTTAATTGAGTATTTCTTCAATTTTAATCTCGAAAAATGAAATCATCGAGGTAGGACAAATTTGGGGTACGAAAAATAAACCTAATTCATTTTATTAATTAATTTAATTTCTTTTATTAAACTAATTTAGGTTTAGTTTTATTAGATCAACTTAGGCTAATTATTTATTTTCTTTCTCTTTATTAGTTTAATTAAGGTTAAACCCTTTCATTAAAAACTCAAACATAATTTTCTTTTCTTTTATATCATCTTTATATTCTTGTATATTTTTTATTGTTATTCATTATTCAATATGGTTGTAATAGTAATTAGGTTTTAATCACTTTCATCCCCCATTTGTGACTTGTATCCACATCCCCTAAATGATGTAATAGTGTAGAACTTTAAATTTCCGCAATTTATCACTTTCAATATCTAGTAATTAGGATTTGTATAGAAATACATAAAATAAACAAGTAGAAAACTCTAAATTCAAAGACAAAAAGCATGAAAAACAAACACTTTGCACACTTGCACTTTAGGGTTAACCTACACTTGTTGCCTTCAATAAAAATAGTCATGTCCCTCGAATGTGGATAATTTAGCAATGACCCTCAAATACAAGATTGTAGTCCCTTGATGACCCTTTGATATTGCCTTCGATAAACGATCTTAGACCCTTACGACAAATTTCTAAGGTATCCTAAAATGTTTCCTTCAATGATTGTACGACGACCCACGTCTGTCCTTTCACATCCAATGATATGGTTGTTTACTAACTAATAGTAAGACAAGACTATCTAAAGGAGGAGGAAAAAACAAAGACTTTTTGAGTAGGTAGAACGCTCGTAGTTGCTTGCTCACAAATAAAACCATCTTCACACTTACACTTCCAAAACATCTTTCCAAAAACAAACATATCTTTGAACTATTTTCAAAACCAACACTTTGTATACATTGTCGCAGAAACGGGAATCATTACAAATTTTTCCAAAACAAAGGAATTTTCAAATTATTTTCAAACTTACACAAAACACAAAAACATTTACAAAATCATTTCAAAGTGATCTAGCAACTAATAGCCCATAGATAACTATGGATGAAAAGGGTGCTAACACCTTCCCTTTTCATAACCTACCCCCCGAACTCAAAAAAAATTTCAAAAGGTCTTTCCTGTTCTTTTCACCCTTTCCTTTATTGGATAAAAGAAAAGTAGGTGGAGACTCTTGCTATCTGCAACAATTGCGATAAAACGCAAAACATCCAAGTCATTTTTCCCAATGTATTACATCGGTGAAAGGTATCGGATCAAGAATAGGCACTTTGAGAAACTTAGAGAATTCTTCCATTGTGGGCACCAACTGATAATCTTGGAAAGTAAAACATTGGTTCTTTGGATTAAAGAACTAGAAAAGAACGCTCATCATGTCTTCCTGAAAGCCAGTAGTAACCAAACGGAGTAGATGACCATGTCTCTTGGTGAACTGAGAATTGTCAGGAACTTATGAGACTAACTCCTTAAGTTGAGAAGGTATCCTCATGAAGTTGATTCGAATGGTATTCCTATGACTGGAAGCCATGACCCTGCAACACAAAACAACGATAAATCCCCTAGATCCTTGAAATTGTTAGTCATGATATGATGATGTTATGATGTTATGATAACATGTTCAAATAGATAAATCAAACACAAGCAAAGCACACAAGGCCTTAGGTTCAGGCTTGAATGGGGTTTCTACGTAAGTACCCTCTTGAAGTTTTGTTGGCTCAACCTGTCCTAAAGAAGTAACAGGGTTCTAGGGATCTCAATATCATTGATCTTTCCCACAAGTTTCGTCTAGCTCAGCAACTAACTTGTCACCAACCAAAAATCGAGAGTCAAATCTCAATGAGTGTAGTATCGAGTATCAACCAACTTCACATTGCACCAAAGCCGACTATCTCACTACCTTCTAATGGCTAAGTTGGGTCAATTAAGGTTCTAAGGTCAGTTAGTGCTTATGACACCACGCGGCAACCTAGTATGCTCCTCGACTGTGTCGCACTAACGTAGCCATCATCTCAACCATATTGATATATGCCGTATAGTTTTCATGATCTATTGTTACTTACCTAAAATGTTCCCCAGATCCGGGTATAGGATCCTTGCAAGAAATAAAACCCAAACAACCCTTTAAAAGTAAAGCAGACAAATCAAACAAAGAAAGCATTTAAAAGTGATCTAACTCTATGGTAACTCCACTTTTTTTTCCCCAACAGAGTCGCCAGTTCTGTAATACGGTGGGAGAACTGACTTGTTTTTGCATTTTATCGCAAATGTTGTAGATAGAAAGAGTCGCCACTGACTTTTCTTTTATCCAATAAGGAAAGGGTGAAAAGAACAAGAAAGACCTTCGAGATTTTCTAAGTTCGAGGGGTAGGATATGAAAAGGGAAGGTGTTAGCATCCTTTTCATCTGTAGTTATCTACGGGCTCTTAATCGCTAGCTCACTTTGTTTGAAATGCTTTTGCGTGTATGTTGAAAATATTTTGAAAATGCCTAAGTGCGAAAAACTTTGTAATAATTCTCGTATCAGTTGAGAATGCATACAAAGTATTTGTTTTAAAAAATATTTCAGAGAAAAGTGTTGGTGTGAAAAGATGTTTTTTGTGAGTATGCGATTACGAGCTATCTACCTACTCGAATGTATTTCGTGTTATTTTCCTCCTCCTTAGATAGTGTTATCCTACCATTAGTTAGTAGGAATCCATATCATCGGATGTGAAGGGACAGGCACGGGTCATCATACAGTCATAAAGGAAACTCGTGGGGCGCTTTAGCAATTTATCATAAGGGACTAAGATCGTTTACCGAAGGCAGCACCGAAGTGTCATCGAGGGACTACGATCTTTTGTATCGGAGGGACTTTGCTAAAGTGTCCCCACGTTCTAGGGACATGATTGTATTCCTTGAAGGCAACAAATGAGGTTACCTTAGAGGTGAGTGTATGAATAGTGATTCTTCAGTTATTTTATCTTGGATTTAGGGTTTTCTACATTTCTTTTTAGATCTTACCATATAATCCTATTGAACTAGACAGTTATAAGGAAAGTAGTAAATTGCATAAATTAAAAGTCCTACGCTATTACAGAGCTTCGGGGAAGGGGGTACAAACCACAAAAATTGGGGGAAATAGAAAGCAAATAAAACCCTAGTTAAACTATTACATTCTGTAGCAATTACATAATAGGAAAAACTAATGCGAAAATAGTATAGGGAGCGAAGATTGTAAAATGAGAGGAAATTTATTTGACAAAAAATACTTGATGATTAACCTAACGTCTAATTAATTTTAATTGATTAAAAAAAGTCATGTAATTAAACTAGGCAACCCCTAAAATCTAAGTCGATTTTAATTTGAGAAAGAAAACCTAAAAGAAGTAAATTAGGGTTTCTTAATTAAGACCTAAAATTAATTAAAATCTAAAAATTAATTAACCTAAAAATTAAATTAACCTAAAAATTAAATGAACCTAAAAAATTAAATTAACCTAAAATTAGGGTTTTGTTAGAAAAGGTTTTGAAAAAAGGTTTCTGAAAGAGTGAGAAACATAGGATTAGAAAAAATAACCAAATGAGTAGGGGTGGGTGTTGAACCCACGCCCTCAATAGTTTCTAGCAGCATGCTCACCACTAGCCCAGGCGCGTACCTGTACTAGGATATGTATCCAACATGTTTTATAATCAACCTGCAAAAATATGAGAAATATGAAAAAAAATTGCAAAATCGGGGATCGAACCCATGACCTGAGAGAGGAATGACTTAGCGCACGCGTTTTAACCAATGGGGTGGTGATACATCCATTAATACAACTGAAACAATAAATATATATTATATTACCAAATATGTTGACTGGAGAAGTGCCGGAGCCCTAGCTTCGGTCGTCTTCTCCAGTAACCTGTTTTTTAAAACCTGCAAAAAAGCCAAACGTTAACGATCTAACAATGTCCTCCCCCCCTAAAACAGAGGTTGTGAATTCAATTGGTTCATTTTTGAAGGCTAATTTGTCCTAGTTTTTGAGGTTTGGTAAAAATAACATGAATCGGTTTGATCATAGTCGTTCATGATGTTATACCCCAATTTTTTCCCTTAATATCCCTCATCATCTCATATTATCAATGCACCGATATCACGCATTAGGGTTTGGATTTTTTTTTCTACTTTATCTTATTTTTAAGTTTTCTCTTGAAGGATCACCAAACACCCCGATTTTGTGTATTGTATATATGTGTTTTATATTTTTAGTGACTTCTAACCAAAATCGGGAAAAATGTCTTGTTTATTCTATTTCTTTTAGAAGATGGGGTTTCAGATCAAGGAGTTCAGGTGATGGTTCTCCAATTAGGGTTGTGGTTTGTTCAGGAAAAATATGGTTCTCAAAAGCCTATGTTTCAGAGTGGTGATCTATAATCTTAGGTCACGCTATCCTCAAGCTTTATACAACATGGTTAAGGCGAGTTTGGTGGCTTAATTCTCAAGACTCTTTGAGATAGGTTTGTGTGTTTATTTCCATGCCTTCTTCGACGTCTCGAGTTCATATGTGATTAAGAGTGCCTCGGGTTGTGAAAGCGATCTAGTTCACGAGTTAATTCGAAGTTGTCAGACCAAAAGTCAACATTTGCAAGTTTGAGTTCAAATAATCATAACTTCTTCATTATTCAATATTTTGGAGCTATTCTTCGAGCATATGAATCTCATTGGCATTATCTCTAACTTATCTTTACAAATCGAGAGTTGATTATGTGTAGGGGACATCAAAAGTTTGAGTACATTAGAGGTTGTTTTGAGGATTTTGGCCTATTTACAAGTGACTTTCGTCTAATTTTCAAATATCATAATTCTTTCATTCTTCATCATATCGGGTTAATTCTCTTTGCATGGTACACTTCAAGATGTTATCTGCAAGTTTACTTCAGGGATCGAAAGCGAATTGGGTTTAGAAGGCCATGAAATTTAATGAAACATTACAGGTCACTTTTGGGGGGCTTAATAGTTGTTTTGACCTATAATTCTCATTTATGCCATGGTTGCTCGTTTGGTATGATTTCTTGCATTGAGGTTCTAGGCACTAAGTTCTTGAACATTTATTTTGTTCAAAACATTTGATTCCAGTTAAGATGGGAATATAATGCAAGAGAACTACATGGAATTCAAAATAAAAATTCAATTTCATTCATGTAATTTATTTTTACTTCAAAGAAATTCAAGGTACCTCCACATTAATAATACATTTAATTTTAGAGAAGGGTTTGATTTGTTGAAGGTAGTTCATTTGAATTGAGTTTACAAAAGATTGATTTTTTATGCTACAATATCTAAGTTCCTAGGAGATAAGCTTCAAGAGTTCTATGTTGCAAGCCAAGCTTTCTTCTTCCCATGTTGATTCGGTTTCCCCTTTATTTCTTCAAGAAATCCCATTTTTTATTTAAACTCCATTGCTAGCCACGACTTCTTCTTCTCCAATAATTCCTCTCCATGCCAATAACACCACGTTGCACATGAAACAAAGAAAAGGAAATTATGATTAGTGATCATCAAGAACATAAACACTTGGACATAAACAAAAATTTCTAAATAAAGTTTTCTTTTCAATCTCATCATTAGGGTTTATTGCAAGGAATCATAAATTTAGGGGGATGCATACAATCATGTTCAATCCCAACAAAAGGCCTCATTTGTTACTTAACAATAATCAGAATTTTGGTTTAATCATAGGCCCATAACTCCCATTGCAAATCATAAAAAAAGGCATTTGTTTTTGGTTCAAAAAAGGAGGTCCAAAGCATAATTGCAAACTCAGTAAAGTCCAGCATCACATTCACAGCATATCAGTAAAAGGCCACAAAATAATTGTTATAGTTTGCAGCAAAAACAAAGTCAGATATCACAAAGCCCAATATGGAAGCATCAACAAAGGCCTGCTATCACAACTCATGGATATAGTATATCAACAAAATAACAAGAACAAGATCTCAAAAAGGAAGGCCCATTACAAATTCGTTCAAAGCCTGATAGCAAATAGAATTCAAGCAAAGCCTGTTAACAGGTCACAAGTTCCAATCACAGACACCACAATTTTCATCAGGCTATATACACATTCAATCGGCATAGAAACGGAGGAAGACTGTTCATCAAAAAAAACAAGAAAAGTTATACATCTAAAAAAGTAGAAACCCTAAAAACTGATTTCATCATCATCTTCCAAAAAAAACGCAAACCCTCCAGAAATTTTCTTTTCAGAAATTCCAAGTGCTAATTACAAAGAAAGAGAAGAGAAAAAGTTTGCAAGAAGAGATAAGAGCAATCTCACCTAAAAGAGGCCAGAAATTTCAACCATCGCGCCAGAAAATTCAACCACCGCACCGGAATCCTTTTCCTCCACCGTTCTTCTCCCTTTCTCTTTTAAAAGGTTGGTATTCCTTCAAAAAAAACCAAATCCTCCCTCTATTTGTTATTCTGTGTTGATATTTTTTGTTTAGACTCAAGACCTTTACCAAACTCTTTTGTAGATCTTATAAAACTAGATAAGCTTTTGAGAAAAATGATTTGAGATTCGAGTAGAGGAAGAGAATCTGAGTAAAACAATATTAAAAAAAATTCAAAACGGACATTTTTCGTGATAGCGCCACCGCACCAGTCACAGGTCACCACTGCGAGTACTTCTTCTCCACCGTCTCTCTTTCCTCTCTGGCCCCACATAACACATGTTGTTCTTCTGTTTGGTTTGTTTTATAAATAAAAAATAAAAAAATGACTTCATGATGATTTATGATGAGACATCAAATGAGAGATGAGTACATTTTGAAAAATTGAAAAAAGTTAATGTTGTTATTTTGGAAACATAAACAACATGGTTTACTGGGAAAAAATTGTCTCTTCCTCTCTAATACCTCGATCGCCGCGTCAGACTGTTATTGGAGGAAAAGTGGTCCTCTAACACTTGTCCTCATCTGAGAAGATGATACAAGTTTTAATTCTATGTGTGCTTGTTCATTATGTTATTGTGCACCTCTCATTATGGGTCATAGATCCCACATAAAAATACCTAGTGACTTGATTTGATGGCTACAGATTTTCCTGCTTTAATTTCTTTTTACTATTTTGGTTTTAATCTCAAAAAAATCATTTTAAACGCAATTTTCATCCAAAAATTCTAAAAATATTCACAAAATTTATTTATCTCATTTCAGACTTAATGTATTTTTTCTGGAATTTAATTTTGATTATTTTTATTTTTAATCATTTTTCACTTATTTGAGTGGTTATAATTAGTTTAAAAATATTTTTCTATTTTCAAAAATTACCAAAAAATTGTAAAAATATTTGAGATAATTTCTGATTTTTCTATGGTTTATTTTAATTTTTATTTGAAATTTTGAATATAGTTTCTATTTTTCCTTTTATTTTCATTTAAAAAACAATTTCAAAAAAACATTTTCTCATTCTATTAAATATAATTTGATTTTTGTATATATTCTGACTGATTTTGAGTTATGAGAATCTTAATCATGGGCTTCATTAACATCATTGGATCTTGAGTATTGAGTTTAACTCCACCAAAATAAACGAATGATTTTAATGATAGCTTGATTTTAATTCTTACCTACTTCCTCTTCATCTTATTTCTTATTAACTTTTCTTGTGCTATAAGTTTCATGAGTGTGATTTCTATCACATCTCTAATTGTTTAGTACATACATTGCTATTGAGCAGCCTCAAAATAGGTGCAACTTCTACATAAGTCCACTTACGATTGCTTAACATGGCACTAAAATTTGTCCCGATTCGAGAAATGATCACTCGTGGGCTAAACCTATATTTGCAAGCCCAAGTATGTTTAATTTGAAACCTTTGATCCAATAACCTTTCCGTTCGTTGTTAGGAGGCTTTGGTCTTACCAATCCTCTAATGAACCATCATAAATTTTGGTCTAAGTGAATCATTTAAACATCATTGATCATTTGTTGTTGCCTCGAGAATTTGAAATGAGTGATATACTTAACAAAAAGAAAATGAAACTTGTTGTTGAGAGGCTTTGATTTTATCAATCTTATAATGAGTTTTCAAATGCAAGTTTCAAGATGGTCGTTCAACAAACCTCTAATTTGTAACTCATTAACAATTGACTTTTATTTTATGCTTTTACTTTACGCCTGTACTTTTACGCAGCACTTATCTTAGCATTTTCATTTCATGCTATTTTCATCTTTGCTCACTTGAGCATTTATCTTTATGTCATTTTGTTTTGCTCACTTGAGCTTTTCATTTTCTTTTTGAAGATACTTAATAACCAAATTGAACAATAAAAAAGCCTTTAAGATTACATGGACTATTTGGTTACTATTCTTAGCATTATGGAGTTATGGATCTTTTAGACTTAGGATTAGGCGTTGACTACCCTTGAGACTTGGTGACTTCTATTATAATTTTGTCTAGAGTTCTTGGGGTTTACCTCGAGACATTTGGTTATTTCTTTTATTTGTGTGCAGGTTATTCTGATTATATGATTGTCTATGATTGGGAATTCATCTGTATACAGACGTTACTCTGCCCAATTTTTGTGAAGACTTAATACATTTAAAGTTTGGTATTCTTAAGAGGTTTAATATCATTGCTTATTTGGTTTCAAATCCAAACGATGGGAATTCTACATTTACTCATTGTGTCAAGTGTTGGCTTCTTGTTGGTTAGACGGTTCTTTTCCCTAGCTTTTACCTTATGCTTTAGGATAGTCCTTTCATTTCCTCCAACCTTCTTTAAATTCAAAAATCTTCTCCCTCTTTTCCAAAACTATTCTTGTTTTCTAAACTTTAATCGCTTTCATAATAAAATTGGACTTATGTCCATGCATTTTCAACATGTTTTTCATAATAAACTTGAAAAGAAGTTCTCCCAAGTCACTCTTGCTGATATGCCCATGATCTTCTTGTGTTTCTCAAATAGTTAGAGTTCGTACCAATTGATGTATGGTGCGATGTTGGGCATGTAATCCCATTTTCCCCAGTCAAATCTTGGGTCATATTTTTCTCCAGGTTGATTATTTTGGTTTCGGGTTTGCATGGTTTGAAACGTCTATCCCAGATTCCCCAGTGAGGTATTCGCTCATACAATGGAAGCTCTTTCTCGCTTTGTGTGTTGAGGTGGAATCATTTGCAAAACATTGCTCTTTGCAGTGATGGCATTATTGTTGTTGTTTGTTTCCCAGGCAACTAGACAAAGGCAGTATCTTTTCTAAGTAGTGTTGAGTTTGATTTATAATCCCCACAATTTTGACTTCTTGATGTAATGTTTGACTTCTTAGATCCCCAAGTAAATTCGAGATAATTCTTCTCTCTGAAAGTTTTTATCCCCATATGGTTTCATAATTTCTCCTCAAAGAAGTTTCTGTGATCATCACTCTTGGTATTGAAGAATGTATTTTGGGCTTCACTAGATGAAATGGTGTTGAACTCCCTGATGAAGTCAGCACAATATCCCTAGTTGATGTCTCAACGATGTGGTTTTCATCTTCCCTAGTGAAGTCAGTATTATAATCTCTAGTGGAAGTCTAGACGATGAGACATTGTTTTTCCCATTGAAGTCTGTGGGATATTCCCCGGTGAAGCCTGAAGGAGGATGTTATATCCCTGCATATGTACTGATTTATTTGTTTTGTTGTGATTATTTTCAAGCCATGTATCTTCCCACCGGATTTATGCCCTTAAATAGGAATTTGTTTCCTTGGTTGGTGCTTACTTTCTTATGAAATTTTTCATCCTGGATGTGATTTAGCCGAGTGTTGACTTTACCCAGGCTGGTTTTGTCTGGTTATTCCCAAGTGTTATGTGTCTGTGTTATCAGCATATACATGATAACATTCTTACATTCATACGTACATCATGCATAACTAAATTTAAAATTCATTGCTCATCTACATTCATTAACATTTTGTTGGCATATTTCCCTATTTTACAGAGTTATGTTACCCTCTCTCTAATAGAGTGTTAACCTTAAGCAAAAAGTGTATATCCTTTCAATTTTCCAACTGAGTTATCCCTCGTGGAAGAATTTTTATTTAGCCTTTCTATTCAGCTCATTATCTGGATGGAACGTAGTCCCTTTTGAGTTTATTTCTCATCAGGTATTATCTTGGCTGACTGTTTCGCTCCAGTTTATTTCTGGTTTGGATCAGTGGTCCTCAGAAACATTATTATTATGAGTTCTACAGGATTTAGGCCTGAGTTCTAAAATGTGCATTTATTTTTCACGAGAAGACTTTATATCCTCGGCAGGATTACATGACACTTCCTCAGAGAAGTCACATTTCTTTGTCCAACAATTTTCTTATAACAGCAAATGGTAGGTCTCTTTATTTGAGCAACATGTACTTCCCCAGTAAGTATGTTAATGCCAGAGAAGATTTGTTACTCCAATGAATGGTAGTCTCGTAATTATGGGAGATAGTTCGTTGTTGATATTTATTACTCCGATGAATGGTAGTCTCGTCATTATGGGAGATAGTTTGTTGTTGAGATTTGTTACTCTAATGAATGGTAGTCTCGTCATCATGGGAGATAGTTCATTATTGAGATTTGTTACTCCGATTAATGGTAGTATAATCATTATGGGATATAGTTAGTTGTTGAGATTTATTACTCCAATGAATGGTAGTCTCGTCATTATCGAAGATAGTTCATTGTTGAGATTTGTTGCTCCGATGAATGGCAGTCTCGTCATTATGGGAGATAGTTCGTTATTGAGATTTGTTACTCCGATGAATGGTAGTCTCGTCATTATGGGAGATAGTTTGTTGTTTAGATTTGTGACTCCTATGAATGGTAGTCTCGTCATTATGGTAGATAGTTCGTTATTGAGCTTTGTTGCTCCGATGAATGGTATTCTCGTCATTATGGGAGATAGTTCGTTGTTGAGATTTGTTACTCCGATGAATGGTAGTCTCTTCATTATGGGAGATAGTTCGTTGTTAAGATTTGTTACTCCTATGAATGGTAGTCGCGTCATTATGGGAGATATTTCGTTATTGAGATTTGTTTCTCCGATGAATAGTAGTCTCGTCATTATGAGAGATAGTTCATTGTTGAGATTTATTACTCCTATGAATGGTAGTCTTGTCATTATGGGAGATAGTTCGTTGTTGAGATTTATTGCTCCGATGAATGGTAGTCTCGTCATTATGTGAGATAGTTTGTTATTGAGATTTGTTACTCTGATGGATGGTAATCTCGTCATTATGGGAGATAGTTCGTCGTTCAGATTCACTTTTCTCTAAAGAAATTCATATGTTCCAGTCATAAGTATTGATGATAATCATTTGTTGCCTACCCTAATATTGGTATTTACCGGTATTATCTTACCACTTCTTGTCCCTGTGGGTCGACGATACTTTTTTGCTATCTTCTCAGTGAATGGATAGTTTGTAGTTATCTGTCGATTGTTATCATCCTTTACTTTTCTCCTCAATATTTGAGTTGATCATGCTTTATCTCTTCCTTGGGATTTACCCCAATAGAGTCGAGTCTCTTGCTCACCAGTGATTTACTTTTCCTGGCCGGATTTTCTTTTGATTCTTTATTTGTTTGCTTCCCCAGTGGTGTCATGTGTCACCTTTGAATTTGTTTGTTTACATGCATGATCATAATCATTTCATAGTATCTTAGGGACAAAAATAGGGCTTGTTTTATATTTAAGTATCTTTAATCGTGTCAACACGAAGATTTTAACCTTCGTATCTCCGGATAGAAGACACTTAAATAAGGGCAGTTGTTATACCCCCTCATCCCCTAAGAAAGGTCACATTTTCGGGGCTTAATAGTTGTTTTGACCTATAATTCTCATTTATGCCATGGTTGCTCGTTTGAGATGATTTCTTGCATTGAGGTTTTAGGCACCAAGTTCTTGAACATTTATTTTTGTTCAAAACATTTGATTCCAGTTAAGATGGGAAGATAATGCAAGAGAACTACACGGAACTCAAAATACAAATTCAATTTCTTTCATGTAATATATTTTGAATTCAAAGGTTCATCCAAAATTTGCAAGGCCTATTCCATGATGTTCAAGAGATTCCTAGGATTCCAATTCAAATGAAGGAAAATTCCTGTGATCATTAGTTTGGAAATCACAAATTTAAGCTCATTCAATTCAAGAGTTCTTTGGCTAAATATTCTAAAAAGATACACCATTTATGGTCCAATAATTCCTAAACTGATAAGCTTAAATTTTCAAGCAAATTCACACCATTTCATCCATCAATTCAAGATATTACAAGCCATTCAACTTTGATTTTACATCAACTCTTTTGTACAAATTTCTTATCATTTCCAACCCACAAGAATATGCTAAGAATATTTGTGATTCAAATTTAATCATCCAAAGAAATTCAAGGTACCTCCACATTAATAATACATTTAATTTGAGAGAATGGTTTGATTTGTTGAAGGGAGTTCATTTGAATTGAGTTTGCATTGCAAAATATTGAATTCTTATGTGACGATATCTAAGTTCCTAAAAGATAAGCTTCAAGATTTCTATGTTGCAAGCCAAGCTTTCTTCTTCCTGTGTTGATTCTGTTTCCCCTTTGTTTCTTCTAGCAATACAATTTTTCATCTTCAAACTCCATTTCTAGCCACGATTTCTTCATCTCCAATAATTCCTCTCCATGCCAATAACACCATGTTGCACATGAAATAAAGAAAAGGAAATCATGATTAGTGATCATCAAGAACATAAATACTTGGTCATAAACAAAAATTTCTAAAGAAAGTTTTCTTTTCAATCTCATCATTAGGGTTTGTTGCAAGGAATCATAAATTTATGGGGATGCATACAATCATGTTCAATCCCAACAAAAGGCCTCATTTGTTACTTAAAAATAATCAAAATTTTGGTTTAATCATAGGCCCATAACTCCCATTGCAAATCACAAAAAAAGGCATTTGTTTTTTGTTCACAAAAGGATGTCCAAAGTAGAATTCCAAACTCAGTAAAGTCCAGTATCACATTCACAACTGTTGTACCCCAAAAATTTTCCTCTCATTTCATCAACATTTTCTCACCACAAGACCCTTGGAGCTCAAGATCAAGTTAGGGTTTGCTCTTCTCAAGACTCCTCCTTGCACTGTTGACCCAAATTAGGGTTTGAGTTTGCACAAAGATGTTTTGACCTAAAATGCCCAAAGTGACTTTCATGCTTCATGTTGGACTCACAATTTTATCCATACCAAGTTTCAAGCCTTGATTCCAATCTTTGCCCAGTCAATTGGACAGTTGACCTAAAAATCAGTTGTATTGGGGAAAAAGTCAACTATGGCCAATTGACAGTCAAACCTCATGATTTTTGACCCACATCAACATATTTAACTCATATGAACCATTTGGTCAAGTTTGGATCACAATTCCACAAGAAATTTGATCAGATCACCAAAAGGGCAAAATGGTCATTTTTAGGGTTTTGATTGCACAAAGGCAATTTTTGACTGTTTGACCTAACCAATGGCAAACCAAGTTCACATATGGACTCAAGGACTCAATGGCATTGTCTTGACACATTCAACAAGTTCAAAAGATCTCAAATGCACAGGATTGACAGATGAATTTTCCAATCAACTGATCAAAATTTGACTGTATACTGAAAAGTCAAACTTTGACTTTTTGGTCAAAATCAAGTGCCAAGATTCATTTTTCATCAAGACATGTCAAATTATGAAACTTGTTCATCAAGAAATCCAAAATTGCAAATTAGGGTTTAAAATGAAGAAATTTCATAACTTAGAAATTTTCTAAGTTATGAAATTTCCTTATTTTTTCCTAACTTTGTCCCATTTTTTCACCAAGATGCAAATGGATTCAAACAAAACTCAAAACATGAAAGTTGTAGTACATTGCAAAATCTACAACTTTGATTCACAAAGTTTTCTCAAAGGAAGCTTGTAGCTCAAGTTATGATTTTTGTAACAAGGGTGCAAAACATTTTTAACTTAGAGAAATTTTGACCTATTCTAGGCAGGATTTTTGTCCAACTTCATGGCCATTTTTCACATGGTTCCACTTGGAGTTTCAATTTGCATTACAAATATGGATTGTAGTACACATTCCAAGCTTTCCAAATTGTCAAAGAACTTATCAAACACCCTTGTGGTTAGGGAGAATCGAATTTGCAAAGATGGGCAAAAGTCACTTTTGTTCATACCCAAATACATGTTCATAACATTGGCATTTTCAAGTCAGCAGGGTTTGTGATGGTTTGCATGCCTCTAAACCTCTTCACACTCAATAATTAAATGCCTAACCATTGTGCTAAGATTTTATTTTGTTCATTTGGTCATTACATGCAAGATTAATCTTTAAATGAAAAAAGCATATTTGCCATTTTGGAAAAGATGCACTTTATGTCAAATTCAAAATCCAAGAGGCATGGGCCAGATCTTTGAGGCTAGCATTTGTACACAAATCCCTCTGATCAAGAAGGATATATGCAGCATAGTTTAGGGCATTGCAGACGCCTGTATGGAAACTTGCATTTTCTTACTTCAAAAACAAGAAAATTGGCAAACTGACTCCAAGTTCTCATTTCCTGTAAACACCAACCAAAACAAAGTTTGTAAACACTTTCCATACATCAAACCAAGCTTGAAACACGACCAAACCATCCCTCATACCTCCCAATACTCAGAATCTCTGTTTTGTTACAAAACAGGGCAAGTTCTGCAACTTGACCTCTATAGAACAATCCACTCGTGCGTTTTTGCCAAAACCAGTTCCAATACATTCCATATCATCCACTGAAATTATCCCAAGCATTGAATCCAAGCTGTAACATCCTTAACATCGTTTGCCATTTTTGCTTTCAAGTTGTGCAGGTGGACTTCAATAGCACGATACAGGCAGTTTCAGAGCAAGCTAAGCATAGGAGAAGCATCCTTGGACTTCAGGCAAGCTGTACCAAAGCTCAAACTCCATTGAAGATACCTCCATTACTGTACACGACTCAAGCTGAAACAGGTAAAAACATGAACTTCTATCTCTCAATATAGGAAGAGTTAGGCTTAGGTTTGTGAAGAAAACATGTTCTACTCATAGCCCTGAAGCCATCCATATACTTACTTTTCATTTATATTGAGTGTGCTGTGAGAATTTTGGCCATGAACATTGAAGAAAAATTAGGTCAGAAATTGGGGATGAAGAAATTATCCCCCGTTTCTTAGAGTTAGGTCAAGTTTTTTACATGTTTGAACTCGTGATTTAATGCTCTACATTGTTTATGTTATGAGTTTTGGCTAAAAATCAAGGAATCAGGAGTTAGTGTTGAATAAGGAAGGGCGCGCGTTTTCTATTTCAAATGGCTGGAGGTTGAAGACAGAGTTGACTTGGGCTGGGCCTGAGTCAACTTGTTTTTTGCACCCTTTTTCTCATTTTGCACCCCCCTAGCCCATTGAGTGAAATCTTTATCATTTTTGATTTTTTCTTTTTTGTTCTGACTTATTATTTTTTGCTCAAATATAAAAAATATTAAAAATATTTTTCATCCATTTTTGCATTTATTTGGCATTTATTTGGTTTTATTTAGTATATATATATATATATATATATATATATATATATATATATATATATATATATATATATATATATATATATATATATATATATATATATATATATATATATATATATATATATATATATATATATATATATATATATATATATATATATATATATATATATATATATATATATATATATATATATATATATATATATATATATATATATATATATAAGTATAATACTTTTTATTTAAAACACTAAAAAATAATACAAAAATATATTTTTCAGTCATTATTTTTTTATTTACACTTTGAAAACATTTTCTAAAAAATATACTTTTTGTAAATATTTAATATTTTACTCTTGTATATATTTAATATATTTAATATATAATATAAATACTTGTATATATTTATTAGAATACTTAGGATAAAACATGAAAATAATACATTTTTATTTTTATTAATATATGATATCAAAAATACTTTTTTACAAAATACTTTTTATTTTTGTATAAATTAATAAATATTGTATATAATTAATAAATAATTGTTATTTATTCAAAAATTAGGGTTTTGCCCTAAATAACAAAAATATCCAAAAATTGACTTTTTATTTTTTTGTTTATATTTTATATTGAAAAATACTTTTACATACATAAAAAACCATCTTTGTGCATAATACATTTTGCATATTTATTTATTTAATTATTGTACAATTAAATAATTTGTACATTCAATATGGATGTAATAGCTTTAGATTTAATTTCTTGTCAAATATCCCCCCATTCAAACATTTGTACCCCCATCCCTATAATCATGTTGTAATAATTTAGGACTTTAAATTCCCGCATTTAAAAGCTTTCAAATTATGCCATGGTAGACCTAGGGTTTGTATGCAAATCAAATAACAAATAGCTTGACCTAATTCAAAGACAAAAATGCATGAAAATGGACAACACCAATCACACTTGCACCCTTAGGGTTACTCCACTTGTTGCCTTCAAAAATGGGCCATGTTGCATGTTGAGTGTCTTTGGCAAAACAAAACAAATCAAATGATCATAGTCCCTCGATGACGCTTTCTCAAGTTTCCTAAAAATGATCAAGTCCCTTAAAGGAAAAATTGCCAAAAGACACTTGGCACTATTGCATTCATGGTCTAAACGATGACCCGCGCCCGTCCCGTTAACATCCTAACACAAGATTTTCCACCAAATACAATGGTGGAACAATACTGTTAAAAGGGTTAAAACATAGGAAAGATCTTTGAGAAATTTAGGGTAGATAGCTCTTGGTTACTTGACCAACTTGCAAAACAAATCCTTGCCATTTTTCAAAACACACTCCACAACACAATTTCAAAACAAACTTTCAAAACATTGAAAACTTTTTTAAAAAAAAGACAAGTACACCTTTGTATACATTCAAACATGGATTATTACAAAGGTTGCCACAACAAAATGGCCTCTTTTCAAAACCTCTTTCAAAATCACACACAAAGCACCATTTCAAACAATTGAAAGCACCATTTCAAACAATTGGAAATGCAAGGCAAGTGATATAAGCAAGTAACTAAGAGCCCATGGATAACCATGGATAGAAAGGATGCTAATACCTTCCCTTTCTATAATCTACTCCCCGAACCCAAGAAAACATCTCAAAGGTTTTTCCTGTGCTTTTTAACCTTTCCTTAGGATAAAATAAAAAGTCGGTGGCGACTCTTGCTAAACCGAAACATTTGCGAAAACAAACGCAAAACCTCAAGTCAGTTCTCCCACCGTATCACAGAACTGGCGACTCTGCTGGGGATTTGATTAAAAGTGGAGTAACCTTAGGGCTTAGATCACCCTTTTGCATGACTAATTGTTTGCTTTGATTGCTTTATATTTTTGGTTCTCTTGTTTGGGCTTGAAATCCTACACCCGGATTTGGGGAAACATTCATAGATAGCAATACGTTGTGGAAATTATGCGGGGTATACCGACACGGTTGAAGCAATAGTTATATTAGTGCGACATATTTGTGAGTACCGGTAACCCTTGAGTTCAATCAAGGAGAGTACGGGGCCGCTGAGTGATGTCACTAAGCACTAATGACCTAGAACCTTACTTGACCATCTTGGCCTTTTATTAGGGGTAGTGAGATGACCGGCTTTGGTGCAGTCCAAAGTTGGTAGATACTCGATACTACACTCATTGAGGGTTGTTTTCTTGGAATATTTTGGTCGCTAGTTAAGTGGCTAAACCAAAACAATGAACATAGAAAACAATCCAATGATATTGAGCTCCTTAGAACCCGGTTACTATTTATAGGACAGGTTTTTTAAGCCAACTACACTCAAGAGGGTACTTACCTATGAAACCTCATGCAAGCCTGAAACTAGGGTTTTGTGTGACTTGCTTGTACATATGTTTGTGCATACATCATGAACATCATAAAGCATCATATGCATCCACTAACCATTTCAAGGGTTTGGATCTTCATCTTTGTTCTTGTTTTGTAGGTCATGGAAATTCTTCGCAGGAAAACTATCCAAGTCAACCTTGTGAGAATCCCTCCTCAACTCAAAGAGCTCACATCCATAATTCTAGAAAGTTCTCTCTTCAGTGAAAGACATGGTAGATTGCTCAGCCTAGTCAACACCAACATTGAAGAAGACATGGTGAAAGTGTTGTTCCAATTCTTTGACCCCCTTCACCACTGTTTCACATTCCCCGACTATCAATTGGTGCCTACTTTGGAGGAATTTTCTCAACTCCTGAGAATTCCTATTCTTAATCAACTACCCTACAACGGTACGGAAAAAGAACCAAAGCCTGAAGATGTTGCTCAAGCACTACACTTGCAACCATCTGACATCAAGGGGCATTGGGAGACTAGAAGTGGTGTCAAAGGTTTCTTGGTAAAATTCTTTTTTGAGAAGGCACAAGAGTGTTGGAATTCCTTGGATTTTCAAGCCTTTGAAGAGATTGTGGCACTCCTTATTTATGGGTTGGTCTTGTTCCCAAATCCTGACCAACTTATAGATGTCAATGCTGTCAAGATTTTCCTATCCAGGAATCCCATACCTACATTGCTTGGGGACATTCTCCACTCATTTTACACACGAACAATGAGAAAGAGAGGTGTTATCATGTGCTGTACTCCTCTCCTTGCAAGGTGGTTTATTTCTCACCTTCCACAATCTGTTTTGAAGAATGAATAAGGCTTAAGGTGGTCACAACGGTTGATGACCCTCACACATTCTGATGTACATTGGTGTTCTCGGTCCAGAGAAAATGTCATCATCATCGATCGTTGTGGTGAGTTCCCTAATGTTCCATTACTTGGCATTAGGGGAGGCATTACCTACAACCCCTGTCTAGCTTTAAGACAATTTGGATATGCCCGGAGGAATGGCCCTCATGACATGCTGATTCCTGACCTAGTTTTTGACTTCGACAATGATGCGCAAGGACTTCGCCAAAGATTCATCAGAGCTTGGAGGATGCCTAACAAGGTAGATAGAAAGACCCTGGGGCACAAGAACTCCATCCCTCTTGAACCTTACCTCATGTGGGTACAAACCCGAGCCCAGAGTCTTATGATGCCTTACCCTCACATTCTCCCTTTGATTAAAGAGCCTGTTAAGGAAGGAGAGGTTCCTTACACCATCCTACATCCTGACATGCCAACATCATGGGAGGAGATGCAAAAGAGTTGGATCCAACTCAAGGAGGAGCGGAATACTTTTGAAGCTAGCTTCTACGCCAGTGAGAAGAAGGTTTTGGAGCTTACCCGCCGACTTCACAAGGAGGAGACCCTCAACACTTACATCGCACTAAAGAGGATGCGCAACGTCTTTTTACCTTAAGAAGTTTTTGTAATATTTGGCCCATGGGGCATTTATGTACTGACAAAATTTCTTCTTATTAATATGACGTGTGTTCTTTTTGTCTGCAACAATTTTGAATTTCTAAATCCTTGAATGCATTACATGAATAAACATATCATTCATCATATGCATAAACAGGTCTTCACACCAGGTTTCCTTATCTTTCTACTGTTTATTTCAGTAAGATGGATCTGGAACAGACGGTCAAAGATCTGCAGGCACAAAACTCGCAGCTTCAACAGCTCCTAATGACCTTAGCAAAGGGTTAGGAGGATCTTAAAGCATTGTTGAGGAATAAAGAGCAAGAAAAAGTGAAAAAGAAGAAGAAAAGAGTTGGGGTAGCTACACTAGGAAGAAGATTTGAGAATGAAGCAAGGAGAGTTCTTGAATTCCCCTCCACATCTGATGAGGGAACCGGTAAAGGAAAAGGAGTTGCATTACCTTCTGAGTCTGAGGCTGAAGAGGAAAAGGTTGAGGAAGATGAATACTACTCAGAGCAGCAATACCCGCCAGCGGACGACAAATACAAAAACTTGGAGGATAGACTGGCAGCTATGGAGCTGCAAAGGGTTCCTGGGTTAGATTTTGAAGAATTGGGATTGATTGCTGGAATTGTGATCCCTCCAAAGTTTAAGGTGCCAATTTTTGCAAAATATGACGGGCTGTCTTGCCCGAAGATGCACCTGAGGTCGTATGTCAGGAAAATTCAACCTCATTCATCCGATAGAAATCTTTGGGTACACTTCTTCCAGGATAGCCTGTCTGGTACACAGCTAGATTGGTTTTACCAGCTTGAGAGGTCAGAGGTGCATAGTTGGGAAGACTTGGCAGCTGCCTTTTATCGCTAGTATCAATATAACGCTGACTTGGCGCCAACCCGTACTCGGCTACAAAGTATGGGAATGCCCTCAAATGAGGGATTCAAAGAATACGCCCAGAAATGGCGCGACTTAGCCGGAAGAGTGCAGCCACCTCTTTCTGATAGGGAACTAGTTGATATGTTCTTGGGGACCCTATCTGGCCCATTCTTCAACCATTTGATCAGGACCTCTTTCGTAGGGTTTACTGAATTGATTCTGACTGGCGAACGGGTGGAAGCTGGTATTAAGAATGGGAAGATTCAAAGGGATGCCTCTGCATCTACAACTGTTAAAAAGTCATTTCCAGCCAAGAAGGAGGCGGCTGTTGTGTACTCTCAGAAGGGGTCAGGAAGAACTGAGCACCGGCCGACTGTAGGGGCCGTGATGATCCAAAATTCGTCAAATGATCAGCCTCGTACCAATCAGTCTAGACCTAACCAGCAACGGGTAGAACGGCCACAACGGCAGTTCACCCGCATCAATATGACGCCTGCACAAGTTCTTCCCCATTTGTTGAAGTTGAATCTGACTGGTTTAAAGGAGGCACCGAAAAACCCTAACACCACATCTCCATACTATCATGCCAATGCTAAATGTGCCTATCATTCTGACAGCGCCGGACATGACACCAACAATTGTTGGGCGCTAAAGAATAAAATTCAAGACTTGATAGACGCAAAAGAGGTTGAGTTCGACGCACCCGAGAAGCCGAACGTGATATCCGCTCCGATGCCAAAGCATGGCCATCATGTTCATGCTGTTGAAGAAGATCTGTATGTTTCTGCTGTTGATGATCTGGTAACTCCATTACTGATAATCAAGTTGAATCAGTTGAAAGCTGGGATTTTCCCAGGATGTAAAGAAGACTGCTACTGTTGTTCCTCCCTACCGATCGACTGTCCATTGCTGAAGATAGGCATCCAAGGCCTAATGGACAGCCAACAAATTCTTTTTGAAAAGATTCCTGCTACTCCAACCTCTATCAAAGATGTTTCAATAATCACCATTTCCACCAATCTTTCCAAGGTCCCTAAAAATTCTGTTAAGATTACATCAATTCCAAAGATCGTTCCTCTGAAAATAACCATGCCTGGGCCAGTCCCCTACAAATCTGACAAATCGATATCGTGGAATTATGGTGGAGAAATCTACTACCACGGTGTTAAACAAATTGAGATAACTGAAGAGAGCTCTGACGAAGAAACTACCGACATTGGAAACATTGCCGGTACGAGCAAGATTACCCGAAGTGGGAGAATTTTCTCTCCAGAGATTTCCCCTCCAAAGGCAATCTTTGGACCCTCAGCTGCTGCCAAAGTCACTCCTGCACCGATAAAACTTTCTGCGAGAACTCCGTTAATTGAAGAAGTTGTTACTCCTGTGGTTGTCCCTCCTACTTCTGCTGATAAGGGGAAAGGGATCCAAGATGAGCTCGTCAGGACGAGGGCTCAGCCATTGGTCATCCCCGAAACCTCTAAGAAAGAAATGGAGGAGATTCTGAAAATAATTAAGAAGAGTGATTATGATGTGGTAGAGCAACTGGGGCAAACCCCCTCGAAGATCTCCATGTTAGAATTGCTTCTTTGTTCAGAGGCTCATGCCAAAGCATTGATAAGATTTCTGAAGACAGCCCACGTTCCCCAGGAAACCTCAGCCGATCAATTCCAGGATTGTGTAGCCAGCCTTACTGCCGACAACGGCCTGGGTTTCTCTGATGCTGACCTGACTCCGAAAGGAAGAAAGCACAATGACGCATTGCATGTGTCAGTTGAATGCCGAGGAACTACTCTTTCCCATGTTTTGGTCGACACTGGTTCTTCTCTAAACGTGCTGCCTAAGAAAGCTCTGGATCGATTGGATTATGAAGGCTTGGAGCTGAAACCAAGTAATATCATTGTCAGGGCCTTTGACGGATCTAAAAGAATGGTGCATGGGGAGGTCGACATTCCCATCAAGGTGGGCACTGAAGTTTTCCCCTCAACATTCTATGTGATGGACATCCGCCCGTCCTACTCTTGCTTGCTAGGAAGGCCGTGGATACATAATGTTGGGGCAGTCACTTCCTCCCTACATCAGATGCTGAAGTACCCTGTTAAGGGAAAGATCATAACTGTACACGGTGAGGAGGAATATATGATCAGTCACCTAAACTCCTTTCGGTATGTAGAGGTGGAGGGAGAATTCATCGAAACACCATTCCAACACTTTGAGGAAATTGCTCCTGAGGTTGCTGTAGCAAAGGCAGTAGCTGAAGTACCCAAGCAGGTGGCCAGGATGGCATCTCTGAAAGACGCAAAGGCTGCAATGAAGGAAGGGAAGAGCTCAACATGGGGTCAGTTGCATGACTTTCCCCACAAGACAGACAAGTTTGGGTTGGGATTTACCGCTGCGGGGAAAAAAGCTATGCGTCGCTCAAAAATCGAAAGGACACCCATCAAGATTTCTCCTCATGGAATCAATGCTTTGGAAGACGAAGACGAAGAGGCCGACATTGAAGATTGGATCTTCCCAACCATCGAAGGGGGACTGCACAACTGGGAGGCGAAATACTTTGTTCCCATTACTTTCATTAATCAGTAACTTATCTTTCGAACATTTCCTGTTGGTCTGTAATAATTACTTTTAAATAATCTGCACACTACTTTTTCACCTCATGCCTTGCCCGGGGCATGTAGGTCCATTTGTAAGGGTTTTGATTCTCTTCATATTCATATGCCATGTTTAATGAATCATTGGACGTTTTTCATTTATAAATTGTTGTGTTCATGTTCTTTCCTTTTGCATTTTTGTTTATTTAAGGATGGCTATCCCTTACACACACCCACACTCACAAATGCAGGTACCCATCCACTCTGGATTCTATGGGTGACTATTCTGTTGTATCCTTCAATAACTCTGAAGATTTGGTCAATCAGGCTGAATACGAAGATGACGAAGATTGTGAAGTACCAGGAGAGCTAGCCAGACTTCTACAACAAGAAGAGAGGGCCATCTTACCTCATGAAGAGTTGTTGGAAACAGTCAACTTAGGAACATAGGAAGACAGGAAAGAAATACAAGTGGGTGCCAATCTGGAACCAAGTGTCAAGGGGCGCTTAATACAGTTGTTAAATGAATACGTTGAAATCTTCGCCTGGTCTTATGAAGACATGCCGGGTCTAGACACAAATATCGTGGTTCACCGTCTCCCTACAAGAGAGGACTGTCCACCGATCAAGCAAAAAGTCCGCCGAATGAGGCCCGACATGTCTGAGAAGATTAAAGCAGAAGTAATGAAGCAATTCAACGCTGGCTTCTGGCTGTTACATCCTATCCACAATGGGTTGCTAACATTGTGCCAGTACCTAAAAAAGACGGCAAGGTCAGGATGTGTGTGGACTACCGGGATTTGAACAGGGCTGGCCCTAAAGATGATTTCCCGCTACCGCATATCGACATTTTGATTGACAACACAGCTCAGCACAAGGTGTTTTCCTTCATGGATGGATTCTCGGGTTACAACCAGATCAAAATGGCCCCCGAGGACATGGAGAAAACAACCTTTGTTACACAATGCAGTACCTTCTGCTACAAGGTGATGCCGTTCGGACTGAAGAACGCAGGGGCAACTTATCAACGCGCCATGGTAGCTTTGTTTCATGATATGATACATCATGAGATCGAAGTTTACGTAGACCACATGATAGCTCGATCACAAACAGAGGAGGAACACCTTGAGCATCTGCAAAAGCTGTTCGCCAGGTTGAAGGAGTACAAGCTCAGGTTGAATCCAAGTAAGTGCACTTTTGGAGTTAGGTCTGGTAAACTTCTAGGATTCATTGTCAACAACAAGGGCATTGAGGTCGATCCAGCGAAAGTGAAAGCAATACAAGAAATGCCTGCTCCCCGTACTGAAAAGGAGGTTAGAGGGTTCTTGGGACGCTTGAACTATATTGCCAGATTCATCTCTCATCTGACGTCTACCTGTGAGCCAATTTTCAAACTATTGAAGAAAGATCAGGTAGTCAAATGGAACGACGATTGCCAAGCTGCTTTTGATAAAATCAAGGAGTATTTGCTAGAACCTCTTATTCTGATGCCACTCGTCGAAAGAAGACCGTTGATCATGTATCTGACCATCTTGGATAACTCAATGGGGTGTGTATTGGGCCAGCATGACGAGTCTGGTCGAAAAGAGCATGCCATTTATTACCTTAGCAAAAAGTTTACCGACTGTGAGACTCGCTACTCACTGCTCGAGAAAACTTGTTGCGCTTTGGTATGGGCTGCTCGCCGATTAAGGCAGTATATGCTGACTCATACCACTTTGTTGATTTCCAAAATGGATCCTATCAAGTATATCTTCGAGAAGCCTGCTTTATCTGGAAGAATCGCTAGATGGAAGATGATCCTAACTGAGTATGACATCCAATATACTACCCAAAAAGCTATAAAAGGGAGTGTACTAGCTGACCATCTAGCTCATCAAGCTATCGAAGATTATCAACCCATGAGATTTGACTTCCCAGACGAGGACATCATGACATTGGACAACATTGAAGGTAACGGACCGTATGACGGACTTGAAAAAGGATCCCGATGGACCCTGTACTTTGATGGTGCTTCGAATGCACTTGGAAACGGTATCGGTGCGGTACTCATTTCCCCGGAAGGTTGTCACACACCTTTCACGGCCTGACTCTGCTTCAGTTGTACCAACAACATGGCTGAATATGAAGCTTGCATCTTTGGTCTCAAGGCTGCTATGGACTTGGGGATCAAATCTTTGATTGTATTTGGGGACTCGGCTTTAGTTATCAGTCAAATCAAAGGAGAGTGGGATACTAAGCATCATAATCTTATCCCATACAAAGAACATGTCCTGACATTGTTGCCTCATTTCGAGCAAATCACCTTCGAGCATTTCCCGCGAGAAGAGAATCAGCTAGCAGATGCTCTGGCAACAATGTCTTCCATGTTTAAACTCAAATAGGATAACGAGGCTCCCTAAATCACCATCGAGCGAATGGATGAACCTGCGCATTGTCATGAGATTAATACCGAAGAAGTAGTGGAACAACCCTGGTTCCATGAAATCAAAAGGTATCTCCAGACTATAGAATATCCCGAAGGAGCTTCCGTAAATGACAAGAAGTTCCTAAGGAGATTTGCTGCCAAGTTCTTCCTGAGCAACGGCATCCTCTACAAACGCAGCCATGATTGTGTTTTACTCCGATGTGTAGACAAAGCTGAAGCAAAGTTAATCATGACTGAGGTACACAGTGGCACATTAGGCACCCACTTGAGCAGGCATACTATGGATAAGAAGATTCTAAGGGCAGGCTATTACTGGTCTACCATGGAAGCTGATTGCCATCAACATTCCCGTACTTGCCACAAATGTCAGGTCTACGCTGACAAGATTCATATTCCTCTTGTTCCTCTCAACGTTTTGACAGCTCCTTGGCCATTCGCAATGTGGAGCATTGACATGATTGGAGAAATCAAGCCCATGGCATCCAACGGACATCGCTTCATCCTGGTCGCCATTGACTATTTCACCAAGTGGGTCGAAACAGCTTCCTTCGCCTCTGTTACAAAGAATGTGGTTGCCCGCTTCATCAAGCAGAACCTCATATGCCGGTATGGTGTCCCCGACAGGATCATCATAGACAACGGTACTAATCTGAACAATACTATGATCACCGCTCTATGCGAACAGTTCAAGATTTATCATCACAATTCATCTCCCTATCGGCCGAAGATGAACGGTGTTGTTGAAGCTGCGAACAAAAACATCAAGAAGATCATTCAGAAAATGACAGTCACCTACAAAGACTGGCATGAGATGTTACCGTTTGCTCTGCATGGATATCGTACCACGGCACGTACTTCAACAGGGGAAACCCCATTTTCTTTGGTATATGGCATGGAAGTTGTCCTACCCATGGAAGTTCAGATTCCTTCTTTAAGGATTATGAAGGACGCTGGTTTGAATGAAGATGATTGGATTCAGACCCGACTTGATCAACTCAATTTGATCGACAGGAAGCGACTCACTGCTGTTTGCCATGGTCAGACGTACCAAAAACGGATGATCAAGGCTTTCAACAAGAAATTCAAATGTCAAGTATATCAAGTCGGAGATCTCGTAATCAAGCGGATTATCTTGCCGCAAAGTGATCCCAGGGGCAAATGGACTCCTACTTACGAAGGACCATTTGTGATCAAGAGCATATTTTCTGGTGGTGCAATGATTCTGACCACCATGGACGGCGACAATTTGCCACACCCTGCGAACAAAGACATAGTCAAAAGATACTACGCATAAAATAACCCGACAAGTCGAAAACCCGAAAGGGCGGCTTGGGCAAAAATGGGCATCCCGGTGAACCGAAAACCCGAAAGGGCGGTTCAGGAAAAAGTTAGGGATAAAACAAAAAAAAACCTGTACACCCGACAAGTCGAAAACCCGAAAGGGCGGCTTGGGCAAAAAAGGGGTTTCCCGGTGGATTGAAAACCCGAAAGGGCGATCCAGGCAAAAGTTAGGGAATTAAAGCGTATGACTATGTCTCATCGGATCACTTCAAAGAACAATCTCTTCATCAACAAGTTCCGAGCTTCTGATCAATCCAGTCATTGGCGGACGAAGCATTTGAATGGACAAGATATTCAGAGTTGTGTAGGCTGTAACAGAATGGGATCCCATAGAATTGTTGCACATAGCCATCTTTCTTTTGTATAAAATTTTTAATTTTTACGACAACATCCTCCTACTAGGATGTCTGTCTCCTTTGTACAAAGATACTTATAGAAAGTTAATACAAATACTTTTCCAAATACAGAAATTTGCTTTGTCTTCCTTTTCTCTTTTGCACTTATGTTTTATTTGAGAAACGTCCAATGTTTTGTTAAATAGGCATATGCATTTGAACATAATCATTTTCCTTACAAATCAAGAAAGATGATTGCTGATAAGTTGAAGGTTCCGATAGGTATCTTGGTGCCCTTTCAGAAGGAATCCCTAGCGGAGCTAAACTCCAAATTCCTCAACAAGGTTAAAATCCAGAACTTAATTCTCCAAACAGAGTTAAACTTCAGGATCCTCAGCAGGACAAAAAGCTTTCTCAAAACTGATTTCCCCAGCCAGAGAGCCTTCCAGAACTTAATTCCCCTCAGAGTTAAGTTTTAGTATCCCCAGTGGAGCCCTAGAACCTGAAAATCCTATCCCCAGCGGAGCTAACACTTCCAACTATCAATCCCTAGCGGAACCAGACTAGTGAACCTTCTCCCCACAGAGATGCTCCCCATCAGATTGAAGATTCTCAGTCTTACTCCTCCAGCATGAGCCTCCCAGGTTCTGGACTCCCCAATAGAGATCATCAGAATTCTCATTCCCTACAAGTCACCAAGGACTTCCAATCCCCAGTAGTGGTTCTAAGATCCCCAAACAATTGAAGATCTTGCATTCCCCAAGCAGAATGAATACTCTCATTCTCAGTTCCTCACAGGATATTCAGATATTCCCCAGTGAAGATCTCCTCAAGACAGGAATCCCCAGTAGATTGGCATACAATCCAAGCTCCTGATTCCCCAACAGTAGTCAACAAGGATGTCTCATCTTCAGCAATCAAAAATTCTTGCACTCCCCTGCAGCAGCAAGGATTCACTTCCCCTGGAAGCAGTCAAGATTCTATTATCTTCGGCTATCCAGGATTCATCTATCCTCAACAAGACAGCTCATCAGCTTACATGCACATTCATTACATTTATATCATAAACATTGATATAACATATATATTGCATCATACATATCATGCAACATAACTTTGTGTTTTAGCTAACATTTCATCCTTTTCAGGATAAAATTAAAAGGCTATCATTAACAATTATTCAGATACAGTATGGATACACCCCAGACGCGGTGGTCATTCTATTACTCATTCAGAATTTCAAGTCAGATACAGTACAGATACACCCCAGACACGGCGGTCATTCTAATACTCATTCATACTACAGCAATCAGATACAAACTAGATACGCTCCAGACACGGCAGCCATTCTATCTCTCATTCAGATTCACTTATCCACCTCAAGGTTCAATGCATTCCAAGCACGGATACCATTCTGACCCTTACAACAGCAGTTTGATTCTCCCTAGTGCATTCGCCACGGAAGCCATTCTGCTACTCATACAAATCTCAACTTCAGATACAGTCCAGATACGCTCCAGGCACGATTGTCATTCTGTCACTCATTCAGAATTTGTCCCCAGCATGCAGTTGCTCCACACACAGATGTTTCTCTGTTACCCAGATACAATACAGATACACTCCAGACACGGCAGTCATTCTGATATCCATTCTACATTCAAACACAGTTACAGCTCAGATACGCCCCAGATGCGGAGGCCATTATTTTGCTCATACAAACTCAGCCTCCAGATATAGTTCAAATGCATTCCAGACACGGATACCATTTTGATCCTCATTTTTCTGATCTATCACATTACAGTTCAACAAACATTCCAGATGGCATCTCTAAGCCCATCCTCCTACCAGCAATTTCCAGATGGCATCGCTAATCCCATCTCCAAATGGTATCTTTAAGCTCATTCACGCACCCATGCTTTGATGAGTGCAAATTTAAGGGCACTCTAGTGTCCAATCTCTTTTTTCCCTCGAGACACGAAAGGCGAAATTGCCAATCTAACTCTTCAGGTGAAAGAAGATTGAACAGGGGCAACTGTTGTACCCCAAAATTTTCCCTCTCATTTCATCAACATTTTCTCACCACAAGACCCTTGGAGCTCAAGATCAAGTTAGGGTTTGCTCTGCTCAAGACTCCTCCTTGCACTGTTGACCCAAATTAGGGTTTGAGTTTGCACAAAGATGTTTTGACCTAAAATTCCCAAAGTGACTTTCATGCTTCATGTTGGACTCACAAGTTTATCCATACCAAGTTTCAAGCCTTGATTCCAATCTTTGCCCAATCAATTGGACAGTTGACCTAAAAATCAGCCGTATTGGGGAAAAAGTCAATTGTGGCCAATTGACAGTCAAACCTCATGATTTTTGACCCACATCAACATATTTAACTCATATGAACCATTTGGTCAAGTTTGGATCACAATTCCACAAGAAATTTGATCAGCTCACCAAAAGGGCAAAATGGTCATTTTTAGGGTTTTGACTGCACAACGGCAATTTTTGACTGTTTGACCTAACCAATGGCAAACCAAGTTCACATATGGACTCAAGGACTCAATGGCATTGTCTTGACACATTCAACAAGTTCAAAAGATCTCAAATGCACAGGATTGACAGATGAATTTTCCAGTCAACTGATCAAAATTTGATTGTATACTGAAAAGTCAAACTTTGACTTTTTGGTCAAAATCAAGTGCCAAGATTCATTTTTCATCAAGACATGTCAAATTTTGAAACTTGTTCATCAAGAAATCTAAAATTGCAAATTAGGGTTTAAAATGAAGAACTTTCATAACTTAGAAATTTTCTAAGTTATGAAATTTCCTTATTTTTTCCTAACTTTGTCCCATTTTTTCACCAAGATGCAAATGGATACAAACAAAATTCAAAACATGAACGTTGTAGTCCATTGCAAAATCTACAACTTTGATTCACAAAGTTTTCTCAAAGGAAGATTGTAGCTAAAGTTATGATTTTTGGAACAAGGGTGCAAAACATTTTTAACTTAGAGAAATTTTGACCTATTCTAGGCAGGATTTTTGTCCAACTTCATGGCCATTTTTCACATGGTTCCACTTGGAGTTTCAATTTGCATTACAAATATGGATTGTAGTACACATTCCAAGCTTTCCAAATTGTCCAAGAACTTCTCAAACACCCTTGTGGTTAGGGAGAATCGAATTTGCAAAGATGGGCAAAAGTCACTTTTGTTCATACCCAAATACATGTTCATAACATTGGCATTTTCAAGTCAGCAGGGTTTGTGATGGTTTGCAGGCCTCTAAACCTCTTCACACTCAATAATTAAATTCCTAACCATTGTGCTAAGATGTTATTTTGTTCATTTCGTCATTACATGCAAGATTAATCTTTAAATGGAAAAAGCATATTTGCCATTTTGGAAAAGATGCGCTTTATGTCAAATTCAAAATCCAAGAGGCATGGGCCAGATCTTTCAGGCTAGCATTTATACACAAATCCCTCTGATCAAGAAGGATATATACAGCATAGTTTAGGGCATTACAGAGGCCTGTATGGAAACTTGCATTTTCTTACTTCAAAAACAAGAAAACTGGCAAACTGACTCCAAGCTCTCATTTCCTGTAAACACCAACCAAAACAAAGTTTGCAAACACTTTCCATACATCAAACCAAGCTTGAAACACGACCAAACCATCCCTCATACCTCCCAATACTCAGAAACCCTGTTTTGTTGCAAAACAGGGCAAGTTCTGCAACTTGACCTCCATAGAAAAATCCACTCGTGCGTTTTTGCCAAAACCAGTTCCAATACATTCCATATCATCCACTAAAACTATCCCAAGCATTGAATCCAAGTTGTAACATGCTTAACATCGTTTGCCATTTTTGCTTTCAAGTTGTGCAGGTGGACTTCAGTAGCACGATACAGGCAGTTTCAGAGCAAGCTAAGCATAGGAGAAGCATCCTTGGACTTCAGGCAAGCTGTACCAAAGCTCAAACTCCATTGAAGATACCTCCATTGCTGTACACGACTCAAGCTGAAACAGGTAAAAACATGAACTTCTATCTCTCAATATAGGAAGAATTAGACTTAGGTTTGTGAAGAAAACATGTTCTACTCATAGCCCTGAAGCCATCCATATACTTACTTTTCATTTATATTGAGTGTGCTGTGAGAATTTTGGCCATGAACATTGAAGAAAAATTAGGTCAGAAATTGGGGATGAAGAAATTCTCCCCCGTTTCTTAGAGTTAGGTCAAGTTTTTTACATGTTTGAACTCGTGATTTAATGCTCTACATTGTTTATATTATGAGTTTTGGCTAAAAATCAAGGAATCAGGAGTTAGTGTTGAACAAGGAAGGGCGCGCGTTTTCTGTTTCAAATGGCTGGAGGTTGAAGACAGAGTTGACTTGGGCTGGGCCTGAGTCAACTTGTTTTTTGCACCATTTTTCTCATTTTGCACCCCCCTAGCCCATTGAGTGAAATCTTTATCATTTTTTATTTTTTCTTTTTTGTTCTGACTTATTATTTTTTTCTCAAATATAAAAAATATTAAAAATATTTTTTCATCCATTTTTGCATTTATTTGGCATTTATTTGGTTTTATTTAGTATGTATATATATATATATATATATATATATATATATATATATATATATATATATATATATATATATATATATATATATATATATATATATATATATATATATATATATATATATATATATATATATATATATATATATATATATATATATATATATATATATATATATATATATATATATATATATATATATATATATATATATATATATATATATATATATATATATATATATATATATATATATATATATATATATATATATATATATATATATATATATATATATATATATATATATATAAGTATAATACTTTTTATTTAAAACACTAAAAAATAATACAAAAATATATTTTTCAGTCATTATTTTTTTATTTACACTTTGAAAACATTTTCTAAAAAATATACTTTTTGTAAATATTTAATATTTTACTCTTGTATATATTTAATATATTTAATATATAATATAAATACTTGTATATATTTATTAGAATACTTAGGATAAAACATGAAAATAATACATTTTTATTTTTATTAATATATGATATCAAAAATACTTTTTTACAAAATAATTTTTATTTTTGTATAAATTAATAAATATTGTATATAATTAATAAATAATTGCTATTTATTCAAAAATTAGGGTTTTGCCCTAAATAACAAAAATATCCAAAAATTGACTTTTTATTTTTTTGTTTATATTTTATATTGAAAAATACTTTTACATACATAAAAAACCATCTTTGTGCATAATACATTTTGCATATTTATTTATTTAATTATTGTACAATTAAATAATTTGTACATTCAATATGGATGTAATAGCTTTAGATTTAATTTCTTGTCAAATATCCCCCCATTCAAACATTTGTACCCCCATCCCTATAATCATGTTGTAATAATTTAGGACTTTAAATTCCCACATTTAAAAGCTTTCAAATTATGCCATGGTAGACCTAGGGTTTGTATGTAAATCAAATAACAAATAGCTTGACCTAATTCAAAGACAAAAATGCATGAAAATGGACAACACCAATCACACTTGCACCCTTAGGGTTACTCCACTTGTTGCCTTCAAAAATGGGCCATGTTGCATGTTGAGTATCTTTGGCAAAACAAAACAAATCAAATGATCATAGTCCCTCGATGACGCTTTCTCAAGTTGCCTAAAAATGATCAAGTCCCTTAAAGGAAAAATTGCCAAAAGACACTTGGCACTATTGCATTCATGGTCTAAGCGATGACCCGCGTCTGTCCCGTTAACATCCTAACACAAGATTATCCACCAAATACAATGGTGGAACAATACTGTTAAAAGGGTTAAAACATAGGAAAGATCTTTGATAAATTTAGGGTAGATAGCTCTTGGTTACTTGACCAACTTGCAAAACAAATCCTTGCCATTTTTCAAAACACACTCCACAACACAATTTCAAAACAAACTTTCAAAACATTGAAAACTTTTTTAAAAAAAGACAAATACACCTTTGTATACATTCAAACATGGATTATTACAAAGGTTGCCACAACAAATGGCCTCTTTTCAAAACCTCTTTCAAAATCACACACAAAGCACCATTTCAAACAATTGAAAGCACCATTTCAAACAATTGGAAATGCAAGGCAAGTGATCTAAGCAAGTAACTAAGAGCCCATGGATAACCATGGATAGAAAGGGTGCTAATACCTTCCCTTTCTATAATCTACTCCCCGAACCCAAGAAAACATCTCAAAGGTTTTTCCTGTGCTTTTTAACCTTTCCTTAGGATAAAATAAAAATTTGGTGGCGACTCTTGCTAAACCGAAACATTTGCGAAAACAAACGCAAAACCTCAAGTCAGTTCTCCCACCGTATCACAACAGCATATCAGTAAAAGGCCACAAAACCATTGTTATAGTTTACAGCAAAAACAAAGTCAAAAATCACAAAGCCCAATATGGATGCATCAAAAAAGGCCCACTATCACAACTCAGGGATATAGTATATCAACAAAAGAACAAGAACAAGATCGCAAAAAGGAAGGCCCGTTGCAAATTCGTTCAAAGCCTGATAACAAATAGAAGTCAAGCAAAGTTCGTTAATGAATCACAAGTTCCAATCACAGACACCTCAATTTTCATCAGGCTATATAAAAATACAATTGGCATAGAAACAGAGGAGGATTGTTCATAAAATAAAAAAAAGATGTACATCTAAAAAATAGAAACCCTACAAACCGATTTCATCATTATCTTCAAAAAAAAACGCAAACCCTTCAAAAAATTTCATTTCAGAAATTGCAAGTGTTGATTATAGAGAAAGAGAAGAGAAAAAGTTAGCAAGAAGAGATAAGAGCGAACTCACCCGAAAGAGACTGGAAATCGCAACCACTACGTCGTAAATCGCAACCAATGTGTCGGGATCCATTTCCTCCACCGTTATTCTCCCTTTCTCTTCTAAAAGGTTGTTATTCCTCCAAAAAAAACAAATCCGCCCTCTATTTGTTATTCTGTGTTGATATTTGTTGTTTAGACTCAAGACTTTTTCAAACTCTTTTGTAGATATTATAAAACTGGATGAGTTTTTGAAAAAATGATTTGAGATTCGAGTAGAGGAAGAGAATTCGAGTAAAACAATATAAAAAAATTTCAAAACGGACATTGTTCGCGGTGGTGTCGTCGTTCCGTTCGTCGGCCACCACCGCAAGTACTTCTCCTCCACTGTCTCTCTTTCCTCTCTGGCCGTGCATAACACATGTTGTTCTTTTGTTTCGTTTTTCTTTAAAAAAAAAAAAGAGATAGTGACTTGATGATGATTTATTATGAGACATCAATTGAGAGAGAGAGGAGTACATTTTGAAATTTTGAAAAAAAATTAATGTTGTTATTTTGGAAACGTAAACAACATGGTTTACTGGAAAAAAATTTGTCTCTTCCTCTCTACTACCTCGATCGTCGTGTCAGACTGTTATTGGAGGACAAGTGGTCCTTTGACACTTGTCCTCATCTGAGAAGATGATACAAGTTTTGATTCTCTGCGTGCCTGTTCATTATGTTATTTACACCTCTCATTTGGATCATAGATCCCAAATAAAAAAGCCTATTGACTTTATCTAATGGCTAAAGATTTTCCTGCTTTAATTTCTTTTTACTATTTTGGTTTTAATTTGTTTTTAATCTCAAAAAATTCATTTTAAACTCAACTTTCGTCCAAAAATTCTATAAAAAATCACAAAACTCATTTATTTCATTTCTGACTTAGTGAAATTTTTATGGAATTTAATTTTGATTTTTTTTATTTTTAATCATTTTTCACTTATTTGAGTGATTTTAATTAGTTTAAAAATATTTTTCTATTTTCAAAAATTTCCAAAAAAAATGTAAAATTATTTGAGATCATTTCTGACTTTTCTATGGTTTCTTTTAATTTTTATTTGATATTTTGAATATAGTTGCTATTTTATTTTCATTTAAAAAACAACTTCAAAAAAACATTTTGTCATTCTATTAAATATAATTTTATTTTTGTATATATTCTGACTAATTTTGAATTATGAGAATTTTAATCATGGGATTCTTTAACATCATTGGATCTTAGTTGTTGAGTTTAACTCCACCAAAATGGATGAATGATTTTAATGATAGCTTGATTTTAATTCTTACTTACTTCCTCTTCATCTTATTTCTTCTTGACTTTTCTTGTGTTATAAGTTTCATGAGTGAGATTTCTATCACATATCTAACTTGTGTAGTACATACATTGCTATTAACCGGCCTCAAAATAGGTGTGCCTTCTACATAAGTCCACTTCTGATTACTTAACAAAGCGTTAAATTTTGTCCTGATTCGAGAAATGATCATTCGTGGCCCAAACCTATGTTTGCAAGCCCAAGTATGTTTAATTTGAAACCTTTGATCCAGTAACCTTGAGTTTCGTTTTTATGAGGATTTAGTCTTATCAATCCTCTAATGAACCATCATAATTTTTGGTCTAAGTGAATCATTTAAACATCGTTGATCATTTGTTGTTGCCTTAAGAATTTAAAATGAGTGATATACTTGACAAAAAGCAAATGAAACTTGTTATTGAGAGGCTTTGATTTTATCAATCTTCTAATGAGTTTTCAAATACAAGTTTCAATATGGTCATTCAATTAACCTCTAATTTCTAACTCATTAACAATTGACTTTTATTTTATGCTTTTACTTTACGCCTCTACTTTTACGAACCATTTATCTTAGCATTTTCATTTCATGATATTTTCATCTTTGCTCACTTGAGCATTTATCTTTATGTCATTTTGTTTTGCTCACTTGATCTTTTCTTTTTATTTTTGAATATACTTAATAACCAACTTGAACAATAAAAAAGCTTTAAGATTACATGGACTATTTGGTTACTATCCTTGGCATTATGGGGTTATGGATCTCTTGGACTTAGGATTAGAAGCCTTGACTACCCTTGAGACTTGGTGACTTCTGTTATTATTTTGTCTGGAGTTCTTGGAGTTTACCCCGAGACATTTGGTTGTTTCTTTTCTTTGTCTGCAGGTTATTCTGATAATATGCTTTGTCTGTGATTGGGAATTCATCTGTATACAGCTGTTACTCTGCCCAATTTTTGTGAAGACTTAATACATTTAAAGTTTGGTATTCTTAAGAGGTTTAATATCTTTGCTTATTTGGTTTCAAATCCAAAGGATTGAAAATCTACATTGACTCATTGTGTCAAGTGTTGGCTTCTTGTTAGTTAGACGGTTATTTTCCCTAGCTTTTACCTTATGCTTTAGGATAGTCCTTTCATCTCCTCCAACCTTTTTTAATTTCAAAAATCTTCTCCCTATTTTCCAAAACTATTCTTGTTTTCTAAACTTGAATCGCTTTCATAATAAACTTGGACTTATATCCATGCATTTTCAACATGTTTTCTTAAACAAACTTTAATCAACTTAATAATACTTTAACATTTTTTTGTGAGAAGACTAAAAGTAAATCAATCTCATTCAAACCATTTTGCCATTTTGGATTTTTACTTTAAAATTTTGTCAAAATATTAGACTCTTGTCAATCCTTGTAGTGATGCGAGCTTCTATACTTCTACGATATGTAGTGAAGTGAGATATTTTCCACTAGGGTCTCGAGTGAAGCTTTATTGATTTTAAAATTCCAAGCTATATCCTCCACTTTAAGATGATGAAAATTCTCCTTTCTCATTATCGTGGGTAGTAAGTATGTTTTCCACTCATATATGATGACGATGTCTCGTCTCTTAAAATTAACCAACACATTTGTGTATTAAAATTTTAAAGGTGAATTACGAGTACCCTGATCCCCTATTGCACAGAAGGTGGTACGTAGGCACTAAAGGTTCGCAACCGCGGAGGGTGCAAAGATTGTAAAAAATACTTCTTTTCTCATCTCCACCATCTATTTTTCATATAACACTTATAACCAAAATACACAAATCGTCAAATAGGTTCCTGCGGAGTACCATAGATGATTAGGGTGTTAATACCTTCCCTTTGCTTAACCAGCCCCCGTACCTAGATTCTCTCACCCTATCTTTTTGAGTTATTCGCTTTTTTCCCATTCCTCTGGAAACAATAAAGCGTTGTGGAGATTTTTATTTGATCTGTGCGAGTCAAGTCAATCTAATGGCTTAGTCTCAACATTTCTACCGCTACAGAAAAATAGCGACTTCACTGGAGAAATTCGACCAAATGCTGGTTCATCTCTAAGTAGGTTGAGCCTATCTTTTCTTATTTATGTACGTGCTATTATTTGTTGTATATATGTTTGTCTAGATTTTTCTGGTTTTCGGGGTGCTTGGTGATTTCTCATGAGTCCTCTACCTGGACTTAGGAAAACTTAAGATAAGACGGGCAGTATAGTCATGTTAACTTTGAGGGAGTAATCCCAAAAAAGGATACATGAGATCCCCAATTAATAGAGACCCCTTTGACTTTATTATCATTTACCGAGTAATCGGGAAGACGTACGGATTTTGACTTGAGAGCCTGCTAAAACTGAGGATCGTAGAACCCTTAACCCATCGTGGCCTTTTAGGTGTAGTGCGGAAATTATGACGGAGTAATCTGGAAATGGTTGCCAGGCGATACTACACTCAGACGAGTTTTTCCTAAGAATATTACTAATTACCGAGTCTATCAGGATGTTGGTAATATCCAAAGGAAGGATGTAGACTCTGGGAACCTTTTAGAACCTTGTTCAGCAGGTGATAAACTATTAGTCCATACCTTGTGGGTAGTACCTTTGACCTTATGCTCGTAATGTCGAACCTATGACCCCCTATGTTTGATATCTTGTGTGTGATTGTTGCATCATGCATTCATGCACCCATGGGCATCCTTTAAAACATTTGTTTCAAGGAACTTAAAGTTGACTTTTTGCAAATATCTCATGTACTTTTTGACCATGGATTCTGGAAAAAGAAAGACTCAGAAGTACAAATTCAAGAATCCTAAGATAGATGAATTGATGAGTTTGATTCCTGAGATCGAGAGCTCTATAGATTTTTGGAAGAAGTATGAATCCATCGTGTCTCTTATGAAGCTCAGGATGAAGGAGGGTATTCTCTCTACTTTGGTCCAGTTCTATGATTCATTGTATCGGTGTTTTACTTTACCTGATTATCAGTTGATTCCTTTATTGGAGGAGTATTCTTACCTATTGGGTTTACCTGTTACCGATCGTGTCCTTTTCACCGGTTTATAGGGAGAGCCCAAGTCTCATGAGATTACTGCCATGATTCATTTGGGGAAGTTTGAGATTGAGGCCAACATGACTACTAAAGGGGGGATCAGAGGCCTACCCGCTCAATTTTTATTGGAGAAAGCTTGCTACTTTGCTAGGATGAAGAGTACGGTTGCTTTTGAGGCCATCTTTGCTCTACTTGCCTATGGGTTGTTCTTATTTCCCAACGTCGACAAATTTATGAATGTTAACACCATCAGGATCTTTTTGATTAGGAATCAGGTTCCTACGTTATTAGGATATGTTTATTATTCCATTCATCTTTGGGATTTTTATCATGGAGGGATGATCATTTGTTGCACGCCTTTGTTATATCAGTGGTTTATTTCTCACTTACATCAGTCTGATGCTTTCTAGGATATCAAGAAGGAACCTCATTGGGCTCCGAAGATTATGGCTCTCACTCATTCTGACCTTGTTTGGTACCATCAGGCTTATTTCGACATTGTTTGGATCATGGTAACCGATCCAATCTTACCCTCCAATGTTCTTGGAAGTGAATGGAATGAAGGTTTGGTAGTGAGGAGGCTCGAGAATAGGGTTATCAAGACTTAGGGTTCTTGAGAAAAATTTGCTATTTATGAAAATATTGAGAGGCAAGGATTTTGTATTCTTATACTTGTCTTGATGTCTGAATATATAGAGAATTTTTAGGGCAAAAACAAATGGGCTTGGACCTTGTAGTAAGATATAATTTTATCTTACATTATTTTATATTATTAATGAATTAAATCCAAAATAATATAAATAAATAAAATAAAAATATGTCAAAGGGTGCATGAATGAGGTTTGAGGTGTATGAATGGTATAGTACACGTTTGGACTCTTAAACTATGGCCCAATAGCCCAAAACATCAAACTTGCTCAATTTGAACTTCATGCATTTGCACAAAATTTTCCAACTTGAAATGGCCATAACTCACTCAATTTTTATCTTTTGAATGTGATCTTGGAATTTTTTCAAATCTAAAGATGTCCTCTACAAACTCTATGTTGATCATTTTTTCTTTTGAATAATTTTTCTTGATGTAAGTTGCCTTGACAAAAAGTGTCTTTTTGTTGACTTTTGAAATGACCTGTAATGTATTGGCTTATATCTACCAAATGATGCATTGTTTGGACTTGATCATAGAGATACAAAGTTGTAGAGAATTTAATTTCCTTTAAAATAAGCTTCGATTAGGGAAAAGTTGATGAAGCATGTGAAAGTTATGCTTGGTCAAAGTTTAGTTGATTTCTCCTTAAGAAAACCCTAATTTGACAGCTTTTGACTTTTGATGATTTCAGAGTTTTTCTTGATGAACTATGATCAACCCTTGATAAAATGATGAATATGACTTCAAAATCTTGATGTTGAGCAAAAATCTTGAAGTTTGACTGTATGTTGACCACAGTTGACTTTTTGTTCAATATAGTTGATTTCCAGTCATCTGAGCAATTGATTGAACAAACTTATGATACAAGGCCTGAAACTTAGTATGAGCATTCTTAGAGACATATAAGGAACCATGGAAACCACTTGAGTCCTTAGAAACCCAAACTTCCGTGAAAAAAGTGAAACCTTAGTTGTGAACCCATTGCTTAGGAGGAGAATTTCTCTGATCAATTCTTGAGTCACATTGAGCAAATGAGGATCTTATGAGAATGTCTTGAAGGAAAATGGAAGGGAAAATTTTGGGGTATAACATATATACATTAAATTTCTATCCAAATTTGATATTTTTCTACTTTAGAGAAGTAATTCGTTTATGAAGATAAAACCAAGTTTGGGCATTCAGCTTAACAATGATTATATCAACCGATAATCGTGTTGTGTAAACAAAATGCTTCTTCTTTAGAATAAATTGACATACAAATTTCTAGGATAATTATCAACTTACAAAAAAGACATTGCAATTTTTAGGTGATGTAAGATTTATTCAAGATTCACAACATAAGATATGCTAGTAGGTTACCTTATTTTGAGGATCGATAATTACTCTGATATTAAGTTATTAAATAAACTTACTAGGCAACAATATCTATATTTGCGTGTGTTTTAAATTTTTACACAACAAAAGTAACAATACACATTTTATTCAAAAGTTTTAATTTCTTCTATTGATTTCAATTTTGTATTTTAGTTGTGTTCTAGATTGTGTTCTTAAGAGGTTTTTATTTCTTTTTGAAGTTATAGTTACGTTTTTTTGTGAAAATTTGTTGTTAACATTTATTTTTGCTAAAAATGATTTTCATTAACTTTTAAAAAGTCATATTTAATAAAAGAAGAAAAATATGATTTATGACATTTATGTTTTTTCAATAATATTTGTCATTAATTTCGGTTAAGATCCTAAGTTTGAATGAAATTTGGAAAATGTATTAAATTTTAAATTTCATGAGACAATTTTTCTGCAAATCTGATAGTACGCGCCAAGTGCACTTATTTTAAATATAAAAGATTAGATTATACAATAATATGATATAACATATAATTCATATAACTAAAGTATAAATCATTTAAATATTTTACTAACACGCGTAGTGTTAAAATATTTTTCCAATCATAATTTAGTTTTAGATATATTAAAAAAATAATGTTAAAATTATTTATATCAAAGTGATTATTTAAAAAAAATTATTGATATTATAAAATTAATTTTAGTTAAACATAAACTAAATAAATAATAATATAAATTTAAATATATTAATGTAAAAGTATATTGAATAATTTAAATTTAAATACAAAAACTCCAAACATTAGGTTAGTGTTTAATTCCTCCATAAATAAAACTATTCATCACCGCTCATAGAAAGAGAACAAGGTTGACATGCCATACATGCTACTCAAGCTTGTTAGAAAAGTTATATATGTTCACATAATCAATAAAACACTTATATAAATAGATATCAAAATTATAATTTTCTCTTTTCAAAATGAGTACTCTAAAAACACAATTTATGATCGTTGTGACATTGCTTTTAGCATTTCTAATTATATTGATGGAGATTCATATTCAACTTCAATTCCAAATGATGAAGTGGACAAAAATTGAATGACAACCAATGTTGTTGAAGAAGTTGGTGTGGGTTATACAGATCCACTTGATTGTAGCATTAATGCATGTATATGTAACATTGAAGAAATTCTATCAAGAAGTATATGTTGTAGAAATTGATGGGTTGATCTTACATCTTACCCATTCAATTGTAGCCTTTGTGGGTTTACAACGCGTTTCGAGTCCCAACTTTTGCAGTTTATGCTTTTATTTGGTTATAATTATAAACTAAAACAACTAACCCTTTAGTTTTTCGATATAAACGAGTGATCAAATAATCAGATTTCACTATAAAAGCAAACATATTTTACCCTAATCCTTATTTATTTGTATCTGCCCCAAATCCTTATTTTCGCGTGCTTTGGAAAATCCATCTTTATCTCCACTTCTCTCTCACAAAAGATTCAACATCCAACAATTCCAAAGGAGTAATTTATATTTATAATTTTATGTTATGAAATTATTATTAAGGATGTTGTGATGTAGGTTGAATTAATGGAATAAATATTCCTATGTTAGCAGAAGAGCAGTTGTAGTTTGGCTCAAAAGTTTTGATTTGTTTTGTGTTTTTTAATGAATAATATTAATTTCGCCTTCTGCCGCAGCTCGACTTTGGAGACTTATGCGTCAGCACAGAAGTGAATCAACATGTTCTTTTGAAAAAGTTTGAAAGAAAAGCTCGAAGGCGCAAAAGAGTTTGCATTGGTTGATAACTTTTACCTTAAATAAATATTTGGAAGTTGTTAGATGTTTTTTGCTTTTTCAAGAAAAATAATTTTAGTCTTAATGCAAGGACGTAAAAGAGAGAAAAACATCTAAGGGAGACTAACCTATATTTATCCCTAATATTATCATACAATAATTAATCCTAAGGTTGAGTTTTGAAAGGGAAATCTCTAACCTATGTTAGCATGCATGGATTCCTATCATAATGTCTAGCTCAAAATCTACTCTAATCGAGCAATCCTAAGGGAACATGGTATAGCAAACAAATAATCAAACAAGTGCTTTGGCAAAAGCACACAAACATGAGTAGCACATACTGACTCAAAAGGATTGGGGAACAAGAGAAATGCTTTAGCTAAGGGGAGCGTATCACCCCAAGAAAACAAGCGGGAGACAGATGTAAAGCAAAAATGTGATGTTCAAAGCGACTGAACACCTAAGCAAGATATAGAAGATCGAGGTACGTGACAGAAGACAATATGAACGATCACGAAGTGTCAGCATCGGCCAATGTGAAATCCTGACAAAGCGTCGGGGTTTGATTGCAAAACCCTTCCCTACTTGACAGAATTGATACACAAGATCTGCACGACTTCGAAGCATCGATGTATAATGTGAGATAAGGATGACACAGACTAGAATGTGTGGGGGTCGATTACGGACTCTTCCTGCTTTCCTCCTTTTGAGGACTTATCACATGTGATATATACGGCCATAAATGTAAACACACGTGCAGAATACCTCCTTCAAAGGTAGGATTTTAAACAAACACAAATAGCATGCAAAAAGTGGTGCCTGCTACAGGACTTTAAATAGCGACTTCAAGTGCACGCTCTTTATTTCTTACTTCCTACTTCTCATGATATCTAGAAAGCAGTAAAGTTCCTACTTCTCATGATATCTAGAAAATAATAAAGTGCTGAAATGATAAACTAGAGTCAGAATGATACCAAACAAACAAAGGTTCGTAGCATAGAAAGCAAAGCACAAAAGCCCAGAAAACTTCGAGTAAGCTTCACCAAGAAACAAGAAATAATCAGAAAATCGGATGTAAAAGATAAGCGTCAAAGCCTCCATGTTAAAATAAATCACATGCATCTGAATCATCATGTAATAGCCCTGCACAAAAACTAATACAATGCAAAATAATCTGCCAATGTCTCATGGTGCGAGAAACCTCCCTTGGAAACTTGCATAAATCACAAAAACGAGTTAGCAATTAACAAGGCAATGCATCTCATCTCAAGCATCAAGTTATGATCAACACTTACCATTAAAACACTCATCGTGCCAAGAAAATTGAATCAAGGATTTGGAATTGACAAAACACGTTAAAATTCTAACTCTAATCATGTTCCGAAAATTAATTCAATTAATTCCTGAGCTAATAGAAAATTGTGGAAAAAATATCATCAAGTCAGAAATCAGCATGCTAATGTTCGCAAAAAAACTTCAACCAAAAGTCATGTAAGAAAGTATCAAAAATTAATTCCTAAAATTCAAGAAACAAAGTAACAATTAAAGTGGAACAGGGGTGTATGAATCCATAGAGGGTATGGGCTCAACATGTACAAAATCTGAGGCCCAACACATTTTCGGTCCAAATGATGCACTCTCCATCAGCCTCTTATCATCATATTATATTTATTTGTTTATTTATATAAAAAACCCAATTAATCAAAAAATAGAGCAATAACAGAAAATAAAATAAAAAAGGATTAGGTTTGAATGTTATATTACCCTTGAGTTTCACCAAGAACACGACGATGCATTCTTCTCTTACTGGCGGCGCGGCTCCAAACTTCTTCTCCATTTTCTGGCGATTCTGCGTTCTCGGCTTCACTTATTTCCGGTCAATTTCTTCATCTCATCTCTTCTTCTAATATGACTCGCGGGGCACACAATCACATCTATCTCTGATCGATTCACGTTCGTCTGATGGAGAAAATCCTGTGTTTCTTCAAATCAGGTATGATTTCATCTATATTCTTGAATACTTTGCGTTTCTTCCTCTTCTCACTTTTCGTTTGCATTTCTAAATCGATGTTTCTTATTGTTTTGTTGGATTCCTTGTGCAATGTTGTTATGTTGAAACTTTGTGTCTGATTGTTGAAGATATGAAGAGAAGATGATTGAAGATGATGGTGAAGATGCAGAGTCTTGTAGAAGATTGCAGAAGATAATTCAAGATTGTTGAATCTTCAAGATGCAAAGAGAGTTCAAAATTGTGAGACGGATTTCCTATAATTCTCGTGTGATTCCTCAAAATGTTGAAGAACGAAAATAAAGTTGATGCAACGCAGAGAATTGATGAAGATGTAAGAGCTTGGATGAAGATTTGGCTCCGAGGGAGAGTAGAAAGATTTTTTGTGGATTTTTGGAAGATGAAGATGAAAAAGAAAAAGAGAGAGAGAGTTTTCTAATTTTTTGGTGGATGAATATGAGAGAGCTTGGAGAGAATTTTCAGATATTTTTCTGGTTGATTCTCCAGAGATTGAAGAATGAAGATGAATCAGGTAAATCTTCTGTTATATTCTGTTAGAGAAACAGTTAGAGGATTCAATTGGAAAATTTTGCTAGTTCTGTTAGGATGAGCTGTAACTTCTTAACTGTATTTTCTTATAAAACTCTTCCTTCTCATTTTTTCCTCACGATTTTCCATTTTTATATTTGTTGTGTTTTTTCTTCTGTTTTATTGAGCTGTAAGTTTGGCTTGTTAATTCGGTTCATGGGTTGATGCGAGTTTTTGAACCGGTTTTGTTTATTAATGTCGATTGGATTTATATGTGCAGGGCTGAACTTGTTTTATAATTTTTTTGAACATAAAATTGAATTGCGCTTATCCCTTTCTACACTTTATCTGAATTGAGTGTCCTAGAACCCTTTGTATGGGTATTTGATTCGTGTTAATGATTTTCTGATGGACTGTTCTAGTGTAATGTCATGCTAATCCGTTTGCGCTGTTTGCGTTTTTGTTTATGAAGGAACATGATATTGATATCATTGACACAACAAGCCTAGCAAGTGCATAGAATGTTGACGTCTTGTGTTAACTGCAGGTGAGTGTTTTGGATTTTGGACCTATTGGTCACAAATGCACTTTGGTTTGGTAAGAGGGACTTTATTTGGTAAGTTTGGTGTCGAGAGCCGCTACCAGTTTGTTGATGTACTTAACATGTTTAAAGTTGTTGGGCATGCCCTTTCCTGATGCACATGGTCAGTTTTTTGTATGTTTTAACAGCAGGGCATTACTTTTGGCATAGTTATGGACTAAGTCAATAGATAATCTCAAGCGGTATGTATGTTTCTATGTAGAATGCACTTGAAACTTTATTGGTATGATCTTGCAGCTTGCACTAGTTCTGCCTTGGGTCTGTTTTGAATCATCCCCTGTTTGAGATGAAACTTTGCACACCATCTTAAAATTGTTAGCCCCTTCACTATGTTGGTTGAATAAATGCACTGTGTAGCGGTAGAAATGTTTAAGACTAAGCCATTGAATTGACTAGACTTATACAAATCAGAATAAAAATCGCCACCGCGCTTCATTGTTTCCAAAGGAATGGGAAAAGTGATAGTAACCCAAAAAGAGGGGGAAAGATTCAAGGTAATGGGGTTAGTTATGCAAAGGGGAGGTATTAGAACCCTAAACATCTACGGTACTCCGCAGGAACCTCTTCAAAAAATTTGTAAGTTTTGGCTATAAAATGTTGTATGTAAAATAGATGGTGGAGGTGAGAAAAGAAATAAATTTTTTAAGATTTTTGCACTCGTCGCAGTTGCGAACCTTTAGTGCTTACATACCACCTTTTGTGCAATAGGGGATTAGGGTACACGTAGTTCACCTTTAAAAAAATTTAAAACACAAGTGTGTTGGTTAATTTTATGAGATAAGACATCATCGTCATGTCTGTGTGGAAAACATACTTACTACCCACAATCATGAGAAAGGAGAATTTGCATCATCTCAAAGTGGAGGATATGGCTTGTATTTTAAAATCGACAATGCCTCACTCAACACCCAAGTGTAAAATATCTCCCTTCACTACATATTGTAGAAGTATAGTTGTTTGCATCACTACAAGGATTGACAAGAGTCCAATCTTTTGACAAAAATTTTAAAGATAAGAGCCAAAATGGCAAAATGGTTCGAAACGAGATTGATTGACTTTTAGTCTTCTCAAAAAAATGTCAAGGTATTATTAAGTTGATTGAATTTTATTTATGAAAAGGTTTTGAAAATGCATGGACCTAAGTTCAAGTTTATTATGAAAGTGGTTCAAGTTTAAAAGCAAGAAGAGTTTTCAAAAGGAGGAAGAAGATTTATGAAATTTAGGAAGATGAGAGGAGAAGAAGAGACTATCCTAAAGCATAAGGTAAAAGCTAGGGATAAGAACCATCTAACCAACAAGAAGCCAATATTTGAAATTATGAGTCAAGATAGAATTCCCATTCCTTGGATGAAAACCAAACAAGCAAATATACTAGACCTCTTGAGAGAACCAAACTTCAAGTGTATTAAGTCTTCAGAAAAATTGGGCAGAGTAACGACTGTATATGGGTGAATTCCATATTACAAACAAAGAATGTAATCATAATAACCTGCACACAAAACAAACAAATAACCCAATGTCTTAAGGTAAACCTCAAGAACTCCAGACAAAATATCAATTAAGGTCACAAGGTCTTCAACATAGGCCAAGGTTTCTAATCCTAAGTCCAATATGTCCAATACTCCATAATGCCAAGGATAGTAACCAAATAGTCCAAGTATCATTAAAGTCTTTTTTAGGGTTCATGTTGATTAATAGGTGTCTTGAAAAAGAAAAGAAAGGATCAAGTGAGAAAAACAAAAATAACAAGGATAGAAATGCTCAAGTGAGCAAAATACAAATACATAAAATGTAAGTAAATGGTACATAAAGCATAAAAAATAAAAGCATAAAATGAAACAAATTAGTAATTAGTGGTTAGTTGGATGACCATCTTGAAACTTGCATTTGGAACTCATTAGATGATTGGTAGAACCAAAGCCTCCACACAAAAAAGTTGCATTTGCTTTTTGTCAAGTATATCATCCATTTGGAATCCTCACAAGTACCATTTAATGATCAATGATGTTTAAGTGATCCGCGTTGACCAAAAGTGTTGTAGATCCATTAGAGGATTGGTAGAACCAAAGCCTTCATACAATGAATCTCAAAGTTATTGGATCAAAGGGATCAAATTAACATACTTGGGCTTGCAAACATAGGTTTGGGCCACAAATGATCATTTATTCGAATCGGGACAAAATTTAGCGTTATGTTAAGCAATCGTAAGTGGACTTATATAGAAGTCGCACCTATTTTGAGGCCGGACATAGCAATTTATGCACCATTTGTTTTGAGACATGATATAGAGATTATTCTCCAATAACACTTAGTGCAATAAGAAAGGGATGAGATGAAGAGGGATGAGAAAGAATGCAAACCACATTTGAATTAAATTTTAATTAAACTATTATTAAAATCATTCATCCATTTTATGGAGTTAGACTCAACACCATGGATCCAATGATGTTAACAAAGTTCATAATTAAAAATTCAACCCAAGATCAGCCAGAAAATAATCACAAAATAATATTGCATTTAATATATACATTAAAAAAGTTTTAGAATATTTTAAAATAGAAATAAAAGAGAAAAATATCAACTATGTTTAAATTAATCTAGAAATAAAAAGTAAGACCATAGAAAAATCAGAAAATGACTCAAATATTTTTATAAAATTTTTGGTAATTTTTTAAAGTCAGAAACTATTTTTAAAATTAAAAGAAATGAGTAGAATAAACCAAAAATGCTAAAAGTAACAATTCAGAAATAAAAAATAAATGAGGTCACCAATATTAGTCACAATATTATTGGATCCTTCCATAATTTTTTCAGAATTTAAAAATGTATAAAATTATTTTTAAACATTTAAAACAAAACATTTAAAAAAAATCATAAAGAGCATAATCAAAAATATTTTTCATAATGTTAGATTTTTTGGACTAAAAATGAATTTTCTATGATTTTTTGAAGTTTAAAACAATTAAATCAAAAAAATCAAAAAATAAAATAAAAACCAAAAAGATGTGGAACAATGGATGAGAGTCAAAACGCGTTAGTAATCAAATCCAAGGGATCTGGAGCGCTGTGTATATCATGGTCATTAGTAAATAAAATACTAGATCACTTATTAAATCAGAAATTCAAAAAAAAATAAGTGGTGCGCCTTCATTGGTTGGAAGATGACACGTTCGTCATCTTCAACCTCCAGCCAACGTGAATTGCAGGTCTCTCAAACTGTAAAATCAGAAACTCAGAATTATGCCATTCGCTTCGTCTCTTCAAGACGAAGACAACCACACCTTCGCGACAAATTTATATAAAATGTAGCTCAAGCAATTTGGAAGGAAAGTTTTGAAAAGGGATTTGAAATTTCATGGTTAAAACGTGTTTCCAGATAAAATCAAGTGTTGCAACTAGAAACAGGGCAATGAGAGCATCATAATGATATCAAAGTTTTGAAGAATTGATGGAGAAATTTACCTATTGAAGTTGAGTTGCAGAGCTCTGAAACTGGACTTCTATGGAGCAATATAAAGCACGATTCTTGAAGGTAATTGTATGGTTAGCTTCAGGGAAAATCAAGGAAGGTGAACTGATAGAAAAATTGGATTAAAAAATGGCTTGAACACTGCTTACAAAGTTACAAAAAATTGAGTTATGAAACAAGTTTGGCAGGGTGATTCTGGCTATCCAAGCTTGAGGAAATGAATGGGGGATGACCCTCTATTTATAGGAGAATGAATGGGATCCTCAAGCGTGTGAAATGATGAAGTTTGGAGGGAAATCATGGGGGGTCTGCAGCATGAACAAAGTGTGACTTGTTTAGCATCAAAACTCAGCCAAATCGTGTGTTTCATGATGCTAAACACCTTTAAAAAGTTGCTAAACATTATTAGAAGCAAAAACACGTGGAAAACTTGTGATTAGAAGCCAAAACAAAGATTTCAAAATATGACTTGTGATGAAACTTCAGTTTCAAGCTACCAATTTCAAAACAATGGCATTTTCAGCTCAAGGGGTCTTAGGACATGATTCTTGATGCTTTAGAAATATGAGGTTACAAACTTTGCAATGGAAAAAGAATGGAATCAAATGGATGCTTGAGCTGAAATTTGCATTGATTCAAAGTTGGAGAAAAAGGGTTGACTTTCAATACTTAGAAATATTTCAAATTTTTCTTCAAAAGTGACCTATAATGTTTGGCATCCAAACATGACTTTCCACTTGGAATTTGCTCTTGACCAAAAAATATGGAATGAAATAGACCTCTTGAATGACATTTTGAAACTGGAACCATTCAAAATATCCAAAAATTGAGAGAGTTATGAATTGTTGAAATTGGAAAAAAAATCATGAAATGACCTATAATCTTTTGCATCTTTAGGGCATCTTCCATCCATTTTCTCACTTTGCATATAAAATAAGGAATAAATTTCACATCCTCAAGATTATTGTGGAAAAAGAGTGTCCTTGAGGTGATAAAAATTGACCAAGTTATGATCATTTGAAGCTACACCTGAGAAATTGGGGGTTCATCTAGAGGACTTGTAATCTTTCTTCGTCATCAAGTTTCTTCCACATGAAAACTCCTTGAAACTTTTGAAGTGATTTGTTAATAACCCTTTGAAGAGAAGGATTTTTTTGGAATAACTCAAAATTACCAAAAGATGATCAAGATATACTTCTTTCAAGTTCAAAACCCTAGCTCATAGACCAAGAAAATGCTTTGAGGAACTTCGACAATTTTGACCAATCTTCTTGTACCAACACTCTTGATTTGTAAATAGAAGTTATTGAGGATGATAATGAGAAATCATATCCATAAAAACCACTTTCATATCTTGATAATTTAGAGAAATATGCACTTGTGATCAATGGGAACAAGACCTTGTCCAATCATGACAACTTCTTCCATCAACCCTTTGTACCTTTGAATCAATTTGATAACTTTGAAATGTGATGAACCAAAATAAACTTTTCCATGCAATTTCTTACAAAACAACTTCAATGGTGAGGTTTGAATTTCTCAAGCTTTATTGACTAGGGCATGGAAATAAACTCATGAACCCATGGATCAACTTGCTAAGCCACATTGCCTTTACCTACATTATTAACAAGTAAAACCATCCAACATTGCATTTTATCAATTAGAAAGAAAATCAAGTCAAAATATCCATGATCACAAAAGAAAACAAGTCAAGATGCTTGGTGATTCCTTAAAGAGAAAGACTAATGATAGGGAGGAGGACCAAAAGCCCTAATGTGATCTTGTTATTATTGAATCAATATGGTATGAGGAAGGGATCTTAGGGGGTAAAATTGAGGTACAACAGCTGACCTTATTTAAGTTTCTTCTATCCGGAGATACGAAGGTTAAAAATCTTCGTGTCGACACGATCGAAGATACTTAAATATAAAACAACCCCTATTTTTGACCCTAAGATGCCATGCAATGCTTATGAATATGAATGCACGTGGACAAATTCAAAGAGACGCAAAACACCACTGGGGATGTAACAAAATAAAGAAATAAAAGAGAAACCCGACCAGGAAAATAAATCACTGGTGGATCAAAAGACCTGACTTATAGAGGATGATAAAAAGTCAAAGGATACACCAACTTTTACTGAAGGTGAAACTACCAATGCTCATTGAGGGTAGAAAGAGGAAAGAAATAACAACACCGACGTTTACTGACGGTGGGCTACCAACATTCACTGAAGGTAGAAAGAGAATATATCAAAGCATCGCCATTCACTAACGATGAACTACCAACATTCACTTAGGGTATCAAAAAGATAACAAGCACCAACTTTCACTGAAGGTGACCTACCAACTTTCACTGAAGGTAGAAAGAGAATATATCATAGCTTCGCCGTTCACTGACGATGAACTACAAACATCCACTAAAGATAGCAAAAAGATAACAAGCACCAACTTTAACTGAAGGTGGCCTACCAACTTTCACTGAAGGTAGAAAGAGAATATATTATAGCATCTCCGTTCACTGACGATGAACTACCAATGTTCACTGAGGGTAGAAAAAAGATAACAAGCACCAACTTTCACTGAAGATGACCTATCAACTTTCACTCAAGGTAGAAAGAGAATATATCATAGCATCACCATTCACTGACGATGAACTACCAAAGTTCACTGAGGGTAGCAAAAAGATAACAAGCACCAACTTTTACTGAAGGTGACCTACCAACTTTCATTGAAGATAGAAAGAGAATATATCATAGCATCGCCATTCACTGACGATGAACTACCAACGTTCACTGAAGGTAGAAAAAAGATAATAAGCACCAACTTTCACTTAAGGTGGCCTACCAACTTTCACTGAAGGTAGAAAGAGAATATATCATAGCATCGTCATTCACTGACGATGAACTACCAACGTTCACTGAGGGTAGAAAAAAGATAACAAGCACCAACTTTCACTGAAGGTGACCTACCAACTTTGATTGAAGGTAGAAAGAGAATATATCATGGCATCATCATTCACTGATGATGAACTACCAGCGTTCACTGAAGGTAGCAAAAAGATAATAAGTTTTCTCCAAAATTCTGGCATTTCACCTAGAACGGGTCTCAACTTCTTCTTTAACCAAGGTATTCTGCCTGGAAAAAGGTAATGTATAAGTTGTCTCAAATAAAGAGACTACCACTTATAAAGATTTCTTAGCGAATCGTCCCTGTTATATTGAACGACTAACTATCCACTTATAGAGAAGATAGTAAAGAAAAAGCAACGTCGACTTTTATGGGGAAATACAGGTTGCTCAAATAAAGAGACCTGTTATTTGCTGTTATGGCAACTTGAAAAAATGACTTCTTAGGGAAAACAATATGGTTTCCTGGGGAAAACAATATGGCTTCCTGGGGAAAACAATATGGCTTCCTGGGGAAATGCCGACATATTTCTGCTGGGGAGATAAAGTCTTCTCGTGCAAAATAAATGCACATTCTCAAACCAAAACTCGAAGCTTTCAGAAATCCAAAGTAATAATATTGCTTGGAAACAAATATTCAATCCAAAAATAAACTGGAGTAAAACGTTCTACCAAAAGATATTCCTTGAGAAATGAACTCAAGAGGGAAACCCAAATCATCCTGTCAAGGAGCTGTGTATGAAGGCTAAAGCAAAAAATCTTCCACGAGGGATAACTCAGTGGGGAAATTGAAAGAATATACACTTTCTGCTTATGACTGACACTCTATTGAGGAGAGGATAACACAACTCTGCAAAACAGGGTAATATGTCAACAAGATATTGATGAATACGAATGAGCAACAATTTGCTAAGTTTATATATGCATGATGTATGTATGAATGTATGAGTGTATTAGTGTATGAGTGTTATTATGTATATTCTGACAAAATAGACATATAATACTGGGGATACACAAACAAAACCAACTTGAGCGCACACAACACTCGGCCAAATCACATCCAAGACGATCATCCCAGAAGAAAAAATAAGCACCAACTAAGGAAACAAAGTCCTACTGCATGGCTTAACTTTACTGGGGAGAAACATAATATAGCGATGAAATAGTACAGATACAGGGATATAACATCCTTCTCCATGCTTCACCAGGGAGTAGCGCTCAGACTTTAACGAGGAAATAAATAGTTTCAAAAGTAACACTTCTACTAGGGATTGCAAAACTAATTTCAAATAAAGCAGATGGACACCAAATCATCAAAACATTCACTGGGGAATTCAGGCCCATTTTGAAGGAGGAAAAACATACAAACTTCACTAAGGCATATAATGATTCATCATCGAGACATCTACTGGGGAATTTGTGCTGACTCCATTGAGGAGATCAACACCACATCATCAAGGGGAACCAATATATGTTCTTCACTGGAGAGACCGGAGATATGTGTTCTTCGAGAGTAATAATTATACCAACTTCTCTGGGAAGAGAGGACTTCTATCCAATAAGCGAAACCTTCACTGGAGAAATCTTGAATTGAATCATCATATCATGCAAACTCATAAAAGAAGAAAAAATGAACCAAGACTTGACTGGGGACACTGGAGTCAAAAACCCAATACAGCGAAAACGTCCAGAGAAAATCTTCACGGGGGAAACAAAACCATCTCAACACTACTGGAGTTCGTCCATTCCTGGGATCATCACTTTTGTTTTCCTCTTGAATCACAAAATCTAAAGTAAAAGTAAATTGTAAATTCTTTTTGAAAAACAATTTTGTTATTTAATCTTTTTGCTTTGAAAATTATTATCAATAATAAATGGAGTCTTTGCAAGCTAAATAAAACAAGAAATACAAAGAAGTAGGTAAAAGATCAAATTTCATTGATAGAATGGTAGTCTGCGAATGGCGAGACTCCATGGATAATTACAAAGTTCGGAAAATGGTAATATATAATGGAAAAGATACATTGAGATACAATGACAACTATCTCTTCTAACAACTTTTGAAATCCTGAGCAGTAGCTTCCGTTGAAGTATGATGAGGATCTGAGAATATTGTTGCTTCAATGATCAAGTCTTGTCTGATGTAGTTACTTGCCAAGAAAGTCCCTAACTTTTGCCTAAGCTGCCCTTGCGGGTTTTCAACTTAGAGGAAAATTTATTCTGTTTATGTCTCTAATTTTTTCCTAGACCGCCCTTTCGGGTTTTCGGTCTACCGAGACGCTCTTTTTTGCCTAAGCCTCCCTTTCGGGTTTTCAACTTAGCGAGCTGTTCTTTTTATATCTTTAGGCGAAGTATTTCTTGACTGCATCAGCATTCATAGGATGTGGGAACTCCTCGCCATCCATAGTTTCAAGAATTAATGTGCCACCAGAGAAGGCTTTCTTGACAACATATGGGCCTTCAAAATTGCGAGTCCACTTACCCCTAGAATCAGCGTTAAAAGACATGATATTTCTGAGCACGAAGTCGTCTTCTCTGAATTCACGAGGTTTGACCTTCTTATCAAAAGCCTTCTTCATTCTCTTCTTATACAACTTCCCATGACACAAAGTTATCATTCTCTTTTCTTCGATCAAATTCAAATGGTCAAACCTGTTCTGAACCCATTCAGCCTCTAACAACTTGGTTTCCATTATCACATGCAAAGAGGGAATCTCAACCTCGATTGGGAGTACCTCTTCCATTCCATACACAAGAGAGAAAGGGGTTGCTCACGTTGAAGTTCAGACAGATGTCCGATATCCATGCAAAGCAAAAGCTAACATTTCATGCCAATATTTATAAGTAACAACCATATTCTGGATGATCTTCTTGATATTCTTATTAGCAGCTTCAACAGCCCCTTTCATCTTCGGCCTGTACGAAGATGAGTTGTGATGGACAATCTTGAATTCCTCAAAAAGTTTTGTCATCATCTTGTTGTTCTGATTCGAGCCATTATCGGTGATAATTCTGCTCGGCACACCATACTGACATATAAGATTATTCTTAATGAAGCACAGAACCACTTGCTTAGTAACATTAGCATATGAAGCTGCTTCCACCCATTTAGTGAAGTAATCAATTTCTACCAAAATAAAGCGGTGTCCATTCGAAGCTTTGGGTTCTATCATTCCAATCATGTCGATACCCCACATAGAGAAAGGCCATGGGGAAGAGATCACATTGAGAAGTGTCGGAGGCACATGAACCTTATCCGCGTAAGTCTGGCATTTATGACACTTCTTTGCAAATTTGTAACAGTCAGATTCCATTGTCATCCAATAGTAACCTTCCCTTAGCATCTTTTTAGCCATCGAATGTCCATTAGTATGAGTGCCAAATGAACCTTCATGAACCTCATGCATCAACATGTCTGCTTCGTGTCTATCCATGCATCTGAGCAGGACCATGTCATAATTTCTCTTGTACAACACATTTTCATTGAGGAAGAAACTGCCTGTCAATCTTCTCAATGTCTTTTTATCTTTATTCGATGCACCAATTGGGTATTCCTGAGTCTGAAGAAAATGCTTGATATCATAATACCAAGGTTTCGCATCTGCTACCTCCTCTGTTGTAAACACATAAGCGGGCCTATCCAGTCGCCGAACTATAATTCGAGGTATATCATTCCAAGTATTTACTTGATACATAGAAGCCGGAGTTGCCAGAGCATCCGCCATTTGATTTTCATCTCTAGGGATGTGATGGAATTCAACTTTATTAAAGAAGGGTAACAATCTTATAGCATAATATTTGTAAGGCATCGAGCCAGGGTGACGAGTATCCCACTCTCCTTTAATCTGATTTATTACCAAAGCTGAATCACCATACACATTCAGAATTTTAATTCTGAGATTAATAGCTTCCTCAAGACCCATGATGCAAGCCTCATATTCTACCATATTATTAGTACAATCAAATGTCAACCTTGCAGTAAAAGGAATGTGTGATCCATGTGGAGTGACGATCACAGCACCAATTCATTTACCATAAGCATTCACAACTCCATCAAATATCATACTCCAGCGAGACTTGGGATCAGGACCTTCCTCAGGCAATGGTTCATCACAATATTTCACTTTCAGAAACATCACATCCTCATCTGGGAAATCATACTTCACAGACTGATAATCATCAACTGGCTGGTGAGCAAGATAATCTGCTAACACGCTGCTTTTAATAGCTTTTTGAGTGCGGTATTCGATATCATATTTAGATAACAGCATCTGCCAACGGGCAATTCTCCCAGTAAGAGCAGGCTTTTCAAAAATGTACTTGATTTGATCCATTTTGAAGATCAACCAAGTAGTGTGATTCAACATATACTGCCGCAAATGTTTTGCCGCCCAGGCCAGAGCACAACATGTATTTTCCAGCATGAAATACCGTGACTCACAATCAGTAAACTTGTTTACTGAGATAATAAATGGCATACTCTTTCTTCCCTGTTTCATCTTGTTGTCCCAGAATACAGCTCATGGAATTATCTAACATTGTCAGATACATAATCAATGGTCTTCCTTCAACAAGAGGGAGCAAGATAAGAGGTTCAAGCAGATATTCTTTAATACTTTCAAATTCCCTTTGGCAGTCATATGTCCACACACAACCTTGATCTTTCTTTAACAACTTAAAGATCGGTTCACATGTTGCAGTCATGTGGGAAATGAATCTGGAAATATAATTCAAACGCCCAAGGAACCCTATGACTTGCTTTTCAGTTCTCGGCGCTGGTATTTCTTGAATTGCTTTGACTTTATTAGGGCCAACTTCAATCCCTCTCTGGCTAACAATGAAACCCAATAATTTCTCTGACCGAACACCGAAGGTGCATTTATTTAGATTCAAGTGGAGACGATACTTCCTCAAACGCTGAAACAACTTCAACAAATCTTCTACATGCCCTTCTTCAGTCTGGGATTTAGTGATCATATCATCAACATATACCTCGATTTCCTTGTGCATCAGATCATGGAATAGGGTTGTCATAGCCCTCTGGTATGTTGCACCAGCATTCTTCAACTCGAAGGGCATTACTCTGTAACAGAATGTTCCCCGGGGTGTGATAAATGTTATTTTTTCCATGTCCTCAGGATCCATTCTTATTTGATTATACCCGGAAAATCCGTCCATGAACGAGAAAACTTTGAATTTTTATGTGCTATCCACTAACATATCAATGTGTGGCAATGTAAAATAATCTTTTGGACTAGCTTTATTTAGATCTTTGTAATCTACGCACATGCGAACTTTTCTGTCTTTCTTCGGTACCGGGACAATATTGGCAATCCATTGAGGGTACACTGATGTCACAAGAAAACTGGCATTAATCTTCTTTAAAACTTCCTCTTTGATCTTCACTGCCATATCTGGGTGAGTTCTTTGCAACTTCTGTTTGATTTACGGACACTCTGGCTTCAACGGCAAACGGTGCTCTACAATATCTGTATCTAGACCAGGCATATCTTGGTAAAACCAAGCAAAAATGTCCACATACTCTTTCAATAACTCAATCAACCTGCTCTTCACATCAGGATGCAGTAACGCTCTAATCTTGAATTCCTTTAGATTTTCTTCTGAACCCAAATTGATTACTTCTAATGGATCTTTATATGGCTGAATGGCATCCTCCTCGCCCTCAAGGAACCGTGAGACCTCTTCTGGGATCTCATCATAGTCTTCTTCTTCGGCCCCATACACAAGACATTCAAAGTTGGGAGAGGGTGCAGGGTCATTGTATTCAATGGGTTTTTTAATTAATCTGCACATATGATTTATGATTGTTTTTAGAAACTGGCACATATAACAATTGATCATGCAGATTGAATTTCAGTTATTATTTATTTTGAAAGGTTTTTTCTTATTACCATTTTCCAAGAAAAAATCAAAAAATAAAAACACAATTTGGGAAACAAAGACAACTTTTATTATTGATTTTAAAAGTCACAGCAAACAGATAAGCTCGTGCAATATTAATACTTTCACCTTGGGCAGAGTGAAAACTTTTCAAAAAAGATTAACAAAACAAATTACTTTTAAACATGTATGCAAGAGGGAACATCAATGGTGATCCAGTTCTGAACCCTAACTCCGTGTGTCACATAATTCGGAATTTCTGGATCTTCTTCATCTTCCACAATGGCATTAATCCCGGAGACAGTTGGATGAAGATAACCCCCACTTCGGAAGATGTCTTGATAGTTTCCTGCAGCAGACTTTAGCTTCATGTTCTTACCTTTATCATTCTTCAAAGAGAACCCCAAACCATCTCTGTTCTTGTTTATTGGTGGATCCATAGTTTGTCCCCATACCTCACAATGACCATTACGCACAACCTGTTGTGCATCCTTAAGTGAAACCATAGAATTCTCATTTCCCCTTATGTTGTCAATGGATAAATCTTGGAACTGGGTTCCAACAGCGGCTTCATATGCCTCCACAATGCTGAAAGAGGACAAATGAGATATCAATAATGCCTGTTTTCCATTTATAATTACCACTTTTCCTTCACATATAAACTTTAGCTTCTGGTGTGAAGTCAAAGTGACAACCCCTAACTCATGTATCCACGGCCGTCTCAGCAAGCAACTATAAGCGGGTACAATATCCATGACCTGGAAAGTAATCTGAAACAAATGTGGGCCTATATGAATAGGTAAGTCCACTTCACCAATAACAGATTTCCTTGATCCATCAAACACTTTCACAATAATGCCACTTAGGCGCATGGGCGTTCCTTGATATTTCAACTTCATAAGTGTACTCCTTGGTATAACGTTCAAAGCAGATCCATTATCAATCAGTACATTGGATAGTAAATCATTCTTGCAGTTCATAGATATGTGGAGGGCCAAGTTGTGATTCCTTCCTTCATCTGGAAATTCATCGTCACAGAAACTCAGGTTATTACATGACGTAATGTTCCCTACTACACTACTGAATTGGTCTATAGGCATGTCACTTTCCACAAAATCTTGGTCTAATACCCTCATCAAAGATTCCTTGTGAGCAGATGAGTTCATCAATAAAGCCAAGATAGATATTCTTGAAGGAGTCTGCAGTAGATGATCCACAACTCTGTAGTATCTCATGTTGATTATCTTCAAAATATCATCCACCTCCTTCTCTAGCGTAGCTCCACTAGATTCACCCACTGCCTTCTTGGATTCAACATTTTCAACAGTTTTCTTTCAAGTACTTACATCTCCTCGAATAACTAGTGCAAATACATGGCCGTTGTGGGTCACTCTGCTAGTCTCAACAATATTTCCAACATCAGGCATTGGCTGGATGGGAGCTTCAATACCATCCTCCGAAATTGTAGCATTATATTTGTAGGGTACTGGTTTATTTGACTTGTAGGGGACAGGACCCAGCAAACTAACCACCAATGGAGTAATAGTTGGATTGCTATGATACTCAACTTCAAAATGGGCAGGTGTACCAAAGCAAGGCACAATAATGTTTACCCCTTCTTCAACATAATCAGTCATATCTGGAAAAAAAATCCTCATCTGAGGAGAAATACTCATCTACATAGGCATACTCATCATCTGACTCTTCTGCAGCCAAACAAGCCTCAATCATATCAACTTCATGGTAATCATCCCTTTGACCTGTAACCTTGATGGTTCCATTATCCAACAACAACTGAACACATTTCTTTACAATTGAACATCCTCAGGAGTCTTGACAGCAAACTCGGCAAGATCCATATTGATGTTCCACCTGACGAACCATGTGGCAGAAAGTAGCATGCAATTACACAAGGTCCTCATTCATATACTCCACATCAAAAATTCTGAACTCTCCAGGACATCCAGAAACCATGTTCACTTCCTCTTCATACTCTACCCTAGGCCTGATTATATGGATGAGGCCCTCATCCGTCATCTCCTACAAATAAGCCTTTATCTTATTGCAACCCTGTATGTCTGTACTGCAAATAGCACAACCGGCATGGTCATGCATATAGTAGCTAAATTCACAGAGGTCTGCATGCATTTTCACCAAATCTCCTCTAACCAGATTAATGTCAAAAATCTGGAAGTCGTTTGGACAACCGGCCACCATATTCACAAAATTTTCTCCTCCATGCTTGGGTAGAGGATTGTCTTTCACATTAAGGCCCATATCTTTGAATAGAATATCGGACTTCACCAATTTCTACACCTCAGTCTTCAAAGGATAGTAGTTCTCAACATTATGCCTTGGTGCTCCCTGATGAAAAGCACATGTTTGGTCCGCCTTGTAATACCAAGGCAATGGTGATGGTACAGCGGGAGGTGGTCGGGTCTGAACCAACTTCTTCTGAATTAATGTCGGTAGTAACTCTGTATAACTCATAGGAATAGGGTCATAACTATCCCTTCTCTGATTATACCCTTGATTCCCCTGCTGGGATGGTCTCTAATAAGCAACAATGGTTGGAGTTATACCGATAACTAGAGTAATTGAGGCGACTTGCTGATGACGCTGATAACTTCTTCTAGGAGGATTAACTCTCCTCTCTTGTATAATAGCATTTGTATATCCTTCCTTCTTTTTGGTAAACCCATAGGATGACTTCTTCGTATTTCTAGAACCTTCACTCTTCTTTAAGCGGCCCTCTCTTACAGCCTCTTCTAACCGGATACCCATGCCTACCATTTCAGTAAAGTCACTTGGTGCACTCGCTACCATCCTCTCATAGTAGAAAGAACCCAGAGTTTTCAAGAAAATCTTAGTCATCTCCTTCTCTTCTATGGGAGGAATCATTTGGGCGGCTAACTCACGCCATCTCTGTGCATATTCTTTGAATGATTCCCTGTCTTTCTGGACCATGGCCCTGAGTTTATCACGGTCAGGCGCCATGTCCACATTGTATTTGTATTGTCTGATAAATGCTTCTCCTAAGTCATTGAAAGTATGGATGTTGACGATGTCCAAACTCATATACCACTTTAACGCAGCACCGGTCAAACTATCCGGAAACAAGTGAATCAGCAGACGCTGATCATTAGTATGGATAGACATTCTTCTTACATACATCACCAGATGAGCACGAGAGCAAGTGTTTTCCTTGTACTTTTCAAACTCTAGGACCTTAAACTTTGCAGGTATCTTAACATTCGGGACCAAGCATAATTCATTCATGTTCTGCCCGAACAATTCCTTTCCCCTGAGGGCCTTCATCTCCCTCTGCATCTTGTCAAACTGTTCTTGAAAGTCACCCATTCTATCATAAAGACCCAAGTCTTCACTTGGTGGAGGAAAAGGGTGACATATATCATCATTAACAAATGGAACCATATTCACCGAAGGAGGTGCAACAGGAGCAACATGCACCACAGGAGGTGCGGGAGTAACAATAGTCTGAAAAATTGGAGCTTCTTTAGGACCAAGATTGAAACTTTCAGGCGCAAAGTTCTCTGGCATTCCTCATGGATAACCTTGAGGCATGCGATTCTGAATAACAGCTGGAGTAGCAGACACAGGAATAGCCGAAGCTTCAGCAGTAACCCTTGTTGGTTAAGGTTGAACACTTGGTGGCTGATTCTGAGCAGCCACCGGAGATTCCATCAGAGCAGTAAGGTTGACCATGCCGGCCTTCAAAGCAGAGACCTTCTCGCGCAACTCGCGATTCTCTTGTTCTAAGTTTTCCATCTTCCTTCTGAAATTAGATCAAGTGTTGTAGTGGTGAATCAGCCTGCTGAACAAAGTAAAGAAGCTTGGTAAGGCACATGGATATGCATAACAAGTGCAAGAAATACGTGCAATATGATGCTTGATATGAAATGCACATGATTAATTTTTATTATTAATATTTCAAGGGACTTAAAGATTTATAGATATATTGCAAATATCAAAGTAATAACACATTTGAAATACTGAAAAAATTTATTGTAATAACTTTAAAATGGATTACAAGTTTCAATAATCCCAAGTACAAGATGAAAATAAATTCTAAAACCCTAAGAAGTAAAGTTGATGGAGATCACTCTATACGCTGGCGCTTCCCTGTAAGCCTGGTAATCTGAACCTTCAACCTCTGGTTTTCTTCAGCATATCTGGTGGCCACCTCCTTCCAATCACCTGAATCAAGAAGTGAGCAACTAGCATCTGACTGAGGCTTAGGAGAAAATAAATCCCATTTCCTCTCCATGATCTCTACAGCCCGACTCTCAAGGATCTCAATCAAGTCGTCTTTCTCCTTCAAGTCTGCTCTATAGGAAATCTCTAAAGCTTGGCACTTATTCTTCCAAACAACCCTTTCTTGTTGCACCCTGACTAAAGCAAGTTTTATTTCTTATATACCATCCAATAAGGGAGGAGTGGTTTTCACAAACAAATCATGCATAGGTGCTTCCCAAGAATACGTCATCTTCAATTGAATATCTCTTGTTCGGACCCACTGAAGATAAGGTTCCAAAGAAACAGCCCCTCTTGGTCCCAAATCTTTCCTACTCTTCTTATGAATGTGACACCATGCCTTCGCAATCTTCTCCCTAGCTTCCTTATGGTCTTTTCCCTCCTTCAGAAAGAAACTACTCAAATGAATACTATTTGGTTTATCCCTCATCGGATAACCAAGTTGTCATCGTGAAAAGAACAGGGTTATAGTTAATTCCTCCCTTTGCACCAAGAAGAGGTACATTGGGGAAACTACCAAAATTGTTGACAATCTCTACATCCTGGTAAGCTCGATGATACCAATCAATATCCGAGTGAGTAAGTGCCATGATATTAGGAGCCCAACGGGGTTCCTTCCTGATATCACAAAAAGCATCAGACTGAGGCATATGAGAGATAAACCACCGGTACAACAGAGGCGTACAACAGATAATCATCCCCCCATGATAAGAATTCTGAAGATGAATAGAGTAGTAAGCATCACCCAATAATGTAGGAACGGGGTTTCCAATCATGAAGATCCTTATGCATTAACGTCAACAAACTTGTCCATGTTAGGAAATAAGAACAACTTGTAAGCAAGTAGAGCACATATGGCCTCAAAAGCGACTGTACTCTTCATCCTAGAAAAGCAACGAGCTTTCTCTAATAAGAACTGAGCTGGTAATCCTCTAATCCCTCCTTTAGTAGTCATATGGGCTTCAACCTCAGACTTCCCCAGATGGATCAAAGCAGCAATCTCGTGTGATTTTGGATCACCCTTCAAACCAGTAAAAGGAACACGATCGGTAATAGGTAAATCCAACAGATAAGAATACTCCTCCAGTGTAGGCATCAACTGATAGTCAGGGAAAGTAAAGCAATGATACAGCGGATCAGAGAACTGGACCAAGGTCGAGAGAATACCCTCCTTCATCCTAAGCTTCATGAGAGGAATGATGGATCCATACTTCTTCCGAAAATCTATAAAACACTCAATCTCAGGAATTAGACTGATCAACTCATATATCTTGGGATCCTTAAAACTGTATTTTTTAGTCTTTCTTTTTCCAGAATTCATGGTCAAAAGGTACCTGAGATATTCACAAATGGTCAACTTTTAAGTCCCTTGAAATGAAATTCCTTCAAAAGATACTTATCAGTGCATGGATGCATGATGAAACAATCATACACAAGATCACACATATAGGGTTCATAGGTTCAACGTCACGAGCATGAGGTCGAAGGTACTACCCATAAGGTATGGTCTAAAAGTTATCACCTGCCGAACAAGGTTCTAGAGGTTCCCAGAGTCTACATCCTTCCTTCAGATATTACCAACTTCCTAATTGACTCGGTAATTAGTAATATTCTCAAGAAAAACTCGTCCAGACGTAGTATCGCGTGACAACTATTTCCGAATTTCTCCTTCGTAGTTTCTGCACTACACCTAAAAGACCAAGATGGGTTAGGTATTCTACGGTCCTCAGCTTCAACAGGCTCCCAGGTCAAAAGCAGTACGTCTTTCCGATTACTCGGTAAACGACACTACAGTCAAAGGGGCCTCCACTAAGTGGGGGATCTCATGCCTCCTTTTTTGGGATTACTCCCTCAAAGTTAACATGAATATACCGCCCATCTTATCTTAATGTTTTCCAAAGTCCGGATATAGGACTTATAAGTAATCACCAAGCACCCTGAAAACCGAGAAAATCCAAACAAACAAACATACAACATATAATATATAACAAACAGTAGCACATATACCGATATAAACAAAGATAGGTTTAACCCACTTAGGGATGGACCAGCAAGAGGTCAATCTTTCCCCAATGAAGTCTCCATTTTTTCTGTAGCGGTAGAAATGTTTAAGACTAAGCCATTGAATTGACTAGACTTATAAAAATCAAAATCAAAATCGCCACCGCGCTTTATTGTTTCCAAAGGAATGGGAAAAGAGCGAGTAACCTAAAAAGAGGGGGAAAGATTCAAGGTAAGGAAGTTGGTTATGCAAAGGGAAGGTATTAGCACCCTAAACATTTATGGTACTCCGTGGGAACCTCTTTGAAAGATCTGTATATTTTGGCTATAAATGTTGTATGTAAAATAGATGGTGGAGGTCAGAAAAGAAATATATTTTTTATGATTTTTGCACCCGTTGCGGTTGCGAACCTTTAGTGCCTATGTACCACCTTTCGTGCAATACGGACTCAGGGTACACGTAGTTCACCTTTAAAAAAATTTAAAACGCAAGTGTGTTGGTTTATTTTATGAGATAAGACATCATCTTCATTGTCCGTGTGAAAAACATACTTACTACCCATAATCATGAGAAAGGAGAATTTGCATCATCTCAAAGTGGAGGATATGGCTTGGATTTTAAAATCAACAATGCATCACTCAACACCCAAGTGGAAAATATATCCCTTCACTACATATTGTAGAAGTATAGTTGTTTGCATCACTACAAAGATAGACAAGAGTCCAATCTTTTGAGAAAAATTTTAAAGATAAGAGCCAAAATGGCAAAATGGTTTGAAATGAGATTGATTGACTTTTAGTCTTCTCAAAAAAAATGTCAAGGTATTATTAAGTTGATTGAATTTGATTTATGAAAAGGTTTTGAAAATGCATGGACCTAAGTCCAAGTTTATTATGAAAGTGGTTCAAGTTTAAAAGCAAGAAGAATTTTCAAAAGGAGGAAGAAGATTTTTGAAATTTAAGAAGATGGGAGGAGAAGTAGAGACTATCCTAAAGCATAAGATAAAAGCTAGGGATAAAAACCATCTAACCAACAAGAAGCCAATATTTGACATTATCAGTCAAGATAGAATTCTCATTCCTTGGATTAAAACCAAACAAGCAAAGATACTAGACCTCTTGAGAGAACCAAACTTTAAGTGTATTAAGTCTTCACAAAAATTGGGCGAAGTAACGGTTGTATATGGGTGAATTCCAAATTACAAACAAAGAATGTAATCACAATAACTTGCACACAAAACAAACAAACAACCCAATTGTGATACGGTGGGAGAAATGACTTGGGTGTTTTGCATTTTATCGCAAATGTTGCGGTTAGCAAGAGTCGCCACCGAATTTTCTTTTATCTAAAAGGAAAGGTGAAAAAGCACAGGAAAGACCTTTGAGATTGTTTCTTGAGTTCGGGGGGAGATTATGAGAAGGAAAGGTATTAGCACCCTTTTCATCTATGGTTTTCCACAGGCTCTTAGTTACTTTCTAGATCACTTTCTTTTGTTTGAAAAATATGCTTTGTTTGGTTTTTGAAAGTATTTTTGAAAAGAGGCCATTGTTTAGGCAAACTTTGTAATGATTCTCGTTTGTAAGAATGTATATAAAGTGTTTGATATTTTGAAAATGTTTTCAAGTTTTAAAAAGATGTTCTGAAAGTGTTAGTGTTTGTTTTGAAAATAGCAAGGATGTTTTTGTTTTGAAATGGAGCAAGTAACTAGGAACATTCTACCTACTCAAAAAGTCTTTCATGTTCATTTCCTTTTTCCTTTGACATTGTTATCTTACCATTGATTTGGTAAATAACCCTATCTTTGGATGTAAACGGGACGGGAGTGGGTCATCGTATAACCATGATTAGCAATGTTGCAAGGTATCTTAGCATTTTTCTTTAGGGACTAAGATCATTTTGAAAAGGAAACATAGATAGCGTCATCGATGGACTATGATCTTGTATTTTGCTTGTTTTTGCTAAGATACCTCACATGCATAATATGACCATTTTTATAAGGCAACCAAGTGGATTTTACCCTAGGGATTCTTGTGTGCAAGTGTATTAATTTTCATGCTTTATTTAGTCTTTGATTCGGGTTTGCTACTTGTTGATTTTATCTTCTCATACAAACCCTAATTACTAGCATTTATATAAAGCGATAAATTGCGAAAAAATAAAATTACTACGTTATTACATCATTAGGGGAGGGGTGTACAAATTTACAAATGGGGATTGCAAGAAAATTAAACCTAATTAACTATTACAACCATATTGAATAAATATACAATAATTGAATAAATACACAAGGGGATAAATGAAAAAGAAATGATTTTTTTGTTGTTTTTATGAGAGGGGTTTTATCCTAATTAAGTGAGCTGATTAATGAAAAATAAAATAAATTTAAACCTAAATTAATTAAGAAGGAAATTAAGTTGAAAAAAAATGTGTTTTAGGGTTTTTTTTTTGTGAAAAGGTTTTAACTTAATAAAAATAATATGAATATTAATTAATTAAAATCAACCTAAGTTCTAAATTAATTTTAACTAAGAAAATAAAATAATATACTAATTTAACCTAAGTCTAAAAATTAATTATTTAAGAAAAAAAAGAAATTAATTTGTTTTAAGAAAATGTTTTTTAGTCTTTTGTTTTATAGAGAAAATAAAATATATAAGTATAAATAATAAATAAAAATAAATTTGGATTTTTTTATGATTTTATGAAAATAATAATAGCAATAATAATAATGACAATGGTATTAATAACAATAATAAATAAAAATAAAAAATGAAATAAAAATAAAAATAAGTCAGGGAGGTGGATTAGTAATGCAAGAGGTGTTGTGAAGAAGAAAAAATTAGGCCCACATGAAAGCCCAGGCGCTGCCAAAAAAAAGCACAAAAAATTCAGAAAATAGTGAAAAAAATAACAAAAGGTCACGCTGGGGCTTGAACCCAAGACCTAAGGGTGACAGGCGCGCGCTTTAACCACTGGAGTGGTGATAGATACGTTAACTTGTGTGAAAGGATAAATACATAACACAAAACACGCCCTGATTACACTTCATCTTCAACCTCCAGCCAAAGGATCTGTAACTTCTTCATCTCTCAACAAAAATGAAAAGTTCAAACAAGAAAGCTGTGGCATTTCTCCCCACGAATCCAACCATGTAAATAACTTAAGCTAACAGTCAAAGATGAATGAGAATTTTTCTGGCCCTAACTTAAAACCTAAAAATTTCAGAAAACTTCAACTCTAAAATTCTCTAAGCTCAGGCCATATAAATGAAAACTATGGATATGTACAGCTTCATGGAAATGGTATCTACATTTTATCTTCATAAATCAAAATCAAATGATGCTTGTATGAAGATATAGAAGTTTGAAAACTTACCTCTTGCAGCTGGAGTCGTGTATGGAGTTTGAGCAACCTTTGTGATGGCCTGATGATTTCTGTAGCTTTCCTGGACTTCCTTGAGTGTGTTCTAACTCCTAATTTTCTTAGAGGGTGGCTGAAACTCCCAACTCAAGTCAAATTGCAAGCTTCAATTTTGAAAATGGTGGATAGTGATGGAGGAGTTACAGTCAGGAAACAGGGGCCTGGGTCACTTTGAAATGATGTATATTAAGTGTTTTGATGGTTAACACTCAATACGCACGAGTGGATTTGGAGATGGCTATGTGAGGTTCAAAACTGTCAAGTTATAGCATATTTTGAGTTGCAGAGTTCTTGGTAGTGTTTTGGGGTCTTAGCATTCGTGTGTTATGTTGCAATAGACTTGTGTATATGTGTGGAAAAGATTAGAGATCAAATGCACTTAAGGTTTCTGAGTTCTAGCCTTTTGGCTCTATGACTTGCTTTTGAAGAAAAGTGAGAAGACAACTCTCAAAGTGTTGTACAAGCATGTTCTCAGCTCTAAGAGGATTTAGACACATTGCTTTTGTTTTATATGGGTTGTGTGTGTAGAAAGAACAAGTGCAAAGCTCAAGAAGTTGACAATTGCAAAAGTGATGTTTTATCAAAATGGAAATGGCAACTTTGTGCCATAAATGGAAATGTAACTTGGATAAAGTCTCAAGTGCTTGGATTAAAGCTCTAACAGTTGTGTAAACATTTAATTATGGAGTAGCAAACAAGTTTGAGGCCTGCAAAGCAAAGATTATGCAGCCTAGGCTTGGATTTGAATTTTTGTTCATCATGAAATGGCTTGTAATTTAAGTTTGAAAACCCTAACTTCATATCTTCGATTCTCCTTGCTCACAAATGATCTCAAGGATTTCTTGGACATTTTGGAAATCTTGTAATGTGATATACCACCCCTCTTTGAATAACTTTTTAAAATTCCCCTTGGAACTAAATGAAAAAGTTCCATGAAGTTAGGTCAAAATCCTGACCAAAACTAGGGCAAAATGTCACTAAAAGTATTTAATTTCAAGACCATGACTTTATGAATTAATAACTTGAGATCCAAGAATTTTTAGAAGAAGTTGTGTAAAGAAATGTTGTAGATATACTAGAGATCTACAACTTTCATGTTGAAAGTTTCTTTTGAATCATCTTGCATCATGGTGAAAAATTGGCTCAAAGTTGTGAAAAACATGAAGTTTTAAACACTTAGAAAAATTTCTAAAAGTTAGAAAACTTTGACTTTTCAAAATGAAATCTTGACTTTTTGATTTCTTAATGAATAAGTTTCATATTTTGACATGTTTTTATGAGTTTTGATCTTTGACATTGGATTTTGACCAAAAAGTCAAAGTTTGACTTTTCAGTATACAGTTGACTTTTGATCAGTTGACTGAAAATTCACTATCAATCCAATTGATCTTGAGCAATTTTTTGGGTCATGCCATTAGGTAAAAATGATGCAATTGAACTCTTGAGATCATGCTTCAAATCAATTAACCATTTGCTAGGTCAAAAATCAGAAATTGCCTTTCCTCAATCAAAACTCTAATTTTGACCTTTTTGCCCTTTTGATGATTTGATCAAAATTCTTGAGGAATTATGGTCCAAACTTGATAAAATGATACATATGAGTTTATAATGTTGATGTGGATCAAAAATTATGAAGTTTGACTGGAAATTGGCCACAATTGACTTTTTCCCCAATACAGTTGGTTTTTAAGTTAACTGCTCAATTGACTGAGCAAAAATGTGATCCAAGGCTTGAAACTTGTCATGAGTAATATTGGAGGTCCAAAATGATCCATGAAAGTCACATGAAGCATTGAAAGTTCAATTATCCTTGTGCAATCTTAAACCCTAATTTTGGTCATCAGTGCTTAAGGAGGTGTCTTGAGTTGATCAACCCGAGTGCAATCTTGAACCAAGAGAGGTCTTTTGTGAAAAAAAATAATTTATAAATGAGAGGGAAAATTTTGGGGTACAACATCTGCCCATGTTCAATCTTATTAAACCTGAAGAGTTAGATTGGCGGATTTTCCATTCGTGACTTAAAGGTGGAAGATGATTGGACACTAGAGTGCCCAAAAATTTGCACTCGAGGATGTGATGGTTGATGGTATAGGGAATGGCTTAAAGATGCCATTTGGAGACATGATGGAAAGTTGTTGGAGATGGGCTTGTAGATGACATCCAAAAATGATTGATGAACCGTATCTGCAAGCTGAAACTGAATGAGTATCAGAATAGCGTCCTATCAGAATGGCGTTCGTGTCTGGAGCGTATATGAACTGTATCTGAAAGAGAATCTGAATGAGTATCAGAATGGCGTCCTATCAGAATGGCGTTCGTCTGGAGCATATCTAAATTGTATTTGAAAGAGAATCTGAATGAGTATTAGAATGGCGTCCGTGTCTAGAGCGTATCTAAATTGTATCTGAGAGTTGAATCTGAATGAGTATCAGAATGGCATCCGTGTCTGAAGCGTATCTGTAATGTATCTGAAAGTTGAATCTGAATGAGTATCATATTTGTGTCTGTGTCTGGAGCGTATTTGTACTGTATTTGAAAGTTGAATTTGAATTAGTATCAGAATGGCGTCAGTGTCTGGAGCGTATCTGAATTGCATATGAGAGTTGAATCTGAATGAGTATCAGAATGGCATCTGTGTCTGGAGCGTATATGTACTGTATCTGAAAGTGAATGAGAAGAACCCGTGCTGGATTGCTTCAGCTGGTCATGTAGATAATTGTCCTGGCTTGTCTCAGGTATCAATTTCTGACCTTTGTAAATTGTTAATGATAGCCATCTGCTAACTGATCTTTCCTGAAGAGATAAAAGATTAGTTGTATGCAATGTCATGATGTATGAAATGCATTGCATAATGATGTTCTCAATGAAATGAATGAGATTATGTCATATACGTTCGTGTTGTCAATGTCATGACGTATGGATGCGATGTATAGGCATATAAGCTATGTTGATGTAACATTGTTGGATTAGGGAAAATAAATCCCTGACTGCTGTTGGGAAAGTGGAGTGTAAGTCCTCATGTTTTGAAGTGCTGATGAGTTGATGAGCTTCTATTTGTTAGAGAAATAAACTATGTTGTAAGGGAAACGTCGTGTGCTGCCTGTGAAATCTTGTTGGGGAATCCTGAGAAATTGGACGACTTCTACTGGAGAGTGATAACTGGAAGTTTTGTTCCACTGGGGATTAAGCTGCACACTGTGGGGATTTTATGGAATAGTTTAAAGATATTATCCTATTTCTTAAAGTCGTTAGTGATTGTCTTCCAATTTTGCTTATTTGTAAACACTAGTCACGTTCAAATGCATATGTTCAAAAATAAATCATTGGACGTTTTTGTAAACAAAACACGGGAAAATAAAGAAAAACAGATAGTTTTACACTTCCAAAGGATTATCTTTGTATTATCTTGAATAAGTATTTTCTACAATGATACGAACATCCTAGTAAGAGAATATTGTTGTAAAAATGAAAATTTGATACAAAGAAAAGATAGCTATGTGCAATAATCCCATGGGGTTCCCATTCTGCTATAACCTTCGTGTCTCTGAGCGTCTTGTCCACTTGTTGCCTTGTCTGAAGTTGATTGGGTTGATCAAAACTACTGAGTTTGTCAGTCGAAGCCAAAGGTTGTCTATAAAGGTGATCCAATGGGACATAGTCGTGCGCTTTAATTCCCTAACTTTTGCCTGGACCGCCCTTTCGGGTTTTCAGTCCACCGGGATACTCTTTTTTGCCCAAGTTGCCCTTTTGGGTTTTCAACTTACCGGGTGTACAAATTTTTTTGTTTTTATCCCTAATTTTTGCCCGAACCTTTTTGGTTTGCCGGGATGCCCTCGTTTTTCCTAGGTGTGTAAATCTAGCGGGTCTCTTATGCGTAGTATCTTTTGACTATGTCCGAGTTCACAGGGTGCGGCAGGTCGTCGCCATCCATAGTAGTCAAGATCATTTCTCCACAAGAGAATATGCTTTTAATCACAAACGGTCCTTCGTATGTAGGAGTCCATTTGCCTCTGGGATCACCTTGCGGCAGTATGATGCGCTTGATCACCAAATCCACTACTTGATACACTTGGCGTCTGACCTTTTTGTTGAAAGCCTTGATCATTCGTTTTTGATACATTTGACCAGGACAGGCAGCAGTAAGCCTTTACTCATCAATCAAGTTGAGTTGATCAAGTCGAGTTTGGATCCAATCGTCATCATTCAACCCTGTATCCTTCATAATTCTTAGAGAGGGGATCTGGACCTCAATAGGCAAGACAACCTTCATGCCGTATACCAGAGAGTAGGGTGTTTCCCCAGTTGATGTGCGTGTCGTGGTACGATAACCGTGGAGAGCGAATGATGGAATTTCATGCCAGTCTTTGTACGTGACTGTCATTTTCTGTATGATCTTTTTGATGTTCTTATTTGCGGCTTCGACAACATCATTAATCTTTGTCCGGTAAGGGGAAGAATTATGGTGTTGGATCTTGAATTGCGCACACAGTGTGGTGATCATAGTGTTGTTGAGATTCGTACCATTGTCAGTGATGATTCTCTCTAGGATACCATACTGACAGATGAGATTCTGTTTGATGAACTGGGCTACAACATTCTTGGTAACGGAAGCGAAAGAAGCCGCCTCAACCCACTTTGTGGAATAGTCAATGGCCACCAAGATGAAGTCGTGTCCAATAGAGGTTGTTAGCTTGATTTCACCAATCATATCGATGCCCCACATAGCAAAGGATCAAGGATCTGTCAAGACATTCAGAGGAACCAGAGGTACGTGCACCTTGTCAGCATAGATATGACACTTGTGGGAGGTTCGAGAATGTTGATAGCAATCTGCTTCCATGGTAGACCAGTAATAACCCGCCCATAGGATTTTATTTTCCATCGTATGGCCACTGGAATGGGTGCCAAAAGTGCCCTCATGTAGATCAGCCATGATCTTTTCTGCCTCATCCTTATCTATGCAACAAAGCAATACAGAGTCGTGGTTGCATTTTAAGATAATGCCATTACTAAGGAAGAACTTAGTCGAGAATCTCCTTAAGAACTTCTTGTCATTGACTGAAGCTCCTTCTGGATATTCTTGAGCCTCGAGATACCTCTTGACTTCGTGAAACCAAGGCCGGTCCACTACTTATTCAGTATTAATCTCGTGATAATGATCGGGTTCATCCATTCATTCAATGGTGATCTGGGGAGCCTCGTTATCCCATTTAAGTTTAAACATGGATGACATTGTGGCTAGCGCGTCCGCTAGCTGATTTTCTTCTTGCGGGAAATGCTCGAAGGTAATCTTCTCAAAATGTGGGATCAATGTCAACACATGTTCTTTGTAGGGCATAAGGTTAGGGTGTTTGGTGTCCCATTCCCCTTTGATTTGGCTGATGACCAAAGCTGAATCTCCGAATACACTTAAGGATTTGATCCCCAAATTTATGGCCGCTTTGAGACCAAAAATGCATGCTTCATATTCTGCCATGTTATTTGTACAATTGAAGCAGAGTCTTGCCGTGAAAGGAGTGTGATATCCTTCAGGAGATATGAGTACAGCACCTATGCCATTACCGAGTGCGTTGGATGCCTCATCAAAAACCAGGGTCCATCGGGATCCTTATTCAGGTCCGTTATATGGTCTAAATTCTTCACAGTTGTTTACCATCATGATGTTTTCATCTGGGAATTCGAACTTCATGGACTGGTAGTCATCTACAGCTTGATGAGCAAGGTGATCATCTAGTACACTGCCCTTTATTGCCTTTTGGGTGGTATACTGAGTGTCATATTCCTTCAGGATCATCTGCCATCTTGTTATTCTCCCAGAGAGGGAAGGCTTCTCGAAGATGTATTTTATTGGATCCATTTTAGATATCAATAAGGTAGCATGGGTCAGCATATATTGTCTTAGCAGGCGAGCAGCCCATGCCAGATTGCAGCAAGTTTTCTCGAGCAGTGAATATCTTATTTCATAGTCGGTAAACTTTTTGCTCATGTAATAAATAGCATGCTCTTTTCGGCCAGACTCGTCATGCTTCCCCAGCACACACCCCATTGAATTTTCCAAAACAGTTAGATACATGATCAATGGTCTTCCCTCGATTGGTGGTATTAAAATAGGAGGCTCTAGTAGGTACTCTTTGATCTTATCAAAGGCAGTTTGGCATTCATCATTCCATTTGACTACTTGATCTTTCTTCAGTAATTTGAAGATTGGTTCACAAGTAGCTGCTAGGTGAGAAATGAATCTAGCAATGTAGTTTAACCGTCCCAAGAATCTTCTGACTTCCTTCTCGGTACGAGGAGCAGGCATTTCTTGTATTACTTTCACTTTGGCAGGATCCACTTCAATACCTTTACCGCTGACGACAAAGCCTAGGAGTTTACCGGACCTCACCCCAAATGTGCATTTATTTGGGTTCAACCTCAGCTTGTATTTATTTAATCTCTCAAACAGCTTCTGCAAATGGTCAAGATGTTCCTCTTTAGTTTGAGATCTGGCTATCATATCATCCACATAGACCTCTATTTCGTGATGTATCATGTCGTGAAATAGAGCTACCATGGCACGCTGATAGGTTGCCCTAGCATTCTTCAACCCGAATGGCATAACATTGTAACAGAATGTGCCCCACTGTGTGACAAAGTTTGTTGTCTCCATATCCTCAGGCTCCATTTTGATTTGGTTGTAGCCTGAGAAACCGTCCATGAAGGAAAACACCTTATGTTGTGTTGTATTGTCAACCAAAATATCAATATGGGGGAGCGGGAAATCATCCTTAGGGCTTGCCCTATTCAAATCTCTGTAATCCACACACATTCGTACTTTTCCGTCCTTTTTTGGCACAGGAACAACATTGCCGACCCATTATGGATAGGAGGTGACGGCCAAGAATCCGGTGTTGAATTGTTTCATGACTTCGGCTTTGATCTTCTCTGACATGTCTGGTCGTATGCGACGGACCTTTTGTTTTACCGGTGGGAAATATTCTTTTGTTTGTAGATGATGGACCAAGATATTGGCATCCAATCCTGGCATGTCTTCATACGACCAGGAAAATACCTCAACATAATCATGTAACAACTGAATTAGACGTTTCTTGACACTAGGTTCCAGATTGGCACCCACCTTGACTTCTTTCTTGTCCTCTTCGGTACCTAGCTTAACTGTGTCCACTGGTTCTTCGTGGGGCTGAATGGTCCTCTCTTCTTGTTGTAGTAACCTTTCTAGTTCCCCTGGCATTTCACAATCTTCCTCACCTTCGTATTCGGCTTGGTAGATTATATTTTCGGAGTCACAAAAGGCCATAGCAGAATCGTTACCCATGGGATCCCGAATGGATGTAGATCTGCATTTTGAATGTGAGTGTGTGTAAGAGTATAGCTATCTTTGAAAGAAATAAAAATGTAAAAAATAAAGACAAAGAACACAAAGTTTGTATGCAAAAACTTCCATGATTCATTGATGACATATGAAAAAGAGATAACAACCCTTACAAATGGACCATTGTGCCTCGGGTAAGACATAAGGCTTTAAAAGTCTGAAATGTTTAATTATTACAGATCTGACAAAATTTAAAGACAATTACTGTTGGATAAAAGTAATTGGGACAAAATCTTTAGCTTCCCAGTTGCTGAGTCCTCCATTGACAGTTGGGAAAATCCATTCCTCTAGGTCATAGTTGTCCTCATCATCCTCCACTGCATTGACTCTGTGGTTGCTGATCTTCAAAGGGGGTTCCCCGGCGCGAGCACGGCGTACAGCTTTCTGGGCTCCTGAAGTGAAACCCAAACCAAAATTTTCAGACTTGTATGGGATATCCGAGAGTTGGCCCCAAATAGTGCACCCATCTTCTTTTATCACTGCCTTGACATCTTTTAGAGAGGACGTCTTTAACGGAGGTCTTGTAATATTCGGGATTTGGGAAACATCTTTGGTTACTGCCACGGTTGGTGGGACTTCCTCGAAATGCTAAAACGGAGTTTCAATGAATTCTCCATCCAATTCCATGTATCTGAAGGAGTTTAAATTATTAACCATATATTCCTCTTCTTCATGAACAGTAATGATCTTCCCCTTGGTTGGGTATTTCAGCATTTGATGTAATGTAGAGGTGACAGCACCAGCATTGTGAATCCATGGTCGGCCCAATAAGCAGGAGTAGGAAGGGCGAATGTCCATCACGTAAAAAGTTGAATCAAAGGTTTGGGTTCCAACTTTTATGGGGATATCCACCTCCCCATGCACCATTCTATTTGAACCGTCGAAGGCCCTTACCACTATTTTGCTGGGTTTTAAGGTCAAACCTTCACAATCGAGTCTATCAAGAGCCTTCTTAGGCAGCACATTCAAAGACGAACCGGTATCCACCAAGACATGGGCTAAAGTTGTGCCCCGGTATTCCACAGAGACATGCAATGCCTTGTTGTGCTTCCTCCCTATATGTGTTAAGTTAGCATCAGAAAATCCTAAACCATTATCCACGGTCAGGTTGGCCACACAGTCTTGGAATTGATCAGCAGAGGTTTCTTGTGGTACATGGGCAGTTTTAAGGAAATTCACCAAGGCCTTTTCATGAGCCTCGAAACACAATAATAAAGCCAGCATGGAAATCTTTGACGGAGTCTGCCCTAACTGCTCGACTACGTTGTAGTTGCTTCTCTTTATAATCTTTAGAATTTCTTCCATCTCCTTTTTGGATGCCTCAGGGATAGATACTGTTTGCGCCTTCATTCGGACAGGCACAACCAGAATTCCTTTGCCCCGAGCCTCAGTCGACTCGGCGATAGGAGTGTCAGCAGGTGTAACTATAGGAATTGTAGTAGTAGTAGTAGTAGTAGTGTCAGCAGGGGTAATCAAAGAGATTGTAGTAGTAGTAGTGTTAGAAGGAATAGGAACAGGGATGATTATAGGGCCGGTAACAATCTTTGGAGGAGCAATCTCGGGAGAGAATACTCTGTCATGTTGAGTTATCTTGCTGGTTCCCACAATGTTACTGATGTCGGGGTCAGCCTTCTCAAGAATTGAGTCTTCATCAGCCAGCCAATCTTGCTTGACACCGTGATAGTAGATGTCTCCCCCATAGTTCCATGGGACAATTTTATCTTATGAGTACGGGATTGGCCCAAGCATAGTAATTATTAGCGGAGCTACTTTAGGAAATGATGTAATCCTAATGGGTCTTTTGGTGGAGACCTTAGAAGGATTGGCGGAAATGTTTAATATTGAAACATCATTGTAAGAAATAATTGGAACAGGAGTATTTTCAAACAAAATCTCTTTGTCATCCATCGGGCGTTGAACACCTGCTTTCAATAAATGACAATCGGTTGGTAGGGAGTAACAGACGTGGCATCTTTCATTACAGCCCGGAAATAAACCGGCTTTTAAAAGATTCTTCTTGACATTGAGGAGAGGAGTAACAAGTTCATCAACAGTAGAAACAAACATATCATCTTCAACAGTGTTAACACCACGGCCATTCTTGGGCATAGGAGCGGTGATAACATTCAAGAGAATCAAACTCAATTTCTTTTGCTTCAAGAAGGTATTGCACCTTGTTTTTCAAAGCCCAACAGTTGTTAGTGTCATGGCCTGGGCTTTCTGAATGGTATGCACAACAAGCATTAGGATGGTAGTGAGGAGATGTTGTGTTAGGATTCTTCGGAGCTTCTTTTAAAGTTACCAGGTTGGATCTCAACAAATGTGGTAGAACTTGAGATAGTGTCATATTAATTCGAGTAAATTGTCTTACTGGTCTTTCTGTTCTAGGATGATCGTTCCTTTGTTGACTAGATGCAGGCTTAGGGATCATGACAGCCCCTACCATTGGACGGTGTTTCGTTTTATCTTGATTCCTTTGAGGATACATAACACCAACTTCTTTCTTCCCAATAAATGGTTTTCTTACAGCGGCGGACGATGCATCTTTCTGGATATTCCCACTCTTAATCCTAACTTCCACTCTTTCTCCGGTCAAGATTAATTCAATGAAGCCTGCTGAGGAGCTTCTAATTAAATGATTAAAGAAAGGACCAGACAGGGTACCCAGAAACATGTCTACTAGCTCTCTTTCAGAAAGGGGAGGTTGGATCCTTCCTGCTAAGTCCCTCCATTTCTGAGCGTAGTCTTTGAAACCTTCATTTGAAACCATAGCCATACTCTGAAGTTGAGTATGGGTAGGAGCAAGGTCCGCGTTGTACTGATATTGTTTATAGAAGGCAGCGGCAAGGTCTTCCCAATTATGGATGTTGGCCCTTTCTAGTTGATAGAACCAATCAAGTTGAGTTCTAGATAGACTTTCTTGGAAAAAGTGGATCCATAAATCTATGTCCGTAGTGTGAGGCTGTATCTTCCTCACATAGGATCGGAGATGCATTTTAGAGCACGAAACTCTGTCGTATTTAGCAAATATCGGCGCCTTGAATTTTGGTGGAATGATAATCCCAAACACAAGACCTAGCTCCTCAAAGTCTAGCCCAGGCACTTTCTAGATTTCCATTGCACTTAGTCGTTCTTCCAGATGCTTGTATTTATCGTCGGTCGGGGGATACTGCTCTTCAGAGTAATCCTCCTCTTCTTCCTCTTCAGACTCTTGCTAGAAAACTGCTTCCTTGCCTTTCCCATCTTGATTGTCTTTTTCACCAGATGAAGTTGAAAAGTCTAGGGTCCTTCTTGCTTGTCCTTGGAATCTTCTCCCCATATTCAGAACTCCGGTTACTTTCTTTTTCTTCTTATTTTCTTCAATTAGCAAGGTTTTCAGATCTTCTTGTCCTTTGGCTAGAGTTAAGAACAACTGCTGAAATTGAGCATTTTGTGCTTGGAGGTCTTTTACCGTCTGTTCGAGATCCATCTTACTGAAATAAATAGTAGAAAGATGAGGAGACTTGTCGTAAGAAACCTTCTTATGTTATGATGAATGGTAAATGCATATGCAATGATTTCAAGGGACTTAGAGATTTAAAATTGCTTTAGACCAAAAAAGGAACACACGTTATATTAATAAATTAGAGCTTGAGTAAATCATGCCTCTTTTGGGATTACAAAGAAGTACAAAAACTCTAAGATAAAAAGGTTGTACGCATCCTTTTTTGGTACAATATAGGCATTCAGGCTCCGCTCCTCATGAAGTTGCTTAGTGAGTTCCAAAACCTTCTTCTCGTTGACGTAGAATTGAGCTTCGAAAGTGTCTCGCTCCCCCTTAAGTTGTATCCAATCCCTTTGTAAGTCTTCAAGAGAGGTAGGCATGTCAGGATGTAGGATAGTGTATGGGACATCTCCTTCCACAACAGGCTCTATGATTACATGGAGAATGGAGGGGTAAGGCATCATAAGACTTTGAGCACGAGCTCGTACCCATTTGAGGTAAGGCTCAAGAGGGATGGAATTCTTATGCCCCAACGTCTTGCTATCTACCTTGTTCAACATCCTCCAATCTCGGATAAGTCTCTGGCGATGACCTTGATCGTTGTTCTCGTAATCAAATACCAAACCTTGAATGAGCATATCATGTGGGCCATCCCTTCGGGCGTAACCAAACTGTCTTAAGGCTAAGCAGGGGTTGTAGGTGATACCTCATATAATGCCAAGTAAAGGTACATTATGGAATTCTCCACAACGGTCGACAATAGTAACATTCTCTATGGATCGGGAACACCAATGAATGTCTGAATGTTTGAGCGTCATTAACCTATGTGACCACCTTGAACCTTGCTCGTTCTTCAATACAGATTGGGGAAGATGCAAAATAAACCATCTTTCCAAGAGAGGAGTACAACACATAAGGATACCTCTTTTCCTCATTGTGCGAGTGTGAAAGGAATGTAGGATGTCTCCTAGCAAAGTAGGCACCAGGTTACAAGACATGAAAATTTTGATGGAGTTCACATCTATGAGTTGGTCAGGATTTGGAAACAAAACCATCCCATAGATGAGGAGAGCCACAATTTCCTCAAAATCTTGCAAATTCAAAGAGTTCCAACAGTTTTGGGCTTTCTCAAACAATAACTTTGCTAGGAAACCTTTGACACCACTCCTTGTTTCCCAATTAGTTGTGACATCAGATGGTTGCAAGTGTAAAGCTTGAGCAGTCTCTTCTGGCTTTGGATCTCTTTCCATACCGTTGAAAGGTAGTTGATTGAGAATGGGAGTCCTCAAGAGTTAGGAGAATTTTTCCAAAGTTAGCACAAGTTGATAATCGGGAAATATAAAGCAATGGTGTAAGGGATCAAAGAACTGAAAGAGCACCTCCATCATGTCTTCATCAGTGTTGGAGGTGACCAAGTTTAGTAGGCCACCATGTATTTCGTTGAATGGAGAATTTTCGTGAATCCTTGATACTAGCTCTTTAAGTTGAGGAGGGATCCTTACAAGGTTGACTTGAATAGTTTTCCTGCGAATAGAATCCATGTCCTATAAAATAGAACAAAGATAAATCCCAAGATCCTTGAAATGGTTAGTGAGTATGAGTATGATGTTATGATGTTTATGATGTTATGTACAAGTATGTATATACAAACAAAATAAATAAGTCCTTAGGTTTAGGCTTGCGTGGAGTCTTATAGGTAAGTACCCTCTTGAAGTTTAGTTAGCTCAAACCTGTCCTAGTAATAGTAACCGGGTTCTAAGGATCTCAATATCACCGGTTTGTTTCTTCGGGCATTGTTTCAGCGTAAGCCTCTTAAATGGCGACCGAAATATCCCAAAAAACCAAACCTCAATGAGTGTAGTATCGAGTATCTACCAACTTCGAACTGCACCAAAGCTGGTCATCTCACTACGTCCTAAAGGCCAAGTTGGTCAAGTAAAGGTTATAAAAGTTCATTACTGCATCATGACATCACTCAGCAGCCCCGTATTCTCCTTGACTACTCAAGGGCTACCGGTACCCACAAATATGTCGCACTAATGTAGATATTGCTTAGACCATGTTGGTATACCCCGCATAGTTTCCACAATGTATTTCTACTTACCTATAAGGTATCCCAAATCCGGGTAGAGGATTCAAACCCAAACAAAGAACCCTAATGTAAAGCATACAAGTCAAATAAAGAAAGCAAGTAAATGTGATCTAACCCTAAGGTAACCCCACTTTAAGAATTTTCCCCAACAGAGTCGCCAGTTCTGTGATATGGTGGGAGAACTGACTTAGGGTCTTAGCATTCATGTGTTATATTGTAATAGACTTGTGTATATGTATGGAAAATATTAGAGGTCAAATACACTCAAGGTTTCTGAGTTCTAGCCTTTTGGCTCTATGACTTGCTTTTGAAGAAAAGTGAGAAGACAAATCTCAAAGTGTTGTACAAGCATGTTCTGAATTCCAAGAGGCTTTAGACACATTGCTTTTGGTTTATATGGGTTGTTTGTGTAGAAAGAACAAGTGCAAAGCTCAAGAAGTTGACAATTGCAAAAGTGATGCTTTATCAACATGGAAATGGCAACTTTGTGCCATAAATGGAAATGTAACTTGGATAAAGGCTCAAGTGCTTGGATTAAAGCTCTAACAGTTGTGTAAACATTTAATTATAGAGTGACAAACAAGTTTGAGGACTACAAAGCAAATATTATGCAGCCTAGGCTTGAATTTGATTTTTTGTTCATCATGAAATAGCTTGTAATTTATGTTTGAAAATCCTAACTTCATCTCTTCGATTCTCCTTGATCACAAATGATATCAAGGAGTTCTTTGACATTTTGGAAAGCTTGTAATGTTCTCTACCACCCCTCTTTAAATCACTTTTGAAAATTCCCATTGGAACTAAATGAAAAAGTGCCATGAAGTTAGGTCAAAATCCTGACCAAAACTAGGGCAAAATTTTACTAAGTGTTTAATTTCAAGACCATGACTTTATGAATTAATAACTTGAGATCCAAGTATTTTTAGAAGAAGTAGCATAAAGAAACGTTGTAGATATAATGGAGATCTACAACTTTCATGTTGAAAGTTTCTTTTGAATCATCTTGCATCATGGTGAAAATTTGGCTCAAAGTTGTGAAAAAACATGAAGTTTTAAACACTTAGAAAAATTTCTAAGTTAGAAAACTTTGACTTTTCAAAATGAAATCTTGACTTTTTGATTTATTGATGAATAAGTTTCATATTTTGACATGTTTTGATGAATTGTGATCTTTGACATTGGATTTTGACCAAAAAGTCAAAGTTTGACTTTTCAGTATACAATTGACTTTTTATCAGTTGACTGAAAATTCACTATCAATCCAATTGATCTTGAGCAATGTTTTGGGTCATGACATTAGGTCAAAATGATGCAATTGAACTCTTGAGATCATGCTTCAAACCAATTGATCATTTGCTAGGTCAAAAATCATAAATTGCTTTTCCTCAGTCAAACCAATTGATCATTTGATTTGATCAAAATTCTTGAGGAATTATGGTCCAAACTTGATCAAATGATACATATGAGTTCATAATGTTGATGTAGATCAAAAATTATAAAGTTTGACTGTAAATTGGCCACAATTAACTTTTTCACCAATACAATTGGTTTTTAAGTCAATTGCTCAATTGATTGAGAAAAAATGTGATCCAAGGCTTGAAACTTGTCGTGAGTAATCTTGGAGGTAAAAAATGATCCATGAAAGTCACATGAAGCATTGAAAGTTCAATTATCCTTGTGAAATCTCAAACCCTAATTTTGGTCATCAGTGCTTAAGAAGGTGTCTTGAGTTGATCAACCCTAGTGCAGTCTTGAACCAAGAGATGTCTTTTGTGGAAAAAAAATAATTGATAAATGAGAGGGAAAATTTTGGGGTACAACACAAATGTCTTGAGGTAAACCTCAAGAACTCCATACAAAATATCAATTAAGGTCACAAGGTCTCCAACATAGGCCAAGGTTTCTAATCCTAAGTCCAATAAGTCCAATACTCCATAATGCCAAGGATAATAACCAAATAGTCCAAGTATCATTAAATCTTTTTTTTAGGGTTCATGTTGATTATTAGGTGTCTTGAAAAAGAAAATAAAGGCTCAAGTGAGAAAAACAAAAATAACAAGGATAGAAATGCTCAAGTGAGCAAAATACAAATACATGAAATCTAATGCTTAAAGTAAATGGTACATAAAGCATAAAAATAAAAGCATAAAATGAAACAAATTAATAATTAGTGGTTAGTTGGATGACCATCTTGAAACTTGAATTTGGAACTCATTAGAGGATTGGTAGAACCAAAGCCTTCACGCAATAAGTTGCATTTGCTTTTTGTCAAGTATATCATTCATTTGGAATCCTCATAAGTACCATTTAATTATCAACGATGTTTAAGTGATCTGCATTGACCAAAAGTGTTGTAGATCCATTAGAGGATTGGTAGAACCAAAGCCTCCACACAATGAATCTCAAAGTTATTGGATCAAAGGGATCAAATTAACATATTTGGGCTTGCAAACATAGGTTTGAGTCACGAATGATCATTTATTCGAATCGAGGCAAAATTTAGCGCTATGTTAAGCAATCGTAAGTGGACTTATATAGAAGTCACACCTATTTTGAGGTCGGTCAATAGCAATTTATGCACCATTTTTTTTGAGACATGATATAGAGATCATGCTCCAATAACACTTAGTGCAATAAGAAATGGATGAGATGAAGAAGGATGGGAAAGAATGCAAACCACATTTGAATTAAATTTTAATTAAACTATTATTAAAATCATTCATCCATTTTATTGAGTTAGACTCAACAACATGGATCCAATGATGTTAACAAAGTTCACAATAAAAAATTCAACCCAAGATCTACCATAAAATAATCACAAAATAATATTGCATTTAATATATACATTAAAAAAGTTTTGAAATATTTTAAAATAAAAATAAAAGAGAAAAATATCAACTATGTTCAAATTAATCTAGAAATAAAAAGTAAGACCATAGAAAAATCAGAAAAGGACTCAAATATTTTTATAAAATTTTTGGTAATTTTTTAAAGTCAGAAACTATTTTTAAAATTAAAAGAAATGAGTAGAATAAACCAAAAATGATTAAAAAAATAAAAAAGTCAAAAATAAAAAATAAATGAGGTCACCAATATTTGTCACAATATTATTGGATCCTTCCATAATTTTTTCAGAATTTAAAAATGTATAAAAGTATTTTTAAACATTTAAAACAAATCAAATAAAGTGATAATTTATTTAAAAAAAATCAAAACACAAAATAAAATTGTGAAAACATAAAAATCGGAAAGAGAATAATCAAAAATATTTTTCATTTTTTCATGTTTTTTGGACTAAAAATGAATTTTCTATGATTTTTTGAAGTTTAAAACAATTAAATATAAAAATCAGAAAATAAAATAAAAACCAAAAAGATGTGGACCAATGGATAAGAGTCAAAATGCGTTAGTAATCAAATCCAAAGGATCTGACGCGTTGTGCATATCATTGTCATTAGTGAATAAAACATTGGATCACTTATTAAATCAGAAATTAAAAAAAAAAAACAAGTGGCGCACCTTCATTGGTTGGAAGATGACACGTTGGTCATCTTCAACCATCAGTCAACGTGAATTGCAGGTCTCTCAAACTGTAAAATCAGAAGCTCAGACCTATGCCATTCGCTTCGTCTCTTCAAGACGAAGACAACCACACCTTCGCGACAAATTTATATAAATTGTAGCTCAAGCAATTTGGAAGGAAAGTTTTGAAAAGGGATTTGAAATTTCATGGTCAAAATGTGTTTCCAGATAAAAGCATGTGTTGCGACTAGAACCAGGGCAATAAGAGCATCACAATGATATCAAAGTTTTGAAGAATTGATGGAGAAATCTACCTATTGAAATTGAGTTGCAGAGCTCTGAAATTGGACTTCTATGGAGCAATATAGGGTATGATTCTTGAAGGTAATTGTATGGTTAGCTTCAGGGAAGATCAAGGAAGGTGAATTGATAGAAAAATCGATTAGAAAAAGGCTTGAACACTGATTACGAAGTTACAGAAAATTGAGTTATGAAACAAGTTTGGCAGGGTGATTCTGGCTATCCAAGCTTGAGGAAATGAATGAGGGATGACCCTATATTTATAGGAGAATGAATTGGATCCTCAAGCGTGTGAAATGATGAAGTTTGGAGGGAAATCATGGGGGGTATATAGCATGAACAAAGTGTGACTTGTTTAGCATCAAAACTTAGCCAAATCGTGTGTTTCATGATGCTAAACACCTTTGGAAAGTTGCTAAACATGATTAGAAGCAAAAACGCGTGGAAAAGTTGTGATTAGAAGCCAAAACAAAGATTTCAAAATCTGACTTATGATGAAACTTCAGTTTCAAGCTACCAATTTCAAAACAATGGCATTTTCAGCTCAATGGGTCTTAGGACATGACTCTTGATGCTTTAGAAAGATGAGGTTACAAGATTTGCAATGGAAAAATAATGGAATCAAATGGATGCTTGAGCTGAAAGTTGCATTGAGTCAAAGTTGGAGAAAAAGGGTTGACTTTCCATTCTTAGAAATATTTTAAATTTTTCTTCAAAAGTGACCTATAATGTTTTGCATCCAAACATGGCCTTCCACTTGGAATTTGCTCTTGACCAAAAAATACGGAATGAAATATACCTCTTGAATGACATTTTGAAACTTGAACAATTCAAAATCTCCAAAAATTGAGAGAGTTATGAATTGTTGAAGTCAGCAAAAAATCATGAAATGGCCTATAATATTTTGCATCCTTAGGACATTGTCCATCAATTTTCTCACTTTGCACATAAATAAGGAATAAAGTTCACATCCTCAAGATCATTGTGGAAAAATAGTGGACTCAAGGTGATAAAAATTGACCAAGTTATGATCATTTGAAGCTACACCTGAGAAATTGGGGGTTCATCTAGAGAACTTGTAATCTTTCTTCATTATAAAGTTTCTTCCACATGAAAACTCCTTGAAACTTTTGAATTTATTTGTTAATAACCCTTTTAAGAGAAGGAAGTTTTTAGAATTACTCAAAAATACCAAAAGATGAGCAAGATATATTTCTTTGAAGTTCAAAACCCTAGCTCCTAGACCAAGAAAATGCGTTGAGGAACTTTGACAATTTTGACCAACCTTCTTGTACCAACACTCTTGCTTTGTAAATAGAAGTTATTGAGTATGATAATGAGAACTCATAGCCATAAAAACCACTTTCATATCTTGATAATTTAGAGAAATATGCACTTGTGATCAATGGGAACAAGACCTTGTCCAATCATGACAACTTCTTCCATCAACCCTTTGTACCTTTAAATCAATTTGATAACTTTGAAATATGATGAACCAAAATAAAATTTGCCACTCCATTTCTTCCAAAACAACTTCAATGGCAAGGTTTGAATTTCTCAAGCTTTATTGACTAGGGCATGGAAATAAACTCATGAACCCATGGATCAACTTGCTAAGCCACATTGCCTTTACCTACATTATTAACAAGAAAGACCATCCAACATTGCATTTCATCAATTAGAAATAAAATCAAGTCAAAATATCCATGATCACAAAAGAAAACAAGTCAATATGCTTGGTGATTCCTCAAAGAGCAAAACTAAAGATAGGGAGGAGGACCAAAAGCCCTAATGTGATCTTGTTGTGATTGAATCAATATGGTATGAGGAATGGATCTTAGGGGGGGGGAATTGGGGTACAACACACTAGTTTATTAGACAGATTCTATGAATTGTTAAGAATAGACCAACTTCGCAGGGCTGTTAGCTAGAAAGGGCATGGTCACTTTGATGTTAGCATGATTATATTAGTAGTTTACCTATGTTTTTTATGCAAGAGCTATATGATGAACATTGGGGCTATTATAAGGGATAGGTGTTTTGCTAATGAATTTCAAGGATATATGTATGGTCTTTGGGTTTAATGTGTTAAAGCATGAACTTGCATTGACTGTTTTTTCTGGTTTTTGTTATAATACATATGCAAAATTATTTGGTGCATGGGCTGCTTCATGGTTACTTGAGAAACTAGCTTGGTCGTTGAAGGTATGGAGCCCGATTAAATCTTGAAGATAGGAGCTTAAAGTAAAAAGATATTTAAGACAAGGTTTAGGATAAGGTTTTTTATGTAATCTTATTTCTAGTCTTAAACTGACTTTGATATATTGGTCTTGGAAAACTTGAAAGAGGAATGAATGTATTGGTTTCTTTACCATCTTGTAAATTCTTGCATGAACACGTAATCTCTTGCAATGGATATGTAATCTCTTGTAATGAAGCGAAATTTGAATAATGTTTGAACTAATTTCCTCCCAAATTTTGAGTCAAGATTGAATTACTCCAAGTATCAAAGATTCCATGAATGATCCATATTACTTCTCTAATCTTGCACATTTGTTTTGAGTGAACAAACCCAATCTCAAGTTTTCGTCGCCTTAAATCCTTGAAGATGAAATAAGCCTTGAAGTGTAGAATGAATGTGACCATGAAAATCCTAAGTCCGGTGAACCTAAATAGTTACAATACTACCACACCCAGTCATGATGAGATATAAACCCTAAATTCATGGCTATGAAGAGGAAAACTCACTTGGAGCACAATAGCTGCGAAATCACAACTTTGATTGCACATAGATAAGTAAATCCTAACCCATGATCTAGTAGAATCTCGAGAGGAAGTTTACAATATTAGGGAAATAAACCCTAAATCTCGATTCCCGAATCTCAGTTAAAACCAATATTCGAGGTGCATAACCCTTTAAACCATGTGAAGCCCTAGCTTGCATAACCACTGTAATTCGAACCTCATGGTACTTTATTGAATGAAACGTTATATTAATGACCTAATGAAAAGATGTGAATGCAACACTAAGCCTAAGCCAGATAAAAGTGAAATTAGAATGGCAAATTTTGGGGTGCAACATAAGGTATATTAAAAATACAATTAAAAAAACTAATAATAGAAAACATGTAATACATTATATATTGGGATGGAGAAGCAACCATTTTTTGAATTCATGTCACTCTTTGGAATTATCTTGTTATACAAGAGGGGCTAGTCGTTACTAGATTCAAGTATCCATATGTTAGATGCTAATGCTTAGAGATAGTGTTAGGTTTAATATTCCACTGAATGATGATAATTGATGATCAATATCTTTATATCACTGTTGAGTCTTAGGGTTGTTGTATTTAATGTGAATACAAGCTCAATATGGAGTATAATTTTAATGAAGACAATTGATTAACATATAAGAAAATGTTTTCAAAGTTCAAGATTCAATAAGCCTCCAAGAAAAGGAACAAGTACCTTTGGATATTATGGATATATAAATAATTGATCATAAAGTAAGGTACAATTTAAAGTAATTTTGTATGAACTTTTTATGCTAAAAAAATCATAATTCATTCACCTATAAAGTTTTTTCAATAGTGTAATCAATTACACTATATATGTGTAATATCTTGTATACTCTTAAATACTCTAAATGTTGTTAGTTTGGATAAAGTGAGTTCCTAAGTACTCTAATAGTTGTTAGTTGTTGTCAGTTTGGACCAACAAAGTAATTAGTAAACTCAGAAGAGATTAAACCTTCTAAAAGAGACTGGCTTTTATTAATTAATACCATAAGGGACTTTTGGTAACATTAATAATTGGTCAAGTACTATGGTAATATAAAATAATCTCAATGACATATCTTTTTCATTGATATTTCTTACTAAATTTTGTTTTCAACCACTTTGATTATCTCTTCTCTCTAACCATCTAATTTCCACCACATGTTACATATACCATTTCCTTTCCTTTTATGATTTTATATTTATCACAAAAGGGAAATAGAAAGAAAGGGTGGGTAACCAAGAGAGAAACATAGAGACTTGGAAAGAAAAGAAGAAATAAGCATAAGAGAAAGAGGGAGAGAACATGAAAAAGAAGAAGAAAATTCATGGATCTTTTTCACCTCCATCTTCAATCTTCATCATCATATCATATCCTTCTCATAATCTTCATCAAACAAGAGGTGGGTTCTAATTAGTCTTCTTCATAGAGTAAGATTTATCCATGACATAGAAACTAGGTTTTCTTGTGTTGTTACTTGTTCAAGAACATATAGGTAGTAAGAATTGGTTATGGTCATTCTATGCTTGTTGATGATTATATGGGTTGACTAATAATATGTTAGAACTTGATTGTGGTGATTGTTGATGGATGTTATGATACTTGAAACTTGGCTAATATTCATGTGCTATGTGGATACTTTAAGTTTTTAAATGGATGGTATTAGTAGAAGTTTGGAAAGAAGTGATGAAACTTGTTTTATATTAGTGAAATCGATTGCACTAGGTTTACAATCATATTTGTCTGTTGAAAATTGAGGAAAATCATGATTTTTAGGCTGAACAATCAATTTCTCCCCCCTTACAATCGATTAATTCTCCAAGTTTCACAAACAGATGGCTTTTGGGGTTCATGTAATTGATTACATCCCTCCTTCAATCGATTGTTGATTGGTTAAATTCTTTAAATATGCAAAGTTGCTTTCATCAAGAGTTAAACCCAAGATCGGAGCAAGTGCCTTACCATTAGCCAAGGCTATGGTTGCTGAATACTTATGCAATTCTATTCCACTTGTATTCTAACTTCTACCATTGATTCATATACTTTGCATTAACATTAATTTAGTGAACTAAGTAAGTTAGAAGGAGATATATCCTCAGAACAAAATTAGGTGAGTAATCATGAAGGATTCTTCATGAGAATGTTAAAAGTTGATTTTCCTTTCAAACATAAAACAGGAGTCGTACCTTTGATTGTTGTAAGGTTGAAATCATTCGAAAAAAGAATATAATGCCTCATCAAGTAATCGGAAGGAATTCATGAGTGTGTCGTGAGTATTTCTTGGATGTTTACTACTATGTGATAATGTATATGCCACTAATTAGTTGAATGTTGATTATGTATATTATAAACCATATTATGAGATAAGTATAATAAATTGTTGATTATGTTGATAACATGATGATTGAGTATAAAACTATGATGATAAGTGAGGAAACCTAGGAGTATAACTAGGCGAATGAACCAGAAAGATAATAAAGGCTATGAAAATGGTTTAAGTGGTGAAACTTTGAAGAACAATGCCCTGGTGTATATCTTAGACAAGTATTCGCTCGAATAATAAATAGATATTCCATGTATGGAACATGTAGAATGATATGAAAATTGGTAGATGTGACTACCTAGTGAATTAGTGAAAGAGATCACCTAGTGATTGATGAATATAATCACAATGAATGATAGAACCTAATCATGTATTTACAGTTTTCCCTTGATTGTGCACTTTCCAAGTGAGATACTAAAATAAAGTTTAAGTTAGAAAAGTGGCACCCATGATTTTCTCCTCATAAATGGTTTAAACCAATAGAGGAGGTTGCTTCATAAGTGGGTTTGATTCCCATAGATATATGGACACGGAAGTGGGTTCGAGTCTCATACGATGAAAGAAACTTAAAGTGGATTTGAGTCTCATACGAGTGATGATTCTTAAAAGTGGGTTTAAGTCCCTTAGTGGAAACTAATATCCATAAGAAAGTCAAATCATACAAACATCTGTGACCCAAGGCATTGATCTAGACGTAGATCCGGATTGGGGAAATATGTTTGTCATATCCGAATATTGATTGTTTTTAGTGGATGCACTCAAGTGTACATGTTTCCATACAACACGATAGATTCCCCATACTTAAGTCTTTTTCTCATGTATATGACTTAAGTTAGATTTGGTTAGAAACCCTATGGGATTGAGTAGACCCATAAGATAGGGAACCCACTGAGATTAGTATCTCACCCCATTATTATTATTATTGTTTTTCAGGTTTATTACAGGTTAAAGATTCAAGCAGGTATTTGATGATGTTTCAAAGGATTTTGATTCCGAGATTTTCTGTTGTGGATTTTGTACAACTCCAGATGTTGTACTTAGATCATTAGTATTTTGTTTTGACAATATTGTATAACATGTACCTAGGGATGTATTTTTATATTTGGACATGTTTATATAATGACATCATTATGCTCTTATGTTGTATCAGTATCAAATCAATGCTTTGTATAATGTATAATCTAGACGTATATTATACAGGGTATTACAATATATAATTGGTTACATACCCATTCTAAAATTTCTTATCATTTTTAAAGATGTTAATCGATCACACCAAAGTGTAACCGATTACACTCTACATATTTTTGAGAATTCATGAATCAAATTTATTCCAAACCGTTGAAATTCATCATTAAATTCTCTGAATATTGCTACTAATCTAAGAGGTGTCTTATATTGTATTTAAATAAAAATACATTAGTTTTTCAAATTATCTCTTTCAGACAGATTTTCATAACATTTTAATTTATTTGAATTGTTCATTCTTAAATATCATTGAAACATTTTTTGTATAATATCATATATCATTGCAAAGTTTCATCATAACATTTAAGAACTTAAATTTTATATACATTTTAAATTGTATATTTAAAGAGAAGTTCAATTACTTATTCATGAAAAATATGCAATAAACATAATAAAGAATTCAGTCAATCATTCAAGAACTAAACATATAAACATATGACACCATTTTCGATAAGACAATATTCTTAAAAGAGATGTTGAAGTCACATTTGGGGACACAATAATTAATGTTTTTTCTATCTATTATTCACAAGGTATTATTATTATATTATTATTATTATTATTATTATTATTATTATTATTATTATTATTATTATTATTATTATTATTATTATTATTATTATAAAATTTTATCCTCATTCAAATTCAAGTTTTTATATGTTAGGTTCTAGGGTGAACTTTCTAATATCTAGATTTGAAAATTTTGAGTCAATCCTTTTGTGATGCAAACATTTTTCCATTTAAATGAATATCAAAGTTAGTGAAAACTATTTTTATTTTTTAAGTAAATATAAATTATATAAACTCGATATCCTCGAGTAAGTGATTTAACATAAATACAATAAATCTTAAATTATAAATTGTTGCACTTATATATATATATATATATATATATATATATATATATATATATATATATATATATATATATATATATATATATATATATATACCACTACAAAAAATACTCTCATTTGCGACGTGAATTTCACGTTACAACTTGAAAAATCATATCACAACAAATTATTGCGACGTGCACGATCACGTGGCTGGGGAGGGGGTGGCAAATTGTTTGCGACGTGATTTTCATGCATGTTTCTAGTCTCTGGTACGTTACTCGGCAGTTCTTCACCATTATACATCCAAACCCAATAATTTTCAATGAAACCCCTTCTATGCAAATGACGTGCTACTTCTTCCAGGTCACTGATTATTGGTCTACATTCACATTTAAGACAGGGACATCTAACTCCTCCTTCGTTTCAACAATAATACCGAGCAAACGTCCACGTGATAAACTCATTAACTCCTTCTATAAATTGGGGTTTAAGTGCACGTCTTCCTGAATACAATATATCGTACATCCAACTACGACCATACCGACGATATTCCATACTATGTATTTATACAATCATTGTCTTATTATTAACTATAAATAAATATTTAACTATAGTAACTATAATTTTAACAATAGAAACCAGAGTGGTTCCCAGGACAAGGTCAATAGAGAACCCCACTTCTCTCTCTAGTGGAAGAGAAGTAACATCCTCGGGAAAGATATCAAGAAATTCACACACAACTATAATTTCCTAAATGTTCTTCCTGTCTCCAGAATCAGTGGTGAGAACTAAAAGAAAGGATTTATCTTATGTAAACAGGTAATTGACCATGTTAACCGTACTTCTATCAGGTTACCAATTGCGTTAATTGAGGTAGTCTCCTCCTCCAGAAAGAAGATATCCTTTTCCTTACACCCAACGTATATTGAGTTTGAAAATAACCAATCTATTCTCAATATCACATCGATCTTCTTGAGCAGTAGACAAGTAAGATCAATCAAGAAATTATGGTCTTCAAAAGAAACAAAACAATCTTTGTAGAGTTTTCGAACTTCAACGATATCGTCAATAGCAGAGGAAATAATCATGGGATTAGGAAGGAAGATAACTTAAAATCTGAGTCATTTCACACAGTGGTTGGAAATAAAAGAGTGTGTCGCTTCACAGTTAACTAACACAAATAAGGATTGATTATTAACATAACACGTACTAGCAACTAGGTTGGTGTTTCCCTTGGCCTTCGTAGCATCCAAGGTGTAAACTCGACCCTTCGTCTTCTCAGGAGCATCTTGAACTAGGCAATCCTTCCTCATGTGGCCTAGTTCTTGACACTTGTAGCACCTCAACGGAGTTGCCCTGCAATGCCCATAATTTCTTCCCTTACACTCGTCACATTGAGGAGGTTGGGTTGAATGATCTCCATAATTCTTCTTCTTCTTGGATGGAGAACTCCAGAGCTTCAGATGCTAACCATATTTCCCTTCTCTTTGTATTCTGACTTATTCTATTCTCTTTCATCCAAAATCCTCTTTAAGCTATTCTCAACAACATAGCATTTCCTCAAACATTCAGCATAAGTAGTGAACTCCCTTTGAGACACATTATGTGCAATGTCATATCTTAGTCCAAACAGGAACTGGTCAATATTCCCAAGCTCATCTGGTGCATAAACTTCTTGTTTGGAGTAGGCAGCTAAGTCTTCAAACTTCTTAGCATACTCTTACATCCACATGTTTCCTTTCTTAAACAACTGGAACTCACACTCCTTTTATGCATGCAAGTTATTGGGGTAGTATTTCTCCAAGAATTGTGTCGTGAAATGCTTCCAATCCTTTGGAATCATCTGAGATGTGAAATAAGTAGATGCAGTATCTCACCATCTACCAATTGGTCCCTTCATCATCTAAGAAATAAATATCACCTTCTCCTCTTTGTCATAACGGATAGCTTGGAACACTTTCCCCATGCCATAAAGCCAACCATGAACTGCCTCAGGGTCAAGGCCGCCCAAGAACTTTGGCAGTTTTATCATGAAAAATGCACGGAAGTCTGGCCCTACTTCATTCTATGGAGTAGGAGTAGGAGAGGGTTATTGTTGTCCTTGCATACCCTACAACATCTGCATCATCACCTTATTTTATTATTGCATTTGTTGTAGTAGTTGCGACCACGACACATTTGCATCCCCAGTTTCAACCTCAGGCTCTATATTCATAGTCTTAGGTCTCCTGGGACCTCTGCATCCATCAATCATCTTCTTGTTTGTCCTACATACAGAATTAAGATGATCAGACTGAATTACATAAGTAAGTCATAAGGAATCATGCCAACAATTACACATATGAGGCAAAACTTAACTGACTTATGATGATTCATCACAAAGCCGAAAATCGACCTGCTCTGATATAAACTGTAACACTTCATACATATATGTCTAGAATAATATGCATATGGTATCATAATACGATATATAATCATACATACATAAGCAACAGAATAGGATAAGTATCAGTATAATATACAAAAGTTGAATGCATCATGGCCAAAAGGTACAACCCTATGGGTGCTAATACATAATCCATAAGATACATTAGCTAAAAGCTCAAAACATGATAAGATCTAGCCAGCAACATCTTCGAGCAAATTAGGCCTTCCTACCTTTGCCTTTGTCCTGGCTCGAGCAACTTGAAAAAGATAATAGGATTGGGTTGAGATTACTAAATCTAAAAGAGTCCCCCTATCTTATGGGTCCACTCGGTTTTACAGGGTACATGCATCACAACGGATCCACCATTGATCTGGGGTTTCCTCCCTGTCAAGTACAAGAATACACAACAATGAATAGCTTCACAATTGGAAGTCCCTTAAATTTCCAATGTAAGAGCTTCAAGCATACAAACAAACAACACAACCAAGTATGCAGTCCTGTACCCATGTACGAGGAATCTAGAAGTAGTATTTTCCTGTCTACCTAGGCCACATAATCATACCCTCGGTAAGTCACAAGTTCCTAGCATCATGAGACTTGCACAACCACATCGCACGATGAGAATTTCTCCCAGTTCAAGCAAGCTCTCTAAGAAAACTAGTAGCGAAGGGTACTTCACTAAGCGATGTCCCAACAAACTCAAACAAAAGCAACCCAGATCTGGAAACTGGACAATTCGCTAAGCAAAATATGTTGGCTAAGCAAAAGTACCTTAAAGCAGAAAAACCAGCAAAATAGTAGACACTAGTTTCTTTCCAAAACACTAAATTTCTCACTTGCAACCAACAATATAGAGGTAAAATAACATTCATAAGATTGCATGTATATCTATTAACTAATTAGGGCAACAATTCATGCATTCGAGAAGATTTGATGACATGTCTCTAAACCCTTATCCTCTAATTCATGAAAACCCTAAAACTCCAAAGTATCTAACTATGAGACTCACATTGTAGGTGATGAAGATGCTATCACAGAAGGATGATGAGGAGAGAACTCAGTTTGAAGCATATTTCCTTGAACATGCAAGATGAAGAAGTTGAAGTTAGTGCTCTCTCTCTCTCTCTCTCTCTCTCTCTCTCTCTCTCTCTCTCTCTCTCTCTCTCTCTCTCTCTCTCTCTCTCTCTCTCTCTCTCTCTCTCGTTTTGCCCAACAAAATGAATAAGACCACAACCAAACAACCCTTATGTTCATTCTTATTAGAAGGTAAAGTTTTACGACAATGCTCTCTGAAGCCCCTAAAAAATAATAAAATAATGAAGTCGCCACTGAACTTTATTTATCCCAAAGAGGAAAATGAAAATATCAAAAAAATCTCTAAGATGGGAAAGAAAATGGTCTTGCGAAAGAGAATGGTACAAAAATATTCTAATATAAGGGTGTGTTATCTAAAGTCTACTTGCTAAGAGAATGCATGAATAAATTATAAAAGGGAATAATAAATTTAGACCTAATAAAATTATACTATCTTAATAAAACTAATAATGAAACATATTTATTTGTATATTTTATATTGTTTAATAATCTTGAACTAAAATTTATAATGGAATCTAATAATTTAAAATTACTAATTAAAACAAAAACTAAATTTGTTAAACTCAATAAAACTAAAAGTACTAAAATAAAAAGGGTTAAATATAAAAATTCCCCTGCAATATTAGCGAAATCAGGTTTTAGTCTCTCGTAAAGTTTTTTTTTAATTCTCCCCTTGTGTTATGTAGATTCCCTCAGATCACCCCCCACTGGCCATATGTCATAGAATCTTGAGTGACATGTTGAAATATTTGCCACGTCCTATTTCCAATTTAGCCATATAGCATTTTCATTCAATCATCAGGAAAACCAGTTTGTAATTTTTTTCTATTCGTTATACCCCCTTGCCAAATTAGGGTTTATGTGAAGAAGACTGAGCTGTGAAGACGACGACTCCGTAGGCGACGAAGCAAGACGAAGCAATAAAAGACACCAGGTGATGATGAAGACGAAGACGAAGCTTGCAATGTCTAGGGTATGTTGATTTTGAAACTTCAATACGGTTAAAGTGTAATACGGTGGGAACTTTATGATAACTGAGTTTGATGCATTCACATGATTTCCAACCATTTACTATTATTTTCACCATGGGGTTGAATTTATTAGGGTTAATACGACTGAAATTCTTTACAGAGGGGGGGTTGATTCAACTGTAAATGGGCTTGAAGTTACTAAGTGGACGATGGGTCGTATTATGAAGTTGGTAAGTGGGTAGGGGTATAAGAAGGGTACTTTTCGTTTATGGACAAAAGTTTTAGAGATTCAAGAAGGATATATTTTGATAAAAAAAGGATGATGATACATACGATTTTGTATCATTCTTTAGTGTAATGAATATCGTTGGACATTTATTTGTGAAACATTCTCAGGGAGGATTGGATGCTGATGATACGGAACCTAATTGTGTCAATGAGGTGAATGAAATGGATGGGTTGGAAGAGGAGATGGTTAAAGGTTTAGATGACAGAGAAGATGAGAGAGCTACTGCTCTTCTTGATGGATTTGAAGGAATCGATGTTACATTGCCATTGAATGAAGATGTAAGTCTTAGTGGGCTTTTTGGTAGGCCCAAGAAGACCACGGATGAGGATGAATACCATAGTGATGAGTTGAATAATCATGACCTGGATTATTCGTTAGGGTTCATTTTCCTTTGAAGCAATTAGGATTTTGTCTATTGTTGATAGTGATTCCTTTGAAGCTTTTATCGCCTACAGCTGTCTGGTCGTCATGGGTGGCAGCAAGTGTTCTTCAAAAAGTAAGGGTTTATCAAGATGTGGCTGCAGTGAAACCATGAAGTTATGGGTGTATAACACTGTCGAAAATCCAAGCAGAAAATTTTGGAAATGCATAAATTCCATGGTGAGCTATTTATAAGGTTGTAATTTCTATCATATGAACCTTCTCATTTGTTTATGTTTTAATATTGGGAAAAAATGAAGAATAGTTGCGATTTGTTTCTCTGGGACGACATGGTTAGTGAGGCTGAAGTGAATTCATCTAGATGTTGCGAATGTGACATGAGCAAGGGTTATTTGCGAAAATTTGAGAAGGAGATCATTGAGGAGAGATCAAACAAGGTGGAAAAACTGAAGAGAAAGGTTGCATTGGAGAAGACATACAATTTCTGGATGATGATTGCAATTGTTCTGTCATGGATGTTTTTTGCAGTTGTGTATGATTTTAAGTAGTTGTTATGGTTTGTAATTGGATCTTGGTCTATCATGATTTGTAAGACAGACAAGTTTATGTTGAATTAAACTCTAATTTTCATTGTCCATTGTAAGACAAACTAGATTTTGTTGAATGAAAATTTAAGTTTTGTGTAATTTAGTTAAAGTTACATTCGTTAACAGTGAATATGTCTATGGCACCAAAGTTACATTCATTGAAAGTTTAATTTTTGTTGAATAAAATTTTGACAGCTGTTTACAGTTATTTCTGGTAAACAATCGCTAGTCCTCCAAACTATCAAATAATCTTAATGACTGTTATTTAATCTCTCTGGTAACTTGCAGGATCGACTAGATTGATCCTATGGTGTATTGGTCGTTTGGATAATTCTCATTGTAGAACTGATATTCATGGTTGGTATTTAGAATGTTGTGTAGGTGTTCAACTTACTTCGATTACCATATTAGAGATCTAATGACATGATCAAGTAAATACGTGTGAAACTAAATTGCATGAATAAAAGTTCAATTGTAAAGACATGTAAAACTGCAAGAAACAAGTAAATAACTTCGAAGTATAAAAGCATGTAATGTAAAAGAGTTTCTGGAATGTAAAAGATTCGAAATAGAAAGAAAGCGTTTAAATGCAAGAAATCAGTAAAATGACTTTGGATGAAAAGGTATTCGAATGATAAAAGCATGAAGATAAAAGCATGAAATATACAAAAGTTTCTGAAATGTAAAGGATTTGAAATAGAAAGAAAGCATTTAAATGCAAGAAATCAGTAAAAGACTTCGAATGAAAATACTTTAATGTAAAGGCTTTTGAATGATATTGACATGAAGATAGAAGATAAACTGGAAATGATAAAGAGTTTTTTGCTGAATCATAAATATTTGGTGTTATCATACGTACATTGTTCGAGCATTCGTTTCCCTAGCCATGTGGTATTTTGAATGTTTACTGAATTTTGTACAATAGATATGACACGCGAAATCCTAACGCTAAGACTTCTATTTATACTACTTCGACCATAATGGTCTTGCCTATAAGATTCTGCCACGTTCAGAACATGCAGAACACTGCCCTTCTCTAGCTTCCACGCGTCTTCGAATGCTCCAGCGCATATATTTTAAATTTCGAACATCCCGCTTGCGTTTGAATTTCAAATGTTTTGGCACTCTTCGCTTCGAACTCATTTCTTGGACACAGCCTTGTTACCACTTCGAGACTTCTTTTGAATATATCCCCATAACTGTCATTCGAAGCTCCGAGCTTTGACATGTTCAATCGAAGAACTACTTCTACCATTCCGAACCATGACATCTTGCTTTATTCCAACGAAACACCCAACTTGCTTCGTTTCGAACTGTATCATCAAAATCTTCAGCCAACAAAATGCCCCTTTAAAATATGTATTTCGATCCTTTGAGAAATACTTATTTTAAATATATATGCAAGATTTTGATGTGACCTTTGAGTAATCGTAACATTTATTGTGTATGACTCCAGTCACGTCAATCACGACGCCTTTCAGATTCCTTAACCGTCTTGAACCAGTATTTCACAGCATGGTGCAGTTATAAAACAATGATTATTATTAATCACGCCTATTACCAATATCAACTTTTACGCAACCTCCTTCTCAATCCAACCCACGACTCCCACGTATCCTAATCTTACTCAGTGGATGTTTAAACTTCCACACTATAAAAACCCATTAACTTAGTCTTTTATTTTTCTTTCCACATTCTGAATCTTTTCTTCCTCTCTTCTCACCGAAACCCTAAAACTTCCAACAATCTTCAACAATGTCTTCTACAACATCATCACAACTGAAGAAAACTTCCAAAAAGAAAGGAAAGAACACAGGAACAATAATGGAAAGCAAGGTTGGTACCTATCAAGGTCAATATGTGCTTATCCCCCAAATGATCTCCAAAGAGAAGGAAATGCTCTACGCATCTCAGGTACTAATTCCAACTAACGCCGCTGGAAAGAGGTTTGCTCTAATGGGTCCTCTTACAGTCTTTGAAATCTTAAAAGATACTAGAAAAATCTTCCCTGTTTGTTATAATTTTAAGCCTTTGTTTAATAAAATGGATATCCCTAAGACAGGCGAGTCTTCTGATTCGACAACCGTGGAAACTCCAATCGTTCCCCCAAAAGACCCCTTTGTGCTAGACTATGTAAAGAGTAACTTTAAACCATTTCGATCCTGCCCTACCTCTGACACAGCTTACCAAAACTGGTTTACCAAAGTAGAAGCCAAGAAATCCCAGCAATGGGAGGAATTAGGCATTTACAACTTGATTAAATTATCGAAACCAGGCTTCACCTATAGCCATCCATTATTATTTGCATCCTTATATTTCTGGGACAGCACCTACAACACCTTCCATCTCCCTGGGGGAATGATTACACCCACCTTTTTTGATATAGCAGCCATTACTGGTTTGTCACCAGTAGGAGAAACCTACATTCTTGACAATGAAGAGCACTCGAGCATTATTGACTTCGAAGTCAAATTAGCCAGCTTTTCAAAGTTCATTAGCCACTACTACACTGAAGGAGATAGTGTGTCAGATGTGGAACATATTTCTTTCCTCACCTTATGGTTATCAAGGTATGTATTCTGCAGCAGGTCCTTACAGGTAGCCAGCAGGTTCATCCCTCTAGCTAGAGATTTACATGAGAATCGGAGGGTGTGTTTAAGCGAACTGTTACTTGTTGATCTTTACGAAAGTTTAAGATCAGCCGTTTCGATTTTGAAATCCCACACTCCCAAAAACATCCTTCTAGCTGGCCCCTTCTGGTTACTCCAGTTATGGCTTAATGCCATGTTTGAACCCTCACTATCAACTGCTAACACTATTGTTGAACAAGATCCGGAGATAGCAGATAGAATCATTGAAGGTACTAGGCTGCGAAGACTTACCCCAAACGATGATAAAGATGACTTCAAAGTTCTCTTCTCCAACTATATCATGATTTTCTCCAAGAGACACAAATTCGAAGAGACCATGGCGCCCTTCGCTTCAAGGACTCATGGACCATCATGGTTCACCATGGCTCTCTCAGAAGTCGTTAAAAGCAAAGAAATTCAAGATATTTGGAAAGCCTTTTTGCTTCCCAGATTAATCTCCTCACGAATCACTCCTTCTAAGAATCAAATCTTCCTTTTTGCTTACCAACCCAACTTCGTTTCTAGACAATTTGGCCTGTGCCAACTAATCCCTGAACCCCTGTTCCAAACAGTAAGTGCCATCACTTCTAGGCGAACCTTCAAAGCAAGAGAAGCCAAACTACAATAGGAACAATATCAAGGTTTCGCCCACTTTGAACTAATACCTTTTGAACCTACACACTTCACAGCAAAGGGTTTTCTAGAATGGTGGACAAAGTTCTACCAATCTTATATGTTCGATACCCTCTCTATTCAACAGAAACTAACTGATGCGTTCGATGTGCAGGTACACTCCGAGAAAGGTATGTTCACTCATGCCAAAGAGATTAGGGCTTTTCAAAATTATTTCGAAACCACTTATGATCCCACACACTTGGAATCCACTGTGCATCAAGCGGCTGAGACCTTGAAGGAAAAATTTAAAGAAAAAATTTCTAAGCTAAAACTTCCTTCAGGGTTGTCACCTGAGGATAGGTATAGGTTGGCATTCGAAATACATCCACCTAAATTTCCTAGATTGCCTACCTCAGAACTGGCTCTGGCTTGGTTTCCTCCATACCCTTGGTGGTTCACTTGCAAAGAAATGTTCAAATATCTTCAAAAGAAACCAAAGCCATCTGAGACTGTGACATGGGCTCGTCATTGGCTCCACGATTTCCCAGGACATCTTCGCTATGACCTTTCTGCCATGTCGATTAAATCTGATCAAGGCGCAGGTGCGAATGCTTGGGAAAATCCCAAATGTTTCTCACTTTCTACATTTTTAACTTTTACCTTAATTGTTTCGATTTTCAGCCATCAGGATAAAGACTGCTGCTTCAAAGTCTAAAGAGGGAAGCGCCTCCCAAACATCTGTCGAAACCATTGATAATGTGACTCTATCCAAACCAACAACAACTACTGCAACAACAACAACAACACTAGTAATAACCACTATTCCAACTCCACAGGTAATCAATTAGCCCTGATGTTTCGAATACACTAAGTTTCATGATTTGGATCTAACTTATGTTTAAATCTTTTTAGACTAACAAACTCCCACCAACCACTCCAAAGAAAAGAAAAACAAACACTACTGGAAAGGATCCCAATGCTGGAGGGAATTCACCAACTGCTTCAAAGAAGAAGCAGAAGAAGGAAATTTCCAAAAGTGCTGCACCAACTGGTATCTCTGGACTCGATTCCAGAGATGCTGCTCCCTCAACTAAATCCAAAAATCCACCTTCGACCTCCAACGTAATGTTGGAACATATAGATAGCAACCTCTCTTCTGAGAATCCACAGGTAAGTTGAACTCTAATTTTTAACAAAATAATTATTCATTACCTTGGTGCGTGCTCTTAATATTCTTTGCCTCTGTAGGACATTTTGAACCCAACTCTTACCACTTCGACTTCTCCATCAAAGACTGCTGCTCCCATCAACTCCTCTCCTCATGGGGACTCCAGTAACCTGGTACAAAACAAAGGATCCTCCAACGTGGCGGTTATGACTGGGGCTTCAGAGCAGCAAGATGACCAGAGTACTTCTCCCCCTCTGAAAGAAACGAATGAAGCAACGCTTCATGAATCTGCAGAGACTTTACAAAAAAATTCTCTTCAAAAGTCCCCTCTTGAAACCCTTCAAGATAATCCAAAGGACATTCATGCTGAAGGAGAGAAGGCTGATTCTGATCAAGGAAACGAAGAATCTGCAGAGGAAGGGTCTGAGAAAGAAGATGCCCACAATGGTTCGACTGCTGGAACAGAGTCAGATGCAAATAGCAGTGAGAACGATGATATCGAAGTGGTGGATCTGGTTGATAATGAAGAAGGCAATGAGCAGGAAACGAGTGAAGGTGACGGTGACGTGACCAATAAACCCATGGAAGTCGAAATGGATGTGACTCCCTTGCGCATGGAACTTCCTCAATCGTCTCTATCTTAAATGACTGAAGAGGAGCTAGCCCTCCTAAGACGAAATGACCCAATTGGGTACATGAAGGCGAAACTAGCTCAAAGGGATATTCCTCTTGCTAGGGCTGGTACTAGTTCGACTAGCAATCCATTGCCCTCAGATGATAGAGTTGTACTCCTTAACAGAATTAGGAGAACAATCCTTGATGTGGACTTGTTCGAAGTGCTCAAACAGGATAGTACAGCTTGCTATACCATGAAGGAGCTACTTACACAAGTTAACGTCGCCACCTGCTCTTTGCCCGTCAGCACTATCTTATTCAATCTTCAATCTCTGTTAGACAACGTGACTGGGTGTCTTCTCCAAGATGAATTTGCTACCAGAAAGGTCCAAGAGAAACGAACTGCAATGGACGTGGCTTATGAGAATGCTTCGAAGCTCTCTAAAGAAGCTGAAGATCAAGCCATGCATATAAAGCAAGCAAAAACTGACTATGAAGCTCGAGCTGAGTCTATTCTTCTCTGGGAAAGGCAAATTCACGAACTTCAACAAAAGGTTAAGGAGGCTCAACAACAACAATTGGCCTACGAAACCAATACTGCTGGTGATCACTTCGAAGAGCTCCTCAACAAAGGACTTGCAGAAATGGAGGCAGCAGAACAGCTTAAAGGAGAAGTAGCTACCCTAGAAGGAGCAAGGCGCTTTACTCAACAAAGGCTTGAGTCCTTTCGAAGTACCTTTAATAGATTGAAGAATAATGCCTATTTTTAAATCTCAGTTTTAATTAGTTTTGAAATTTGGTTTTGGTCTGTAATATCCGAACAACGCCATTTTGGCAATCCCATATTACCATTTTGGCATTCCTTTATGACATTTTGATTACGTTGTTATTATTCGAATCTCCTGCAGGCGTGGCTTATATTTCTTTAAATATTTCCCATTAACTTTAGGATTCGCTTATCATCAACCAACTCTTCGATTTCATATGCATTGTTTGAAAATATCTTTATTATTCGAAAAGGTCCTTCCCAATGAGGTGACCATTTACCTAACGTTTTATTTTTCTTGTCCATGGGCAATATGACTTTCCAGACTAAGTCATTAATAGTGAATGATTTTCCTTTCACCCTTTTGTTATATGCCCTGGCTACCCTTTCCTTTTGTCTCATCAGGATTTCCAATGCATGCAATCTAACTTCATCCAACTCAACTAACTCATTCATCATCATCTCCCAATATAATGCAGATGGGATTTCATTTTGTCTTTGAATTCGAACTGATTGTAGATGAATTTCTACTGGCAGAAATGCATCATGACCAAATGTGAGTTGGAAAGGCGTGGTGTTAGTAGCTTCTTTAGGAGACGTTCTACAGGCCCATAGTATTTGGTCCAAAGTTTTGTGCCAGTTCCTTGGCTTTTTACCAATATGTTTCTTGATTAACCCTATTATCACTTTATTAGCTGCTTCGACCTGACCATTTGCTTGAGCATAATATGGCGTTGATGTCAATAATCTAAACCCCATTTCTTGAGCAAACTCTTGCATCTTCCTACCAGTAAACACAGAACCTTGGTTTGTGGTTATGCTCTCTGGCAATCCGAATCTATAGATAATTTGTTTCTGTATGAACTCAATAATAGCCTCTTGATCAGCAACTATTAATGGTATTGCTTCGATCCACTTGGTAAAATAATCTATTCCTACCAAGATATATTTCTGTCCTTTAGACGAAGCAGGATTTATTTCTCCTATTAAATCCAATGCCCATCCTCTGAAGGGCCATGGTTTAATGATTGAATGCAACTCACTTGCAGGGGCATGTTGAATCCCTGCATGTTTTTGGCATTCTTCACACCCTTTAGCAAAGTCTATACAATCTTTGAGCATGTTGGGCCAATACATGCCATATCGAAATAACAACCATTTCATTTTATGACCTGCTTGATGTGCCCCACATGCCCCATTGTGGATTTCTGACAATGCTAAGTATGCCTCACTTTCTCCTAGGCATTTCAGTAATACGCCTTCTTGGGTCTTTTTGAACAATTCATTTCCCATGAGGACATATGATAATGCTCTATATTTTATCTTCCTATCAACCTTCAATGTTGGATTTGTTAAATAACTCACAAGTGGACTTCGCCAATCTGCATCTGATAAGGTGTCTATGGTTAGTACTTCGAATCCCTGTTTCTCAGCATACCCTAACTTTATACTCTCTAGATCTGATGGTATGAATCTAGTAGCCATAACTCTACCTCTTAATTCGACCAGATCCTCAAAGTTTTTGGCAGAAACTTTATAACCTGAAGCCAACTATGCTAAGTCATTTGCTTCTTGGTTTTCTATTCTTGGTATATGTTGAATATCCATGTATTCGAATTTTCTAAGTACCCTGTTAACTATGACGAAGTATATCATCAGATTTTCCTTTATGCATTTGTACTCCTTTGTTATTTTCTTGACCACTAACTCTGAGTCTCCTTTAATTTCGACTCTAGTTGCCCCCAATTCCAACAAAGCTTCAAGTCCAACAATAAGCGCTTCGTACTCAGCTTCGTTGTTCGAGCAACGAGGACCATCTAATTTATACTTGAATTTTGTTGGAATTCCTTCAGGAGAAATTATAAGAATTCCAACACCACTACCATTCCTGTGGGTCGAACCATCAAAGTATAATTTCCAAGGTTGCATTTCAACGTAACTCATGACAGTCTTTTCAACCAGTGAATGGTCCACAATGAAATCAGAAATCACTTGGCCTTTCACAGCTTTTAAAGGCATGAAAGTCAAAGAATATTCCGTTAAGGCTAAAGCCCATTTACCAACTCTACTATGCATTATTGGTTTCGAAAGCATGTGTTTAATAACATCGAAATGAGATGAAACATAAACATCAACAGGCTTTATATAATACTTAAGTTTCATACAAGAAAAGTACAAACAGAGACATAGCTTTTCTATATTGCTATATCTAGTCTCTGCATCATTCAATACTCTACTTAAATAGTATATGGATCTTTCGATGCCATTGCTATCTTCTTGTGCTAACATACTACCTATACTAACTTCGGAGGCAGATATGTACAATCTCATGGGCTTTCCCCATGAAGGTGGAGACAAGATGGGAGGCTGAGAGAGATATCTTTTTATCTTGTCAAATGCCTCCTGATGGGCTTCGTTCCACTCGAAGGCTTGGCCTTGCTTCAAACGAAGCAACGGAGAGAAAGCTTGGGTTCTTCCACTCAGATTCGAAATGAACCTTCTGAGAAAGTTAATCTTCCCTAGCAAAGATTGCAGCTCCCTTTTTGACGTAGGTGCTTTCGTCTCCATTATGGCTTTGGTTTTATTTTGGTTGATCTCAATTCCTTTTTTATGAACCACAAAGCCAAGGAAATCTCCAGCCTGCACAAAAAATGCACATTTAAGGGGGTTCATCTTTAAGCCATGTTTTCTCATTCGTTCGAATGATTGGCTCAAATGATGCAAATGGGTTTCTGCAGATATAGATTTGATGACTATATCATCAATATACACCTGCATAAAGGTTTCAATGAAATCATGGAAAATCGAATTCATTGCCCTTTGATAAGTTGCCCCAGCATTTTTTAAACCAAAAGGCATCACCACCCACTCGTAGGTGCCTAAGGCCCCTGGGCAACGAAATGTTGTCTTGGCAACATCTTCTTCAGCAATAAAAATCTGATTGTACCCAGAGTATCCATCTAACATACTTAAATATTCGAATTCCGCAGCAGAGTCTACTAACATTTCTGCCACATGCATGGAGTACTCATCTTTAGGGGTTGCAGTATTTAAATCCCTAAAATCTATGCAGATTCTCAGAGAACCATTTTTCTTAATAACAGGCACTATATTTGCTAACCATTCGACATACCTTGTGGTTCTGATGAATCTGCAGTGCAACAACCTTTCGATCTCAGCTTTGATCTTTGTGAGAACCGTTGGTGTGAATCTTCTAGGAGTTTTTTTGATGGGCTTCTTGCCATCCTTGATTGGAAGTCTGTGTTCCACTAACTCCCTCTTTAAACCAGGCATTTCGTCATAGTCCCATGCGAAGCAATCTTTGTTTTTCTTGAGGACTTCGATCACTTCCTGCTTGAGGCCTGGGTTAAGTTTTGCGCTTATGTAGGTTATTCTTTTCGTGTTCTCATCCCCTAAATTCACTTCTTCGAGTGGATCCTGCGCCAACATTTTGGCACCTGAGTCTATGGGGTCCCTCTCGAAGCCTAAGGGTTCTTTATCATAGATGGCGTCCAGCCTTTGATCTATTTCGTGTTCTTCAAAAGGTGAGCCTTTCGAGCTATCCCCATTTATTTCGTTCACCTTTACAGCCAGTTTATTTATTTCATCCTCTAAGGCCGCCTTTGATTTGTTCTCAGCCATATAGGCCGAAATCCTTTCGAAAAAGGAGGACTCAATCATGAGCAAGGTTGTCGAATTCCCAGCCTGCTGGCCGTCTTTGCATAGTACCTTTGACTCCTTCATCTTCACTGATTATTCTTCTATCCCAATATATGCCATCATGGCGAAGGGTCATATAATAGTGTGTGTTTCTGGTTTCGTTGATTTCATCATTAGGGACACAAGGAGCAATCTTTGCCAGATGTTTGTCATAATTCCTCTTGTCAACTAAGTTGACTTCTGTCATGAAGTAACTCTGGTCCGCTTCAATGTTCTCCACGATCCCATCTTCTCTCCATAAAACCAATCTCGGGTGCATTGACGAAGGAACTGCTCCTACGCCATGGATCCATTCTCTTCCCAACAACAAGTTGTAGTTGGCCTTGGCTTCGATCACCATGAACATGGTGGGCCTACAGCTTGATCCTATCGTCAAGTCCAATTGAACCACCCCCAATGTTTTGCCTACTTTCCCTTCATAATTGGACAGAACCATGTTGTGTGGTTTGATGTCTCCTTCGCGTATTTCTAACTTTTTCAGCATGAAATGGGGTATTAAGTTAACTGCAGCGCCCCCATCCACTAAAACCTTATTTACGCCATGGGCACCAACCTTTTCCCGAATGAATAATGGCTTCAGATGATTTTTCATAGCTGGTTCTGGGCGTTCGAAGAAAGCATTCTGCTCCTCGACAGCTCCGTTATCCATCACGTAGTAACACACAGGCATATGCTTCATCAGATCGATTGTATCATCCTCCTCATACTCTTCGATTTCAGTTTCCTGTCCAAACTCACAAGGTAGTACAGATACTACGTTGCAATTGATATTGAGCGAAGACTCCCCCTCTGATTCGAAGTTGTCTGTTAGCATATCTTCGTCTTCTTCTGGACCTGGAGTGTATTCCTTCATTTCGTTTAGTTGTACTTCAGAGAAAAGTCTCCTACTAACTGGGGGTTTGTCTTCCGTTTGATTATTTGGTGTGGGTTTGTTGGTGCTTGATTCTCCTTGGTTTTTTATCGAAGTTGCACCTTTATTTGCCATGGCTTCCCTTTCAGCCTTTCGAATTCTCTGTTGCCTTCGCCATTGAGATCTTGACATGGGATTTCTTCCTTTGTAGTTCTCTAACCGCACTTCTTCCCTCTTCGCCATGTTGAACTTCCTTCTGTATGTCATAGCATGGCGTGCGTTTCGTTCATTGTTTCTCCATTTGTCTTTGCCTTTGTCAGTTCTGACTTGCAGCCATTTGTCTGTTGGTATTTCAGCAGGAATTTTGAACGTCACTCTTCGAGCGCCCTTGGGATGAGGACTATCAGGCCTTCGTTGATTGTATTTGCTATCAAAACGTTGGCCCATCTGACCAGTCTCTTGGTGGTTCCAGCATGGGGCGAAAGGGATTGTTTCGAAGGCTCTGGCCATACTTTGATCGTAGACAGCATAACACCTTGGGCACACCAAGCATTTGGTTGCCCCTTTGTAACAGCGGACCAAAAACTCCAACAAACTTTCTCCAGGTTTAGGATAACACCTGAATAATTGGTTATCCTGGCGCCAGTTGATGCCAGTTCGCGCCCTTTGTACCCTCTCGAAGTTTGCAGCAATTCTCTGGTTGCAGATGATGCTGCACCTAGGGCATAGTATCATTCCCGTATCTCCTTTGTGGCACAACATGAGATAATCTTTAAGACTGGCATCCCCAGCATAATTATCCTCCATTTTATACTTTTCTTTTTTTAAGTATTTATCCATCTCCTCCATTTCAGAACGAGGTCTCTCCATATTCACCATGTTTACACCAACATCCTCCCCCTTAATGTCATCATCTCCCAATCCTGTAGGTTTTATATCTTCAGTTTGGATTTTTGAACTCTCTGGGGCAGAATACTTAACCAAGTAGTCAAACTTTCCACTGGGCTCCCCTAAAGTATCCCATATTTCTTTCTGAGGGGAGGGTGGCTTCGTGATCTGGACTTTCTCCAATTCTAGCCTCAGGCCTTCAGTAACCTGTGTCAACTCTTGCTTTTGGTTTTCCTGGCCTTCAGTAGCTTGGATTTCTTTTGCAATAGCTAAAGGTGCTGCTTCGATCGAAGCCTCTGGTTGCTTGTGGACGTCTTCAGTGACCCCCTTGTTGACTTCGACTAACACCCAGCTTTCATTTTCAGTGCCTTTCTCTCCTAATGGAGTGTCATTTTGATCTGCTTCCACCATATTGATTTCTCTAATGCATACAGGCTCGGAGTAATTGGTGTCTGCGACATCTAAAGGATCTTCATCTACTTTCATTTTTGGTTTATCAACGAATTTCAGTCTGCCATCTTTAATTGCATTCTGAATTAGGTCCCTGAAAAGAAAACACTGTGAGGTTTTGTGGCCTAGGAAACTATGATACTTACAAAATCCTCTTTTCTTCCTTTGATCTAAAGGAGGTATTTTGACATTTGATGGCACAATGAGTTGGCCATCTTTGACAAGTAAATCAAAAATCTCGTCACACTTAGTTACATCGAAGGTATAAACCTTCTTTGGGAATTTGTCACTTTTCTCATTTTCAACTATTTCTTTCCCTTTTGTGGGAACTAATAACTTACAAGAGTAAGGTGGAGCCTGTTTTAATTCAGCGAGATCAATTTCGACCTCTTCGAATTCAGGGTAATCTTCTGCTTCCTCAGCTCCAACATAGGAGACCCTTTCTTTCTTGTTATTTTTAAAAACTCTGGCCTTTTCGGCCTTTAGCCTTTCGACCTGTCGAACCCTATCGGCTAATTGAGCCATATCCCTCAAGTATTGTGTGTCTAATTTCTTTCGAATAGAGTAATCCAGGCCGCCAACAGCCATTTCGACTAACTCATGTTCAGGAACTACTGTAAAGCATCTAGATTTCAAGAGCCTGAATCTATTCAGATAATCATCTATGGGTTCAGTAAACTTCCTCTTGACACTGGCTAGTTCCTTCAGACTTATTTTAGATTGTCCCATGTAGAACTGTTCGTGGAATAATCTCTCCAACAAAGCCCAAGTATCTATGGACCCAGGGGGTAAAGTGGTGAACCATGTGAAAGCGTTCTTAGTTAGGGAACTTGGGAAATATTTGAGCCTAAGGTCTTCATTATTTGCTATATCTCCTGCTTCGGTTAGGTACCTGGCTATGTGTTCGACCGTTGATTCATTGGTATCTCCAGCAAACTTTGTAAACTTAGGGACTTTATATCCCCTTGGTAAATCAGTGTGCATTATGTAATCTAATATAGGAGAGGCATAATTTGGCCTTCTAATTCCTGTGTTGAGGCCATTCTGGGCCATGATTCTCTCTATCATGGTGGTTAAATTATTTTCGGCCAAGATGTTATCATTTTGAATTCTGTGAACGACTGCATCAGCATCTTGATTTCGACCCACCATGACAACTCCTCTAGGCTATTCTTCTCGAAACTCTGGGACTTCTAGCCTTTCGATCCTTTCCCCTGGTTCCATAATTTCCCTTTGTGGGCCTTGAATCATTGGGGCTTCTAACCTTTGTTCCCTTGCCCCCAAATTAACCCCCTCTCTGGCTGGTCTATAGGGTTGGTCGTCAGCAACTTGTTCTATGATAGGTACGTTTGCTCGAACTCCCGCCTGATTCTGCCTACGCCTTTCTGGGGGAGCGAAAAAATCTGCTATTCGACCCATGTTATCCGCGTTTTCTCTGTTTGTCACAGTTACATTTTGTACTATTGGGGCAAAGATCTCCTGCATAGTTTGTCCTAATACTCCTATCATATTATGGTTACTGTCATCCATTAATTGCCTAAAGGCCAACTGATTTTATGTGGTTAAGATAAGCATTGCACTATAACCCACTGACCCTTGGTTATTCGTCATAAATTGATTTTCCCCAGACCCAGACCCTAATTGTGGTGATGTATTCGATGTCGAAGTGTGCAGACCCGCCATAAAAGATGTTGGCATCCCATAAGAGGAATTTCTGTGTCTGTTAGCATCGAACCCGGGTGGTCTAGTTAATGGGGTGGCGAAATGGGTTTGTGTCCCTGATGGTGGGACGAATCCCCTAGGATAACCAATGGTTCCTGTATTTCCTAGGATCGAACTGTTAGTTGACATGCCACTTGTTCCATTAGTGGCTATACTACTGGTAGAAGATGCAACGGACTGTGCGTTCGAAGGGATCGCGTTAGATGTTCCCATCGAAGCGGACATATTAGTGCCTGTTGTATGTGGGATACTTTGTTCCCCTTGTTGATTGTCTGGATTAGACATCTTGTTTAAACGTTTTCTTCTGGGTAAGGGTTGGTTGCTATTGGTTATTCTACCACTTCTAAGGTTCATAAAACAACAAACTTATCACTCAGAAAATACTTTTACAATGGTTATGTCTCAACAATCTTTACTTTGTTCTAATTTTCGTGATGACCAATGGTTGTCCCGCCGGGTGTGCCAATTTGTTTACAGTTATTTCTGGTAAACAACCGCTAGTCCTCCAAACTATCAAATAATCTTAATGACTGTTATTTAATCTCTCTGATAACTTGCAAGATCGACTAGATTGATCCTATGGTGTATTGGTCGTTTGGATAATTCTCATTGTAGAACTGATATTCATGGTTGGTATTTAGAATGTTGTGTAGGTGTTCAACTTACTTCGATTACCATATTAGAGATCTAATGACATGATCAAGTAAATACGTGCGAAACTAAATTGCATGAATAAAATTTCAATTGTAAAGACATGTAAAACTGCAAGAAACAAGTAAATAACTTCGAAGTATAAAAGCATGTAATGTAAAAGAGTTTCTGGAACGTAAAAGATTCGAAATAGAAAGAAAGCGTTTAAATGCAAGAAATCAGTAAAATGACTTTGGATGAAAAGGTATTTGAATGATAAAAGCATGAAGATAAAAGCATGAAATATACAAAAGTTTCTGAAATGTAAAGGATTTGAAATAGAAAGAAAGCATTTAAATGCAAGAAATCAGTAAAAGACTTCGAATGAAAATACTTTAATGTAAAGGCTTTTGAATGATATTGACATGAAGATAGAAGATAAACTGGAAATGATAAAGAGTTTTTTGCTGAATCATAAATATTTGGTGTTATCATATGTATATTGTTCGAGCATTCGTTTCCCTAGCCATGTGGTATTTTGAATGTTTACTGAATTTTGTACAATAGATATGACACACGAAATCCTAACGCTAAGACTTCTATTTATACTACTTCGACCATAACGGTCTTGCCTATAAGATTCTGCCACGTTCAGAACATGCAGAACACTGCCCTTCTCTAGCTTCCACGCGTCTTCGAATGCTCCAGCGCATATATTTTAAATTTCGAACATCCCGCTTGCGTTTGAATTTCAAATGTTTTGGCACTCTTCGCTTCGAACTCATTTCTTGGACACAACCTTGTTACCACTTCGAGACTTCTTTTGAATATATCCCCATAACTGTCATTCGAAGCTCCGAGCTTTGACATGTTCAATCGAAGAACTACTTCTACCATTCCGAACCATGACATCTTGCTTTATTCCAACGAAACACCCAACTTGCTTCGTTTCGAACTGTATCATCAAAATCTTCAGCCAACAACAGCATAGCTTAAATAAGTTAGATTAACAAAAGCATACTTGTGCATATGTCTATTACAACATTACCAAAAGGCACACTTGTTGCATATGTCTATTACAATATTATCAAAAGACACACTTGGTGCATATGTCTATTACATTATGAAAAGGCACACTTGGTGCATATGTCAAACACAATAATAATACAAGTAAATAAAAGTCACATAAAGTAATTAGGACTATTAACCCTTAAGTCTATGAAAGATAACATAAAACTTAGTCTCTAATTTTTTTTTGTCCCCCATGTCTTCAGAAACCTTGTTTCCACTCCTAGTTTGGAGTCTTTTGAACCTGACTTCTCTCCAACTTTTGTTATGGTAATTGGTTGCTCACTAGATCCTAAGCTTATAGTTGGTTTCTTAAACCAAATCAACTTGATCCTTTCACTTTGCCTTCTTTTGGTAACTAACTTCTTTCCTTTTTGTTTCTTTGAGTTAACCACAACAGAAACAGTCTGAGAATCATTAACCATTATACTATGTTCATCAATAGGATCTGCAATATGTAAAGCAGTTGGAACAAATTTCTCCCCAACACTCTGATCTGCATTCTGTACATAAGTTGGAACAGACTTCTCCCTAACACTTAGATCTGTATTATGTACATTAGTTGGAACAAATTTCTCCCCAACATTCTGATATGCACTCTGTACATCAGTTGGAACCGTCCTCTCAGCTTCACCAGGATTTTTAACTTTCCTCTGCATAATTAAAAACATGTTAGATTAGTCACAAAAAAGTTTGTACAACAGAATGAGTTTTGAGAAACAGTTAGACCTTTCTTTTCAGGGCATTGGGATCTTGTGTCAATTACTTGCAAGTCAATGCATTGTGACCAAACATGTCACATTTTATGCACTTACATGCAACCCCATGTCTTCTTATTCTCGCACCTTCCTCTCCAACTTCTCTTATCCTTACCATCCTAGACCTTCCTGGACCTCTCTTGTATGATGGTGGTAAAACTTGTTCCATTTCTACTTCTGGCCACATATCCTGACCATTGATAGGGCTTATTGCAAATCCATAACAAAGTGTAAATTTTTCTCTGTTGTAACACTCATCAACAAAGTCATCAGGGTTTTGCTTCCTATAACTCAAAGCTGCCACAACATGCCTACAAGGTATTCCTACTAACTCCCAAAAGATGCAACTACATGACCTTTTAGCTATGTCAACTTATATTCATCCTCACAAGAATCATCCGGGTCATCACTATTCAACTCATCACTATGGTATTCATCCTCATTCGTGGTCTTCTTGGGCCTACCAAAAAGCCCACTAAGACTTACATCTTCATTCAATGGCAATGTAACATTGATTCCTTCAAATCCATCAAGAAGAGCAGTAGCTCTCTCATCTTCATTGTCATTTAAACCTTTAACCATCTCCTCTTCCAACCCATCAATTTCATTCACCTCATTGACACAATTAGGTTATGTATCATCAACACCCAATCCTCCCTGAGCATGTTCCACAAATAAATGTCCAATGATATTCATTACACTAAAGAATGATGCAAAATCGTATGCATCATCATCATTTTTAATCAAAATATATCCTTCTTGAATCTCTAAAACTTTCGTCCATAAACGAAAAGTCCCCTTCTTACACCCCCACCCACTTACCAACTTAATAATACGATTCATCGCCCACTTAGTAACTTCAAGCCCATTTACAGTTGAATCACCCCCCCCCCCCCTCTGTAAATAATTGCAGTCGTATTAACCTTAATAAATTCACCCCCATGGTGAAAAATAACAGTAAAAGGTTGGAAATCCTGTGAATGCATCAAACTCAATTATCATAAAGTTCCCACCGTATTACACTTTAATTGTATTGAGGTTTCAAAATCAACATACCTTAGACATTGCAAGCTTCTTCTTCGTCTTCGTCGTCACCTGATGCCTTGTATTGCCTCGTCTTGTTTCGTCGCCTACAGAGTCATCGTCTTCACAGCTCAGTCTTCTTCACATAAACTCTAATTTGGCAAGGGGGTATAACGAATAGAAAAAAATTATAAACTGGTTTGCCTGATGATTGAATGAAAATGTCATGTGACTAAATTAGAAATAAGACGTGGCAAATATTTCAACATGTCATTCAAGATTCCATGACATATGATCAGAGGAGATGGCCTGAGAGAATCTACATAACACAAAGAGAAAATTTAAAAAAAAAAAACTTAACAAGAGACTAAAACTTGATTTCACTAATATTAGAGAGGAATTTTTATATTTAACCTAATAAAAAATAAATAAAAAACACAAACTACTCGGGCCTCCAAAAGAGGCACTTCTCCTTCTTGATGTACAATAAATAATAAAAGAACTAAAACTACCACTTCTTTTCCACACTTGAACTAACTAATATAACGATGACACGTGACATCATTTAAGTAATAAAATAAAATAAAAAAACAAATAAATCAAATGACTAATGAAATGTGAGAAATAATGTTCAGATCCCAAAACCTCTTTCTTCATATATTTTCTTCTACACCCTCACACTCAAAATCTCAGTAGCTTAAACACATACAAATCCATGTTTATCTCAAAATCTTATCAAGCAAAATAGTGATTAACGGAAGAGTGAAACAAGAATATGAAAATACGAGTCTATGGCTTCAATAAATTTGGATCCGGACGGTGGTTGGTCGGCGCGATGAGAGTGTTGCGGCTGCGTGGAGGTTTGGCGCTGTCAGGGTTGTTTGCAAGTTGGGCTTGGCGGTCGGAGAAGGGAGTTTGTGCGGATTCGGATCCTGCGTGTGTGTGCTGTTGTTGATCGTCGACGACTGCATGGTGGAAGAAGACCGTGTGGTCCTGCAATCTGGTCGGAGAAAGAGGCGGTCGTGATATTGCATCGTGAATGGCGTGATGGCGAACCTTCGTGCTGTTTTGTAGCAGATTCAGTTCCCCGAAGCAATTCAAATTTTCTTCTTTTTTTATCTGTTTGAACATGGTTTTTTTTATCTGTTGGAAGCAGAAATTGTTTCAAATTTATTGTTGTGAATTTGTGGTTGTTGGATTTGTGCATATGACTTATAACAGGAACATGGTTTGAATTGGTTGTTTAGGGGTTGAATTCCAATGAAACTTTGTCAAAAGTTTCAGTGAATTTAATTTGATAACAAGATGAAATTGGGTGTTAAAATCGTTAGAAAATATGCACAGAGGAAGAATGTGGAATGTGTGCGAGAGTAGAATTGGGTATATATTTTATGTTCCCAAGTGAGAGAAAAAGATGTCTCATTTATAGCCCAAAAATAAAACACATTTAAGATTGACATTTATGTCAATAAAAATGGTTTCCAAACTTGAGGTTGTTTTGGAAAGAAAATGTGCACAATCAATTTTTTAATTTATTTTCTGGATTATTTTTTACATAAAAGTGCATAATAATGAGAAAAAAAAACAATATTTTTTAAATAAAGCTTAAAAAATTTGAAAATTATAACTAAGTACTTTTTTTTTTATTTTTTTGAATGAAATAAAAATAGAAAATGGATTAAAAATTAGTAATAACAAAAATGGAAAAAATTTCAAAATGTTGAAAAGTAGGATTCAAATCCAGGACCTCTCACTTGTATTTCCTTACACATGCTCTTTTGTCAATTGTGTCATCTCATTTATTCGAAATAAAATGTCATAAGAAAACATATGAAGGTAAAGTGTCCAGGCAAAATGGGATATGACAACAGGTATAAGAAGATGATGAATGTCTGAACTTGTAAAGTGTCCTGGTGCTTGATTGAATGAATGAGTGAAATGCAAATGATCTGATTAAGATATGCGGATGAAATGCAAAGTCTAAGTCAGATAAAAGCTAAATCAGGAGGCGAATTTTAGGGTACAACAATTGTCCTTATTTAATCATCTTAAACATGAAGGTGACATTGACGCTAGCCTTTCGAACATTCAAGATAGAAGAGGATTAAATATCAAAAGAACCAGAAAACTTGCGCTCCGAAGAATAAAAGGATGATGTATTTTTTTGGGGAGAATTTTGTTTTGGAAAGGATTTGTGATGAGTAGGTGTGAGGTTGAATAATGATGACTTGTAAGATGGTGAAGGTGCCAATACAAGATTTTTGTAAGTAGGCAAGATTGGTTAACACAGACGATTGTTAGAGATTAACATGGACGGTTGTCGGAAGGACCATCACATACGAGTATTGTAAAATGGATAACACGGACGAGTGTTGGAAAGGTTAACACAGACGAGTATTGAAAGAAGAAGTCTACGGGAGATTTCAGAGAGAATTTTAACACGGACGGGTATTGGAAGAAGATCGACACGGATGAGTATCGAAAGGAGACACAAACAAGTATCAAGGAACAAATTAACACAAAAGAGTGGAAATCAATATAGATGATTATCAAAACTAAGATACAAAAGAATATCAAAGAAATATTAACACAAACGAGTGTTGATATCAATACGAATGAGTATTGCAAGAAAATACAGACAAGTATCAGAAATGAGATATAGACGAGTATAAAAAATGATATACAAATGAGTATCGAAGAAAGATTAACACGAACGAGTGTTGATATCAATACGAAGGAGTATTAAAAGAAAATACGGACAAGTATCAAAAATGAGATACAGGCGAGTATAAAAAACGAGATACAGACGAGTATCAAAGAAAGATTAACACAGACGAGTGTTGATATCAATACAAATAAGTATTGAAAGAAAATATGGATGAGTATCGAAAATGAGATACAGACGAGTAACACAGACGATTGTTTTGCAGATAATGTCTTTGTTGGGGATTAAAGAAAAGATTGATACAAACGAGTTTGAAAAGAAGATATAGACGAGCATTAAAGAAAGGTTAACACGGATGAGTGATGGTAATCAATACAGACGAGTATTGAAATGAAATATGGACGAGTATAAAAAATAAGATATACACGAGTATCAAAGAAAAGTTAACATGAACAAGTGTTGATAATCAATACAGACGAGTATTAAAAATAAGATACGAACGAGTATCAAAGAAAGTATTAACACAGACGAGTGTTCGAGAAAAATACTAACACGGACAAGTGTTTGAGAGAAGGTTAACATAGACGAGTGTCGAAATCAATATGGACGAGTATCGAAATAGGATACAAATGAGCATTAAAGAAAGGTTAACACGGACGAGTGTTGGTAATCAATACAAACGAGTATAAAAAATAAGATACAAACGAGTATCGAAGATAGTATTAACACGGATGAGTGTTTGAGAAAAATATTAACACAGACGAGTGTTGAATGAAAGAGAGGCACAATCGAGTGTTTGAGGGGTAATTTATTATCTTGTATGACACAGACGGGTGTGGAAGAGCAAGTCTTTTGAGTGAAGTATCTTGGGAAATATGTTGGAGATATCAGCTGGAGATTTGTATGGATAACATCATCTTTGGAGATGTACCATTGTGGCAGCGACTAAAGTCATGATGAAAGCCACTCGCAATAGTATAAAATCTAACTCTTCCAGCAAACTCGATTTGTCTGTTTGAGAGAGTTTGCACATATGGGCTTAATCTTTAGTAGATATACAGTCCTCTATCTCGAGAATAGTCTTGGCCACCCAACCTGCCTATACTCGGGGCAGCTGGTGAAGAGAAATGGTGTGGTTAGCAAGGTTTTGAGCAAAAAGTTTGGCCTCAAGGTAAGTGTCCTTTATTTGCAATTTATATAAGTCATTCTTTTGACTACCCAAACCATTCATTATCTTGGTGTTCAATTCCTGATGACACTAAAAACACATCATATATTTGACTTGATTTTCATTTATTTTATTGCCATTTTATTTCCATTTCCAGTATTATGTTGGTGTTTTTCCTTTGTTTCAGGAAATTGACTAATCAGGAGCTATGTGCAAAGAAATGAAGCAAAACAGGCGAAAAACTAAGATTTGGAGCAAGCTTGCACCTACGGATACCCCCATGGGGTTCATCCTAGGGCTGCCATGGGTGGTCCATGCACCAACTAGTGGGATGACCAATTCATGCCCACTTTGTGAGCATGGCGGTCGCCATGAGGGCGTGGCGGTCACCACCCTTTCTAAAAGCCCAAACGATTGGAAACGAGCTTGCTTAGCCTCCAAGAGTCCACTTAACCACTCCTACGATCTCGCCACTACTTTGAATCATTTTCAAATATTTTTAGGGTTTTTGGAATCCTATAAATACCCCCTTTCATTTTAACATTTCATTTGATCCAAAATTATGCATACTTAAGCCATATACTATCAATTTGTAAAGTAATAATCTCTTCACATCGGAGGATTATTGCAGTGTCGATTGAGTATGTATCAAGTTTGGAGCACTCCTATACAAGTTTTATTTCAAGCACTTTATTTATGTCGTTTACATTTTGTCAAGCTTTACTTCCAGTTATTGCAATTGTATCAGATTCAAGACTCCTTTTGGAGCAGATTTTTAATTCATTCAGGATTTATTTTCTTGTCTTGACTTTACTTTCCTGCCTTGTTTATTTGCTTTAATTCTCTTCATCTATTTAACTGTCATTATGTTTATCTTTGCACTTAAAATCATTTATGTTTTGTTTTCCCTAAACATGTCCGGCTAATTTATTAAGTGTTGAGATGTGAGGATAGTCATAGGAGATGATATACATGTTGTCTATTTAGGATCACTTTTATGGGTTTTTTTATTTAAAGGAAATTTTTCTAAACTTATTTTGAATCTTCTTACACGAAAGTGAAGTAGTGAAAACGTCGGGTAAAACCGAAAGTCGTCCGACATAAAAGACAAAAATTAGTTTGTTTTTGGTTAACAAATACCACGAAGGCACTTTGTTAGTTAATTAGGAAGATTTGATATTTCTAGAAGGAGGTTTTAAAACTATTTACGAATGCGTTTGTAGGTTTAGAATCTGGTCGCCTAAGCAAAAGCCAGGAACCCTTTTAAGTTAAACTTTCCAATAAAAATTACTTTTCAACTTAGTTAAGACTTTAATTTCTTAAAATTAGGTTTACTACATTAACGCGATAAGCACCTTCCATAAGTGACAATGGCAGGCATAAATTAGAGAGTAAACTATGTTCTAAATACGCGACAGCGACAATTCCCGTTAAATTGATTCTTTTCAAAGTAGGAAATATTGCCCCATAAGTAATCTTAGTAGACACAATCAGAGTATTGTTGATTGGTGTGGATTACATTTCAGCATTGTTATTTCATCTGTTTTTATCAAAAGTTTATTTATTTCATTCCTTTCCACTACTATTATTAATCTCCTTAGATAAACATTGTAACAACTAGAAACAGTATATTGGTCTCTGTGGATCGATATTTTTTTAAAACTACACGATAGGATGTACACTTGCAGTTAGATTTTACACTCATATAAATAGCCGATCAATTTTTTCGCGTCATTACCGGGGAACAAATTTTGTGAAAATATTTAACTTCGTTGTTACATCGTCTAGACTAAGACACTATTTTTGGTAGATGCGAAGAACTCGCAGTACTGGAACCTTGGTAAAACTGATAATTGAACCTGAAAGATACGCAAGAGAAAGAGTTAGACATTTGCTCCAACGAATTCATAGAAGAATGGTTGAAGAACAAGATATTAAGCCTCTTAAGGATTTCGCTTTTCCCTCTAACGTAGAACCTCATTCGAGTATTCTCAATCTTGTAATTACGGCTCACAATTTTAAATTAAAACCTGTTTTGTTGCAAATCATGCAACAAAGCCAATTCTTTGGTCTCCCAACGGAGAACCCCAACCAACATTTGAAAATGTTCATCCAACTAGCCGACACATTTAAAACTAATGGTGCCACCCCTGAGACTATACATTTGCATTTATTCCCTTTCTCTCTCAGGGATAGAGCAAAATCATGGCTAGACTCTCTCCTACCAAATTCTATCACCACTTGGAATTACCTTAAGAAAGTTTTCCTTGCTAGATACTTTCCACCAAGTAAAACTGTTGTCTTAAGAAACGAGATAACTAGATTTAATCAACAAGAGGTTAAATATCTTTTTCGCATTTTAGAGAGATACAAATATCTATTAAGAGCATGTCCACACCCTAGATTGGAACAATGGTTGATCATTCATACCTTTTATAACAGTCTTCTCTATAACACAAGAATGACCATCGACACTATCTTCGGTGGCGCCTTGATGAACAAACCATACCCTGAAGCCTGCACTCTCATAGAAGATATAGCCCAAAACCATTATCAACAAGGAACTGAAAGGATAATTATAGAGAAGAAAGAATTAAAAAGAGGTTTATATGAAGTTAATAGCCTCGACCATATGAATGCCAAAAGGGATGCTTTAGCACAAAAGGACAAAACTTAGTTGTCAACCCTATAGCTACAATAGCTAAAATCCATCTAGAATGTGAAATATGTAGAACTCAAGGGAATATAATTGCATAATACAACCTTATAGTTGAATCTGGCCCCGACCAGGTAAACTATGCCCAAGGAAATCCTTATTCAAACACTTATAATCCTGGATGGAGGAATCACCCAAATTTATCTTACAAAAACCATAATACGAGCCAGAACCCTCACCTCAGAGATCTCAAGGTTTCCAAACGCAAAAACCTTTGCAGCCTATGCAAACATTCCCTCAGAAATTAAACCTAGAGAAAATGATGGAAAGTTTCATCTTAACTCAAACCTAGCAGAACAAAGAATTTATGAATCAAAACACTCACATGAATGAGTTGATTACGCAATTAGGAAATAAAGTTGATTATGTGGTCATTGTTGTACCCTAAAATTTTCCCTCTCGTTTCTCAAGAAAATCTCTCATAAGATCTCCATTGATTCAAGACTACACAAGGTTTGATCAGCTCAAGACACCTCCTCAACACTGACAACTCAAAATTAGGGTTTGAGTTTGTACAAGAATATTTGGACTTTCAAGGCCTCAAATGACTTTCATGGATAATTTTTATCCCCAAGATTGCTCATGTCAAGTTTCAAGCATTGGATCACATTTTTGCTCAGTCAGTTGATCAGTTGACCTAAAATCAACTGTATTAGGGAAAAAGTCAACTGTGGTCAATTTGCAGTCAAACTTCATAATTTTTTATCCATATCAACATTATGAACTCATATATGTCAATTTATCAAGTTGGATCACAATTCCTCAAAGAAATTTGATCAGAACACTAAAAGGGCAAAATGATCAAAATTAGGGTTTTGATTGAGAAGGCTCAATTCTTGACTTTTTAACCAAGGAAATGACTTATTGGTTTAAGAGATGATTTCAAGGATTCAAATGCACCATATTGACCTAATTGCATGGTTAAAATCACCTCTCAAGATCATTGGATTGACAGATGAATTTCAGTCAATTAATGAAAAGTCAATTGTACACTAAAAAGTCAAACTTTGACTTTTTAATCAAAATCAAGTTTTGAAAATCATATTTCATCAAGACATGTCAAAATATGAAACTTTTTCATCAATAAATTGAAAAGTCAAAATCATCTTTGAAAAGTCAAAATTCTAAGACTTAGAAATGTTTCTAAGTGTTAGAAAGTTAACATTTTTTCATAACTTTGTGCCAAATTTCCACCATGATGCAAGATGATTCAAGGGAAACTTCCAACATGAAAGCTGTAGATCTCAATGAGATCTAAAACATTGTAGGGCAGAACTTTTTCTAGAATTGCTTGGATTTTAAGTTATGAATTTATGAAGACGTGTCCATGAAACTAAAAAGACTTAGTGAAATTTTTCCCTAGTTAGTCAAGATTTTGACTTAACTTCATGGCTAGTTTTCACCTAGTTCCAAATTGAATCTTCAAAAATGTCAAACATGAAGGTTTTAGGGTATGTTACAAGCTTTCCAAAATTTCCAAGAACTCATTAAGATCATACATGAGCTAAGAGAACCGAAGGCAAGAAGTTAGGGTTTCAAACTTGTTTTTCAAGTCATTTTCATGATGAACATTTGATCCAATTCCAAGCAATGCTGCATAATCCCACTTTTCAGGCCCTCTAACTTGTGTATCTATCCTTAATCAAAAGATTGCACAAGCTTTTGAGCTATGATCTACTTGATTTAATCTTTTTCCAATACACCTCGCCATTTAAGGAAGAAAGTCACCACTTCCATTTTGAAAAAGCAAGCTTTATGCAAAGTCAACTTGTCTTGAGCTTTGCACTTGTTCCTTTTGCACACACAACATCTAAGAGTCAGAAGAAAGCTTATTTAAAGTTCAACCACTCTACAATAGCATGGTACAAGCTTTGGGAAGATGTTTGTCATGGTTGCTTCAAAAACAAGTAAAGGTTTTACAACTTGATATTTCAAATTCTGACTTGTTGTAGCACACAAAACCTCTTGCCTATAAATACATACACTATTTTCAAGATAACACATGAATGCAAAAGCTCTGAAACTCCCTCAAACACTCACAAACCAGAAATTGCACAAAAAACACCATTGATACACAATTCTAACCTTGAACTTGGATCTCTCATTTCCCTCGTGCGTTTTCCCAGAAAATCATTTGCAAAGCTTCTATACCTCAATTATAGTCCATCCCTGTCCTTGTTTTGGAACTGTAACATATCTATCACCATCCTCCATAACAAAAAACAGAGGTCTGCAACTTGACTTCTCTAGACCATTCCAGTCATCCATAGCTCAAGCTAAGCATTGCATTAGCTTCCTGGGAACTTAAGGAAGCTAACCTGATCATTTCATGATTTCCATCTTTTGAGGTATTTTTCTGAACTTTCATCTCTTCATTTAGGCATTGTTAGGCTTGCATTTTCAAAGACAAAATGTAGATATCATTTCCCTGAAGCTGTACATGTCCATAATTTTCATTTATATTGCCTGAGCTTAGAGAATTTTAAGTTTGAATCTCTGAAAAAAGTTAGGACAGGATTTGGTACTTTTAGAAATACATGCTCATCTTTGATTGTTAGTCCAAATTGTTTACATTTCTGGAATCCTGGTAAAATTTCTAACAAGTTTGATGTTGGAAGTTTTGAGAATGGATGAGAAATGAATGAGATATAGGGACCCTGGCTGGAGGTTGAAGATGAAGTTCATTTCTAGGAATGGATTTGTAATATATATTTATGGTTTTGTTTAAGTTAACGGATGTATAGCCACCCCAGTGGTAAGGCAGTGCGCGTTTATTGCAGAGGGCGTGGATTCAAGACCCAACGCTGCCTTTTTGCCTTTTTATCAACATTTTCTTTCTTTTTTGCTACAAGCCAGCGCGCTTGGGCCATCCCTCACTGGGCCTTTACATTTTTGCTTATTCTGATCCCCCTGTTTCCTTTTAGCAACACAACCCATTTATTTTATTTTTATTCTTTTTCTGATTTCCAATAAAAATGCTAATGGGTCACGCTTCAAACAAAAATTGTTTTTTCCTAACAAACACCCTAAATTCCATTTTTACCTTATGACTTTATTTTTCATATTTTATTTTATTTTCTTTATTTTCTCTATTTATTATTATTATTATTATTATTATTATTATTATTATTATTATTATTATTATTATTATTATTATTATTATTATTATTATTATTATTATTATTATTATTATTATTATATTAATAACAAATCCAAAAAAATAGTTTATTTATTTATATATCTAATATACTTATTTTCTCTTGTTTTTATTTCCCTTTTTATAAATTAAAAAAGACAAAAAAATATTTTCTTAAACAAACTTAATTTCTTTTTCTTAATAAATTAATAATTAGATTTACGTTTAGTTATTTTTTATTTATTAAAATTAACTTAGAATTTAGGATTTCTTTTAATTAATTAATTTCCATACTATTTTGATTAAACTTAAAACTTTTTCATAAAAAACTCTACAAATAATTTCTTGATTAAGTTTAATTTCTTTTCTTAATTAATTTAGGTTTAATTTTCTTATTTTAATTAATTATTTTCTTTTAGAGAATTAGGTTAAAACCATTTTCCTTAACAAAATCTAAACAAAAATCCATTTCTTTTCCATTTATATCCTTGTACATTATATTCTTTTTAATTCTTGTACATTATTCAATTTTCAATATGGTTGTAATAGATAATTAGGTTTAATTTCTTGTAATCCTCATTTGTAAATTTGTATACCCCATCCCCAAATGATGTAATAGCGTAGTAAATTTACTTTCCGCAATTTATCGCTTTCATATCAAATGCTAGTAAATTAGGGTTTGTATGGGAAGATAAAAAATCAACAAGTAGATAACCCTAATTCAAGATAAACAATGCATGCAAATCATATACACTATTCACACATGCACCCTTAGGGTAATCCCACTTGTTGCCTTATAAAAATGGTCATGTTACGCGTGTGGGATGTCTTAGCAAAAACAATAAAAAAATACAAGATCTTAGTCCCTCGATGACGCTATGAATGTTGCCTTACAAATGATCTTAGTCTCTCAAGAGAAATGCTAAGATATCTCACAACATTGCTATCATGACTATACGATGATCCACGCCCTTCCCTTTACATCCAAAGATAAGGATTCTTACCAATCAATGGTAAGATAGCAATATCAAAGGAAAGGAGGAAATGAACAAAAGACTTTTAAGTAGGTAGAAATATTCTTAGTTACTTGCTCACTTTCAAAAGAAACATCCTTGCAAACATCCACCAAACACTTTCAAAACAAAACATACACCAAACATTTAAAAAAAACAAACATCTTTTCAAATACACTAACACTTTCCATGAAATATTTTCAAAAGTCCAACACTTTGTATACATTCTCGCTGAAACGAGAATCATTACAAAGTTTTCCTAAACGAAGGCGCCTTTTCAAAAATACTTTCAAAAACCACCACAAAGCACATTTTCAAACAAAGCAAGTGATCTAACAAGCAACTAAGAGCCCATAGATAAATATGAATGGAAATGATGCTAATATATTCCATTTTCATAATCTACCCCCCGAACTCAAGAAATGATATTAAAGGTCTTTCCTGTTCTTTTCAGCCTTTCCTTTTAGATAAAAGAAAAGTCAGTGGTGACTCTTGCTAACCGCAACAATTGCGATCAAGCGCAAAACATCTCAAGTCAGTTCTCCCACCGTATTACAGAAATGGCGAATCTGCTAGGGAAAACTTAAAAATGGGGTTACCTTATGGTTAGATCATATTTATTTGCTTTCAATGTTTGACTTGCTTGCTTTACATTTTGGTTCCTTGTTTGGGCTTGTTTTGATCCTCTACCCGGATCTGGGATATCTTATAGGTAAGTAGCAATACGTTGTAGAAACTGTGTAGGGTATACCGATATGGTCTAAGCAATAGCTATGTTAGTGTGACACATTTGTGGGTACCGGTAGCCCTTGAGTAGTCAAGGAGAATACGGGGCCGCTGTGTGGTGTCATGAAGCACTAATTGACTTTAGAACCTTTACTTGACCAACTTGGCCATTAGGAAGTAGTGAGATAGCCGACTTTAGTGCAGTCTGAAGTTGGTTGATACTCGATACTACGCTCATTAAGATCAGACTTCTCAAGATATTTCGGTCGCCATAAAAGAGGCTTGTGCTGAAACAATTCTCGATAAGAAAGATCAGTGATATTGAGATCCCTTAGAACCCGGTTACTATTTCTAGGACATGTTGAGCCAACTAAAATTCAAGAGGGTACTTACCTATAAGACTCCATGCAAGCCTAAACCTAAGGATTTGTTTACCTTGTGTGTATATGCGTACTTGTACATAACATCATTAACATCATAACATCATAAGCATTCTCACTAACCATTTCAAGGATTATTGGGATTTATCTTTGTTCTGTTTTGTAGGACATGGCTTCCATACGTAGGAATACTATCCAAGTCAGTCTCGTAAGAATTCCTTATCAACTCAAAGAGTTGGCATCAAGGGTCCCTGAGAATTCTTCATTCACCGAAAGACATGGTCGCCTCCTAAACTTGGTTACCTCGAGCACTGATGAAGATATATGAAGGTGCTTTTCTAGTTCTTCGACCCTTTGCACCATTGCTTCACCTTTCCTGATTACCAGCTCGTACCTACTATGGAAGAATTCTCTCAACTCTTGAGGATTCCCATTCTCAATCAAATACCTTTCAACGGTACGAAAAGAGATCCAAGCCCTAAAGAGATTGCCCGAGCGCTACACTTGAAACTAATTGGGAAACAAGAAGTGGTGTCAAAGGGTTCCTAGCCAAGTTCTTGTTGAGGAAGGCTCAAGATTGTTGGAGCACTCTGGATTTACAAGCTTTTGAAGAAATATTGTCCCTTCTCATCTATGGGATGGTTTTATTTCCAAACCCTGACCAACTTATAGATGTAAATGTTGTCAAAATCTTCATGTCTCACAATCCGGTGCCAACTTTGTTGAGAGATATCCTACATTCTCTCCACTCTTGCACTATGAGGAATAGAGGGACCCTCGTGTGTTGCACTCCTATTTTAGCTAGATGGTTTGTCTCGTATCTCCCCTGGTTTGTATTGAAGAACGAGCAAGGTTCGAGGTGGTCCCATAGGTTGATGACGCTCAGACATTCAAATATTCACTGGTGTTCTTGATACTTAGATAACATTACTATCATCGATCGTTGTGGGGAATTCCCTAATGTCCCTTTGCTTGGCATTAGGGGAGGTATCACTTACAACCCTTACTTAGCTTTATGAAAGTTTGGTTATGCCCGAAGAGATGGTCCTCGTGAGATGCTCATCCAAGAAGTGGTATTCGACTACGAGAGCGAAGATCAAGGCTACCGTCAGAGGTTTGTACGAGTTTGGAGGATGGTAAACAAAGTGGATAGTAAGATGTTGGGACACAAGAATTCCATTCCCCTTGAGCCTTACCTTAGGTGGGTATGAGCTCGTGCTCAGAAGCTCGTGGTGCCTTACCCCTCCATCCTACCAGTTATCATGGAACCTGTGGTTGAAGAAGATGTCCTGTACACTGTCCTCCATCCCGACATGCCTACTTCTCTTGAAGACTTGCAAAAAGTTTAGATTCAGAGAAAGAAAGAAAGAACGAGATACCTTTGAAGCTCAGTTCTACGCAAGTGAGAAGAGGGTTTTGGAACTTACAAAGCAACTACATGAAGAACAAAGCTTGAACGCCTACCTTGCGCCAAAGAGGATGTGTTCGACCTTTTTATCTTAGAGATTTATTCTGTAAGCCCAAAAGGCATGTTGTAATCATTTTGGACTAATTAATGAAATTTGACGTTTGTTCATTCTTTGTCTATACAAATTTAAATTTCATAAATCCTTGAAATCATTTGCATACACATCTTCCATACATTATAACATAACAGGTTTTCCATTGCAGGTTTCCTTATCTTTCTGCTGTTTATTTCAGCAAGATGGATATCGAGAAAATAGTGAAAGACCTACAAGCACAAAACTCCCAATTTCAAGAGACTCTACTTGCCCTGGCCAAGGGGAAACAAGATTTGATGGCATTGCTAGCAGCCAAAAAGAAACCAAAGAGGAAAGCCCTAGTCAACATGGGTAAGAGATTCAGAGAGTTGATTCGTCATATACCGGTAATGGAAGACTCGTATGAGGAAGAAGAAAATCAAATTGGAGAAGCAAGGAGTACCCAGGTTGGGTATATCAATGATCAAGCGTCCGATGATGAGGGTTATTTTGAAGAACATTATCCTCCTGCCGATGTTAAGTACAAGCAGCTAGAGGACAGACTGAAGGCCATTAAGATTCAAGTCGTTCCTGGTTTGGATTTTGATGATTTGGGTTTAATATATGGGATTGTCATCCCCCACAAATTCAAAATACCAGTATTCATTAAGTATGATGGGGTTTCCTACCTAAAGCTTCACCTGAAGTCTTATGTGCGCAAAATTCAACCGCACACCACTGACAAGAAACTTTGGGTTCACTTATTTCAAGAAAGCTTGGCTGGGATGCAACTAGAGTGGTTTTACCAATTGGAGGGTTCCCGTGTCCATACATGGGAAGACTTAGCCACCGCTTTCTACCACCAATACCAGTACAATACCGACCTGGCACCAACAAGAGTTCAATTGCAAGACATGACAATGGGTAAGAGTGAAGGGTTCAAAGAGTACGCCCAAAAGTGGATGGATCTTTCCAGTGGGGTCTAACCGCCGTTAACTGATAGAGAGCACATTGATATGTTTTTAGGAACTTTATCTGGTCCTTTTTTCAACTTATTGGTTGGTTGTTCTTCTTCCGGTTTCATCGAGCTGATCTTAACCGGTGAAAGAGTTGAAAGCGGTATCAAAAGCGGGAAGATTCCCATAACATCTGCTTCCACCTCCAATCCTGTAAAGAAACCTTTTACCAGGAAGAAAGAAACCAATGTTGTGTATGGGGCAAGGGCCCGTACTAAGAACGATGATCGTCCATCCGTTAATGCTGTTCGGATTTCCAACCCACCACGTATTCAAAGACAATCTTCTAATCATCAACGATTTGAGGCTCCGTGAAGACAATACACAAGGATAGGCATGTCACTATCCCAAGCCTTACAACACCTGTTAAAGGTTAATTTCGTGACACTGTGTGATCCTCCAGCCAATCCAGATACCTCTTCACCTAAATATAATATGAATACCAAGTGTGCATATCACTCGAATAGTCCCGGGCATGAGAATGACCAATGTTGGGCACTGAAGAATAAAATTCAAGACTTAATAGGCAACAAGACCATTGAATTTTATCCTCTTCCAACTCCTAATGTAATCATCGCGCCTATGCCAAATCATGGCAAGGGTGTTAATGCTGTGGAAGACACCATTTTTGTTTCCTCCGTCGAAGACTTGACTACTCCGTTAACCATTATCAAAAAGAATTTGTTGAAAGCTAGGATTTTCCCTGGCTGTTTGAAGGACTGTGATTGTTGTGCCAAACAACTCAATGGATGCAAAAGGCTGAAGGAAGGAATTCAACGTCTGATGAATAGCCATGCGATCCTATTTGAGAAGACTCCATCCGCCAAAAGTTTGGCCAATAATTTTGAAGACCTCTCCATCATAACAATCTCAAACAAGCCTCTTAGGATCTCCTCCAAGGGTCCTATCAGGATTTCAAATGAACCGACTATTTCTCCTCTGATAATTACCACCCACGGGCCAATTTCGTACTCTTCCAACAAAGCAATGTCGTGGAACTATGGTGATGAGGTGTTTTACCATGGAATAAAGCAAGATGCTTGGATTAAAGGAAGCAAAGCTGATGACATTGGTAACATTACTGGCTCTAGTAAGGTGACCAGAAATGGGAGAATCTTTTCACCCAACATCTCACCACCAACTGCTACAAAGGCACCTGTCCGCATCACCACTGCTAAGCCTAATGTTGACACAGGAGGAAAAGAGAAAGTTGTTAAGCCTGTCAAGACAGAAATACCTGCAAAAGACATTTCTGCTAAGGAACCTTCCGCTCGAGAAATGGATGAGATCTTGAAAATTATAAAAAGGAGTGATTTCAAGATAGTGGAGCAGTTGGGGAAAAAATCTTCCAAGATTTCCATGTTATCTTTGCTACTTTGTTCCGATGCTCATTCTCGGGCATTAATAAAATTCTTAAAGAAGGCTCATATGCCTCATGAGACCACAACTGACCAGTTTGAAAATTATGTGGCAAGCTTGATGGTCGGCAATGGTTTGGGGTTCTCAGATGCTGATCTGACACCACTAGGAAAGAACCATAATAAAGCTCTTCATGTTTATGTTGAATGTAAGGGGACTACCCTAGAACATGCTCTCGTTGACACTGGCTCTTCTTTAAACGTGCTACCCAAGGGGAATTTGGACCATTTAGAATGTGAAGGACTAGTTTTGAAACCAAGTGATATTATTGTGAGGGCTTTCGATGGGTCCAAAAGGATAGTTCATGGAGAGGTGGATCTCCCGATCAAGGTGGGCTCATAGATTTTTAACTCTACATTCTACATCATGGATATTAGTCCTGCTTACTCCTGTTTGTTGGGTCGCCCTTGGATCCACGGAGCAGGGGCAGTAACGTCAACCCTTCATCAAAATCTCAAGTACCCGGTCAAAGGAAGGATTGTCACTGTCTGTGGTGAGGAGGAGTTCATGGTAAGCCACCTCAACTCTTTTAAATATGTGGAGATGGATGGAGAATTTATAGAAACCTCGTGTCAGGCTTTTGAAGTTATGCCACCAATGGTTGCTACTGCCAAATTTTCCTTTGATATGTCCAAAGTTGTTAAGGTCGTGCCAAAGATGGTTTCGTTTAGAGATGTTCGTGCCGCAGTCGAAGAAGGAAGATATGATACTTGGGGGCAACTCCCCGGGATCCCATTCAAAGCAGACAAATGTGGTTTGGGTTTCACTATCAAGGCTCAGAAAGAAGTAAGGCGCGTTCGTGCAGGAAAGCCCCCTCTCCGTATTGGAAGTCATGAAGTTAACACTGTGGAGGATTATGATGATGAGTGTGCATTTGAAGAATGGGTATACCCTACCACAACAAAGCTCAACAATTGGAACGCAAAGGACTTCGTTCCTATCTCCTTCATTGAGGATTAATTACTTGTTTATTGCTTTATATTAATTCGAGAACATTTTGTCTGTAATATTAAATAATGACTTTTAAGCCATGTGCCTAGCCCGTGGCACTATGGTCCATTTGTAAAGGTTTTTATTTATGTTCATTTTATCATATGATCATTCAATAAAAACCATTGGACTTTTTTTCATTCGAACTTTTGTTCTCATTGTCTTTCTTTTTCTTCAATACATTTTTTCAAAGTAGCCATGTGTCTTACATGCACACACACACACACACACACACACACACACACACACACACACACACACACACACACACACACACACACACACACTTGCAGGTCCTTATCCACTCTGGATTTCATTTCCAATGACTCTACTATCACCGACTATGACTTTGAACGTCCAATTAACCAAGCCGAAGATGAAGGCGGGGAAGATTGTGAAATACCGGGAGAACTAGCCAGACTTCTATTACAAGAGGAAAAAGCTATGCATTCGCACGAATAGTCGGTTGAAGTCATCAATCTAGGTACCAAGACATAAAAGAGAGAGGTCAAGATCGACGCTAACTTAGAAAGCAGTGTCAAAAGCTGATTGGTTCAGATGATGCATGATTATATGGAAGTGTTTGCTTGGTCGTATGAATATATGCCAGGGTTGGATACCGACATTATAGTTCACCGCCTGCCGACAAAGGAAGATTGTCCTCCTGTCAAACAAAATTTTCATCGCATGAGGCCTGACATGTCTGAAAAGATAAAAGATGAAGTGATGAAACAATTTGATGCATGATTCCTAGCTGTGACATCTTATCCCCAATGGGTTGCAAATGTGGTGCCAGTACTGAAGAAAGACGGAAAAGTTTGCATGTGCATAGATTATAGGGATCTGAATACGGCAAGCCCCAAGGATGACTTCCCTCTACCACATATTGACATTTTGGTCGATAACACTGCTCAGCATAAAGTCTTATCTTTCATGGATGGTTTCTCCGGCTATAATCAAATTAGGATGGCTCCCGAAGACATGGAGAAGACCACTTTTGTTACACAATGGGGCACTTTTTGTTACAAGGTCATGTCATTCGGGTTGAAGAATGCAGGGGAAACATATCAAAGGGTTATGGTAGCTTTGTTTCATGATATGATACATCATGAGATAAAGGTATATGTGGATGCTATGATTGCAAGATCACATACTGAATAAGAACATCTCGATCACCTGTACAAGCTATTCGAGAGGTTGAAAAAGTATAAGTTGAGGTTGAACCCTAATAAGTGCACTGAAACAACCGACTGAAACTCATCAAACAATGAAGTCACCATCGAACTTATTTTATCCCGTACGTAGGGAAAGGTAAACATCGAGAAAACCTGAGAAGAAAGAAGTCATGGTCTTGCAACCGAGAGATCGGGTAAGGGAGTCTGTTACGCGAGGGGAAGGTATTAGCACCCCACACGCCCGTAGTACTCTACGGTATCCACTCTTGTTATCTATCTTTGGGTGTGTCTAATCTATGCTTATTGTTTACTATACTACTGGAGGGAGAATGCATGCAAAAGAAAGGGGGGAAAATGCAGGGAAAATAAAATTGTGCTCGCTTGGGCCCTACCCCAATGCCTACGTATCCGTTTTGAGGAATCAGAGCTACCGTAGTTCGGCTCATATGTTTTTGTTTGTTTGTGTTTTTTTATGGACGAAGTTAATCCCGCCTTCTGCCGCAGCTCGACCTTTGGAGACTTATGCATTGGCACAGAAGTAAATTAATCGTGTCCTTACTTGAAAAGGGTTTTAAAGAAAAATGCTCGAGCGCACAAAATGGTTTGAGTTGGTTTGTATTTTATTGCTGATAATGACTAGTCGACCTCAAGAGAGAGATATTAGCCACTTTTCTACTTAGCCATGAAAGGAGTCTTTGAGAATTGAACCACACCTAGACTTGAGATGAAGAACAATAAGATCGAGAAGAGACCCGCTTATCATTTCCCATACTAAACGAAGGCGTGATCCCCATCAGTAGTTTTTAAAGTTTTTTGAATTTTTGAAAAAAAGAGTTTTAGTTTTAGATGCATATGCAAAAGGGAAAGAAAAATTAAAAGGAGACTAGCCTATTTCTAAACCTAATGTTATCATGCAATGGTGGTCCTAAGATTTGGATGAAAGGGGGAATTTCTACCTAATGTTAGCATGCACATGGATTACGGTAAAGCCCTGTTTCTCATGGTTTCTAGAAAGCAATAAGGTGCGAAGATGAGGAACAAAATGAGGTCACAATGATACCGAATGGAGAAGGCCCGTTGCCTCTTCAAAGTCACACAAGTGATAAGAAGACTCTACCGAAATTTGCTCCGCATGAGTGATCAAAAGTTAATCTCCAAGCATTTTCCATCGCGAAAGTTATATCAATACTATCACGAAATCTTAACTAAAAATGACAACAAAAATGATTATTAAACATGGAAATAATAAAAAATTCTAATAAAATTCTAAAGAGAATCTAAAAATATTTCCTAAAATATTCTACTATTTTTGTATCATTTTTATTATCAATTAAGAGGAAAAAATTAAACTAGAAGAAAAACTAAAATATTAATGAGATTAGAAAAGTCAGGGGGTGTTAACTGGATACAGGGGGTATAGTCCAGCAATGCTTCTTGTAACACTAGCTATGATATGTGCCAAAAACAATGAAAATGGGCCCAAGACAAGCAATTCGGCCCAAGATCCATCAACAATAATCCACCAGCTTTCAGTTATTTGGCTTATTCTTTATTTTTCATCATTTTAATAAAAATAAAAATAAAATGACAAAAGAAAAAAAAGAAAATTTGAAAAGGGGAATCGTAAGATTAGGGTTCTGAACACGTGAGTTGAATCTTATTCTCTTTTGCGATTCAGCGACGGCAGTTCTCTTCTTCTTGACTCAACTTCTACGACGAAATCCATGTCGCCGTCACCTTTTCTGTTCAAGCTTTCTGGATTCACCTTCTTCTGCTTCTCTCATGGCACCGACTCAAATCCATCGTTGATTCGCCGTCACCAGAATTTTGGTCAGTCTCTGTCGGTCGCTTTCGTCCTTCGATTGTTCCGCCATCTCAATATCTCCCAAATTCCGCTCGCTTCAACCTCCTCTCAGATTTCTGTCTCCTCTTCTTCTCTCGAACTCAGAAGGCGCTATCACCACAAACTTCTTCTCCGTTTCCTTTGTCGAGCTTCAACCTCGAGGTCTATCGTGACCTCTTCCTTCTCGTCATTACAGATTCTATCAAACGGAAAACCAGAAAGTTACTCAGGTAATCACTCATGTGCTCTCCTTCTTCTATTCTCTTATGTATTCGAATCTTTTTGCGTTGTTCTGAATTTGTATGATGCACTATGATCGTTGTTCTTTGCGGTGAAGAGTTGAAGATTATGGAAAGCAAACGAGGTTGCATTGATGCTCTGGCGACTTCTATTTTCTTGCAGTGATGTAGAGTAGAAAATGATGATGGAAGATTCAGAGATGTGCTTGATTATGGAGGTGGAGAAGAGAAGTTGATGTTGAAGGATGAAGAAGCAATGCCGAAATATTGCAAGTTCTGTGAAGATTTGCAGACGATGATGAATATCATTAATGATGAAGGTAATTGAAGAAAAAGAGAGAGCAGATATTATGAGGTGATGATTGCAGAAAGATTGGAGATTTTGGTGAAGCGAATTTCTCAGAGAGAGTGAGGTGGTGATGATTGAGGTTGCAGCAAGTTATTGTGGTTTTATGAAAATTCCGAGAGAATGGAAACGATTGTTGAAGGATGATGGTGATGGAATAGAGAGAGTAGCGAAGGATCTTTTGGTGAGTTTACTATATCTTGCCCCTTTTTCTGATTGTGATTTTCTAATAAGTTATGGTGGATGAATCTGAATTATGATCCTCCTTCTATTTTCTTCTCCCCATTTTCTATTATCTGCCAGTTGGTTATGAGTTAATTCCCTGTTAAAAAATCGTGAATGAATCCCCCTGTAACTGTTTCTGTTGTCTTTCTATTGTAGCTCTGCTGGAAGTTTGTTAGGGGTGGTTAGGAAGTTTGTTATGAATCTGTTAGGGATTGGTTAAGTTAGTTATGAATCTGTTAGAAGTTTGTTTTTTGTTTGTGAATTCTGTTTTTTGGTTATTGCAGTTTGGGAAGTTAGTAGTTTGGAGCTATTGATGGAGAATGGTTAGGTGATGTTAGAAGGTAGTTATGATTGGTTAGCGGGTTATAGGTTTGTTAGTTATTCTGTTATAAACTTTTTTATGTGCAGGGCTGTTTAGAAAATGGTTAGGGAATGTGTTTGACAGTTGGTTGGTTTTGGGACAGTTAGGGATTCTGTTTTGGTTTACTGTTACAGGTTATGGAATGGTTATGGCAGTTTATTCAATATTTTTGCAGGTTCCATTTATATCATAGCAGCTTGGACACATGAGACATAACTAGAATTTGAAGAATGACCCAAAAATGGAGCCACATAAGCTTGTGAGATGAAGCGAGGCTTGAAGATTTAGGATAGCTTTAGCATAGGGTATAATTTGTAGCTCTTAGTAGTTTCTATGTAGCTTATGTAAAGGAGATGGACATATGTAATGGTATTGATCTTGTATTGGTTTAAGGGATTTGGAATATTATTATATTCCTTTGAAATATTGATGTATGAGATGTAATCGGAACGTTGATAAGACTAAATTTCTCGTAGTGAAAAGAACTTGAAGTCATAATGAACAAGGTGTTGGATTTTGTAAAAGAAGCATACTTTACAAACCCTTGAATCCAAATGATACATTCTTCAAAATATTAAAAGTGGTATTCCTTTCAGATTTATCGTGAATTCCTAATGTCTTCTCTTATAATTGCACTTGAATAGACAATTATGTATTTCCACGCCTTGACTTTTCAACAATGGAATGAATCACCGCCTTTAAGTATCCTTAAGTAATTGAATGGGCTTGACTATTTCTAGGACTTTTAATCTAAAACTCTGATGTTTCACAAGACAACACTAGGTTTTAATCTCAAAGCACTCGAAATGGAGTCTCAAGGAAAGTTTAGGCCATAAGTAAACTCAAGTGTTCAGATGAGATCATATCTCACATTGATGTCCACAAACCCTAAATTATGAATAAAACCCAAGTGAAACTATCTTTCCATCTTCTTGTATGAACACCCTAGCCATACGCTCTATGATTCAATACCAATAAGCAAACCTCCCTTAATAAAAACCAATAGAAGACCTAGATTCCAATGGATAAGAATTCTTCAATGATAGCTTCCTCGTGTTGCATACTGAAGAAAAACTTTAAGATGCCATGAATACACCAAGATCTCTTCTGTAATATCGTACCTTAAGCGCTAATGGAAACTCTTTAATAATGAGATGAACTGATGAATAAACTTCATGGATCCCTCCTGGATTCCACGTGATTAGAAAAATAACTCTAATCCCTATGGAGATGATGAGCACATGAAGATGACCTTAGACGCTCTTGTTGTAGCCATTGAGTCTTTAGTTAAGATAAGGTTGCAAAGAGATGAAACACTCATGCCTGAGTGAAACCCTAATTCTTTGGAATCTTTGATCACATGCCACATTTTATTGATTAATGAATGAATGGTGTTGTCAAATGACCTAATGGGAGTTATGTATATGAGAAAAATGCAAGACGCGTAAGCCAGATAAAAGAACAAGGGGTAGGACAAATTTGGGGTATTACATGCACATTCGGAGTACGATCTGGAAAGCTTCAAGGTTTTATTGTCAATGGTAAAGGCATTAAAGTCGATCCTGCCAAGGTAAAGGCCATCCAAGAAATGTCAGTCCCCCACTCTAAAAAGGAAGTTAGAGGATTCTTGGGTCGTCTTAACTACATCGCCTATTTCATATCTCACTTAACTGCTACTTGTGAGCCAATCCTCAAACTCTTGAAGAAAGACCAAGTAGTCAGATGGGATGATGAATGCCAAGCTGCTTTCGAGAAAATCAAAGAATATCTGCAAGAACCTCCTATTCTCATGCCTCTAGTTGAAAGAAGACCCTTAATCATGTACTTGACAGTGCTAGAGAATTCTATAGGGTGTGTTTTGGGCCAACATGACGAGTCTGGCCAAAAAGAGCATGCTACTTACTACCTGAGCAAAAAGTTTATTGACTGTGAAACCAGATATTCACTGCTCGAGAAAACTTGTTGCGCTCTGGCATGGGCTGCTCTTCGGCTATGACAGTATATGTTGACTCATATCACTCTACTGATTTCTAAGATGGACCATATCAAGTACATCTTCGAGAAACCTGCTCTTTCCAGACGGATAGCTAGATGGAAAATGATATTGACTGAGTAGGATATTCAATACACAACACAAAAGTCCATCAAAGGAAGTGTATTAGCAGATCATTTGGCCCATCAAGATGTTGATGATTATCAGTCTATGAACTTTGACTTCTCGGATGAGAACATCATGCTAGTGACCAACTGCACGAAACCTGGACCGTATGACGGACCTGAACAAGGATCCCGATGGACTATGGTCTTCGATGGGGCTTCCAACGCTTTAGGTAACAGAATTGGTGTTGTGATCATATCCCCTGAAGGTTTCCACACTCCTTTCATTGCCATATTATGCTTCGACTGTACGAACAACATGGCTGAGTATGAAGCATGCATTTTGGGTTTGAAGGCTGCATTGATTTAAGGATTAAGCATTTGAATGTGTTTGGGGATTCCACTCTAGTGATCAGCCAAGTAAAAGGAGATTGGGACACCAAGCACCCTAATCTCATCCCTTACAAGGATCTTGTGCTATCTTTGATTCCTTATTTCGAAGAGATCACATTTGAACACTTCCCTAGGGAAGAAAATCAACTAGCCAACGCCTTGGCAACAATGTCTTCCATGTTCAAGGTCAAATGGGACAACGTAGCTCCTATGATTGCAATTGAGAGATTCAACGAACTTGCGCACTCCTATGAGCTTGACACTGACGCCAAAAAGCCATGGTACCATGAGGTGAAGAGATACCTTGAAGCACAAGAGTACCCTGAAGGAGCATCCATCAATTACAAAAAGTTCTTACGAAGATTCTCAACTAAATTCTTCCTAAGTAATGGAATCTTGTACAAACGCAACCATGACTCTACTCTACTTCGATGTGTGGACAAGAAGGAGGCAGAGAAAATTATGGAAGACATTCTTGATGGAAGGCATACTATGGCCAAGAAAATCCTGAGAGTTGGTTACTATTGGTCAACGATGGAGACTGATTGCCATTAACACTCAAGAACTTGCCACAAATGCCAAATCTATGCTGACAAGGTCCATGTGCTTCCTATCCCTCTGAAAATCATGACCGCTCCGTGGCCATTTGCAATATGGGGTATTGACATGATTGGAGAGTTCAAACCCACTGCTTCCAATGGACATCGCTTCATTCTTGTCGCTATCGATTATTTCATTAAATGGGTCGAAGCCGCCTCATTTGCATTAGTCACCAAGAACGTGGTAGCCAGATTCATCAAACATAACCTCATCTTCTGCTATGGTATCCCCGAAAGGATCATCACTGACAATGGGACTAACCTCAACAATGGTATGATTACAGAACTTTGCACTCAGTTCAAAATCAAGCATCACAATTCTTCTCCTTATAGACCTAAAATGAATGGTGAAGTGGAAGTGGGTAACAAAAACATTAAGAAGATTGTGCATAAGATGGCAGTAACCTACAAGGACTGGCATGAGATGTTACTGTTTGCTCTTCATGGCTACCGTACTTCAGCTAGAACATCAACTAGGGCAACTCCATTTTCTTTGGTCTATGGTATGTAAGCTGTTTTTCCAGTGGAAGTTCAGATTCCCTCACTAAGGATTATGAATGAAGCAGGCCTAGGAGAAGACCAATGGGTTCAAACAAGATTGGATCAGTTGAACTTGATCGATGAAAAGCGACTGGCTGCCGTTTGTCATGGTCAGATGTACCAAAAACGCATGATCAAGGATTTAAAAAAAAAAGATCAAGCCTCGAGTATATCAAGCTAGTGACTTGGTAATAAAGAGCGTCATTCTTCCACAAGGCGACCCCAGGCGCAAATGGACTCCCACCTACGAAGGGCTATTTGTTGTCAAGAGAGTTTTCTCTGGTGGTGCCACGATGCTGACTACCATGGACGGTGAAGACTTCCCACATCCTGTAAATGTGAACATAGTTAAAAAATACTATGCATAAGAGACCCGCTAGGTTGACACACCTAGACAAGATAAGGGCATCCCGACAAACCAAATGGTTTGGGCAAAAATTAGGGATATATGCAAAAGATTGTACACCCGGCAAGTTGAAAACCCGAAAGGGCGACTTGGTCAAAAATGGGTATCCTGGTGGGCTGAAAACTGGAAAGGGCGGTCTAGGAAAAAGTTAAGGATTGAAAGCGTATGACTATGTCCTGTGGGATCACCACAGTCGACTTTATTACCAAGGTCCAAGTTCAAACGGTCCAAGATCAGTCCAATCAACTTCTGTCAACGGCAAAGGACATTCGAAGACATTGGGGAAATAGTAGAGTTGGAATGCAATGAGATCACTTCCACATGGATATTATCTTTGATTTCAATTTTGTTTTCCTTTCAATGATTTCCTCTTACTAGGATTTATGTCTCTTTGTGCAAAAACGCCTATTCATGGGCAAAATATCAATACAAATATACTTGGAAGTGCAAATTTTCTATTTTTTTTTGTTTTGAATCCAAAGAAGTCCAATGACTAAAATTGAACGAACATATGAATATGAACATGATTAAAACTATTTGGCACATGTGTCCTACTAAGAAGCAACAAGCATCTCTTTAATGTATATGGAATATCCCCATAGTTATTTCATTAGCATTATCCCCACAAGGACGGCTATAATAAAACTTTCCCCAACAGAGTTGCTCACAAAGTATCTTTACATAGGTTGATCCCCAGCCAGAGTCTCAATCTCTTGAGAGCTCTCTCCCTAGCTAAGTTGATCCTAAAATAAGAAGCCTTGTGGATCTCTTTCTAAAAGAACTCACCTCATCAGCAGTTCGTCAAGTATTCCTCAACAGGGTTTATTTCCCCAACAAGGTTTATTTCCCCAGCTAAATCTATCTGCCCAGGCTGAGTCTATCCTCTCCAGCTTGAGTTTGCCTCTCAGACTATTACAAACCAGAGGGCCACAACCCCTAATCTTCAGTGAAGTCACCAACAAAGTCATTTATATCTCTGAAAGTTGTTGTGAAGCCTGGATCTAACCAGATAACAATTTTAACTTCAGTAAGTTATTGTGAAGCCTGGATCCGACCAGATAACAGTCAACTTCATTCGTTCAAAATACTATGAAGCCTAGACCCGACCAGATAATAGTATAAACTTTTCAAATACTATGAAGCTTGGACCCGAACAGATAATAGTGTAACCTTTCAGTTACTATAAAGCCTGACCCTGACAAGATAATAGTACAACTTTCAGTCACTATGAAGCTTGGACCCGACCAGATAATAATGTAACTTTTCAAATACTATGAAGTCTGGCCCCGACCAGATAATAGTACAATTTTAAGTTACTATGAAGCCTGGACCCGACCAGATAATAGTTAACTTCTCAAGACACTATGAAGCCTGGACCCGACCAGATAATAGTTTAACTCTTCGAGATATTGAAGAACCTGGACTCAACCAGACAAGGGTTTACCTTCTTTTCCCAGTAGAGTTTGCCTCTACCCCAGCAAGTTACTACGAATCCTGGACCCGACCAAATATCAGTGCAACTTCATCTTTTCAAGTAAGTTATTGTGAAGCCTGGATCCAACCAGATAACAATTAACTTTATTCCTCTCAAAAATTTGTTGTGAAGCCTGAAATCTGACCAGATAACAATTAATTTCAAGCAAGTTAAGGTGAAGCCTAGATCCGACCAGATATCAGTTCAACTTCATCTTTTCAAGTAAGTTACTGTGAAGCCTGGACCCGAACCGATAGCAATTAACTTCATCCACCTCAAAAATCTGCAAAACTTGGAATTCGACCCGATAGCAGTTTAACGTCAATAAGTTACCATGAAGCCTAGATCCGACCAGATAACAATTAATTTATTCTTCCCCAGTAAGTTAGTGTGAAACTTGGAACCCGACCAAATAGCAGTTGACTTCCTCATCCTTAGCAAGTTGTTGTGAAGCCTGGATCCAACCAGATAACAACTAACATTCAAGAGATAGTCCCCGACGGAAGCATTCTTTTAACAAAATTTGAAGATATGTATATTCTTCATCCTCAACAGCAATCCAGGATTCAGCTTCCTAGAACTCCCCAGCAGTAGTCAAGGATTTATTTTCCTGAAAAAATATGCATCCCACATTCATACATCATAGCATATGCATATGAAACACATTTAGCACAATCTCATCCATCTTGAGAACACCGTGCATACATCTGCATTTAACTAACCCTTTTTCCCACAGGCAAAACATCAAATTTTAGTATAAATTGACCAAAGATTTATGCTGATACTTCTTCCAGTATTTACCATAATTCCTCTAAATGGAATCTATAAGCCCATTCTCAATACATCTACGAGTGTAAATTTCTGGGCACTTTAGTGTTCAATCATATTTCACCTTCAAGTCACGAATGGAGGATCCACCAATCTAACTCTTCAGGTTTAATAAGATTGAACAGGGGAAGATGTTGTACCCAAAAATTTGCCCTCTCATTTCTCAAGAAAATCTCTCATAAGATCTCCATTGATTCAAGACTACACAAGGTTTGATCAACTCAAGACACCTCCTCAACACTAACAACTCAAAATTAGGGTTTGAGTTTGTACAAGGATATTTGGACTTTCAAGGCCTCAAATGACTTTCATGGATAATTTTGGATCCCCAAGATTTCTCATGTCAAGTTTCAAGCTTTGGATCACATTTTTGCTCAGTCAGTTGATCAGTTGACCTAAAATTAACTATATTAGGGAAAAAGTCAACTATGGTCAATTTGCAGTCAAACTTCATAATTTTTTATCCATATCAACATTATGAACTCATATATGTCAATTGATCAATTTAGATCACAATTCCTCAAATAAATTTGATCAAAACACCAAAAGGGCAAAATGGTCAAAATTAGGGTTTTGATTGAGAAGGCTCAATTCTTGACTTTTTGACCAAGGAAATGACTTATTGGTTTAAGAGATGATTTCAAGGATTCAAATGCACCATCTTGACCTAATTGCATGGTTCAAATCACCTCTCAATATCATTGGATTGACAGATGAATTTCAGTCAACTGATGAAAAGTCAATTGTACACTGAAAAGTCAAACTTTGACTTTTTGATCAAAATCAAGTTTCAAAAATCATATTTCATCAAGTCGTGTCAAAATATGAAACTTGTTCATCAATAAATTGAAAAGTCAAAATTATCTTTGAAAAGACAAAATTCTAAGACTTGGAAATTTTTCTAAGTGTTAGAAAGTTAACATTTTTTCATAACTTTGTGCCAAATTTCCACCATGATGCAAGATGATTCAAGGGAAACTTCCAACATGAAAGTTGTAGATCTCAATGAGATCTAAAACATTGTAGGGCAGAATTTTTTCTATAATTTCTTGGATTTCAAGTTATGAATTTATGAAGACATGTCCATGAAACTAAAAAGACTTAGTGAAATTTTGCCCTAGTTAGTCAGGATTTTGACTTAACTTCATGGCAACTTTTCACCTAGTTCCAAATTGAATATTCAAAAATTTACAACATGAAGGTTATAGGGAATCTTAGAAGCTTTCCAAAATGTCAAGGAACTCATTAAGATCATACTTGAGTTAAGAGAATCGAAGGCAAGAAGTTAGGGTTTCAAACTTGTTTTTCAAGTCATTTTCACGATGAACATTTGATCTAATTCCAAGAAATGTTGCATAATCCCACTTTTCAGGCCCTCTAACTTGTGTATCTATCCTTAATCATAAGATTGTAAAAGCTTTTGAGCTATGAAACACTTGATTTAAGCTTTTTCCAATACACCTTGCCATTTAAGGAAGAAAGTCACCACTTCCATTTTGAAAAAGCAAGCTTTATGCAAAGTCAACTTGTCTTGAGCTTTGTACTTGTTCCTTTTGCACACACAACATCTAAGAGTCAGAAGCAATCTTATTTAAAGTTCAACCACTCTACAATATCATGATACAAGCTTTGGGAAGATGTTTGTCATGGTTGCTTCAAAAATAAGTAAAGGTTTTACAACTTGATATTTCAAATTCTGACTTGTTATAGCACACAAAACCTCTTGCCTATAAATACATACACTATTTGCAAGCTAACACATGAATGCAAAAGCCCTGAAACTCCCTCAAACACTCACAAACCAGAAATTATACAAAAAATACCATTGATACATAGTTCTGACCTTGAACTTGGATCTCTCATTTCCCTCGTGCGTTTTCCCTCAAAATCATTTGCAAAGCTTCTATACCTCAAATATAGTTCATCCTTGTCCTTGTTTTGGAACTGTAACATCTCCATCACCATCCTCCATAACTAAAAACAGAGGTCTTCAACTTGACTTCTCTAGACCATTCCATCCATCCATAGCTCAAGCTAAGCATTGTATTAGCTTCCTAGAAACTTGAGGAAGCTAACATGATCATCACCATCACTTGAAACAAGCTCCAACTCATTTCACGATTTCCATCTTTTGAGGTATTTTTCTGAACTTTCATCTATTCATTTAGGCATAGTTAGGCTTGTATTTTCAAAGACAAAATGTAGATATCATTGCCCGAAAGCTGTACATGTCCATAGTTTTCATTTATATTGCATGAGCTTAGAGAATTTTAAGTTTGAATCTCTAAAAAAAGTTAGGTGGTACTTTTAGAAATACATGCCCATCTTTGATTTTTAGTCCAAATTGTTTACACTTCTGGAATCCTGGTAAAATTTCTAACAAGTTTGATGTTGGAAGTTTTGAGAATGGATGAGAAATGAATGAGATACAGGGACCCTGGCTGGAGGTTGAAGATGAAGTTCATTTCTAGGAATGGATTTGTAATATATATATATATTTATGGTTTTGTTTAAGTTAACGGATGTATAGCCACCCCAATGGTAAGGCAGCGCACGTTAATTGCAGAGGGCGTGGGTTCAAGCCCCAGCGCTGCCTTTTTGCCTTTTTCTCACCATTTTCTTTCTTTTTTGCTACAAGCCAGCGCGTCTGGGCCATCCCTCATTGAGGCTCTATATTTTTTCTTATTCTGGCCCCCTGTTTCCTTTTGGCAACACAATCCACTTATTTTATTTTTATTCTTTTTCTGATTTCCAATAAAAATGTTAATGGGCCAGGCTTCTAACAAAAACTATTTTTTCCTAACAAACACCCTAAATTCCATTTTTACCTCCTGACTTTATTTTTCATATTTTTTTCTCTATTATTATTATTATTTTTTTTTATTATTATTAATAAAAAATCCAAAAAATAGTTTATTTATTTATATATCTAATATACTTATTTTCTCTTGTTTTTATTTCCCTTTTTATAAATTAAAAAAGGCAAAAAATATTTTCTTAAACAAACTTAATTTATTTTTATTAATAAATTAATAATTAGATTTAGGTTTGGTTATTTTCTTTTTTATTGAAATTAACTTAGAATTTAGGTTTTCTTTTAATTAATTATTTTTATACTATTTTGACTAAACTTAAAACTTTTTTATAAAAAACTCTAAAAATAATTTCTTGATTAAGTTTAATTTCTTTTCTTAATTAATTTAGGTTTAATTTTCTTATTTTAATTAATTATTTTCTTTTAGAGAATTAGGTTAAAACCATTTTCCTTAACAAAATCTAAACAAAAATTCATTTCTTTTCCATTTATATTCTTGTACGTTATATTCCTTTCAATTCTTGTACATTATTCAAGTTTCAATATGGTTGTAATAGATAATTAGGTTTAATTTCTTGCAATCTCCATTTGTAAATTTGTATACCCCATCCCCAAATGATGTAATTGCATAGTAAATTTACTTTCCACAATTTATCGCTTTCATATCAAATACTAGTAAATTAGGGTTTGTATGGGAAGATGAAAAATCAACAAGTAAATAACCCTAATTCAAGATAAACAATGCATGCAAATCATATACACTATTCACACATGCACCCTTAGGGTAATCCTACTTGTTGCCTTATAAAAACGGTCATGTTACGCATGTGGGATGTCTTAGCAAAAACAATAAAAAATACAAGATCATAGTCCCTCGATAAAGCTACGAATGTTGTCTTACAAATGATCTTAGTCCCTCAAGAGAAATGGTAAGATATCTCACAACATTGCTATCATGATTATACGATGACCCACGCTCGTCCTTTTACATCCAAAGATAAGGCTTCTTACCAATCAATGGTAATATAGCAATATCAAAGGAAAGGAGGAAATGAACAAAAGACTTTTGAGTCGGTAGAAACGTTCTTATTTGATTGCTCACTTTCAAAACAAACATCCTTGCAAATATCCACCAAACACTTTCAAAACAAAACATACACCAAACATTTAAAAAAAACATCTTTTAAAATACACCAACACTTTCCATGAAATATTTTCAAAAGTCTAACACTTTGTATACATTCTCGCTGAAACGAGAATCATTACAAAGTTTGCCTAAACGAAGGCGCCTTTTTAAAAATACTTTGAAAAACCACCACAAAGCACATTTTCAAACAAAGCAAGTGATCTAGCAAGCAACTAAGAGCCCATAGATAACTATGGATTAAAAGGGTGCTAATAACTTCCCTTTTCATAATCTACCCCCCGAACTCAAGAAATAATCTCAAAGGTCTTTCCTGTTCTTTTCAGCCTTTCCTTTTGGATAAAATAAAAGTCGGTGGCGACTCTTGCTAACCGTAACAATCGCATTCAAATGCAAAACATCCCAAGTCAGTTATCCCACCGTATTAGAGTCACGCACAACAAAATGCTGGAAACCCAAATCTCTCAAGTAGCATAACAATAAGCTTTCCAGGCTACGCCAGAAGGATCATTCCTTGGACAACCCCAACCTAACCCAAAGGGCCATGTTAATGCTTTTTCACTGTGAAACAGAACTATATATGATGGACCCATAAACCCTATGTTGAATGAAAATCTAACAAAGAAGTCTGAGCCACCAAAAGAAAATGTTCCGACTACACAGAAAAGTCGCAGGAAGAAGAATCGGTTGAACCTGAAAAGCAAGGAGAATGAGAGGTTAAGGAGAAAGAAACTTAGAAAGATAAGCAACCTTACATACCACCCCCTCCTTATAAACCATTGATTTCATAACCCCAAAGTCTTAAACAAACCAAACTAGACAACAAATACAAGAAGTTTATAAAGCTTATTACAAAAATTCACATTGAAATACCTTTCACCGAAGCTATCATCCAGATACCATCTTATGCCAAATTCTTAAAAGACATCTTGACAAACAAGTGTAAGCTTGATGACCCTAAACCTATGGAATGAAATTCTATTTCTATTACTGAGAATAAGATAGCCAAGAAGGAGAATGACCCCTGAAGTTTTTCTATACCATGTGTCTTGGGAACTCATGTTATTGATAGAGCACTATTAGATCTTGGCATGAGTATAAGCTTGATATCTTTAGTTGTTTGCAATAGAATAAACTTGGGAGAACCTCAACCTACAAAAATGTCCCTTCAGTTAGATAATCGATCAGTTAAGTATCCCATAGGTATACTAGTAGACGTTCCAGTTAGGATTGGTCAACTTTTTATCCCAACAGATTTTGTCATAATGGATATCATGGAAGACGAGGAAATCCATATTATTCTAGGCATACCTTTCTTATCAACTTCTAGAGTTATAATAGATGTTGAAAGGGGAAGATGACTTTCGAAGTTGGTAACAAAAAGGTTGAATTTATCCTATCCAAATTTCTTCAAGCTTCTACTATATATGACTCATGCCCTGCCATCAATATTATCGATGAATGTGTAAGAGAGTTTGAGACACCAACTGAAACCATAAAACTCCCATCAAACGAGATAATGGAAGATGATGAAATAAAATATACTCTCTAATGTGGATGACAAACTTCATGAATGTTTATCACTCACCTCAGACCATATGCCCGGTCCTAAAAAGACAACAGTAGAACTCAAAGAATTACCAAAGAATCAAATATATGAATTCCTTGATAAAGAACTAAATCGTCTTGTTATAGTAAATGCTAATTTAAACAAGGACGAGACTAATCAACTCTTAGATGTCTTACGTAAATACCCTGCAACTCTAGGATATAATATCTCTGACTTGAAAGGGATAAGTTCATATGTATGCATGCACCAAATTATGAAGGATAGAAAAACACAAGAAATGGGATTTAAATTGAGGTTTTCAAAAATTAAGGCTATAAAACACGTTGGTTATCCTGGTTCGTTTTGAACTCAAAGTTACTCCAGTCCACCCGTCAAGGTGATTCTGCCTCTCTCAATCGAGGTCTTAATCTACTAATCACAAATGATTACAATTCACGAAGACAACAATCAATGTCTTCTTGAGATCAAACCACAACTTGGTTTCTCAAGGAAATATACAATTTAAACAAATATTGTGTTTACAAATGCTTCTAATAAGGTATATCACAACTGTAATTTTTACACGAATTTGCAACACAATTTATAATTTAAGAGATGAAAAAATAGAGATTTTTGGCTGCTCTTGTTTGATATGTGTGTAAGTGTGTTTTGGATCCATCTTCATTGTCTCCTTTAAATAGCAAAAGTATTTGATCCGTTGGACACATAAGAACTTATTTTTGGAAGGTTGATTATTTGAGGCATTGTTGTTCTTTCCAAAAATACATATCTTGTCTAGTTCCAGCCGTTACTTTTGATCTGTAATATATTGTCATAAATGTAATGTTGAATCTTCAGTCCTTTCAGAGTTTCTTGAGCTTGACTACATGTAATCAGAACTTTGAATGTGACAGATACGATGAAGCTTCTTTGTTCTTCAGAATATCACTTATCAGAGTATAGCTTGTAGCTTGGTGCTTCAGAAGTTATAACATCATAACTTCTTTGTCATACCCCAATTTTGACCTAAAGATCCCATTTTTTATCTGCATCATTCATAGCAAGTGTTCACAGGTGGTTTGACCTATTTTTGCCAATTCTCAAGTCAGATTTCAAAAGTTCATAACTTCTTCAAATTTCGATATTTTGAGCGGTTCTTTGTGCATATGATTCTCCTTGACATCATCTACAATTTTACTTTATAAGTAAAGAGCTGATTATGCTTTGAAAAGTCACAAAAAATAGAAATGTTAGAAGTCGTTTATGAATTTAGTAGAATTTGATTTTTATTGTATCTTATTCATGATTTATTTTCCATTTAAATAAATCATTAAAAAAATATACTTAGCATCATGTTTTTTTTTATTTACTATTTTTACTTCTTTACTAAAAAATTATCAAAAAAATGTTTTTTTATTAATTTAAATTTATATATTGGTTTCATTTATTTCAAAAAAAATCTAGAAAAATTTATATAAGTCTTTTTACTTTCTTATATGTATTTTATTTTGTATCTTTTAAGTTACACGTTTATTTTCATTTATTATGATTCAAGAAAAAAATCATAAATAGTTAATTTAATGTCTATTTTATTTTCTATTTTGTATTTATTATTATTATTATTACTAACACTTTTAGTTTCTTTTATTACTATTATTATTATTATTATTATTATTATTATTATTATTATTATTATTATTACTACTACTTTGTCCTTTTTTTTGTGTGTCAATAAAGAAAAGTCGAAACCACTATAATGTAGTACAAACACTTCACATGGATTGTCAACTTGTACTTATCAATGGTCAAGAATCATTCTCTCATTTCACATGGATTGTCAACTTGGACTTATCAATGACCAAGAATCATTCTCATAAAATCACATGGATTGCCATATCAACACTCTCACCCTATTTACCCTATAAATAAGACATCTTTTTCTTTCATTTGGGACTAACAATACCATAAATCATTCACTAAACTAAGTCAAAAAAAAAAAATTCTCTTCATTTTTTTTCAAGTCATTTCTTCCTTTTATTGAATAGGTAGACTATTATGTTTTTTCTTTATTTAATTCTATTTCATTTTTACTCTTCATTTATTTATTTATTTATTTATTTATTTAGTATCATAATTATTACCATTTTGGAAGAAAACTCCATTGATTCAAAATCAAGAGTTGAAAAGTGTCTTGAACCTCCAAAAGTAAAAGTGATTTATTTTTGTTTAATTTTTCATTTTTTTCTATAATTTTTTGTTATTTACTTACTTACTTTGAGCATGAATCCTTGGTCATGAGATTGAGTAGATAAATTTTCATTATTCATTTGTTTAATTTCATGAAAAATTGATAAAATTATGATATTTATACTATTTTTATTATAGACTTCATCTTATTCTTCTTTATCTATTTTATTTTTATTTTTATTTAGATCAATTTGGAAAGTCGTTGAGCATTTTTAAGTTCATCTAAACTTGTCGGATATTTGATAAACTTTCACCATTTCCAATCTACCTCTAAATGGTCCTTTGATCATTCAATGTACTTAGGATTGATAATAAATTTGTCATAATGTATCTCTCTTGACTTTTCTTGATCACGCATGTTTGTTAATTGTACTACATGTATAAGAGAATGAACTTCAAAGTGTCATTTCTCTAACATGTATGGGGTACATACATTGTATACTCCATATGAAGTTACATTTATCCCAAATCATATTATTAACTTTATGTTCTACTAACTTTACTTTAATGTCATTTACATTTCCGCATTTTATATTTTCCTCTCTTTACTTTTATACCATTTATCATCCATAACATTTTATTTTCTTTACTTTATGCATTTTTTTCTTTGCTCACTTGAGCATTTATCTTCTCTTTGCTCACTTGAGCTTCCTTTTTTTGTGCTTATTATAAGCCACTTAATAAAGAAAAAAAAACGTAAAATTGGTTCTTTAATTCTTGGATTATGGTTACTATCCATTTTTATTTGATGCATGGCTCTTATTCAGTGTTCATCTGATTATTATGTTTGTATTTGAATCCAATGGAAAGGGTTAATTCGTTGACTTCATGTCATCGAGTGTATCTTATATGATTGTGTAAATTCCTTCATCCATCTTTATGTTTTGCTAATCTTAAGTTAGATCTCAAATAATCTTATTTTTTAAACTTACATTCTTTTAAGCCAAAACTTCAAAAATAGGTCGTTGCATTTTCAAAATCCCTTTAAACTAATATTTTAGCAAACAACTAATTTTATTACACGGATATAATAAGAGGTTCATGTATAGTACTACAGATGCATTGGGTGCTAACACCTTCCATTTGTATAATCGACCCCCGGACTTTAGATTTCTCTATTGCACTTGCTTTTACTTCTTGCATTGCATATTTACTTATAGGTTTTATTTTGCTCTTTTCCCCTTCCCTTGTAAATAATAAAGTGAGGTGGCGACTCTTGCTTATTTGCGAGTCAAGTTAATTAATAGCTTGATCTCCGATCTTCATCGCTACATTCTTTTCTTCGAGCGTGTTACTTAGATTTGCTTCAAAATTGTACGCATATTCTGATCAGAGTTTCAGCGTGTGATTCAGTCGTCATCTTCTATGATTTTCCATCAAAACTTCTCTTTACATTTAATCAAACGATTAGAGAGCATAATTGTTCTTCATAATAATCATGTAATTGTTATCATTAAAACTAATACTTAGATGTAGAACCAAACTTTATTCTAACAAATTATGCTAGAGGAAGACTCTAAACCTTCTAGAGAACACCAGAGGAGGATAAACCCCATTATGAGAGACGTGGTAAAAAAGGAAGTGTTGAAACTACTGGAAGTCGGGATCATATACCAAATCTCTAATAGTAATTGGGTTAGCACAGTACATATCGTGCCAAAGAAAGGGGGGTCATGGTAATGCCAAAAGAAAAAATAGAATTAGTACCACAATGTATAGTAAACGGATGTCGTAGGTGTATTTATTATAAGAATCTAAACAAAGTAACAAGGAAGGACTACTTTCCCCTTCCATTCATTGTCAAATGTTAGAATGTTTAGCCAGAGACTCATTTTTCTGCTATTTAGATGGATATTCAGGATTCTTCCAAATTCCTATTCACCCTGATGATCGAGAGAAAACAACTTTTACATGCTCTTATGGAACTTTTGCCTATCGATGAATTCCATTTGGACTATGCAACGCTCCTGCAACATTTAAAAAATGTATGATGGTCATATTTTCATATTTCCTTGACAATATAATGGAATTCTTCATGTATGATTTATCGGTATACAGATCCAGTTTTAAAGACTGCCTCGTTAACATCGAAAAGATTCTGGAGAGATGTGTGCAAGTTAATCTTGTACTAAAATGGGAAAAGTGCTATTTCATGGTTACTTAAGGTATAGTTCTAGGACGCATCATTTATGAAAGGAGAATTGAAGTTGATATAGCTAAGATTGAAATTATAGAAAATCTCTAGTCTCCCAAAACAGTTAGGGAAATCCGAAGCTTTCTTGGACACGCAGGTTTTTACCAATGTTTTATCAAGGACTTCTCGAAAATTACAAAACCCCTAACCGGTCTCTTGATGAAAGATGCCTAATTTATTTTTAATCATAAATGTCTGGAAGCATTTAATATCTTGAAAAAAATCACTAATCTAGGCACCTATCACGTGACCACTAGATTTGAATAAACCATTCGGGATTATGTGTGATGTAAGTGATCTTGTCATAGGTTTTATTTTAGGACAAATAACCGAAAAGAAAATGCATGTAATATACTATGCAAGCAAAACCCTGGATTCCATTAAACTAAATTATGCCGCTATAGAAAAAGAACTCCTAGCCATAGTATTTGCAATAGACAAATTATGTTCTTATTTAGTTTGAGTCAAGATCACAGTGTACACTGACCATGCTGACATATGATACTTATTGAGCAAAAAGGACGTGAAGCCCAAACTACTTTGGTGGACTCTCCTGCTACAATAATTTGAGATAGAAATAACAGATAAAAAGGGGACTGAGAATGTAGTAGTCGACCACCTTTCCAGGCTAGAATATTTAAAACCAGACCATATTCTCATTAATGATGACTTCACCTATGATAGATTAGTAGCATCAGTCCAAAAGTGGGAAGATCCGGATGACAATGAATCAGAACCTAAAATAGAAATTGTCTCGATGGTAACAAACATGCCTTGGTTTACTGATTTTGTTAACTATCTGGCAGCCAATATTTTGCCCCTGACTTGGCCTATCAGCAAACGAAAAAGTTCTTCAATGATATAAAACATTTCTACTGGGATGAACCACTACTTTTCAAAAGAGGAGCATATAGCATATTTCGTCGTTGCATCCCTGAAGAAGAATTTGATAGCATCATAATTCATTACCATTCTGCACCTTATGGTGGGCATGCTAGCACATCAAAAACCTATGCAAAAATCCTTCAAGCAAGCCTTTACTGGACCACTATATGGTGAGATGTGAATTCCTACACACTCAAATGTGACAGATGCCAGCGCACTGGTAATATTTCGAGACACGATGAGATGCCCCTAAGAAACATTCAAGAAGTAGAGATTTTCGAGTCTGGGGAATAGACTTCATGGGACCATTTCCATCCTCTATGGGAAACAAATATATACTAGTTGCAGTCGATTACATGTCTAAATGTATTGAGGCTATCGCCTCACCTACTAACTATGCACGAGTTGTTATTAGAATGTTCAAAAATTATATACTCCCACGGTTCAGAGTTCCTCGCCTCATCATAAGCGATGGAGGATCTCATTTCATCTCAAGAATCTTCGATAATATTTTAGAAAAATATGGGGTAAAACATAACGTAGCAACACTCTATCTTCTGTAGACCAGTGGACAGGTCGAAATCTCAAACAGGGAAATAAAATAGATCTTGGAACAAACTGTCACAATCTCTAGGAAGGATTGGTCTCCTAAACTCTAAGATGCACTATAGGCTTACAAAACTGCATTTAAAAACCTATAAGAACGACTCCTTTCAATTTAGTCAACAGAAAATCTTTCCACCTACCTTTAGAACTAGAATATAAAGCCCATTAGGCTATAAAAACCTTAAACGTGGATTTTTTTAAAGGCAGGTGATAAGCGATTATTGGACATCCTTGAATTAGAAGAAATTAGACGTGATGCTTATGAGAACACCATAGTTTGCAAGGAATAGACAAAAGCATGGGATGATAAGAGAATTGCGAGGAGGGAATTCAATATAGGTGACCTAGTACTTCTATTCAACTCCATACTATGACTCTTTCCAGGAAAACTACGTTCTAGTTGGACTGGACCATTCGAAGTCACAAAAGTCTTTCAATATGGTGCAGTTGAAGTTCAAAGTCCTTCTAAGAGTCCTTTTATTGTGAATGGGTAGAGACTGGAACTTTATAGCAGTGGTGATTCTAAAGTGACCCATGATCACCTAACTTTTGTCAAAGCACCCCCTATTACTAGCACTTCCTGATTTTGACATCTATCAAGTTATTGAAGTTAAACAAAGCGCTACATGGGAATCAACCCCAAATTTTCTTTTCATTTTATCCATTACTGTTATTTATTTTCGATTTTAACTTGTGTGTGTTTTCATTTTAGGGTACAACATTCTACTTAGCTAGATTTTATCTACTAACCATATTTCAGGATGCAGCCAACTGACGAGATGCATATCATAATAAAAAATGAGGCCCAATGGAAGCGCTATGATGTCTTGGTTGATCAAACCATGTTACCTACCAGATACCCGAACTTTCATTCCTTATTCCTCTTAGTCATTATCGATAGTGTCTAGTTTATGTTTAGCCAGATGGTTTGGGACAAGTTTTCAGTCACAAAACACCCAACCTACAGAAACCTCACACTGGAATTCTTAAGCTCATCTAGTTTCCAGTCCCACACCATACAAGGACAAAAATGACGCTTATCCACATTTAGACTCGTTGTCCAGGACTACCGTCTCACAAATAGAGAGCTAGCCAAATACCTTGCTTTCCAACATAGCCCTCAAGCTTATTTCAACGTCCAGGATGATATGCAAGGTGAATTAGACTTTTTCTGGGGAGGAATCATTGATTACCTTCAACCTGATAATGATGCTATGAAAAAACTCTCATCCATAATTCCGACATTCGATACTTTCATATGGTTACAACCCAAACATTTTTTGGGAAAGCACCAAACCAAACTGGCGTAAGCAACAGAGAGTTGTTCTTCATCTTGAGTGATTTCTAGAACTGTCTAATTAACTCTGCAACATTCCTTCTGAGAAACCCTAATAAGATTTACACCTAGACCAGAGAAGAAATTTACATTGGAGGACTAGTTACTCATATAGCTCTAGCTTTAGGCCTACGTGACCATATGGATAAACTGACCCCTACTTTTGGTTATGAATTGCTTGACATTGGAATTGCTTGAACTACATCTTAATAAGGAGTGAAGGACCTGACGAGTATAAATTCTTATGCATTATGAAGTTGTCCATTATTTCACCCTACCAAACCATGAGCTTACTAATGTCTGTGATAAGAATAATTGGTGGCACCAATTAGAAAATCCTCATGAAAACCCAACGCCACCCGAGACTCTTTCTGAACCTGATATGGAACGCGTTCCTTACTTGGCTACGCCCCCATCATCCTCTTCTTCAGAACCTTCTGACACACATTATGTAAACTATGAGCTTTAAAATTTAAGAAGAGAAATCATGGCTCTTCGTCGTGATCAACAAGATTAAACAGATAGACTAAGGGAGCAAATGGACCACCTTTTCCAAGAGATTCATTCATTAAGAAGAGCTCAAGGCTGACATGGCCACTGTTTGTGATCACACACCAAGTTCTACCATTTATTTTTCACCTTAGACAAAAACATTGAGGATAATGTTTGATTTAAGTGTGGGAGAGGAATTTTATATGCTTTCTAGTTAGATTTTCTTGTTTTCTAGTTAGATTTCCTACTTTCTAGTTATATTTCCTACTTTCTAGTTAGATTTAATACTTTCTAGTATTTTCATTTCAAAATAAATGATGATAGATGTTTATTAAATTCTTCCTTTTCTTAAGTGATATCGAAACATTTTTGAAAAATAGTGATTGTTTTAAAATGTATGGGCTATTAGACATGTTATAAATACTCGGGAGAAATCTTGAAATATCACTATCATTCTAACACTGTAAGTTTCTCAACTATGGAGATCTATTTGGATAATCATTATGCTCTAGCCTTAAGTTCTCACCCCAAAATAAACTCTTGAGTAGTTTATTTTAGCAGTGGGCTTCGGCTTAGGCATGCTCTACGTAAAGAAGCAAGTTAATATAAGCGAATGATCCCAATTTCTTTTCTGCTATAATTAATTATTTAAAAATAGGGAATGCAACCTCTAAGTTAGGTGGCCCTCACCTAGTCGCTTAGCCCAATAATTGTGGAACCTGCAAAAAATAGAATAAAAACTGTTGTTAGTTGGTTCATGTTGTATCCCAAAATTTTCCCCCTGACTTATCAAGAATTTTCTCACAAGATCTCCTTGGGCTCAAGACTCCACTAGGGTTTGATCAGCTCAAGACATCTCCTTAAGCACTGATGACCAAAATTAGGGTTTGAGTTTGCACAAGTATTTTTGAACTTCCAATGCCCCATATGACTTTCATGGATCATTATGGACCCCCAAGATTACTCATGTCAAGTTTCAAGCCTTGGATCACACTTTTAACCAGTCAATTGAACAATTGACCTAAAAATCAGCTGTATTAGGGAAAAAGTCAATCATGTCCAATTTATAGTCAAACTTCATAATTTTTTATCCACATCAACATTTTAAACTCATATGTATCATTTGATTAAGTTTGTACCACAATTCCTCAAGAAATTTGATCAAATCTCCAAAAGGGCAAAATGGTTAAAATTAGGGTTTTTACTAGGAAAGGACAATTTCTAATTTTTGACCTAGAAATTGATCAATTGGTTTAAGGAATGATCTCAAGAGTCCAATTGCATCATTTTTACCTAATTATAGGGTTCAAAACATTGCAAGTCCATTGGATTGACAGATGAATTTTGCAGTCAACTAATCAAAAGTCAACTGTATACTGAAAAGTCAAACTTTGACTTTTTGGTCAAATTCAAGTGCCAAAGATCATAATTCATCAAAACATGTCAAAATATGAAACTTATTCATCAAGAAATAAAAAATTCAAGATTTCATTTTGAAAAGTCAAAATTTCGAAACGAAATTTTTCTAAGTGTTGGAAATTTCATGTTTTTTTCATAACTTTGAGCCAAATTTTGACCATAATGAAAGATGATTCAAGAGAAACTTCCAACATGAAAGTTGTATATCTCCATGAAATATATAACTTTTCTTCACACAACTTCTTCCAAAAGTTCTTGGATCTCAAGTTATAATTTTATGAACATAGGGTCATGAAACTAAACACTTAGTGAAATTTTGCCCTAATTTGACCAGGATTTTGACCTAACTTCATGACACTTTTTCATATAGTTCCAAGGGGAATATTAAAACGCAATTCAAAGATGGGTTGTAGAGAACATTGCGAGCTTTCCAAAATGTCCAAGAACTCCTTGAGATCATTCTTGAGTAGGGAGAATCGAAGAGATGAAATTAGGGTTTTGTCACTTGAATTACAAGTCATTTTGGATGAACACATGAACCAAATCAATGTTAGGCTGCATAATATTTGCTTTGCATGCCTCAAACTTTTTTGTCACTACATAATTAATGGATTACACAAAATTTTGAGCTATAATCCAAGTAATTTAAGCTTCATCCAATTCACATTGCCATTTTGGGAAGAAAGTTAACAATACCATTCTTGAAAAGCAAGCTTTACGCATAAAGTCCATTCTTGCGCCTCTAACTTGTTCCCTCTGATCACACTTCATCTACAAAGTCATAAGCAAGTGTTTTTAAAGCATAACCACTCTATCTTAGCAAGTACACAAGGCATTGAAACTTGTTTTCTCAAAAATCGCATGTTAAGCATAAACATGTAATTTCAAATTTTGATCAACAACAAGTCTCCAAACTTGTTGCTTATAAATAGAAGCACTATTTATGAGCTAGAACACGAGCTTGAAGACCCTTAAACTCACTCAAACTCCCTTTAGCCAGAAACTGTCTCAAAACACCATTGTTGTAATAATTCTGACTTTACATACCAAGCTCCAAATCCCCTCGTGCGTTCTTTGGCCTTTCACTTCCAAAAGCTTGTAAACATCAAATACAAACCATCCAAAGTCCATTTGCTCAACTGTAACACCTACATCATCAAGTTCCATTTTCAAAAACAAGGGTCTGCAACTCGACTTCTCCAGAGCTCCTCAACCACTTTCAGGTCAAGCTAATCATTGCATTAGCTTCCTGGGACCTCAAGGAAGCTAACCTGATCCTTGCATCACTTTGAATCAAGCTCATTTGCATTTCACAATTTCCAGTTTTGAGGTATTTCACTTGAAATTCTATCTTATCATTTAAGCATCACTAATGTTTATTTTGTGAAGGAAAAATGTAGACCTCATTGTCACGAAGCTGTACATATCCATAGTTTGCATTCACATGGCCCGAGCTTAGAGAATTTTAGAGTTGAAGTTTCTGAAATTTTTAGGGTTCAAATTAGGGCCAGAGAAATTCTCATTTATCTTTGACTTTTAGCTTTAGTTATTTACATGGTTAGATTCGTGAGGAAGAATGCAACAACTTTCATTTTGTCATCTTCCATTTTTGTTGAGAAATGAAGAAGTTGCAGGTACACTAGCTGGAGGTTGAAGATGAAGTCATCAGGACTTGATTTGCCTTACATATTTATTGTTTTGTTTATATGAACGGATGTATAGCCACCCCAGTGATAAAGCGCGCGCCTGTTAACCTATGAGACCTGGGTTCGAGCTCCAGTGGTTCCCTTTTTTTATTTTTTCATATTTTTTGACATTCTGACTTGTTTTGTTTGTAGGCGCTGGGGCCTAGCTTTTCTTTTATTTTTTGCTTACTCACTCCCTGCCTACTTCATGCACCCCCTGGCTCTTTATTTTTTATTATTTCATTTTTTTCTTTTACTTTCATTTCATTTCATATTTTATTATTATTATTATTATTATTATTATTATTATTATTATTATTATTATTATTATTATTATTATTATTATTTATATCATTATTATTATTAATAAAAATCCCAAAAAATAATTTATTTATTTATTTAGATAATAATATATTTATATTTTATTTCCTTTATAAATACAAAAAGACTAAAAACATTTTGCTTAAAAAATAATTAATTTATTTTCTTAATTAATTAATATTTAGATAATTAGCTTTAATTATTATATTATCCTCTTGTAAATTAAAATCAATTTAGAATTTAGGTTTATTTTAATTAATTAATTTTTTATATCATTTTAATTTAAAACCTTTTCTTAAAAACCTAAAAATGTTTCAAATTTAATTTCTTTTCTTAATTAGTTTAAGTTAATTTAATTAATTTTAGTTAATTATTTTTTCTCTAATTAGGGTTAGCTTAAAACCTCTTTTCATAAAAATCCAAACAAAAATCATGTTTCTTTTCCATTTGCATTTGTACTTTATATTTATTAATTTCCTTGTACATTGATATCAAATTCAATTTGGTTGTAATAGATTAATTAGGTTTATATTCTTGCAATCCCCATTCACAATTTGTATACCCCCTCCCACAAGTATCGTAATAGCGTAGTAACTTTAAATTCCGTAATTTATCGCTTTATATACAAATGCTAGTGATTAGGGTTTGTATGGAAAGACTAAAACCAATACTTAGAAAACTCTAATTCAAGACAAAATCAAGCATGAAAACAATACACTTGTACACAAGCACCCCTAGGGTTATCCCACTTGGTTGCCTTATACAAAATGACCATATTACGCATGTAAGGTATCTTAGCAAAAACAAGCAAATACAATATCATAGTCCCTCGATGACGCTATCTAAGTTGCCTTACAAATGATTTTAGTCCCTAAAAGAGAATGCTAAGATGCCTTGCAATATTGCTAATCATGGTTATACGATGACCGACGCCCGTCCCGTTTACATCCAAAGATAGGGTTGCTTACCAAATCAATGGTAAAACAACAATGTCAAAAGAAAAGAAAATGAACAAGAAAGACATTTGAGTAGGTAGATTGCTCCTAATTACTTGATTCATTTCAAAACAAACACCCTTGCTATTTTCAAAACAAACACATACACTTTCAAACATCTTACAAAATTGAAAAAAATTTCAAAAGATCAAACATCTTTGTATACATTCTTACAAACTAGAATCATTACAAAGATTGCCTAAACAATGGACTCTTTACAAAATACTTTCAAAAAAACCACACAAAGCACAATTTCAAACAAAAGCAAGTGATCTAGCAAGTAACTAGGAGCCCATGGAAAACCATTGATGAAAAGGGTGCTAATACCTTCCCTTTTCATAATCTACCCCCCGAACTCAAGAAATAATCTCAAAGGTATTTCCTATGCTTTTTCACCTTTCCTTTTGGATTAAAAAAAAGTCGGTGGTGACTCTTGCTAACCGCAACATTTACGATCAAATGCAAAACCTTCAAGTCAGTTCTCCCACCGTATTACAGTTCAGAAGTATATGGTATTGAACTTGGTAGAGAGGACTACAGTCTGATCCACCGCAACTACACTTGGGTAAATAAAGGGGTCATGCCTTCTTAGGTACCAGAACCCCTAGTAAAGGATCAAATTTTCTAACCGATCTCCTAACTATGAGTATGTACGAATAACGAGCTTAATATGATTGCACCTAAATGAAAAAAGATGAAAATGGGATGAGTAAGTTAGAATTTAACATAACAACATGATTCATATTGGTTTGTAAAGGGGAGAAACTTATGACCACGAAATACAAAATGTGTTATTATGATGCTTTTGTTTTTGGTAACTTAGTAACTATTGTTATCTTCTATTAAAGAAGAGTCATTTAAAAGCCCAGAGTATTTGTTGAATATCGCTGTTTACTCACATTTTTGCTTGAGGACAAGCGATGGTTCAAGTGTGGGAGAGTTTGATGATCCAAAAACACATCATATATTTGACTTTATTTTTATTTGTTTTATTTCCATTTTATTTTCATTTCCTGTATTATGTTGGTGTTTTTCCTTTGTTTATGGAAATTGACTAATCATGAGCTATGTGCAAAGAAACGAAGCAAAACAAGCAAAAAATAAAGATTTGGAGCTAGCTTGGACCTATGGCTACCCCTATGGCATTCATCCTAGGGCTTCCATGGGTGGTCTATGCACCAATTAGTGGGATGACCAAGTCATGCCCACTTTGTGAGCATGGCGGTCGCCATGAGGGTGTGGTGATCACCGTCCTTTGTAAAAGTCTAAACGGATGGAAACGAGCTTGCTTAGCCTCCAAGAGTCAACTTAACCACTCCTATAATCTCGCCACTACTTTGAACCGTTTTCAAGGATTTTTAGGGTTTTTGGAGTCCTATAAATACCCCCTTCATTTCACCATTTCATTTCATCTAAGCTTATGCATACTTAAGCTATATACTGTCAATTTGTAAAGCAATAATCTTTTCACATCAATGGATTATTGCATTGTTGATTGAGTCTGTATCAAGTTTGGAACACTCCTGTACAAGTTTTATTTCAAGCACTTTATTTTTGTTGTTTACATTCTGTCAAGATTTACTTCCAGTTATTACAGTTGTATCAGATTCAAGACTCTGTTTGGAGCAGGTTTTTAATTCATTCAACATTTATTTTTCTTATCTTGCCTTTACTTTCGTGCCTTAATTATTTTCTTTAATTCTCTTCATCTATTTGCTTGTCATTATGTTTACCTTTGCGCTTAAAACCGTTTATGTTTTGTTTTCTCGAAACATGTCCGACTAATTTACTAAGTGTTGAGATGTGAGAATCGTTAATATGCGATGATCTACATGTTGTCTCTTTAGGATCACCTTTGTGATCTATTTTGATTTAAACACAATTTTTATGAACTTATTTTGAATTTGTTTACACGAAAGTGGAGCAGTGAAAGCGTTGGGTATGATTGAAAGTCATCCAACACAAAAGACTTAAATTGGTTTGTTTTTGGTTAACAAATACCGCAAAAGCACTTTGTTAGTCAATTAGGAAGATTTAATATTTCTAGAAGGAGGTTTTAAAAATATTTGCGGACGCGTTTGTAGGTTTAGGATCCGGTTGCCTGAGAAAAATCCAGGAACCCTTTTAAGTCAAACTTTCGAATGAAAATTACTTTTTAACTTAGTTAAGAGTTTAATTTCTTAAAAATAGGTTTACTACATTAATGGGATAAACACCTTCCATAAGTGACAATGGAAGACATAAATTAGAGAGTAAACTCGGTTCTAAATATGCGACAGCGACAACTCTCGTTAAATTGATTCTTTTCAAAGTAGGAAATATTTCCCCATAAGTAATCTTGGTAGAGACAATTAGAGAATTGTTGATTGATGTGAATTACATTTCAACATTGTTATTCCATCTGCTTTTATCAAAATTTTATTTATTTCATTCCTTTCCACTATTATTCTTAATCACTTTAGATAAACACTATAACAACTAGAAGCAAAAGATTTGACTATTAGTGGATTGATATCTTTTTAAAACTACACAATATGTTATACACTTGCAGTTATATTTTACACTCACATAAATAGCCGATCAATTCCTACAAAATACATTTATTGAAAAAATAAACAGCAGAGCATTTTAATGTTTGACACAATTTGAAATTGAAATTAGATTTAAACTAAAGTCTTGTGCATAAAAAACATGATTACGATAGAAAATTGATAAGAAAAAGATGGTGTCAGCATAGTGAACCATAACACAACTACCATTAGGTAGAGTAACTCTAATATGTTTGATTTTATAATATGTGAAATTATGCTCGTCTATTAGAAAGATGCCAGACTCAATGTGAGGGACAATATGTATGACAAGAGTAATGCAGTAACAATAAAATGTGAATATAAGTAAAAGGACACAAGGAATTATTAACTCAGTTTGGTGCAAAGTCACCAACGTCTGGTGGTCATTAACCCAAGAAAGGAAATCCACTCTAAATAGTAAGTAAAAGGACACAAGAAATTGTTAACTCAATTTAGTACAAAGTCACCTACGTCTGGTGGGCGTTAACCCAAGAAAGGAAATCCACTCTTAATAGTAAAAGTGAAAATTAGTCTTAGTTGAAGCCTTCTAGTTCAAAGTCTCTTTTCTTAGTACTACATGTGAGTTTCTATTTAGGACCCCCCCTTTAAAATGAGACTTATCTCACTTTGTCTCAAGCACTCTCCCAAGTGTTTCGATAGTTACAATATTGTATGAATGATGAAATCCATTATAACTTAAAACAAACTTTATTCCTCTATATAGGAACATGAATACTGAATAGAATTTCAACAAAAAAAAAACTAAAATTAAAACAAAACACTCAATAAAACTAAAACACGCCTTGCTTATTTTCTCAAAGCCTGAGTCCTTACATGTAGAATTCCTCCTTTAAATAATAATCGAATCTAGTTGCTAGGACCATTAGGGTTTGTATTATTATGTGAGGTTGAAGCAAATCCAAAGGCGCAAGGAATTATTCTTAATTAAGATGATTTGTAATCTTTTATTTGATAAACCTTCAACAACCAGATTTGTTATCTTCATATCTTGTAAATTGATCTTTTGAGAAAACTTTTCTAAATCCATAAAGCGCATAAATAAATTAAATAGGATTGCCAAGAATGGAAACAAATATGCAGCAGGTATGAGATTTAATCAACGCATACTGGCTTTTGAATGAGGTATAATGTCTCGCAATCTTTGGAACATCTTGTTCCAGATGTTTCCTCCTTGTTTTGCTCATAGAGAAAGAGTCTCTCATCCAATATCATGACGTCTTACTCTACATGTCACCTATTAAATTGACGCCAAGTAGATGTAACAACAATATGAGCTAAACAAATCCAAAGAAGAGCATACATGATCATTTTCTCCCGAGGATGAAAAAAGATTAGGATTGGAAATTGTATTACACACGATGCATGATGGTGAATCAACAAGTGAATTACATGATGAAACTTGAGTAACTATTGGGGTTTAAATTGAGGGAAGCCAAATTTTATCATTGGAACAAGGTAATCAGATGCTCATACTGAGCTTGAGAAATTGGCACAATGTTACTTACAGAAGAAGCAACTTAAGGAGTCTCATACACTAGTTGAGATGATGTAGTGTTCTTAATCTAAATTGCATTCAAAGATGATTTGTTCTTGTTGAATTCAAAATGACCATGATTTTGATAGAAAAAACAATTGTATGGACACTTCTATGACAAAAGGTACATACCCAATGAGAGTTCTTAAAATTATTAAGACTCTCTTTATTCTTGAAATTCGGTTTATGTGCAACATTAACCAAAATGGATTTATCATCAAGTTGTGCTAAATTCTTGTAACAAGGCATTAGTTTCAATTAATAGATTGCAAAGGATCCATGAGTAAAACTCAGTTTTAAAAACATAAAAGGTATCTTTTAAACGTATAAGAAATTGAATTGCTTGATCTTCAAGCATGTATTCTTGAGCCTTTCGAATATCAAATTTCTTCAACAATTATTTTTCATGAAAATGCGTTGGATGTTTGAAATGATTTACGTGAACGACTTTCAAATGTTGATTGTGCTTGGATTTTTACACTTTGTTCATCAATTAACAATTTGAAACAAAATTTGAGATCAATTATGGAAAATTTTCTTTAATCGAAAGGACTTTACGAAGCTCAATTCTCATCGTGCATTACTAATGTGCACTTGCATTTATAGATGTCGTTGTAACATTTAAACCTTACTTAACCTACATAAAATTTTCCAAATCTTTAAATGACTATGAATCAATTGATATGTGAGTCGACCCACATCCATGAACACCTCTAAATATTTACACCAATAATTGAGATATTTTTTTGTTTAAATTATCCCTCAAATATTGTCAAATATTTAATTTTTTTTATGTCAATTATGAAAAACTTTATAGTTTTAATTTATTTTTTTAAACTAATTTATTTTAACTAAATTTTTTAATACTCATAAATTTAAGTTGGATATCGGTGTGGATAAATTTAAATTTTTTAAAAATATTTTTCCTCATGAATTAAAGTCATGATATTTTTTTTAAAATAGAAAACAATTAATAAAAATAATCTTATCAATAAATAGGATAAGAGGAATAGTAAAATATATATATAATAAAGTGAAAAGAAAAAAAACCCAAGTCTCCAACATTCGAGAACGATCTTCATAATTGGAATCTAGCTGGCATGTCATTTTGATTAACAGTTTAGAGAACACTCTAAGCCTTTCTTGCTTGATAGTTCATGAAGAATCAAGAACATCACCTTTAATAACCAACCAAAACATCCTCCACAACTATATATACTCACACACCATCCTCAATTCCTCATCACCGAATAATCAACAAACACACTCAACAAGCAAAAGCACTTTCACTCAACTATTGCCGTTACGTTTTTCTGAATCATCATCATAATGTCGATAATTCCAAGAGTCTTCGGTACAGGAAGGAGAACCAACGTATTCGATCCATTTTCTCTGGACTTATGGGACCCATTCCACAACTTTCAACTCGCAACATCCGCCACCGGAACCACCAACGAGACGGCGGCTTTTGCCAACGCACACATTGACTGGAAGGAAACTCCAGAGGCACACGTGTTCAAGGCTGATCTTCCGGGAGTGAAGAAGGAAGAAGTGAAAGTTGAAATAGAAGAAGATCGTGTGCTCAAGATAAGCGGGGAGAGGAAAACTGAAAAGGAAGACAAGAACGATACATGGCATCGTGTTGAACGTAGTCAGGGATGTTTCCTCCGCCGTTTCAGGTTGCCGGAAAATGCGAAGGTTAATGATGTGAAGGCTGCTATGGAAAATGGTGTTCTTACTGTCACAGTTCCTAAACAGGAGATTAAGAAGCCCGAAGCTAAACCCATTCAGATTACAGGCTGAGCCTTTGTTCTTACTATATTGGGCTTTTTGATGTTTCTGTCTCTTAATAAAAATGCTAGAATAAAATAAATAAAATAGTTGCGTGTATAGTTGAGTCCCAACTTTAGGAGATTCAGACATCTATGGACTCAGCTATAACAATAATGGTGTTGTAGTTTCTTATGTTCCCTTATGTTTAGTGTCTATGCAATGCAAAGAGCTTTTCTTGAGTATGTCAAAGTTTCTTCTGTTTCAACTTTGTTTTTCCAGTTGATATCAAAATTCAGCAGTATTTAACATGTTTCCACATTCTTATTATTGTTTGAAGCCCTCTTTTGATATTTGTGTAGTTTAATTTATTGTAAATTAAATAATTTAACAGCAGAATTAATTACAGCAACAGAATTTAAGGAGATCAATTTACATGTATTATTAGTAATTTATTGGTTATAAAAGCCAATCTTCTTATTAATATAAAATGTGTGTGAAAATTACAAATGTATTTACATGTATTCTTAATTTTTTAAGAGAGTTCAAATCCAATTTCTTTTGTTTATTTTATTGTATAAATGTAGGATGTTCTCTTGTGAAACAAGAGATTAATGATACGAAAGGGCAACAGAATTTAAGGAGATCAATTTACATGTATTATTAGTAATTTATTGGTTATAAAAGCCAATCTTCGTGTGAAAATTACAAATGTATTTACATGTATTATTCTTAATTTTTTAAGAGAGTTCAAATCCAGTTTCTTTTGTTCATTTTATTGTATAAATGTAGGATGTTCTCTTGTGAAACAAGAGATTAATGATATGAAAGGAACGATTTCTTTCAATGATATGAAAGGAAAGACTTCTTCTAACACGATGATAAGAGCTTTCGATGTTTCTAGAGGGAGTGTAGACCGATAAGGATAATATTTTAATATTCTTTCAATAAAGACCGGTAAGAATAATATTTTAATATTCTCTCAATAAAGTCCGCCTTTTATTGTATTTGACTAAATTTAATATATAATTAAAATCAATCTTGCTTTATCAATCTTGCTTGATCTGGGTTAATAGTTCGAATATAGTGTGCAACCTTGAAGATCTATCGGTTCATTGTTGTTTGGCGAGAGTTTCTTAGTTAGGCCTTTGAAATTGGGCTGATATTGATGGGTCAGGAACATTTGTCCTCCAAGTCTTTATTATCACGTATGTGATTATGACCATATTGAGAGCTATGAGACTGACATCTTCATTGTTTTTTCTTATCGCCTTGGTTTATCTTAGTAGGTCAACATTTTGAGAAAAGGACTACAAAAGTATTAAGTGGGAGTATTTGTCCTCAAGAATATACACATTAAATATTTGTCTTGTTTTTAAATTTTTTTTATTTGTTTGCACTGAAGTTGGGATGGATCGAGGTTGTTTATTAGCTTAGAGTCTATAAATGGACACACGCTGTCACAGATGGATCATGAGATGTTATATGTTATTTATGTTATTGTCGATAAAGAAGGTTTAGACAATACTTTCATCTAGGTGGATTTTTCCTCTAACTACTGGATGATTTTCTTAGAAGATGACATAATATTTTGTAGTACATTTGAGGGATAAGTTCTTCCTTTTCATGAAAGTTTATTTTCTCTGATGGATTTTCTACTTACTTTTAACGACTTTGAGGTATGAATTTTTAATCATATCAGGATTTCTCCTTTACAATTACATTCAGTGGGTTAACTGTACGTAAAAGTCTTTCAATACTTGCGTAAATTAAAAATGAATGTGTCAACCTTTACACTTTTCATCTTTTCAATATCAACACAACTCGATAGACTCAGAACAGGATTAGGGTTTACTCTCGCTTGGGTAAGGCAGAAAAGATGTTCGAGGGGTATGTCGATAGCATGAAGAATTTTAAGGTTCGGTATTTCTTAGTCACGCCTTACATAGGGGTTATTCATGCGAGTACAATGAGTTCTAAATCGACGCACCTAAGATGTTCTGATTGTGGATCTATGTATTTATAAGTATAATTTTCTGCAACCATCCAATAATCATGATGGTTTTAATAATGACAACACCGTATGTAAAATGACATTATGTGAAGGTTTCATATGTCAAGAAGAAATAATTATCAAGATATTCTATCAAGATCTAGATGTTCTTTATGATATTATGTTAAGTCAAATTCAAAGACGAAAACACCAAAGGTGAAATGGAGTTCAATGAAGTCTTTAACGTAAATTATTAAGGCTTGTGTGGAATTGACCAAAGAGTATTCTTAATTAATTGGGATGTATTATACACTGTATAATTATTTCAGTTGATATCAAAATTTAGCTTTATCTAACACGTTTCCACATTCTTATTATTGTTTAAAGATCTTTCTTGATATTTGTGTAGTATAACTTATTAATTTTAAGAGTTCTCAAGTCTACGAATATTTAAATTCCAAGTACTTTTCTAATAACTCAACTAAATAATATTAGTGGTTTAAAATAAATAAAAAATTGAAGTGATTTAAATAGTGTTATTTAATTTGACAATTAAAAAATTTATTTAATGTAATACTTATTTTTTAAGATATTATTTTGTGTTAATTGTTTTTCAATCATGAATCATTTAACGAAAATGCTAACTTGTGTCCTTAATAAGCTATTTGTAGAAACATTCTCTTAAAACGCGTGCATTTAATGTTTTAAAATTTTAAGTATGATTTTATTACTGTGGTATTCTAAAATTTGTCCTCCTATTTTCTTCAAGACATTCTTCTAAGATTCTCAAATACTCAAGGGTTCTCAAGAGTTTACTGGTCAAACCTCCTCCTAAGCAAGGGTCCACAACTAGGGTTTTGGTTTTCTCAAGGAAAATTGAATTTCTAATGCCTCAAGTGACTTTCATATCATAGGTCTCCAAGAATGCTTATATCATGTTTCAAGTCTTGCATCACAAATTTATTCAGTCAATTGTTCAGATGACTGAAAATCAATTGTATTGGGTAAAAAGTCAATTGTGGTCAACATACAGTCAAACTTTAAGATTTTTTGTCAATATTAACATTTTAAATTCATATTCATAATTTTATCAAGTGTTGATCATAATTCCTCAAGAAAAGCCCTCAGATCACCAAAGGGACAAAATTGTCAAAATTAGGGTTTTGACTGAGAATGACTGATCATTGACTTTTGACCTAATATATGATCTAATGACTTGAAGAATGATCTCAAGGGCTCAAATACTACATCTTGACCTAATTATATGGCTCAAGAAATTTCCAAAGATACAAATGACTGATAGTTGGAAAATTCAATTGAGTGATGAAAAAGTCAATTGTCACACAAAAGCCAAACTTTGACTTTTTGGCCAACATTGAACTTCAAAAATCAAGAATTATCAAGGCATCCAAAATTATCAAGCTTGATCATCAAGAATCAACAAAGTCAACAAAAGTCAAAGATAGAAAATTTTCTAACACTTAGAAAATTTTCTAAGTGTTGGTGCTTTATTATTAACAAATTCACAACTTCATGGCCATTTTTCACTAAGATGAAAATTGATTCAAGGGAAACTTTCAACATGAAAGTTGTAGGACTTGATGAATTCTACAACTTTGTCCCAGAGGGTTGATGTTCAAAAATGCTTGGATTAGGAGATATAGGCCCATGTAGTCATGACATTTTTATCTAACACTTTGTAAAATTTTCAACAAGTTTTGGTCAGTTTTTCATCTCAACTTATTGGTCAATTTTCACCAAGTTCCCATTTGATTTAGTCAAAGTGGTCAACATGAAAATTGAAGATAATGTTTTAATATTTTCAAAACATCCAAGAGCACAATTTTATTATGTTTTAGCAAAGAGATTCGAAGATATGAAGTTGGACATTCATTCTTGAAATATAAGCCATTCTTGTGAAAACCTAATGACCAAATCCCCAAGCCATGCTGCATAATCTTGCTTTACAGACTTCTAACTTGCAAATCTCACCATAATTAAATGTTTACATAAACTTTTGAGCCATTATCCACTTGATTCAAGCTTTGCTCAAGACAATTTTCCATTAATGGCACAAAATTCACACTTCTATTTTGAAAAAGTTTGCTTTAATCACTTTGTCAACTCTCCTTGAGTCTCTCACTTGCTCCCTCTGCATACACTCAACACAAAATCCAGAAGCAACATTTTAAAGTTCCTAACCACTTTAGATTGCCCTTTACTTCACATTGAAACCATGTGTTTCAAAGTTTGCTTCATTTACAATCCAACCAAACCATAACTTGTGATCTTGACAATCTGATCATCTCCTTCTCTCTAACATTTTCCTATAAATAGAGAGGTCCATTTGCAATCTAGGACACAAGTTCATAATACCTAAAACACCCTCATGTTAGAACAAAGTTTGGTTTTAATCATATCTTAGAGTTTTGATGATAACAATGAAATAAATTTTGTATAATATATTTTATACTCTGATGTGCATGTTTTCTAATTCAGATGATGTTCTAACTCAAGAATTCTCAAAAGTGAAACATCATTCTACGCTGAGCAGAAAAAGGATAAAGAAATTCCTAAGAAATTATATGTAAACACAAGTCTAAAGCAAACTCTGAAGGAAGCACTCCAAGGAAAACTATGATGAAAAGTAATCTTAAGCAACCTCTGATAAAGCTAGCTGAAGCAAAGATTTGAAAGAAGCACGCTGAAAGCAATATCTGATAATGAAAGCTGAAGCAAACTCTGATGAACATAAAATGAAGAAAAATCTGACAGAAGAAGTGATATAGCAAACTCTGATAGAAGAAAAGTTAAAGCAAACTCTAATGTTGCAACGCTGCAAGCAAACTCTTAAACTTCTAGAGACAAGCTCTGACAGTACCGTTGATCATTTAATGCTAAGATGGCTAACACACTCAAGTGATACTATGCACGAGAGCATTGGAAACATAAAGGCCAAGCTAACACGCAACATTAATGCATGCTCACTCTTCAAGGAAGTAATGGTCAAAATTTGAAGCTATATACAGAAGACCATTTGTTTCAAAGCGAGGTTATTGATCCACGTAAAATATACAGAAACTCACTATTTTCATTCTTGTAAACTCTTTGTATATAGTGGGTAATTCTTAAGTACTGGGCTAAAATCTTAGTGATAAATCACAGTTTGTGATATAGCTTATTAGAAGCATTTTGATTCACTACTGTTAAGAGATAATCTTTGTAATTGTTCCTTGAGAGACCAATTTGGTCAGATTTCTCAAGAGGGCTAGGACTAGTTGAGTCTTAGAGGTGTTAGTCACAACTTGGTTGTGCATCGTAATTGTTCCTTGAGAGACCAGTTGGGTCAGATTTCTCAAGAGGGCTAGGACTAGTTGAGTCTTAGAGGTGTTAGTCACTTGCAGTTAGCTTGTGCATTGTATTGTTAGTCACAATAGTTTGGTTGTGCATTTGTAATCAGTTTTGATTATAGTGGATCAAGTCCTCATTGAGAGAGACGAAATCACCTTGGCGGGTGGACTGGAGTAGTTTGAGTTTTAAACGAATCAAGATAAAAATACATGTGTCCTTCCATTATTATTGCGCGAGAAAAAGGAAAAACCTATTCACCCCTCCCCCCTTATAAGTGTTTTCTCACCCTTCAATTGACATCAGAGCTCTAGTTCTAGGTGCAAACACCTAATAATGTCAGAAAAAGATCCAGAAGGAACACACTATGGAAACTGAACAAAACAACAACAACTGCACCAAACCTCCTGTGTTTGATAGAGAAGACTTTGAATATTGGAAGGATAGACTAGAAAGTTTCTTTCTAGGTCATGATGCTGATTTATGGGATATGGTCTTAGATGGTTACACACATCCAGAAGACAAAGACGGAAATAAGATTGACAGAAAGAACATGGATAAACAACATAAATTAGATTTCAAAAATCACCCCAGAGCCAGAAATATCTTTATGAACGCTATCTCTAAAATAGAATATGAGAAAATAACCAACCGAGATACAGCACATGACATGTTTGAGTCTCTCAAAATGACTCATGAAGGCAATGCTCAAGTAAAAGAGACAAAAGCTATGGCTCTCATCCAGAAGTATGAAGCCTTAAAAATGGAAGAAAATGAGTCCATTGAAGTTATGTTCTCAAGATTCTAAACTCTGACCGCTGGCCTGAGAGTTCTGAACAAAGGATACACCAAGGCAGACCATGTTAAGAAAATTATCAGAAGTTTACCAAGAAGATGGACACCTATGGTTACTGCATTCAAAGTGTCAAAAGATTTGAATGATGTATCTCTTGAAGAAGTTATCAGTGCATTAAGAAGTCACGAGATAGAACTTGATGAACATGAGCCTCAGAAGAAAGGTAAGTTTGTCGCCCTTAAATCTATTAAAATATGTGAAACTAACGCTTTTCAGGCAGAAGAAGGAAACTCTGAAGACTCTGCATTAGAAGAAGATGAGTTATCTCTGCTCTCCAGAAGGATCAACCAGATGTGGAAGCACAGACAAAAGAAGTTCAGAAACTACAAGAGGTCAGAAGATAAACCAGAATCTTCTGGACATAAGAAGTCAAGCAGAAGAGATATAGTCTACTATGAATGTAAAGAACCAGGACACTATAGAAGTGATTTTCCTAAGCTACAAAGAGAAATACCAAAGAAAAGGTTTGGAAGAAAGGCATGATGGCCACCTGGGATGATTTAGAATCTTTTGAAGCTGAATCTGACTCAAAAGATGAGCACGCTAACCTAGCGTTTATGGATACCGCAGCAGATGACGATGACTCAGACTCTGATTCAGAACCGAAAGAGGTATTCTCTGAATTATCTAGAGTCGAACTTGTAGAAAGCTTATCAGAACTTCTTGAAAACTACAGTCAACTCAAAATCAAATACAAGAAACTCAAAAAGAATCTTGCATCTGATTTTGAGAAACTTGAAACAGAAAAATCTGAACTTAAAGAAAACAATTTTAAACTCAAAGAGGAAGTTCAAAAAGTTCAAAAGATTTCTATTTCAGATTCTGCTTCAAGTTCAAGAGATATTCTTAAAGAATATGACTCTAGTTTTCAAACATTTCTTGCTAAAAGCATAAATAGAAGCAAAATGGCTTCATTGATCTATGGTGTTAGTGGAAATAACAGAAGAGGAATTGGATATGAAACTCCCAAAGGGAAAGAAACATATAAACCTAAACCTGTTGAGGAAATGGTTATCACATATAAACCACTGCACAAACAATTTAGTTTTGGGCACACACATGATATCAAATACACATCTCACTCTGAAATTTTTTATGCTAAATCAAAGTTCAAATAAAACTTTAGAAACTCTAACCAAAAAGGACCCAAAAGGTTATGGGTACCTAAGGAGAAAATAATATATGTTGCAGATGTCCTTAACAGCACAGTTGAAACACCAGTCATGGTACCTGGACTCTGGATGCTTGCGACATATGACGGGAAGAAAGTTTATGTTCCAAAGTCTGGAACTTAAATCTGGAGGAGATGTCAAATTTGGAGGAAATCAGAAAGGAAAGAATATTGGTTCTGGAACCATTGGAATCGATAACCTTCCTTCTATAACTAATGTTCTATTGGTAGAAGGATTAGCGCATAACTTGTTGTCCATAAGTCAATTAAGTGACAACGGTTATGACATAATCTTTAATCAAAAATCATGTAGAGATGTTAGTCAAAAAGATGGAACAATCCTTTTTACTGGCAAGAGAAAGAACAACATCTATAAAATTGATTTTTCTTACCTTATAACTAAAAATGTAAAATGCCTTATGTCTGTTAGCGATGAGCAATGGGTCTGGCACAGAAGATTGGGACATGTTAGCATGAGAAGAATATCTCAAATTAACAAACTCAACCTGGTCAGGGGACTTCCAAATATGAAGTTCAACTCAGAAGCTCTGTGTGAAGCATGTCAGAAAGGAAAATTTTCAAAACCTTCTTTTAAGTCAAAAATGTTATTTCTTCCTCTAAGCCGTTGGAACTTCTTCATATTGAGCTGTTTGGACCAGTTAAAAATGCATCCATCAGAGGAAAGAAGTATGGATTGGTCATTATTGATGACTACGGCGGATGGACATGGGTTAAGTTTCTAAAACACAAGGATGAGTCACATTCTGTGTTCTTCGACTTCTGCAACCAAGTGCAAAATGAAAAAGAGTTTAGAATTATACAAGTTAGAAGTGATCATGGAGGAGAACTTGAAAACCATTATTTTGAAAAGTTTTTTTAAAGAAAATGGGATTTCTCATGATTTCTCTTGTCCTATAACTCCCCAACAAAATGGAGTTGTAGAACGAAAGAATAGAACTTTGCAAGAAATGGCTAGAACCATGACTAATGAAACCAATGTGGCTAAACACTTCTGGGCAAAAGCAGTGAACCCAACATGTTATATTCAAAATAGAGTCTCTATAAGACCTATTCTTGAAAAGACTCCTTATGAATTGTGGGAAAACAGAAAATCCAACATTTCATATTTTCATCCTTTTGGATGTACTTCCTATATTCTGAATACTAAAGATAATCTAAACAAGTTTGATTCTAAGGCACAAAAGTGTTTTATGCTTGGATATTCTGAACACTCAAAAGGCTATAGGGTATAAAACACAAAAACTCTGATTGTTGAAGAATCAATCAAAGTCAGATTTGATGATAAGCTTGGCCAGCAAAAGCCAAAGCATAATGAAAATCCTGCAGGTACAGAAGATCATCTTACAAACTCTGAAGAGTCAGAAGCAAAGGAAAACTCAGAAGATCCTTCTATTGCAAATTCTCTGGACAATCTAAGAATTTTTGAACAAACCTCACATAAAAGATTCCCCCGAATCACATCAGCACATCCAGAAAATGTGATTATTGGAAAGAAAAAAGATCCCATCAGAACAAGATCCTCCTTCAGAAACAATGAAGAATCACTGTTTGGATTGGTCTCTCTGATTGAGATAACCTCAATAGAGGAAGCTCTGCAAGACAATGATTGGATCCTAGCTATGCAAGAAGAACTAAATCAATTTTCCAGAAATGATATGTGGGATCTAGTTCCAAAACCTAAAGGATTCAATATCATAGGAACAAAATGGGTATTCAGGAACAAGTTAAATGGGAAAGGAGAGGTTGCCAAAAATAAGGCACGACTGGTTGCACAAGGTTATAGTCAACAAGAAGGAATTGATTATAACGAAACTTTTGCCCCAGTCGCCAGGTTATAATCAATTAGATTATTAATTTCTTTTGTTGTTCAACATAACATCTCATTATATCAAATGGATGTTAAAAGTGCATTTTTAAATGGTTACATAGAAGAAGAAGTTTATGTCCATCAACCTCCGGGTTTTGATGACTCAAAATATCCAGAACATGTTTTTAAACTGAAAAAGTCTCTATGGTCTGAAACAAGCTCCCAGAGCTTAGTATGAACGTCTAAGTAACTTTCTTTTAGAAAAGAATTTCACCAGAGGGAAAGTGGACACTACCTTATTTAGAAAAACACTTAAAAATGACATTTTAATTTGTCAAATATATGTAGATGATATTTTTTTGGAACTTCTAATGTCTCTCTTGAAAGAGAATTTGCTGAGTTTATGCAGGCTGAATTTGAGGTGAGCATGATGGGAGAACTAAAATTCTTTCTGGGAATTCAAATAAATCAGACTCCAGAAGGTACTTACATACATCAAACAAAGTATGTTAAAGAACTCCTGAAGAAATTCCAGCTATCAGAAAGTAAATAAGCAAAGACACCAATGCATCCTACATGCATTTTGGGAAAAGATGGGGTAAGTAAGAAAGTAGATCAGAAACTCTACATAGGTATGATTGGATCTATTCTCTATCTGACTTCATCTAGACCAGATATATTATTCAGTGTATGTTTATTTACAAGATTCCAATAAGATCCTAGAGAATCTCACTTAACTACTGTTAAGCGAATTCTGAGGTATCTGAAAGGTACTACTAACCTTGGACTGTGTTACAGAAGATCCAAAGAGTTTAAACTAGTAGGTTATTATGATGCTGACTTTGATGGAGATAGAATAGAACAAAAAAAGCACCTCTGGAAGCTGTCAGTTTCTGGGTGATAACATTATCTCATGGAACAGCAAGAAGCAAGCCACTATTGCACTATCAACAACTGAAGTAGAATATATATCTGCTGCTGGATGTAGAACTCAGATGATCTGGATGAAGAGCCAGCTGGAAGATTATCATCTCTATGAAAAAGTTCTGAAATAAATGTTCTGATTAACAACTCTTCAGAAGTTAGAAGAGGAGTTACTTCAGAAACCATCTATAATGTTCTGAAATGTGTCTAACGTTTCATTACAAAAATGATTCAGAAGTTCATTACATTAAAACAGCTGTCACACGCTATCCTCAGAAGTTGAATGCATGTTTCAACTCTGAAAGGTCACGCATGCGTGCACTGCTATTGAGACGCCGTTCCTAGGTAACTGTTCAGATTTAATCAAATCTCACGCATCCCCTTAATGTCAAATCTCACTAATTGCTTGTAATGATTTTTTTTTAATTCAATCGTTCTAAATTCTTTAACTGTTTTATTACTTTAAAATTCTTTTTCATAATCTATAAATACTTTGTAAAATTTTTTGTACTTCTGTCCTTTGACATCTTCTATATAAAAATCTTTTGAATCTCTTTAATTTTTTTTGCTTTTTGATTATGACAAAAAGGGGGAGAAAATGTGATTTTGATTTGATCCATGATAGCAGTTATGGGACTAAATCTCAAACATTCCTAACAAAATACAAAGTTTGTTCCTGTTTAAGAGATATGCAGGTTCCTCAAGACTCTGAAAGACTAAGCTCTAAACATCATCTGGTAAAGAAACTCTGAAGAAAAGATTAGGTGCTCTTAAAAGAAACTATGAAAGAAAAATGTCCCAAAGCTCTGAAGAACAATCTCAGGAAGTTTCTCTTATGAATTTAAGTTATTTTATTATTTATTTCAGAAGAAGAAATATTTATCTCAGGGGGAGATTCTCACTCTTGTACACAAATTTTTAAATCAAAATCTGAATTGTTTTGACATCATCAAAAAGGGGGAGATTGTTAGAACAAAGTTTGGTTCTAATCATATCAAAGAGTTTTGATGATAACAATGAAATAAATTTTGTATAATATATTTTATACTCTGACGTGCATGTTTTCTAATTCAGATGATGTTCCAACTCAAGCATTCTCAAAAGTGAAACATCATTCTACGCTGAGAAGAAAAAGGATAAAGAAATTCCTAAGAAATTATATGTAAACGCAAGTCTGAAGATAACTCTAAAGGAAGCAATCCAAGGAAAACTATGAGGAAAAGTAATCTTAAGCAACCTATGATAAATCTAGCTGAAGCAAAGATTTAAAGAAGCACGCTGAAAGCAATATCTGATAATGCAAGCTGAAGCAAACTCTGATGAACATAAAATGAAGAAAAATCTGACAGAAGAAGTGATATAACAAACTCTGATAGAAGAAAAGTTAAAGCAAACTCTGATGTTGCAACGCTGCGAGCAAACTCTTAAACTTCCAGAGACAAGCTCTAACAATACCGTTGATTATTTAATGCTAAGACGGCTAACACACTCAAGTGGTACTACGCACAAGAGCATTGGAAACATAAAGGCCAAGCTAACACGCATCATTAATGCATGCTCTCTCTTCAAGGCAGTAATAGTCAAAATTTAAAGCTATATATAGAAGACCATTTGTTTCAAAGAGAGGTTACTGATCCATGCAAAATATACTGAAGCTCACTATTTTCATTCTTGTAAACTCTTTGTATATAGTGGGTAATTCTTAAGTACTGGGCTAAAATCTTAGTGATAAATCACAGTTTGTGATATAGATTATTAGAAGGTTGATGCTGACCCCCTCCATGTTGCACACACCAATTATGTTAAACCTGTGGAAATCAACATGGTGGATATGGTGGAATATGAAGGAGAAGAGGCCAAAAGAGTCAAAGACTCAAACAAGAATTGAAACCAGGCTACTGATGGCCTAACTAACATAATCCCTTGTGACACTCCTGGAGAAAACATTTCTGTAGGTAATCCTGAATTAGAGGCCACTGAGGGCCCTGAGGGAGAAATAACTGAGGTTATTGAAGGCCTTAGAGTCAAATTTAAGAAGATAAGGATTGCTGAAGATCCTAGTCTAAGAGTTAATATGGTGGATTTGAACCGACCTCCACCAGAAATGGAAGAAGTCGAAAGATGCCTCAAGCTGGAAAGGGAACAAATGAGTTTTGGCTACCCTAAGGCCAATGAGACGATGTGAGAATACCTCTGGAGGTGTCATCTAAGGAATTCAGAGATGCTGATGTGTCCAAGGTGCAACATTGCTTTGAATCGAAGGGTTGCAGAGGCTTATCAAAGAGCGTAGCTGTAATACGGTGGGAGAACTGACTTGGGTGTTTTGCGTTTTATCACAAATGTTGCGGTTAGCAAGAGTTGCCACTGACTTTTATTTTATCCAAAAGGAAAGGCTGGAAAGAACAGGAAAGACCTTTGAGATTGTTTCTTGAGTTCGGGGGGTAGATTATGAAAAAGGAAAGTATTAGCACCCTTTTCATCCATAGTTATCTATGGGCTCTTAGTTGCTTGCTAGAGCACTTGCTTTTGTTTGAAAATGTGCTTTGTGTGGTTTTTGAAAGTATTTTGAAAAGGTGCCATCGTTTAGGCAAACTTTGTAATAGTTCTCATTCGTAAGAACGTATACAAAGTGTTGATCTTTTGAAAATGTTTCATGTTTGGAAAATTATTTTGAAAGTGTTGGTGTTTGTTTTAAAAATAAGCAAGAGTGTTTGATTTGAAAATGAGCAAGCAACTAGGAATAATCTACCTACTCAAAAGTCTTTGTTCATTTCTTCCTTCCTTTGATATTGCTATCTTACCATTGATTTGGTAAGAAGTCTTATCTTTGGATATAAAAGGGACGGGTGTGGGTCATCGTATAGCCATGATAGAAATATTGTGAGATATCTTAGCATTTCTCTTTGAGGGACTAAGATCATTTTGAAAGGCAACATTTGATAGCGTCATCGAGGGACTATGATCTTGTATTTTTTATTACTTTTTGCTAAGATATCCCACATGCATAACATGGCCATTTTTGTAAGGCAACAAAGTGGAATTACCCTAAGGGTGCAAGTGTGCAAATGTGTTGGATTTAAATGCTTGTTTATCTTGGATTAGGGTTTGCTATTTGTTGATTTTAGTCTTTCCATACAAACCCTAATTTACTAGCATTTATATAAAGCGATAAATTGCGGAAAGTAAAAATACTAAGCTATTACATCATCGGGGGAGGGTGTGTACAAATTTACAAATGGGGATTTTTGCAAGAAAATTAAACCTAATTATCTATTACAACCATATTGAATAAATGTATAAGAATTGAAGAATATAATGTACAAATGCAAATGAAAAAAAAATATTTTGTTTGGTTTTTATGAAAGGGTTTTAACCTAATTAAGAAAATGATTAATGAAAATTAAATAAAATTAACTTAAACTAATTAAGAAAATAAATTAACTTAAAAAGGATTTTTTAGGGTTTTTTATGAAAAGGTTTTAAATTAATAAAAATAAAATGAGAAAATTAATTAATTAAGAGAAACCTAAATTCTAAGTTAATTTTAATTAAAAAAATAAAATAATATAATAATTAAACCTAAGTCTATAAATTTATTATAAAAGAAATAAATTAATTTGTTAAGAAATTTTTTTTTCTTTTTATTTTTTTATAAATAAGATAAATAAGTGTGAAAATAATAATAATAATATTTTTGGATTTTTTTATTAATAAAAAAATAACAATAAAAAAAATGATAAAGAAAAATAAAATATAATAAGAAAATGAAAAATAATAAAAAATGAAAATAATAAAAGTTGGGCCAGGCTGCATAAGTAAACATGGGGTTAGACAAAAGCAAAAAAAATAAAAGCCCAATTGTTTGGAGGCCTAGGCGCCTGTTTGGAACCAAAAAGAGTGAAAATATTGGAAAAAATGAACAAAAGGGTATCACTGGGGCTCGAACCCAGGTCCCAAAGGTTAACAGACGCGCACTTTACCACTGGAGTGACTATACATCCGTTAATATAAACAAAACAATAAATATGTAACATAAATCAAGTCTTGAATGAACTTCATCTTCAACCTCCAGCCAGAGAACCTGTAACTCATTCATTTCTCATCCATTCACAAAACTTCCAACATCAAACTTTTTAATTTCCTCACGATTCTGAATATATAAATAACTTAAGCTAATTCTCAAAGATGAGCATGAATTTCTAACAGTACCAAATTCTGACATAAATATTTTCAGAGGTTCAAACTCAAAATTCTCCCTACTCAAGCAACATAAATGAAATCTATGGACATGTATAGTTTTAGGGTAATGATGTCTATATTTTATCTTCACAAATGCAAGCCTAACAATGCCTAAATGAGAAGATAGAAGTTCAAGAAAAATACCTCAAAACTAGAAATCGTGAAATGAGTTTGAGCTTGATTCAAGGTGCTGCAATGATCAGGTTAGCTTCCTTGAGTCTCTAGGAAGCTAATGCAATGCTTAGCTTGGGTTGAGAGTGGCTGAAATGGTCTAGAGAAGTCCAACTGCAATGCTCTGTTTTTGGTTATGGAGGTTATGGTAAATGGTGTTACAGTCGTGTAACAGGGTTTGAGCTTTTAAACATTTATTTTGTTTAAGAGTGCAAAATACATGATTTATCCTATCATATTATGTTTACTTGAAATGCAAGTTATCAAGCCAAGATGTTTTATTTCAAACATTCAATCAAGAATTTTAAAATTAAACTAAAACTCAAAGTTTTGTACAACAAATTTCATTATTACTCAAGCTTTGTGTTCATTACAGTTTTGTGGGTCATTCACAAAATGATTACAAATGATTGCAAGTAAATTACAAGTGAAATACAAAGTCAAATCTACAAGGAAAGAATTGCTTCTTCTTCAAGTCTCTTTGCTTCATCTTCAAGAAATTCCCCCATTGCTAGCCTTGGTTTTCTCTTCATCATTGTCTTGCTTGCCATTTGTTTGTACATGTGACAAAAGAAAAGAGAATATTAACAAAAATCAATATTGAAAAGTCCAAGCAAATTTGATTTTTCATCACTAGGGTTTGCTTTTAGGAATCAGAATTTTGTTTGTCCATTTCTCCCTATTTCTGCAAATATCAAAACCTAGGTCTTGGTTCACAAAAAGGGGGGAAAAGAAATAAATATATAAATTAGACATGCAAGGCAGCAAGTGCAAACAACAAAACAACAGGCAACAAGTAACAAATATATAACAAAGATGCCTAACAGTAGCGCAGGCCAAACAAAGGCAGCAAGAAATGACAAGCAAAATAGCAGACAACAAGCAAGCTGTCCAAGGCAGAACCAAATCTGCAACAAACCCACAACAAATGCTGCAGACCAACATGTAATAAACAAAGGCAGCAACACATTGTTGGATTAAAATATCCAGTGTCAACCTTAGGGATTCGAAGGGCTTAACATCCCCCCATGGGCGCCTACACAGGTGTGTTAGGTGCGCCAGATAGGCCCCTTGTTAGATTCTCTATAAGGAAATAGAGTAGCACCTTGGTTACAAGCAATTGCCTTTAGCTCAGTGGTAAGCGCTTGATCCTACAAATGGTATCAGAGCAAGGTCATGGGTTTGAATCCCCCCGGCTGACACTGGGGGGGGGGGGGGGAGATTGTTGGATTAAAATATCCAGTGTCAACCTTAGGGATTCGAAGGGCTTAACATCCCCCCATGGGTGCCTACACAAGTGTGTTAGGTGGGTCAGATAGGCCCCTTGTTAGATTCTCTATAAGGAAATAGAGTAGCACCTTGGCTACAAGCAATTGCTTTTAGCTCAGTGGTAAGCGCTTGATCCTACACACATGTATGAAACAGAACAAAACAAACAATATGAAAGCAACAAGCCAAAGGCATCAAATGCTGTAATATAAGTCAACATACCATCATTTTCCTAAAAAATAAGCAAACCCTTCAGAAAATGCTTTATCTCATAAAAAGAGGAAAGAGGAAAGATATCACCTAGCCAGCAAATAACCTAAAGCCATGCCAAGACAAACAGGTTGCTATAAGAAATAGTCCAAGAAGACCTGCTCAAAAAGCCTCCTTATGCTGCCCATAGCAGTCCAAAATCTGTCCAAGTTCTGCACAAAAGCATGTCAACATAAACCACAACAAACTAGTCTGCAATACAGTCCAAAAAACTGCCCAGACTTGCACCAAAATAGAAACAGTTCAAACTGCACTCAAAAGCCCAAAACTTAAAAAGCCAAAACTGTCAAAATTTAAAGTTTTTTCCCTCCTATTTTTTTTCACCCTAACCAGATAACAAGGATCACTGTTTTATAAAAGAGGAGAGAATCATCAGATACCAGGGGGACATACAGAACTAGCAAAGATAAAACCATAAAAAACTCAGAACCAAAAGTTCAAGAAAACCCTTTGTCTCAAACCAACTAGAACATCACAGTATCCATCAAAACAACCATCAAACCATCACTAAAAACCAGTATCCATCAAAAACAGCCATCAAACCATCACTAGAAACCAGCAAATAACAAAAACATAGAACCAAAGTCCACCACCCAAACATTGTCATCAAACATCATTATTAAAAAAAAACATAAGCAAATCAGTAGCAAACAAACAGCAAAAAAGCCAAGTATCTTTGTTCATCATTTTCCCCTTTTCAAAGTCCATTCAGAATACACAAAACCCAGCAAATCAGTAGCAAACAAACAGAAAAAAAGCCAAGTATTTTTGTTCATCATTTTCCCCCTTTTCAAAGTCCATTCAGAATACACAAAACCCAGCAAGTCAGTAACTCAAACAAACAACGAAAAAACCCTAATCTGATAACCAGGATAACACAAGTTCAGAAGAAGAAAGAAAGTCATTCACAAGCACAGAGTCAGAGTCGTCTTACCAAAAAAGAGCTTTAAGAGGTTAGTAAGGTTATAGATCTGGACCTCACAGGCAACCTCTTTCTTACCTTTCCTGCACTCTCATGGATCTGTCATTGCATGCACCATTATCTTCACCGATCCCACCAAACGGAGAGTTAGAGTTTCGTTTCCCCCCTTTCTAGATTTAGGGTTATTAAATAAGAATATGCAGAAATTAATCATAAGTTAGTAATCAGGGGAAAGAGACGATCAGAAAAATGTAAGAAAAATAGGGTTTGGAAACACGTCGCTGCCGTCACCTCCGTAAGGCGATTTTCGGCGCGGCCAAAGGGTCTTCTCCGGTGAAGGCTCATGATAAGAGAGAAGAGAGAGGGCAGAGCGTTTAGAGAGAGAAAAACAATGAATTATGAAGCCTATGCTTTCAGCCTTTCTCTTTTTATTTTGTTTTGATAATAAAGCCTAGGCCCAATCCGGTGGTGACACTTGTCACCACCCCTTTAGTCACTCTGGATAATCCCTTACTTGCATCTCTATGTTAATATGATGCACCCTCATCATCCATCCGTTTGATCATTTATCACAACCCTTTCAATGCATCTTAGATGCACGCCCATGGTACACCTCCAGGGGGTTGCTACACTGGATTAGCCAGAAACATTTGGGCTTTTTTTAATTTCTACACCCCCTGTTTTACTCTATTTGCAGGCCTATTTCTAGTTTTCCCCTTTATATTTTTTTGTTGTTAATATTTCCTTTTCATTACTTGATTTTTTTTCCAGCATACATTCAAAAATTGTAAATATTTTAATATTTGTTTTAAATAATTATTAATTTTAAAATAATTTTTGTTTGACATTATTAATTAAGTCTTTAATTAATTTTATCAAATGAAAAAAGTTTTAACCTAAATAATTATTTTACGGTTTGGACTTGTATTGTGTGATTTAAATATTTATTTCTTACTGTCACCCTCATTCATTAATTTGTACCCCCATTCCTGAAGCTCTGTAATAACGTAGAATTTCAATTTCCGCATTTTATTGTTTTACTCATTACTATATAGTAATTAGACGTGTATGGCAAGATCAAAAATAAATCGCTAGATAACCTAATTTCAAAGACAAAATTAACTTGAATCAAACACATTTTTTCACACGCGCACCTCTAGGGTAACCTCGCTCATTGCCTCGGAAATACATTCATGTCCCTCGAACATGGGACGTCTTAGCAATGACCCTTCGATAAAAAAGATTGTAGTCCCTCGATGACCCTTGATGTTGCCTTCGATAACACGATCTCGTCCCTTACAAAAATTTCTAAAGCGTCACATAAGTTGCTTTCGATGACTGTAAAATTGACACGCGCTTGTCCCTTTGCATCCAACAATGGGGCTTCTTACCAAATCAATGGTAAGATAGCAACATCTAAAGGAGTAATAAAAGAACCTTGAGACCTTTCGAGTAGGTAGATTCGCTCCTAGTTACTCGCTTGCTCACGACAAAAACATTTTACACCAACACTTTCATCTCAAAACATTTTCAAAAGACAAAATCTTTTGTATACGTTCTTATAGAGACGAGAACCATTGCAAAACATCTTTTCAAAACACTTTCCAAAACAAAATCCACAGACACATCTTTGAATCATCTTTCGAAACAAAACTTTGTACGCGTTCTTATAGAAACGAGAACCATTACAAAGAGATTTTTTCAAAACACTTTCAAAGCCCACACCACAAGCACACTGTTAAACAAAAGCAAGTGATCTAAACGAGTAACTAAGAGCCCATGGAAAACCATGGATGAAAAGGGTGCTAATACCTTCCCTTTTCATAATCTACCCCCCGAACCCGAGAAATAATCTCAAAAGGTCTTTCCTGTGCTTTTTTTACCTTTCCTTTTGGATAAAAGAAAAGTAGGTGGCGACTCTTGCTATCCGCACAAATGCGATCGAAACGCAAAATACCAAGTCAGTTCTCCCACCGTATCACAGACGTGTCCCGAGAAAGCCATATACAGGTTCCTTCTCTTTTATCTCCGAACAACAGTTTACAACACTGTAAAACCTGGACCCGACCAGATACAATCGATTTCATATTCCCTAGTAAGTCACTGTAAAACCCAGACTCGACCATATAACAACTCACTTTTGTCTCATCAATCAAGAGTTAATTCCCAAGTATAGTAATGGACAACCGAAGCTCCTAGACTCTATTTCCCAGGACATAAATCAACATTTCGTGGCGAAGTCCTCCTCAACGGTAGGTACAAGAATTCTCGCAAAGGAATCTCTTATGCAACCAATATCTTTTCTGGATGGCATCTTTAAGCCCATCTCCGACGATTCTCCGTCGCCTTCCAAATGGCATTTGTAAGCCTATTCCCAATATTATCGATCGACATTCACTTCATGCGAGTGCAAATTTCTAGGCACTCTAGTGTTCAATCATCTTCCACCTTCAGATTACGAAAGGCAGACAAGCCAATCTACATCCTCAGGTTTAAGAATATTGAACAGGGGCAGCTGTTGTACCCAAAAATTTTCCCTCTCATTTTACGCAATTCATGCCTATTGAGGTCCTAAACTTGCCTAAGGATGCCCAACAATGGATCAGACAAATTCTCCTTCTAAGGCAATGAACCCCCAACTAGGGTTTCCATTTGAATCAGGATGTGTCAACTACAAAGACTTCAATTGCTTTCCATGGTCCTATTATACCTCCAAGAATGTCCATGACAAATTTCATGCCTTGCAGAACAAGTTTGCACAATCAACTGCCCAAATGCCTGAAAATCAACTATACTAGGTCAAAAGTCAACTGTGGCCTATATACAGTCAAACTTCAAGATTTTTTGTTAACAACATCGTTTTGAAGTGATAATCATCATTTGATTAAGGGTTGACCATGATTCCTCAAGAAATGCTCCTAATTCATCAAAAGTCAAATTTGTAAAATTAGGGTTTCTATTGGAAAAGTCAACTGAACTTTGACTGAGCATAACTTTCTCATACTTTGTCCATTTGGCCCCAACCAAATCCCATATTTAAGAGAATCCAATTCCCTAAAATCCATATTTTATCTTTAAGTTCAATAAGTTCACCATTTTAAAGATGCAAGCTCATACATTACATGTCATTTTCAGAAAGTCAACAAAAGACACTTTTTGTCCAGACCTTTTACATCAAGATAACATCTTCAAATGCAAAAATGATAAAAAGACAGATTGAAGTAGACATATTGAGATTTCCAAAAAGCCCAAGATCATCTCCTTGGGATAAAAGTTAGGCAAGTTATGATTTGCCCAAGTTGGAAAATTTTTGGAAAATTCAAAAATCCTACATCGAGCAAAGTTGAGTTTTCAAGGCATTAACTCATATCTTTGAGTTTTAAACTTCTCCATGGCATATTATAGGGCCCATAAGCTCTTCCCCTTGTGGTATTACTTTTTATCCATTTATTTTCCATTTATTTGGATTTATTTTCAATAAAACATGAAATAAGTGGTTTAAATAACAAAGGGAGGTGTATAGAACAAATGTGCTTGGAATTATCTTGCTAAAGGGCCCAAGCCATGCAACAAATGATGTCCAGGTTCATACCCTTCAACAAATGGCGCAAAAGTCATTTTGGGCAAATTTTCAAATTTTGCATTATGGTTCTTTAAAATATCAATTTGGCACATTTTTTAATATTATATCAATACTTCATTACAAGGCATTATGGCATGGATTTTGTATTCAAGAACATTCATTCCTTCCCTCAAATATATATTGGACCATTAGAAAGCATTAGAGGGAGAAAAAAAAGACACTTACCACGCTACAAAAGCCCTCTCTCAAACTCTCAATTTTCATAAATTCGTCAAAAATTTGCAACCGCACTTACAAGTTGTGTCGTGGCAAACTAACACTATAGTCATTCTCCCAGCATTCCCAAGAATTGATCCAGGCCATCCCTAGGCCCTTGCACGACCAAAAACACTACATATCTGAACCTGTGTATTTGGTAAAAAATTTAATTCGAATTTCATTTATCTGTACATTTTAATGCCTTGGTTTGTTTGAATGTTACACAGGACCTAAAACTATGAGGTTTGGACGTGAGAATCACAAGGTTTGAGCCTGAAATCCAATCGTGCCATAGCTAGGACACGTCTGCATTTCGTGCTCATAGCGCAGGATACATGCCCATTTATTTTGTTTTTTTGTTCTATTCTTTATGTTTTATTTCTTCTTTTGATTTTATTTTTATTAATTAACCTTAAAATCAAAAAATCACGAAAATAATAATTAACTTTTTTTAAATAGATCATTAATTAATTAATTAATTAATTAATTAGTTAATATTTTCCTAAAGTAATGATTAAGTAGAACTATGTTTTATATTTCATAATTCTTATTTTCTTTAATATTCAAAAATCAAAAAAAATATTAATTAGGTTTATTTTATGTTATTAATTAGACTTTAATTTAATATTTTCGTAAGTTAAAAACCAAACAAAAAAACATGCCCTTTCTTTTCTTAAAACTAATTCAAAAAACATCAAAAAGTTTCCTTTACGCATTTTCCTATTTCGCGCGCATTTTCTTCTTTCACACTTTTATATTCCTGTACATATCAATGTAGCCAAACTATAAGGAATTTTTATTGTTTTCCTTTATATTTCTCCAGATTTTGGACTTGTAATTAAATCCCTCTCCCCGAAGCCATGTAATAGCGTAGGAATTTATGTTTCCGCACTTTATATTTTTGTATATATATTAACTATTAGATGTATGGCTAATAGGATTGCATGAATAAGATAAAACCAATCGCTAGATAACTAAACACAAAGACTAATATATCTGAAATCAAATACACTCGCACATACGCACCCCTAAGGTATCACCACTTCGGTTGCCTTTGGTAAACGGTCATGAAGCATAGGGAGTTTTAGTGGTCACCCTCCAGTCAAAAAAAGATCAAAATGACCCATTCAAATGTTGCCTCGAAAAGATCTTTAGGACTTTAGGGTAATTACTAAAGTTTCCTAACCATTGCTTTTGTAACGGTAAAAACGTCCCTTTCGATTGTCCCTTAAACTCCAACGATGGGGATACCCACTCCTTAATTGTAGGATAGCGTTGTCTAAAGGAAATGAGAAAAAACGAACAACCTTTTTTTCGAGTAGGTAGATAGTTCCTAGGTACTTGCTCAATAATCTCAAAATCTTTTCACACAAACACTTTCAAAACAATTTTCAAAAACAACTTCGTCACACTCTTGATGACAGAAACAAGAGTTATCATGAAGTAAAACAATTTTTTTTTCAAAACACACGTGCAAAGCAATTTCAAAATGAGCAAAGTACTTAAGAGCCCGTGGAAAACCACGGATAGAAAGGGTGCTAATACCCTCCCTTTCTATAATCTAGCCCCCTTACTCAGAAAACTCTCGAAATAGGTTTTTTTTTGTTCTTTTTTATCTTTCCTTTGTTGGATAAAATAAAAGACAGTGGCGACTCTTGCTTACCGCACATTTGCGAATGCAAACGCAAAATCAGTATTAACAGTCGGTTCTGCCACCGTATTACAAACCTAATATGCGTCTGTTAATATTCTGAAAACCTCAATAATTTTAGCTTCTTATCTCTAAGAGAAGATGACAGTTACCGTTGGGAGTCCCTTACTTCTTGTTTCAGAACTTTACAGATCAGAGTATCAGAGATCATGTTTCACAGCGTTGGTGCATTCAGAAGTTGTAACAAAACTTCTTCATATAAGCGTGTCACACAGGTTTACTTCTAAAAGAATGTGTCTGATTATATCATAATACTCTTATCTTTTATGCTTGCATAATCAAAATTTTTAGAGACGTAAAACCATACTATATTCTAACAGATCTTCTTTCATCAGAACTTCCCTACATATTAAGATACTTTATTAACGAATATATATATATATATATATATATATATATATATATATATATATATATATATATATATATATATATATATATATATATATATATATATATATATATATATATATATATATATATATATATATATATATATATATATATATATATATATATATATATATATATATATATATATATATATATATATATATATATATATATATATATATATATATATATATATATATATATATATATATATATATATATATATATATAATGTATTTGTTATTATCAAAATTTTTACAGAAATATAAAACCTAACTATGTTCTAACACTAAAGCTATAATGTTTTTTTTAAAATAGAAAACAATTAATAAAAATAATCTTATCAACAAAAATAGGATAAGAGGAATAGTAATATATATATAATAAAGTGAAAAGAAAAACCTAAGTCTCCAACATTTGAGATGATGTAGTATTCTCAATCTAACTTGCATTCAAAGATGATTTATTCTTGTTGAATTCAAATTGACCATGATTTTGATAGAAAAAACAATTGTATGGACACTTCTATGACAAAGGGTACATACCCAATGAGAGTTCTTGAAATTATTAAGACTTTCTTTATTCTTGAAATTCGGTCTATGTGCAGCATTAACCAAAATGGATTTATCATCAAGTGGTGCTAAATTCTTGTGATTACTTTCTTCTCGAACAACAAAGCACTAGTTTCTATTAATGGATTGCAAAGGATCCATGAGTAAAACTCAGTTTTAAAAACATAAAAGATATCTTTTAAACGTATAAGAAATTGAATTGCTTGATCTTCAAGCATGTATTCTTGAGCCTTTCGAATATCAAATTTCTCCAACAATTATTTCATAAAAATGCGTTGGATGTTTGAAATGATTTACGTGAACGACTTTCAAAGGTTGATTGTGCTAGGATTTCTACACTTTGTTCATCAATTAACAATTTGAAACATAATTTGAGATCAATTATGAAAAATTTTCTTTAATCGAAAGGACTTTAGGAAGTTCAATTCTCATCGTGCATTACTAATGTGCACTTGCATTTACAGATGTCGTTGTAACATTTAAACCTTACTTAACCTACATAAAATTTTCAAAAACTTTAAATGACTCTGAATCAATTGATATGTGAGTCGACCCACATCCATGAACACCTCTAAATATTTACACCAATAATTGAGATATTTTTTTGTTCAAATTATCCCTCAAATATTGTCAAATATTTAATTTTTTTTATGTCAATTATGAAAAACTTTATAGTTTTAATTTATTTTTTTAAAACTAATTTATTTTAAGTAAATTTTGTAATACTCATAAATTTAAGTTGGATATCGGTGTGGATAAATTTAAATTTTTTAAAAATATTTTTCCTCATGAACTAAAGTCATGATATTTTTTTTAAAATAGAAAACAATTAATAAAAATAATCTTATCAATAAATAGGATAAGAAGAATAGTAAAATATATATATAATAAAGTGAAAAGAAAAAAAACCCAAGTCTCCGACATTCGTGAAAGGTCTTCATAATTGGAATCTAGGTGGCATGTCATTTTGATTAACAGTTTCTTTTTTTTCTTCATACTGCTTGATAGTTCATGAAGAATCAAGAACATCACCTTTAATAACCAACCAAAACATCCTCCACAACTATATATACTCACACACCATCCTCAATTCCTCATCACCGAATAATCAACAAACACACTCAACAAGCAAAAGCACTTTCACTCAACTATTGCCGTTACGTTTTTCTGAATCATCATCATAATGTCGATAATTCCAAGAGTCTTCGGTACAGGAAGGAGAACCAACGTATTCGATCCATTTTCTCTGGACTTATGGGACCCATTCCACAACTTTCAACTCGCAACATCCGCCACCGGAACCACCAACGAGACGGCGGCTTTTGCCAACGCACACATTGACTGGAAGGAAACTCCAGAGGCACACGTGTTCAAGGCTGATCTTCCGGGAGTGAAGAAGGAAGAAGTGAAAGTTGAAATAGAAGAAGATCGTGTGCTCAAGATAAGCGGGGAGAGGAAAACTGAAAAGGAAGACAAGAACGATACATGGCATCGTGTTGAACGTAGTCAGGGATGTTTCCTCCGCCGTTTCAGGTTGCCGGAAAATGCGAAGGTTAATGATGTGAAGGCTGCTATGGAAAATGGTGTTCTTACTGTCACAGTTCCTAAACAGGAGATTAAGAAGCCCGAAGCTAAACCCATTCAGATTACAGGCTGAGCCTTTTATGTCTGTGTTCCTCAATAAGATTGTGATAATAATAACAAAATAATTGAGTATAGTTGAGTTCCAGCTTTAGGAGATGGAGACATGTATGGACTCAGCTATTACAATAGTGTAGTAGTTTGTGAGTGTTATGTTCCCTTCTGTTTAGTGTGTATGCAATGTAAAGAGCTTTTCTTGAGTATGTGAAAGCTGTATTTATTTACGAGTCGACTCTTTTGTTCTGTTTCAACTTTGTTTTGGTGATATCAAAATTCAGCTTGTATTTATCATGTTTCCACATTCTTATTATTGTATATTTATTAGTTTTAAGAGTACTTAAGTCTAAATTCAAGTACTTTTCTAATAACTCAACTAAATAATATTTAGTGGTTTAAAATAAATAAAAAATTGAAGTGATTTAAATAGTGTTCATTAATTTGTATAAAAATTATTTAATATGTGTGATATGGTGGGAGAACTGATTTGGGATTTGCGTTTGTGTTCGTAAATGTTGCGGTTTATCAAGAGTCGCCACCGACTTTTTATTTTATCCTAAAGAAAGGTCAAAAAAGCACAGGAATTCGTGGGTTCGAGGGTAGATTATGAAAAGGGAAGGTGTTAGCACCCTTTTCATCCATGGTTATTCATGGGCTCTTAGTTACTTGTTTTAGATCACTTGCCTTTGCTTTTCAATTGTTTGAAAATGGTGCTTTGTGTGTGTGGTTTTGAAAATGCTTTGAAAAAAATGTCTTGTCTAGGCAACCTTTGTAACAATTCTTGTTTGAATGTTTTACAAAGGTGTTTGTCTTTTTGAAAAGATGTTTCAATGTTTTTGAAAGTTTGTTTTGAAATTGTGATGTGGTTGTGTTGTGAAGTGTGTTTGAAAAATGGCAAGGATGTTTTGCAAGTTTTTGATCAAGTAACTAAGAGTTGTCTACCCTATTTTACTCAAAGATCTTTCTTATGTTTTTAACCCTTTTAACAGTGTTGCTTCACCATTGTGTTTGGTGAACAACCTTGCGTTAGGATGTTGAACGAGACAGACATGGGTCATCGTATGCAATCATTGAAGGCAACTTGTGAGACGCTCTAGCAATTTCGTAAGGGACGAGATCGTATTATCGAAGGCAACATCGAGGATCATCGAGGGACTACGATCTTTGTTTATCGAAGGGACAATTGCTAGAGTGTCTCATACTCGAGGGACATGATTACATTTTCTGAGGCAACAAGTGGAATTATCCTAAGGGTGCATGTGTGAATAGTGTGTTTGATTTGCATGCATTTATCTTTGATTAGGGGTTGTCTACTTGTTGGTTTTATCTTTCCATACACACCCTATTTACTAGCAAGCATATAAAAGTAATAAAGCGCATAAAGATAAAATCCTACACTATTACAACCATATTGAATTGCATGGAAATATAAAGGCAAAAATAAAATAAAAGCAACAAAAATGAGGGTCTTTCGATTGAGGCAGAAAACCCTTCGATTCTCCACTTTCTGGCTCTCTTCGATTTGGTCTGAAAAGGGTGAAGGTATGACTTTCGACTGAGGCCTCACGGTCAGCATGTTGTGCCTTTCGATTGGGACCAGCGGGACAACACGTTGTGCCTTTCGACTGGGCCTGGAACAAGTATAAGATGCAATCTGCCTTTCTGCCTCCTTCGATTGGGCCTGGAGTCAGTGAGGAAGCCTGAGGCTTCGTTTCATATTCCTGTTTCCTGTTTATTTCGTTTGAGATATTAAATAGCAACATGGCCTAAGGTCATGCTATCATTACCTCAGGGCCAGGTTAGTTCTTAAAGCATCTGTAACCAACCAAAGAACCAAACCAAAAGGAGAAGCAATAAAAACAAACTAAAGGGTGGAAACGAAAAGGTAACAAACACTACGTATATATTTGAAACGAAAAGGAAGCTTATTTACATGTTATTCTAGAAATGAAGGATTCAAGGTTAAGAATGACTTACCTTGCTTGAGGATGGAACGTGTGCTGGGCCTTTAAGTGGTTTCCTTGAATGCTTCTAGATTCGAAGGGAGGAACCAGAGGTTATGTCTTTGATACTGGATTCGAAAAAGAAGAACAAGTGTGAGGTTCTTCCTACTGGATTCGAAGGGTAACAAGGTATAAGGATGTTTCAGATTCTAAGGGGATAAGTGTTTGGATTCTGGGTATGTGTTTGATGAGTGTTTAAGTGTTTGAGAGCTTTATGGTGTTTTTGAGAATTTTCTGAAGATTCGTTCGCCTGGCCAAAAGGTCCTCCTAAACATGTGTTGGAGCCTCTTATTTATAGGCAAAGTTGGCTGAAGCTTTTGGAGGGAAAACAAAATATTTTAACAATTTGAGTAAACTGCTCTTTGTAGCCTTTGAGGGACAGTGCTTTATTGCCATTTTGGTGCAAGGAATTGGGCGGCAGTGCAGGACTGCTGTGCAGCAGTTTTGGAGTTTTATGGCCAGTGAATCAGGCCCGAGCCTGGCAGCGCATGTGACTTGGTCGACAAATGCCTTTGGGCTCTCTTCCTTTTGTCTTGACTCCCTAGACTCATCTTTCGACCAGACTTTCAGTAACCATCTCCTTTTTTCAATCAAAGTGACGTTTGAATGACTTCCCTAGACAATCCTTCGAATGGGCCAAATTAATGCTCTTGGGATGGATAAGTAATATATGTCCTTCGAATGGGGACATCCAAACATGCCTAACAAAACTCTTCGAATGCACCACCAAGATGCTTTCTTCGCCTGAGGCAATGACATAGTGAAGAGTTTGTATGCTTGGAACAGGCCATTTCTAACAGGAAATCCTTCCCACTCAAATTTACCTACAAAGGGGCCACCTGGCCAAACAAAAGAATGACAAAACACTTGTGCCCAAGGATTCACACCCCAAGCGAAGGATGTGTGCCAGGGATGGAAGGCTCAATCAAAGCTTGCAACGTTGGAGAAGTCACTCCCCCAAACGAAAAAGGCGTGCAAGGGTAGGATGTGTGATCGAAATAGGGCAAAAAAGAGGTTTTTTCCTCCTGGATCGAAGGACATCATCAAGAGGGTTTTTGCCTTGTAAATCTTGGCTAACACGCAGGAAAGAGGCTATATGGCCAAGTGAAATATTTGTACTTAAGAGAATACAACATTCAAATGAAGTCCAATGTCCCAATGAAACAAGAAATGAACTTGCCCAAAAGGAGTCCAGCGTCCAATCGAAGGATGCAACCAAGCCTATATCGAAGGAGCCAAAGTTCCCAATCGAAGGATGTAATCCAAGATGCATTCGAAGAAGGCTCTTGCTCAAAACGAAATATGTAATCCAAGTTGCATTCGAAGGAGGCCAAGAGTCAGTCGAAGGGTGCTAAATAGAAGGAGACATGTTTTCCTCCAAATTTGTCAAAATGTTATTTTTATCTATTTTCTCCCTTTTTGACAGTCTCCTTTTAATTTTGGTATTGGAAAATCCAAATGCACTTGTTCAAGCTTGAACCTTGAAAATCCTTGTAAGAAAGGCCTTGAGAATTGAGAGGGCAAATTTTGGGGTACAACAGCTGCCCCTGTTCAATCTTCTTGAACCTGAAGAGTTAGATTGGCAAGTTTGCCTTTCGCGACTCGAAGGTAAAAGAGGATTGGACACTAGAGTGCCCGTAAATTTTCACTCGTTCAAATATAGATGAGGATATGGGCTTAAAGATGCCATTTGGAGATGTGACAGAAACTTGTCGGGGATGGGCTTAAAGATACCATCTGGAGATGTGACAGAATCTTGTCGGAGATGGGCTTAAAGATTCCATCTGGAGATGTGACAGAAACTTGTCGGGGATGGGCTTAAAGATGCCATCTGGAGATGTGACAGAAACTTGTCGGGGATGGGCTTAAAGATGCCATCTGGAGATGTGACAAAATCTTGTCGGGGATGGGCTTAAAGATGCCATCTGGAGATGTGACAGAAACTTGTTGGGGATGGGCTTAAAGATGCCATCTGGAGATGTGACAAAATCTTGTCGGGGATGGGCTTAAAGATGCCATCTGGTGAGATGATGGATAGTTGTTGGAGATAAGAGAAAAGAAACCTGGATGGTAAGGTTATGAGAAGGAACCTATGTAAGGTTGCTTCGTGAAGAGTTTGGGTAAAACTGCGTCTGGACCGAGAAGGAACCTAGGTAAGGTTGCTCCATGATGGGTTTAGGTAAAACTGCATCTGAAACGGGAAGAAACCTAGGTAAGGCTGCTTCATGATGGGTTTAGGTAAAACTACATCTAAACTGAGAAGGAACCTAGGTAAGGTTGCTCCATGATAGGTTTAGGTAAAACTACATCTGAACTGGGAAGAAACCTAGGTAAGGCTGCTTCATGAGGAGTTTAGGTAAAACTGCATCTGAACCGGGAAGAAACCTAGGTGAGGCTGCTTTATGAGGAGTTTAGGTAAAACTGCATCTGAACCGGGAAGGAACCTAGGTAAGGTTGCTCCATGATGGGTTTAGGTAAAACTACATCTGAATTGGGAAGGAACCTAGGTAAGGCTGCTTCATGAGGAGTTTAGGTAAAACTACATCTGAACCGGGAAGAAACCTAGGTAAGGCTGCTTCATGAGGAGTTTAGGTAAAACTGCAGGAGGAACCTGGGTAAGGTCACCTTGTGATAAGTTAAGTTCGTGTAAAACTTCAGGAGGAACCTGGGTAAGGTTACTTTGTGATAAGTTTGTGTAAAGCTGTATTTAGGAGAAACCCGTGTAAGATTGCTTCGTGACGAACCCGTGTAAAGTCTGTTTAGTTTCCGGAGTTAATCCTGAACTTGCGGGAAGTTGATGATAACCATCTTTCCTGAAAAGGTAAAACGTTAGCTATATGCAATGTCATGATGTATCAAATGCATAATGTCATGATGTTCTCAAAAGTAAACGAGATTGTGTTGTATGCACTTATCATGTATGTAAATAGGATGTATGAAATGTGAAATGTTAATGAATGTATTTTTGTCTGGGAAAATAAATCCTTGACAAAAGCTGGGGAATCATTAAATCCTGGACTGCTGTTGAAGAGTATGTGTGTCTTCAAACTTTTCTTAGAATAATTCCAATGGATTCCTATTTTGTTGTTTGAGGAGAACTCCGCTGGGGGAAGTTGAAAACTCTGTGGGGAGTATGTTTATTTCTGCTTGGGAAAGGAGTTTAGGAGTCTTAGTCGTCCGTTGCTCTACTGGGGAGTCAAAGTTAAACTGACATCTGATCGGGTCCAGGTTTCACAGTAACTTGCTGGGGATTGTAGAGTAGTCTACTGGGGAAGAGGAGTTGTGGTCCTTTGATTTGTAGTAGTTGGAGAGGCAAACTCAAGCTGGGGAATCCTGGTGTTGTTGGGGAAATAAACCCTATCGTCAGTCTGCTAGAGAGGTGACATCTTCGTTGGGGGAAGTCCTCGAGGATTCTTGAGGTTGATTCAGCTGGGGAAAGGGGGTCAGAGATTATACTCTTGCCGGGGAATCATCCTATGAGAAGGACTTTGGGGAGACTTGTCATTGCCCCTAGTAGCGAATGTTTGTGGAATTGCCAAAAAGTTTGATTGTATGTAACCCTTTGTCGGGGTTGACGTTAAATGCCCCAAGTGACGGAGATGGAGACTTGCCCCTGGTTACTCTGCACTTCTTCAGAGATTTCTTGAAATCTTGACTGGACTGCCCCAGGTGTGCTGGATAGTGACATGTCATGCCCCTTTGTCGATAGGAGATTTGTCAATGGAAGTGTTATCCTTTTTGAAGTGATTTTGTTCACTGAGAGGGCTTTCGTTCATCAGATACTCGTTGTGTGAATTTCTCCGCTGTCAAACAAATAGCCAAATGCAAACAGTGATTTTCAAATAATGCAAAGTTTATGCTTGTCTCGATGTTTTGAAAAATGCATTTTTTAGCAGAAAACTTTTTATAAGACAAATTCAACACAAGATTTAGGGCAAAGCCTTACAGGAGTCAGGATACCTTTTGTAACAGTATGCTTTTGAACTAACCCACGCTTCAATTAGGACTTTTGAAGGGTTGTAATGTGGCTTGGTTCATGGTTTAAGAAACAAAGGATAAAGGCTCAAATGTATTTTTACCCACCCATTCTTCGTGATGTTCTTCAATCCTAAACTCAGTTAATTGTGCGTCGAACTCTATTCGAATTTGGAACGACGTTTTGGTGATGGTTCACACAAGTTGGATTTTTGAAGGCAGTCATCATTTTTTTGCAACATTTTTCATGTTGTCGAGGATTTGTAGCGACCTCGTTCTTTTGATTTGTTATCCCTAACTTTTGCCTGACTGTTCCTGTTTTCGAGATTACAGTCAGCGGGATGCCCCAGCTTTCTTAAGCCTCCTTTATAGGTTTTGGCTCAGTGGCTTTTCTCTTTTGAGAGATTGACTTCCTATGAGGTAAGGAACCACCACTGTCTTTTGATTCCAGAGGAATGCTTTTGATGTCGTTCGTTGTATTATGAACTGAGAGTTTTGCGACTTCAATGCGCATCTTTTGAATTAACTGAGAGACTACCCTGCCCCAGATTTAAATTAAAGGTTTCAATTTGTGTTTAAAACAGAAAACTCCTACTTCTTTGGCTCAAAGGGGTTGACTAGGGATTATCTTCCTTATAACTCCAGTGTTTAGGATTTGAAAGAAATGCCTGTACATCGTCAGCAAGGTTTGTTCAAAAACATACTGTATGAGATTATGGCATTGTTTCGTCATCCTCCCTCTAAAGGCTTGTAACTTTTAGCAAGAGTTGAATATCATAAAGATAGTATAAGAATAGTGAAAACGTGTGGATGAATTCAAGACAAACATATGCAATGCATTAATGAAACAAAGTTTGACATTAATAGATAATTGTTTGAATAATAAAAGAGATTACAACTTGAAAAATCAAATGAAACAAAGATGCTCTCAATGATTCGTCAAAGGAGCAATGATTATGCTAGAGTCTCCGGAGGGTCAAACTCGATCTCCTTAGCGTCAATCATATTCTGAATCTTGTATTTCAGCACCCAATAATCGTTAGTATCGTGCCCTAGGCTACCGGAATGATAAGCACACCTTGCATCTGGGTTGTAGTTAGGAGAAGAAGTCTTAGGGTTCAGATGAGGGTTTATCACCGTAATCAGATTCATCTTCAATATGTGCTGCAATGCTTGTGACAATGGCATGTTGATTTGGGTGAATTTCCTTTGAAGTCTTTCCCCCTTTGGCTGATTATTTCGTTGTTGTAGTCGTTGTGTGCGTGCCGAATTAGAGATCAACACTGCCCCCACAGATTGGTGGTAGTCTGCCTGGCTACGCCTCTTTTGGCCGTGCACAGCATTGGCTTCCCTCTTGCCACCAAATGACTTCTTCTCTGTACTCGAAGAGGTATCTTTCTGGATCTTACCACTCAGGATCCCAGCTTCTACTCTTTCTCCAGTCAGAATCATTTCGGTGAAACCCACTGACGAGTTGCCGATCAAATGATTGAAATAGGGACCAGACAAAGTCCCAAGAAACATATCCACCAACTCCCTATCAGACAGAGGGGGTTGGACTCTTCCAGCAAGATCTCTCCATTTCTGAGCGTAGTCCTTAAAGCCTTCGCCTGTACCCATAGACATACCCTGAAGCTGAGTACGCGTGGGAGCAAGGTCGGCATTATACTGGTATTGCTTGTAAAAAGCAGCAGCAAGGTCCTCCCAGTTGCGGATGTTAGCTCCTTCCAGTTGACAAAACCATTCAAGTTGAGTCCCTGACAGACTATCTTGAAAGGAATGAACCCAGGGATTTCTATCAGCAGTATATGGTTGAATCTTTCTGACGTATGAGCGGAGGTGTAGCTTTGGGCAGGATACCCCGTCATACTGAGCAAAGACAGGAGCTTTAAACTTGTGAGGGGTCACCACCCCAGATGCCAATCCCAGATCTCCAAAGTCCAACCTAGGCATCTTCTGAATTTCTATTGCACTGAGCCGGTCTTCAAGTTGCTTATATCTATCCTCAGCAGGAGGATACTGGTCTTCATCAAAGTTTGTGTCATTGTCAGACACCACAGGGCTAGGACCCTTTATTTCCTCTTGATTCTCCCCCCTCTAGATGAATGGGACAAATAAGTCTCCTGTCGCAAATTGTTCCCGAATCTGCGACCCATATTCAAGAGGACCACCTTCTTCTTCTTCTTCTTCTTCTTGTCCTTCAAGATAAGAGTCTTCAAATCTTGTTGACTCTTGGCCAAGTTCAAGAACATTTCCTGAAACTGAGCATTCTGAGCTTGAAGAGTCTTGATGGCTTGATCAGTAGGTGTTTCAGAAGACATGATTGCTGAAATAAACAGCGAAGAAGATGAGAAACCTGTAATGGTACCTGTAATGCAATGATATGTGTATGCAATGTTTTCAAGGATCTCGCGGGGTAAACAAGAAAATGTTAGAGATTGAACTTTGATCAACATCTTTGAGTGGAGAACTTTGTATCGGTGGATGTCTTTCCACGAGAATCAAGCTCACCATGTAAAGTGGGTCATAGCCCCTGATTCAAGTTGTTGCACTTGATCTTTGACGGCGTTTGTTTAGAGGGGAACCCTCTTGCCCTTTGGTAGACGTCTGGTTCAACACGACCCTGCATCAAAAGACCCTCGAGATCCTTGAAATGGTTATTGAAAATGCTATGGTATGATGTTATGATGTCATGGTAAAGGCACACCACAAGTATCCACAAAAGCCAAACATGGTAAAGGCACACAAGTCACACAAGAGAGCCCTTAGATTTCAGGCTGGCATGGAGCTTAGGTACTACCCTCTTTCAGTTCAGTTGGTTAAGACCTGTCCTAAAAATAGTAACCGGGTTCTAGAGGATCTCAATATCACTAATTACCCTCAATCGGTCATAATTCCAGTTTAGCAACCTTTTCTTGCGGCCGGAATCATCGCGAGAGTCTAGTCTCAATGAGTGTAGCATACTGCTACTGTTCTATGGCCAAGTTGGTCAATTTAAGGTTCTAAGGTCAGTTGGTGCTTAATGACTCCTTAGAAGACCCATATTCTCCTCGTTCCAACACAAGGGATATCGGTACAGACCAAGGTGTCACACCAACGTAGCTACTGCTTCATCCGTGTCGGTCTATGCCAGACAGATCCCTCACAGTTTATTGCTACTTACCTAAAGGGTATCCCCAGATCCGGGTTAGGATCTATAGAACTTCGATACAAGCCCACAAAATTAAAGCATACAAAGCATACAATTGAAAACACAATGATCTAAAACCCTAAGGTAACCCCACTTTTAGAAACTCCCCAGCAGAGTCGCCAGTTCTGTGATACGGTGGGAGAACTGACTTGGGATTGTTTGTGTTTGCAAATGTTGCGGTTTAGCAAGAGTCGCCACCGACTTTTTATTTTATCCTAAGGAAAGGTCAAAAAAGCACAGGAAAGACCTTTGAGATGTTTTCGTGGGTTCGGGGGGTAGATTATTAAAAGGGAAGGTGCTAGCACCCTTTTCATCCATGGTTATCCATGGGTTCTTAGTTACTTGTTTTAGATCACTTGCCTTTGCTTTTCAATTGTTTAAAAATGGTGCTTTGTGTGTGTGGTTTTGAAAATGCTTTGAAAAAAATGCCTTGTCTAGGCAACCTTTGTAACAATTCTTGTTTGAATGTTTTACAAAGGTGTTTGTCTTTTTGAAAAGATGTTTTAATGTTTTTGAAAGTTTGTTTTGAAATTGTGATGTGGTTGTGTTGTGAAGTGTGTTTGAAAAATGGCAAGGATGTTTTGCAAGTTTTTGATCAAGTAACTAAGAGTTGTCTACCCTATTTTACTCAAAGATCTTTCTTATGTTTTTAACCCTTTTAACAGTGTTGCTTCACCATTGTGTTTGGTGAACAACCTTGCGTTAGGATGTTGAACCGGACAGGCATGGGTCATCGTATGCAATCATTGAAGGCAACTTGTGAGACGCTCTAGCAATTTCGTAAGGGACGAGATCGTATTATCGAAGGCAACATCGAGGGTCATCGAGGGACTACGATCTTTGTTTATCGAAGGGACAATTTCTAGAGTGTCTCATACTCGAGGGACATGATTGCATTTTCCGAGGCAACAAGTGGAATTACCCTAAGGGTGCATGTGTGAATAGTGTGTTTGATTTGCATGCATTTATCTTTGATTAAGGGTTGTCTACTTGTTGGTTTTATCTTTCCATACACACCATATTTACTAGCAAGCATATAAAATTAATAAAGCGCATAAAGATAAAATCCTACACTATTACAACCATATTGAATTGCATGGAAATATAAAGGCAAAAATAAAATAAAAGCAAGAAAAATGAGGGTCTTTCGATTGAGGCAGAAAACCCTTCGATTCTGCACTTTCTGGCTCTCTTCGATTTGGTCTGAAAAGGGTGAAGGTATGACTTTCGACTGAGGCCTCACGGTTAGCATGTTGTGCCTTTAGATTGGGACCAGCGGGACAACATGTTGTGCCTTTCGACTGGGCCTGGAACCAGTATAAGATGCAATCTGCCTTTATTCCTCCTACGATTGGGTCTGGAGTCAGTGAGGAAGCCTGAGGCTTCATTTCATATTCTTGTTTTCTGTTTATTTCGTTTGAGATATTAAATAGCAACATGGCCTAAGGCCACACTATCATTACCTCAGGGCCAGGTTAGTTCTTAAAGCATCTGTAACCAACCAAAGAACCAAACCAAAAGGAGAAGCAATAAAAACAAACTAAAGGGTGGAAACGAAAAGGTAACAAACACTACGTATATATTTGAAATGAAAAGGAAGCTTATTTACATGTTATGCTAGAAATGAAGGGTTCAAGGTTAAGAATGACTTACCTTGCTTGAGGCTGGAACGTGTGCTGGGCCTTTAAGTGGTTTCCTTGAATGCTTCTGGATTCGAAGGGAGGAACCAGAGGTTATGTCTTTGATACTGGATTCGAAAGAGAAGAACAAGTGTGAGGTTCTTCCTACTGGATTCGAAGGGTAACAAGGTATAGGGATGTTTCAGATTCTAAGGGGATAAGTGTTTGGATTCTGGGTATGTGTTTGATGAGTGTTTAAGTGTTTGAGAGCTTTATGGTGTTTTTGAGAATTTTCTGAAGATTCGTTCGCCTGGCCAAAAGGTCCTCCTAAACATGTGTTGGAGCCTCTTATTTATAGGAAAAGTTGGCCGAAGCTTTTGGAGGGAAAGCAAAATAATTTGAACAATTTGAGTAAACTGCTCTTTGTAGCCTTTGAGGGACAATGCTTTATTGACATTTTGGTGCAAGGAATTGGGCGACAGTGCAGGACTGCTGTGCAGCAGTTTTAGAGTTTTATGGCCAGTGAATCAGGCCCGAGCCTGGCAGCGCATGTGACTTGGTCGACAAATGCCTTTGGCCTCTCGTCCTTTTGTCTTGACTCCCTAGACTCACCTTTCGACCAGACTTTCAGTAACCATCTCCTTTTTTCAATCAAAGTGACGTTCGAATGACTTCCCTAGACAATCCTTCGAATGGGCCAAATTAATGCTCTTGGGATGGATCAGTAATATATGTCCTTTGAATGGGGACATCCAAATATGCCTGACAAAACTCTTCGAATGCACCACCAAGATGCTTTCTTCGCCTGAGGCAATGACATAGTGAAGAGTTTGTATGCTTGGAACAGGCCATTTCTAACAGGAAATCCTTCCCACTCAAATTTACCTACAAAGGGGCCACCTGGCCAAACGAAAGAATGACAAAAAACTTGTGCCCAAGGATTCACACCCCAAGCGAAGTATGTGTGCCAAGGATGGAAGGATCAATCGAAGCTTGCAACGTTGGAGAAGTCACTCCACCAAATGAAAAAGGCGTGCAAGGGCAGGATGTGTGATCGAAAGAGGGAAAAAGAGAGGCTTTTTCCTCCTGGATCGAAGGACATCATCAAGAGGTTTTTTGCCTTGTAAATCTTGGCTAACACGCATGAAAGAGGCTATATGGCCAAGTGAAATATTTGTACTTAAGAGAATACAACATTCAAACGAAGTCCAATGTCCCAATGAAACAAGAAATGAACTTGCCCAAAAGGAGTCCAGCGTCCAATCGAAGGATGGAACCAAGCCTACATCGAAGGAGCCAAAGTTCCCAATCGAAGGATGTAATCCAAGCTGCATTCGAAGGAGGCTCTTGCTCAAAACGAAAGATGTAATCCAAGTTGCATTCGAAGGAGGCCAAGAGTCAGTCGAAGGGTGCTAAGTCGAAGGAGACATGTTTTCCTCCAAATTTATCAAAATGTTATTTTTATCTGTTTTCTCCCTTTTTGACAGTCTCCTTTTAATTTTGGTATTGGAAAATCCAAATGCACTTGTTCAAGCTTGAACCTTGAAAATCCTTGTATGAAAGGCCTTGAGAATTGAGAGGGCAAATTTTGGGGTACAACAATATGATATGGTTATTTATTATTATTTATGGAGAAAGATGCTTTGATATCTAACTTTCATTGATCACAATTATTTAAGAGTTCAAATCCATTTTTTTTGGGTTCATTTTATTGTATAAATGTAGAATGTTCTCTTGTGAAACAAGAGATTAACGATATGAAAGGAAGGATTTCTTCTAATGATATGAAAGGAAGGGTTTCTTCTAACACGATGACAAGGGTCTCCGATGTTGTTGAGGGAGGAAGTGTAGACTAATAAGAGTAACACTTTAATATTCTCTTAATAAAATCAGTGAGATGTTATTTTCAAGAGTGAAAATGAGTGAATATCTTTTATTGTATGTAACAAAATTTATATATAATTAAAATCAATCTTACTTCACCAATTTTGCTTGGTCTCACTTAATAGTTCGAATCTGGTGTGCAATCTTAAAGGTCTATCAGTCCATTGCCTTCTGGCGAGAGTTTTTTAGTTAGGTCTTTGGAATTGGGTTGATATTGATGGGTCGGGAACACTTGTCTGAGAGTTATGAGACTGATCTTTTCATCGTTTTTTCTTTTGTCATCTTGACTGACCTCTTCATCGTTTTTTCTTTTGTCGCCTTACTTCATCTTAGTAGGTCGACACTTTGAGAAAGGGATCACAAAAGTATTGAGTGGGAGTATTTGTCCTCAAAAATATACACATTAAATATTTGTCTTGTTTTTAAAAAAAATTTATTTGTTTGCACTGAAGTTGGGATGGATCGAGGTTGTTATTGGCCTAGAGTTCATAAATGAACACATGCTGTCACAGGTGGATCATGAGAGGTGGATTTTCCTCTAACTACTGCATGATCTTCTTAGAAGATGACACAATATTTTATAGTATATTTGAGAGATAAGTTCTTCCTTTTTATGAAATTTTATTTTCGCGGATGGATTTTCTACTTACCTTTAACGACTTTGAGGTATAGATTTTTAATTATATCAGGATTTCTCCTTCACAATTGGATTCAGTGGGCTAACTCTACGTAAAAGTCTTTCAATACTTGCGTGAATTAAAAATGAATGTGTCAACCCTTATCGATTTAAGTTGTCGCGTTGTTAATTGAATTATTGAGTTGATTAAGTGGTGAAAAATAGTATTATAATAATTATTAATATTATTTCTTATGAGCTTAATTTAAAGTGTTATTGGTAGTAAAAAGTGTAGTGTGAATATTAAGCCCCAAATAAGAATAATAGTAATATAGTATGCTAAGTTGAATAAGAAGGAATTAAGTTTTTATGAGAAAAGGAAGAATAATGATTTGGGAGATTTTGGAGAATACGTAAAATTGTTATCGTGAAGAGCAGAAGTGGAAGAAGAGGAAAAGGTTGAAAAGCATTGGCAAAGCGAGGTTCAACCGGTGTAATATAAAGGTATTCAATCTAAGGTAAGGGTGAGATTCTTGCTCTATAATTGGGTATATGATAAATGATATGTGGGGTTGGTTATATGAAATTATCGTGTGTGATCCTGTGTGAAAGGTTGTTGTTTTGTTGCTACTACAATGTTGTGTTTTCTAATAAAGTTGCAAAAATTCAATTAATGACTCTGTTGTTGGAGAATTATTCTATGTTGATGTTGGTGTAATTGTGGTATTATTATAATTATATGTTGTCGTTGGTTGGGTTGAAATACTGTTAATCAAAGGAATTATAGAGGAACACACAAAATTACAGGAAAACTGCGTTGAAGATAAAGTGCAACGGGTGGCACGACAAGCTTGTGCTAAGCGACACAGGTAATGGGAAGGGCCCTGCCGATCGGCAGGGATGATGGCAAGATGGGTGCCGATCGACACCATATATATATATATATATATATATATATATATATATATATATATATATATATATATATATATATATATATATATATATATATATATATATATATATATATATATATATATATATATATATATATATATATATATATATATATATATATATATATATATATATATATATATATATATATATATATATATATATATATATATCTTCGTTTGTTTGTTGTGATGATAGGCATAGTTTGGATATTCGAATTTGTCTTATAACATGTTACCACTAGTACCCTTAACATGCTTTTGGTGATGATAGGCGTAAGAAATGTGACGATAGGCACGTGGTGTTTCTCTAAGAATTTAGTGCTTCAGGTACAAGTTTGTAAACTAAGGCTTAGCATAAGTACATACCATAATTTAATTAATTAGCAGAGTTATATTAGTAGTAGTCTTAGAAATTAAAATAGCAGTGATGGTTTTAGTTGCAGAGACACTTAGTGATGGTTAGATGTTAACAGTGTAGAAATTTAGTAGTAATAAGAATAGTAGATTTACTAAATTAGTAGAAAAGTAATATTACATATAGTAGAGATATTTCGTGGTAGTAAATAAAAAATTTCATTCAAATAGCAGGAATAGTAATGTTGGTGGAAAAATCAATAGTAACTGATGTACACATATTTAGTAGCAGTGTAGTAACCAATTAACAGAGAGCCAATAAGTACATTAGTACAGAGTAGAAATAATGGGATGATTTTCCGGTAATTGATTTACAGGATTTGGTCGATTTGTCCGAATAATTATACAGAATAATTGTTGTGGTTAATTATGAAGTTGCAGGTGGTGAATTTTGTTGCATTGCCTCTAACTGGTGGCAAGAATAAAATTGTAGGCTTGTTGCCAAAGTTGAATAGTTGTGGTTATGTTGTTGTTAATATTTGTTGTTGTTGTTGTTATGATGCTTCTATTTATTGGCAATATAAAATTGTAGGCCTATGGTTAATGTTGAGATGTTATGTTGTTGTGATTGTCTCTGTGAATTCTTGTTGATAATGTGAAGTTGTAGAGAATTTTAGATGATGATGAATTACATCTATTTACTGCTAATAACGGTGATGTGGGCTTATACCTTGTGATGGAGGATGATTGTTGTGAGTATGTGATAGTGCATTCATTGAGTCACATACATTTGCATACTTTGTGATGGCCTGGATTGGAAAATCGCGAAGAAGGCTTATGCCTTATTGATGCCTCTATTTATTGGCAGATTTTTAAGATGGGAGTTCTGCTCCAATGGTACCACATGCATGTGCATTGTAATTGAGTCGCATTTGATGTTGCATCTTGAGTTGTGGTGATGATATATTTGTTGTTGCTTTATGTTGTTGTCTTGTTGTGATAGGTATTATCTAAAAGTTATGAATTTAGTAGTTATGTCGTGTTGATGTTTTGTTGTGATTAAAGTTGTTTGTAAGTTGTGAAGTGGTGATTTTATATGAACTGATTCTGATATATTAATTATCATACATTCAATTATATAGTTCGATATCTCACCCCTTCTGTTTGAATGTTGCCCTCTGTTGGTAACGTGCGGGTAATCAAGAAGGATAATTGTTACCTCGTCAGTTCGAGTCGGTGTTGTCGCTCTGATACGTAGCACTCAGGGGATGAACGCTTGATGTTTAGTTGTTGATTATTATTTCAGTTGCTGAATTTTTAAGTTAATTACATGAAATAATTGTTGTCTTGAGGTTGTTGTAGTTGAATAAAATATGTTAAGTGAATTAAAGTTGAGTATGTAGATTCTGCTGTTTATCAATAAAAAGTTGTTTGATTTTAAAGAATAAATTAGGTTGTTATCGGTTCATCCGAATTAAGTGGTATGTATCTGTTTTATATGCGATTAAATGAAGTTTGATTTTAAGTTGAAAATGTAGCATCCTATTTATGTTGAACTCTGATTTTCTTATTATCCACTGGGTAGAAATGGGGTGTTACACCTTACACTTTCCATATTTTCAATATCAGCATAACTCGATTAACTCGGAATAGGGTTAGGGTTTACCCTTCCTCGGGTAAGGCAGGAGGATGTTCGAATGGTATGTCGATAGCATGAAGAATTTTAAGGGTCAGTATTTCTTAGTCACGCCCTTCATCGAGGTCATTCATGTGAGTACAATGAGTTCCAAGCCGAAGCACCTCTAAGATGTTCTGATTGTGGATCTATGTACTTATAAGTACAATTTTTTGTAACCATCCAATAATCATGATGGTTTTGATGATGACAACACCGTATGTAAAATAACATTATGTGAAGATTTCATATGTCAAGAAGAAACAATGATCAAGATGTTCTATCAAGATCTAGATGTTCTTTATGATATTATGTTAAACCAAATTCAAAGACGAAAACACCAAAGGTCAAACAGAGTTTGATGAAGTATTTAACGTAAATTATCAAGGCTTTTGTGGAATTGACCAAAGAGTGTTCTTAATTAATTGGGATGTATTATACACTGCATAATCATTTCAGCTGATATCAAAATTCAGTTGTATTTAACATGTTTCCACATTCTTATTATTGTTTGAAGCTCTCTCTTAATATTTGTGTAGTATAACTTATTAATTTTAAGAGTTCTTAAGTCTACAAATATTTAAAATTCAAGTACTTTTCTAATAACTCAACTAAATAATATTAGTGGTTTAAAATAAATAAAAAATTAAAGTGATTTAAATAGTGTTATTTCATTTGAAAATTAAAAAATTTGTTTAATGCAATATTTATTTTTTTAAGATATTATTTTGTATTAATTATTTTTCAATCACAAATCATTTAACGAAAATGCTAACTTGTCAAACTTCCTCAAGAGTTGACTGGTCAAACTTCCTCATAAGCAAGGATCCACAACTAGGGTTTTGGTTTTCTCAAGGAAAATTGAATTTATAATGCCTCAAGTGACTTTCATGGTTCATCATAGGTCTTCAAGAATGCTCATACCAAGTTTCAAGTCTTGCATCACAAATTTGCTCAATCAATTGCTCAGATGACTGAAAATCAGTAGTATTGGGTAAAAAGTCAATTATGGTCAACAGACAGTCAAACTTCAAGATTTTTGGTAGACATCAAATTTTGAAGTCATATTCATCATTTTATCAAGGTTTGATCATAATTCCTCAATAAAAGCCCTCAAATCACCAAAGGGGCAAAATGTCAAAATTAGGGTTTTGACTGAGAGTGACTGATCATTTGACTTTTGACCTAGTACATGACCTAATAACTTGAAGCACGATCTCAAGGGATCAAATACTACATCTTGACCTAATTACATGGCTCAAGACATTTCCAAAGATACAAATGACTGATAGTTGGAAAATTGAATTGATTGAGGAAAAAGTTAACTGTCACACAAAAGTCAAACTTTGACTTTTTGGCCAACATTGAACTTCAAAAATAAAGAATCATCAAGGCATCCAAAATTATCAAGTTTGATCATCAAGAATCAACAAAGTCAACAAAAGTCAAAGATAGAAAAGTTTCTGTGATACGGTGGGAGAACTGACTTGATGTTTTGCGTTTCAATCGCACTTGTGCGGATAGTAAAAGTTGCCACCGACTTTTCTTTTATCCAAAAGGAAAGGTAAAAAAGCACAGGAAAGACCTTTCGAGATTATTTCTCGGGTTCGGGGGGTAGATTATGAAAAGGGAAGGTATTAGCACCCTTTTCATCCATGGTTTTCCATGGGCTCTTAGTTACTTGTTTAGATCACTTGCTTTCATTTGACAGTGTGCTTGTGATGTGGGCTTTGAAAGTATTTTGAAAAATATCTTTGTAATGGTTCTCGTCTCTATAAGAACGTATACAAAGTTTTGTTTCGAAAAGTGGTTCAAAGATTTGTTTATGAATCGTGTTTCGGAAAGTGTTTTGAAAAGATGTTTTGCAATGCTTCTTGTCTCTATAAGAACGTATACAAAATGTTTTGTCTTTTTGAAAATGTTTTGAAATGAAAGTGTAGGTGTAAAAAGTTTTTATCATGAGCAAGCGAGTAACTAAGAGCGAATCTATCTACTCGAAAGGTCTTAAATTGTTCTTTTCTTCTTCCTTTTAATGGTGCTATCTTACCATTGATTTGGTAAGAAGCCCCATCGTTGGATGTGAAGGGACACGCGCGGGTCAATTTCACAATCGTCGAAAGCAACTTAGGAGACGCTTTAGCAACTTTTGTAAGGGACGAGATCATTTTAATCGAAGGCAACATCGAGGGTCATCGAGGGACTACGATCTTTTTATCGAAGGGTCATTGCTAAAGTGTCTCATATTCGAGGGACATGATTGTATTTCCGAGGCAACGAGCGAGGTTACCCTAGAGGTGCGCGTGTGAAAAAGTGTGTTGGTTTCAAGTTATTTTATTCTTTTATTAGGTTATCTAGCGATTGATTTTTGAATCTTGCCATACACGCCTAGTTACTATACAGTATATGGAAAACAGTAAATTGCGGGAATTGAAATTCTACTTTATTACAAAATATTCGGGAATGGGGATACAATTTTTACAAATGGGGATGAATCAAATGAGATAGGAAGGTCCAAGTATCAAACAGTACAACCAAATTGAATTTTGTGCGATTTAATTAAAGCTATGATAATCCATGAAAATAAAATTAGAAAAATATGAAAATGAAATGTTAAGTATTTACTTGAAAAGGGAAGAGTAAAACCTATTCTAAAAAATAAAAATAATTGATTAAATTAAAATCTCTACTTTTTGTATTTTATTAATTGTGTTAGTAACAAGATAAATTAAAGAGGGACTAAACTAAGTTCTATTATTATTTTTTTTTGGTGTTTTATTATATGTAAAATTAAATCTAAAACAAATTTATTAAAAAAAGAAAATGATAAAAAACTAAATTACAAAACCTAAATCAAATTAAAAAAATATTTAAGTTTTATTAGTATTGTGTATAAAATAAAAAGCATAAGGAGAAAACAAATAAAAACATGGGCTTATGGTGACTTGAGGATGAGGCCCAAAGAAGTTACATATTAATCTTGCTGTAACAAAGAACAAGCCAAGGGGGGGGGGTGTGAAACCAGCAAAACGCGAATGGGCTTAAGGGCATGTTCACTGGGCTATCCAAACATTTGTTTAGAAAAACAGAGACCAAGTTTCTTAAACCAAAATTATGCTATTTGATTAAGGGACAAAACAGAGTTAGGGTTTTTGGAACTTTCCTCACACGACGCCGCTGTTCATATCTCTCATTCATCTCTGTATCATCTTACTGAATCCTCTAAATGTTCCAACTACTCATCCCTATTTCATTTCGCGAACAAAATCGCTCTCTCCATGCTAATCCCTTATCTCATCCTGATCCGCATCTCTATGAAACCCTAGTTTCAGATCTAAACCTAAAAGAAACGAAATTAGTTCAACCTTGTCCTCTCTAAACTCTCTATTGCTGGAATGCGGTCGTTCTCGCCTCCCTAATCAAGTGCTAATGGTTTTCTTTGAAAAAGGGTAAGGTTACCAATTTCGTTGATTTCTCTTATCTCGTCATATTTTTCTGTCAATTAAGCTACTACTCTTTAAGTACAGGAAAATGTATGCTCATGGAAGATTTGGGAGAGAGGGGGAAACCATACCTGTTGAAGTTTTACAACTTTCCTGTGAAATAGAGAGGGAGAGTCGAGACGGTGTTCAATGGTAGCAGAGACTTCACAGGGGGAAGAGATGAGGTTAAGCGCATTTCTTTTCTAGTTTGTCGGTAATCTCTTCTTATCTTTGTGTTTGAATGATGATTTTTCAGTAATGGTTAAGAGTTATGGGATTTTTGATGATGCTTGTTTTTTGGATGGAGGCTTGGTACTGGTTTTTGATTTGGGATCTTACTACTGTATGATGGTTAACAGTTCTTTCTGGTTTTGTAAGTTTGAAGCTAGGTTCAGGTTTGAGATTTTGGTTTTGGATTTGTGGATGTTTTCTATTTTTTTTTGAGTTTGTGGCTTTTGGAGTTTTGGTTTTGGATTTGTTGATGTTTATCAGATTTTGAGTTTGTTACAGGTTTGGTTTGATGATGGTTACAAGTATTTGTTTTTGATGAAGGCTTATCAGGTTTTGAGTTTGTGGCTTTTGGAGTTTTGGTTTTGGATTTATGGATATTTATCAGGTTTTGAGTGTGTTACAGGTTTGGTTTTGGTGGCTGTTGTACCACAAAATTTGCCCTCCCATATTCTTCAAGATTTCCCAAAAGCATGCTTCAAAATTCCCCAAGGGTTGCACAGTTCAAGGGCCTCCTAACAGTCAAAAATTAGGGTTTTGGTTCTGACAAGGAAAATGAAGTTTCCAAGGGTCCAATCAAGTCCCACATGCCTACAAACATGGTCAAGCATCCTCATACCAAGTTTCAAGGCTCACAGCACAAAATTGCACAGTCGAAAACCCTAATTGCCCTACAGTCAACTGCAGGGGCAAAATGGTCATTTGACAGTCAAAAGTTCAAATTTTTGGTCAACATCTCATTTTGAAGCCACAAACATCATTTGATCAATGCTTGATCATGATTCTCAAAGCTTGGCTCAAAAAGTCTCAAGATGCAAAAGTTTCCATATTTGGACAGTTAAAAAAGTCAACTGTAACTTGACCAAGGCATAACTTCCACATGGATTATCAGAAAAATTCCATCCAAAGCTCATTTTGAATAGAAAGACATTTCCTACAACTCCTCTTCACACTTCAAGTCCAAGAAATTCTCTCACAAAAAGTTATCAATTTCAACATTATAGGTCATTTTCAAAAGTCAACAAAAAGGGACTTTAAGTCAAAGGCCATAACTTGAGATTGGTAAATCAAAATGACATGGGACCAAATACATTGGTTAGAGGACTCAAAGATCTTTCCAAAATGTCAAAAGAACATGAGCAAAGCTTAAAAATTGAGCAAGTTATGCCTTGTGGAAGTTGGGAAATGTTTGGATATTTTGAAAAGTCAACTTTGCTTCAAATGTCTTAAAATTGCTAATGGGCCACATTTTCTTCCAAAATTCATCACCCAAAGCATGTGCACGACCATTTGGCCCAAAGGGAAGTTTTTCATCATTTTTATTTATTTATTTGAATTTTTAATTGCTAATAATTCATTTAATTAAAATAAATATATGGAAAATACCAAAGCAAGTCAATCAAATCTTTTTATGCATGGAATAACTTCAGATTTTCGTGCATTATTAGATAGGGAAAGAATCAATGTAATTAGGACATAATTGGTAGCAAATATGCATGAAAAGATTGGAAATTATATGCATGAAAATCCAATATTCTCTACATCAATACAAAGATTCTTTGGACCAAATTTTCAACCCTAATCATTCCATACATAAGCATGAAGCAAACCCTAGTGCTAATAACCTGAAAGCTGGGCCCAAAAGCCATAACCAAGTTTGCATTTTTTCAAGAAAATTCTAAAACTGAAATCACGATTGCAAAGGTTTTCAAGCCAAAACAACCATTCTATCACCTTCCTGGGACATCAAGGAAGGCTCCTGGATCAAAATCATAGCTTCTAAGCTCCAGAATTGGTAACACGAAACAACCCTGTTCATAATATTTTTTGTATTCGTGCATCAATTTACACGCATCATTCTTGCATTTTTTGGATTGATTTATACTAATGAGACCTTCCTGAAGCTAACCATGTAGTTTGATTGAATTTTTATGCACCATACGCGAAATTGCCATTGTTGTCTTTTAGGGTTACAGAGGTCACGAATTGGGGCTTCCTTATTCAGGAACAATTGAGACTTGAGACCTACACCACTGAACTCAGCATGCTTGGACGATCCAGAATCACTAGTCGCGCCTTTTTTATTTTGGCTTAATTTCTATTAGCTATTTTCTGTATTTCAGATTGTGGGGGTTCAAAACCCCCGCTATTTAATATATGTTTGCAGGCAAAAGCAAGGAATCAGTGGGGAAGACGATGCGTGGAGGAATACCATTGGAGGATTCAAATAATTAGCGCGTTTTTTTGTTCTGTCCACTAATCCATTTTTTTTCATTATATTATTTAGTTTCCATTAGGTTAATGAATGAACACACTAGCTTGAATGGTGAAAAGTAACATTGGTAACCTTTGGGACCTGGGTTCGATTCCCAGGTCCCCCTCTTTGTCTCAATATTTTTTCTTCCAATATAATTCCATGCAGCTTCAATTCCTGGGTGCACCATACATCCACAATCTCAGCTTGCCACGCACATATCAAGATCAATCAAAGGGCTATGATCTGAAGAACATAATAGGCATCAGTCAACGCTATACACGCTAGCCAAAAAAGTCAAAAGGCCTTGAAACAATTGGGCCAGAATTACCTAAAAAAACCTCCAATTGGGGACAGAACCCCCCATGGTTTGCCTTTCATTCTTTTTTTTTCTTCATATTTTTTCTATTTTATTTATTTTAATTAGTTTTAATATAATTCTTTCAATTAATTTATTTTCATCAAATATAAAATAACAAAAAAATCAGAAAAGACAAAATTCAAAATATATTTTATTTAACTAATATTTTTGTAAATAAATCTCATTAATTTAATTTAGCTTTTTAAATTTAGGTTTAATTCAAATATTTTTTAATAAATTAAAAAAGTGTAGAATTAGGGTTTCAAGTATTTCTCCATTCTTTTTTCTTTTTCTCTCACCATAATTAATTATTTAATATTATTTTTATAAATCAAATTGCATTAATTAATTAGGTTTAATTTTAGGTAATTTTCATATTTTCTTAATAAATTAAAAAATAGCTAGAATTAGGTTTAAACTTCATTTAATTCACATAAAAAATCATAAATACCAAAAACCCTCAAAAATAATTTCTTTTTATTTTATTTTAATTAATTTATTAATAATAATTTAATTTCATTAAAAAGGGTCCAACGCCCTCGCTTTCAATTTTAATTTAATTCACGCATTTTATTTTATTTCTTATAATATTAATGTAATTCTCCCAAAGCCGTGTAAATTTATATTTCTCGCACTTTCCTTTATTTTATGTCAAATCGGGTCCTGGATTTAATTTGGCGATGTGGACCCGCGCCTTTGTAATAGTTTAGGAACTTTACATTTCTCGCACTCTTTTAACTGCTAAATAAATTGCATGCAAGAATGAATGATTAAATAAAAACAAAAGCGTAGATCACCCATGACATGACAAGACAAAAATAAACGAATCTGACACACAAATCACACACCACCTCTAGGGTACGCCTCACTGTTGCCTTGCCTCTCGAAAGGTGATCGTCGAGTAGATGATGTCTTAGTAAGTCCTCATGATCCGGGAACCTGGCATGAGGGTAGCTTCTAAGGTATCTTCCCATTGCTCTGGTGATCACCATGTCCCGAACCTCGAATTGACCCGAACACCTCCAACGGTGGTGCTACCTACCTCTCAATGGTGGGAGGGCACTACTTTAAAGGATATTTACACAGAAGAATTCCTTAGGGTAGGTAGACGACTCTAGATACTTGCTCTAATTTCAAAACAAATTCAAAAATACTTTTCACACCGACACCTTTTCAAAAAGCTTCCGAAAGCAATTTTTCAAACACTCTTGAGGACTGATACAAGAGTCGAACTGGAATTTTCAAAGAAACCTTTTAAACCCACAGTTGAAAAGCAAACAAACCATTTTTGAAAACACAAATGAGCAAGTATCTAAGAGCCCATGGATAACCATGGATAGAAAGGGTGCTAACACCTTCCCTTTCTATAAATCTACCTCCCGAACCGAGAGCAATCTCTTTAAGGAATTTTTCTGTGCTTTTGTCCTTTCCATTTGGAGAAAATAAAAGACGGTGGCGACTCTTGCTTCCGCGATATTTCGCGAACCAGCGTTAAACAGTCAGTTCCAGATCCACCGATCACAGAACTGGCGACTCTGCTGGGGACTAATCTTTTAAAGTGAGGTGTACCTTAGGATAGTTCATAACTGTGTTTTCAATTGTATTGACTTGCTTGCTTTAAAATTGTGGGTTGCATGGGAGTTACATAAATCCTAACCCGGATCTGGGGATACCCTGTTTAGGTAGCATAAGCTGTGAGGGACCTGTCCGGCGTAGACCGACATGGGTGAAGCAGTGGCTACGTTGGTGTGGCACCTTGGTCTGTACCGATATCCCTTGTGTTGCAACGAGGAGAATATGGGTCTTCTGAGGAGTCATTAAGCACCAACAGACCTTAGAACCTTAATTGACACAACTTGGCCATTAGAACAGTAGCAGTATGCTGCGCCCATTGAGGCTAAACTCTCGTGATGGTTCTGACTGCAAGAAAAGATTGCGATGCTGGAGTTATGACCGATTGAGGGTAGTCAATGATATGGGGATCCTCTAGAACCCGGTTACTTCTAATAGGACAGGTTGAGCCCACTAACTGCAAGAGGGTAATAGCCAGACCCCATGCTGGCCTAAACTCTAAGGACTTCTCTTGTGTGACTTGTGTGCCTCCGTACTTGACTACTTGTATGCTTGTTATCTGACACATGAACTACTTGCAGGTTTTGTTTATAGTCCTTAATTGGGACTCATAACAGGGTTTACTAAGTTTCTTGCAGGTTTTGTTTATAGTCCCTAATTGGGACTCATAACAGAGTGTACTGAGTTTCTTGCAGGTTTTGGTTTGCAGTCCTTAACTGGGACTCATAACAGGGTTACTTACATTACCCCATGCATAACATAACATCATACCATTGCATACATCCTAACCCATTTCAAGGATCTCAAGGGTCTGTGATGCAGGTCAGGATAAACCAACTATCCAGCAAGGGGCCAAGGGGATTTATTTTCCTCTAGCCAAGGTTGTCAGGGGCTATGACCCACTGGATATGGTGAGCTTTTGACCCTTGAAGAAGGACTCTCAGCAAACATGCAGTTCCTTCAATCAAGCTATCGGATCCCAACTATAACAATTCTCTTGTTTACCCCGCGAGATCCTTGAAAACATCATGCATGTCATACACATCATTGCATAACAGGTATCCTTGTTGCAGGTCACTTACCTTTCTCGCTGTTTATTTCAGCAATGACCTCCCAACAAGATAACCAGGACCTTCTTGCTCAAGAGACTCGGTTCGGGGAAATCCTCCTGAATCTATACAAGGGGCAGGAGGAGTTAAGGACACTTCTCATGGAGACTTTGGTCAGGAACAACGCTGAGGACGAACGGGTGAAACATCTGCAAGCTGAAGTGGATGCAATGAAAACCCAGATGCTGGGGCAGGTGACTATCATCCAAGATTTAGCTCAAAGACAAGATGAGCTCGGGGTTCTCGTCAACCAACTGCTTCAGGGTAACCAACTGGGGCAAACGTCTAAGGGTAAAGAGCCAGTCGTCATTCAACCATCTTTGAGACAAGGAGATAAGGAGAAAGCTCTTCAAATGGCTCCAGTGTCACAAATTCAGCATCAACCTCACCAGCTTCAGCCAGACAAGCCCAGGAGGCAATTCACCCAGCTCAACATGTCGCTGTTTCAAGCTTTACAACGCCTGTTGAGATTGAATCTGATCACTTTAAGGGCTCATCCCCGGAACCCCAACACAACATCTCCTATCTATGATCCCAATAAAAGGTGTGCCTACCACTCCGCCAGTCCAGGACATGATACAAATGAGTGTTGGGCTCTGAAGAACAAGATCCAAGACATGATTGATGAAGGAGCATTGGAGTTCACACAAGATGGTCAGGCTGAGTTTTTCTACCATCCCTCCAAGGTTCACCACTTGAAGTAACAAGCCATGAAGATGAAAAGACTTTTGTCCATTAGGATTTTCAAGTTGTAGCTTTCCTTTATTCAAACATTTACTCATGTTAAACGTTGTTATTCCATTAATGCATCGCATACGTCTGTTTTGAAGCAATATTCATATTCACTATATGCAAATTATTTTCATATTTTTTCTGATGATCAACGCTCGATTAATAATTCTAAGCCTCTTGAGGGAGGATGACGAAAACGATACCACGATCTTTACAGTATGCTTTTGAACAGACCCCGCTGATGAGGTACAGGCATTGTTTCAATCCCTAAACACTGGAGTTATAAGGAAGATAATCCCTCGTCAACCCCTCTGAGCCAAAGAAGTAGGAGTTTTTCTTTTCGAAATTTAAAACCCTTAATTATAACCTGGGGCAGAGTAGTTCTCTCAGTTGATCCAAGTGCATAACGAATGGCACCAAAGAGGTCCTTACAAAACAAAAGACAATGATGGTTCCGAATAATCATAAAGACAGGTAGTCATTACCAAAAAAAAAAAAACTAAAGCCCAATAAGTCAAAACCTACGAAGGAGACTTACAAAACTGGGGCATCCCGCTGACTGTAAATACAAAAAGAAACAGTTCAGGCAAAAAAAATAGGGATAACGAAATCAAAAAGAAAGAGGTCCTACAAACCCTCAACAAAAAAAAATGACTGCCTATTCAAAATAAACTGTCAACATCCGAACCATCACCGGAATATCAGGATAAAGACTCAAACAAGGTCTAACGCACGATCAGCTGAGTTTAGGTTTGAAGAACATCACGAAGAGCGGGTGGGTACAAATAAAATTTGAGCCTTTATCCTTTGTTTCTTAAACCGTGAACCAGGCCACGTTATAACCCTCAAAAGTCCTAGCTGAAGCATGGGTTAGTTTCGAAAGCATACTGTTATGAAAGGTATCCTGACTCCTTAAGGCTTACGGTAAATACGGAGTTGACATCACGTTTTACAAACATTCACTTGTTTTATGAAAAGAATGCATTTTCAAAATCTTCAAGACAGACATACGCCTTGCATTTTTAACATAACTCTGTTTGTATATGACTATTTGTTTGAACAGCGGGGAAATTCGCACGATGAATAGCCTAGTGAACAAAAGCACTTCCAATCAAGGGGCAGACATGACCATGGTCTAATAGACAGGGGCAAATCTCTTCCTGAGTCACTTGGGGAATTCCAACAACGAATCTTGCCTGATCAAATACCTTCTGATGGCAGACAAAACACTTCTAACAAGGGCAACTCCCTACATTCTGAGAACATGGACATAGTCGAAAAGATACTACGCAAAATTAAAGACCCGCTAGGCTGACATGCCTAGGCAAAAATAAGGGCTTCCCGGCGAACCAAAAGGGTTCGGGCAAAAATAAGGGATGAAAATGAAAAAATATGTACACCCGGCAAGTCGAAAACCTGAAAAGGCAGCTTGGGCAAAAATGGGTATCCCGATGGACTGAAAACCCGATTTACAGGTTTGGTTTGATGATGGTTACAAGTATTTGTTTTTGATGAAGGCTTATCAGGTTTTGAGTTTGTGGCTTTTGGAGTTTTGGTTTTGGATTTATGGATATTTATCAGGTTTTGAGTGTGTTACAGGTTTGGTTTTGGTGGCTGTTGTACCACAAAATTTGCCCTCCCATATTCTTCAAGATTTCCCAAAAGCATGCTTCAAAATTCCCCAAGGGTTGCACAGTTCAAGGGCCTCCTAACAGTCAAAAATTAGGGTTTTGGTTCTGACAAGGAAAATGAAGTTTCCAAGGGTCCAATCAAGTCCCACATGCCTACAAACATGGTCAAGCATCCTCATACCAAGTTTCAAGGCTCACAGCACAAAATTGCACAGTCGAAAACCCTAATTGCCCTACAGTCAACTGCAGGGGCAAAATGGTCATTTGACAGTCAAAAGTTCAAATTTTTGGTCAACATCTCATTTTGAAGCCACAAACATCATTTGATCAATGCTTGATCATGATTCTCAAAGCTTGGCTCAAAAAGTCTCAAGATGCAAAAGTTTCCATATTTGGACAGTTAAAAAAGTCAACTGTAACTTGACCAAGGCATAACTTCCACATGGATTATCAGAAAAATTCCATCCAAAGCTCATTTTGAATAGAAAGACATTTCCTACAACTCCTCTTCACACTTCAAGTCCAAGAAATTCTCTCACAAAAAGTTATCAATTTCAACATTATAGGTCATTTTCAAAAGTCAACAAAAAGGGACTTTAAGTCAAAGGCCATAACTTGAGATTGGTAAATCAAAATGACATGGGACCAAATACATTGGTTAGAGGACTCAAAGATCTTTCCAAAATGTCAAAAGAACATGAGCAAAGCTTAAAAATTGAGCAAGTTATGCCTTGTGGAAGTTGGGAAATTTTTGGATATTTTGAAAAGTCAACTTTGCTTCAAATGTCTTAAAATTGCTAATGGGCCACATTTTCTTCCAAAATTCATCACCCAAAGCATGTGCTCGACCATTTGGCCCAAAGGGAAGTTTTTCATCATTTTTATTTATTTATTTGAATTTTTAATTGCTAATAATTCATTTAATTAAAATAAATATATGGAAAATACCAAAGCAAGTCAATCAAATCTTTTTATGCATGGAATAACTTCAGATTTTCGTGCATTATTAGATAGGGAAAGAATCAATGTAATTAGGACATAATTGGTAGCAAATATGCATGAAAAGATTGGAAATTATATGCATGAAAATCCAATATTCTCTACATCAATACAAAGATTCTTTGGACCAAATTTTCAACCCTAATCATTCCATACATAAGCATGAAGCAAACCCTAGTGCTAATAACCTGAAAGCTGCGCCCAAAAGCCATAACCAAGTTTGCATTTTTTCAAGAAAATTCTAAAACTGAAATCACGATTGCAAAGGTTTTCAAGCCAAAACAACCATTCTATCACCTTCCTGGGACATCAAGGAAGGCTCCTGGATCAAAATCATAGCTTCTAAGCTCCAGAATTGGTAACACGAAACAACCCTGTTCATAATATTTTTTGTATTCGTGCATCAATTTACACGCATCATTCTTGCATTTTTTGGATTGATTTATACTAATGAGACCTTCCTGAAGCTAACCATGTAGTTTGATTGAATTTTTATGCACCATACGCGAAATTGCCATTGTTGTCTTTTAGGGTTACAGAGGTCACGAATTGGGGCTTCCTTATTCAGGAACAATTGAGACTTGAGACCTACACCACTGAACTCAGCATGCTTGGACGATCCAGAATCACTAGTCGCGCCTTTTTTATTTTGGCTTAATTTCTATTAGCTATTTTCTGTATTTCAGATTGTGGGGGTTCAAAACCCCCGCTATTTAATATATGTTTGCAGGCAAAAGCAAGGAATCAGTGGGGAAGACGATGCGTGGAGGAATACCATTGGAGGATTCAAATAATTAGCGCGTTTTTTTGTTCTGTCCACTAATCCATTTTTTTCATTATATTATTTAGTTTCCATTAGGTTAATGAATGAACACGCTAGCTTGAATGGTGAAAAGTAACATTGGTAACCTTTGGGACCTGGGTTCGATTCCCAGGTCCCCCTCTTTGTCTCAATATTTTTTCTTCCAATATAATTCCATGCAGCTTCAATTCCTGGGTGCACCATACATCCACAATCTCAGCTTGCCACGCACATATCAAGATCAATCAAAGGGCTATGATCTGAAGAACATAATAGGCATCAGTCAACGCTATACACGCTAGCCAAAAAAGTCAAAAGGCCTTGAAACAATTGGGCCAGAATTACCTAAAAAAACCTCCAATTGGGGACAGAACCCCCCATGGTTTGCCTTTCATTCTTTTTTTTTCTTCATATTTTTTCTATTTTATTTATTTTAATTAGTTTTAATATAATTCTTTCAATTAATTTATTTTCATCAAATATAAAATAACAAAAAAATCAGAAAAGACAAAATTCAAAATATATTTTATTTAACTAATATTTTTGTAAATAAATCTCATTAATTTAATTTAGCTTTTTAAATTTAGGTTTAATTCAAATATTTTTTAATAAATTAAAAAAGTGTAGAATTAGGGTTTCAAGTATTTCTCCATTCTTTTTTCTTTTTCTCTCACCATAATTAATTATTTAATATTATTTTTATAAATCAAATTGCATTAATTAATTAGGTTTAATTTTAGGTAATTTTCATATTTTCTTAATAAATTAAAAAATAGCTAGAATTAGGTTTAAACTTCATTTAATTCACATAAAAAATCATAAATACCAAAAACCCTCAAAAATAATTTCTTTTTATTTTATTTTAATTAATTTATTAATAATAATTTAATTTCATTAAAAAGGGTCCAACGCCCTCGCTTTCAATTTTAATTTAATTCACGCATTTTATTTTATTTCTTATAATATTAATGTAATTCTCCCAAAGCCGTGTAAATTTATATTTCTCGCACTTTCCTTTATTTTATGTCAAATCGGGTCCTGGATTTAATTTGGCGATGTGGACCCGCGCCTTTGTAATAGTTTAGGAACTTTACATTTCTCGCACTCTTTTAACTGCTAAATAAATTGCATGCAAGAATGAATGATTAAATAAAAACAAAAGCGTAGATCACCCATGACATGACAAGACAAAAATAAACGAATCTGACACACAAATCACACACCACCTCTAGGGTACGCCTCACTGTTGCCTTGCCTCTCGAAAGGTGATCGTCGAGTAGATGATGTCTTAGTAAGTCCTCATGATCCGGGAACCTGGCATGAGGGTAGCTTCTAAGGTATCTTCCCATTGCTCTGGTGATCACCATGTCCCGAACCTCGAATTGACCCGAACACCTCCAACGGTGGTGCTACCTACCTCTCAATGGTGGGAGGGCACTACTTTAAAGGATATTTACACAGAAGAATTCCTTAGGGTAGGTAGACGACTCTAGATACTTGCTCTAATTTCAAAACAGATTCAAAAATACTTTTCACACCGACACCTTTTCAAAAAGCTTCCGAAAGCAATTTTTCAAACACTCTTGAGGACTGATACAAGAGTCGAACTGGAATTTTCAAAGAAACCTTTTAAACCCACAGTTGAAAAGCAAACAAACCATTTTTGAAAACACAAATGAGCAAGTATCTAAGAGCCCATGGATAACCATGGATAGAAAGGGTGCTAACACCTTCCCTTTCTATAAATCTACCTCCCGAACCGAGAGCAATCTCTTTAAGGAATTTTTCTGTGCTTTTGTCCTTTCCATTTGGAGAAAATAAAAGACGGTGGCGACTCTTGCTTCCGCGATATTTCGCGAACCAGCGTTAAACAGTCAGTTCCAGATCCACCGATCACAGAACTGGCGACTCTGCTGGGGACTAATCTTTTAAAGTGAGGTGTACCTTAGGATAGTTCATAACTGTGTTTTCAATTGTATTGACTTGCTTGCTTTAAAATTGTGGGTTGCATGGGAGTTACATAAATCCTAACCCGGATCTGGGGATACCCTGTTTAGGTAGCATAAGCTGTGAGGGACCTGTCCGGCGTAGACCGACATGGGTGAAGCAGTGGCTACGTTGGTGTGGCACCTTGGTCTGTACCGATATCCCTTGTGTTGCAACGAGGAGAATATGGGTCTTCTGAGGAGTCATTAAGCACCAACAGACCTTAGAACCTTAATTGACACAACTTGGCCATTAGAACAGTAGCAGTATGTTGCGCCCATTGAGGCTAAACTCTCGTGATGGTTCTGACTGCAAGAAAAGATTGCGATGCTGGAGTTATGACCGATTGAGGGTAGTCAATGATATGGGGATCCTCTAGAACCCGGTTACTTCTAATAGGACAGGTTGAGCCCACTAACTGCAAGAGGGTAATAGCCAGACCCCATGCTGGCCTAAACTCTAAGGACTTCTCTTGTGTGACTTGTGTGCCTCCGTACTTGACTACTTGTATGCTTGTTATCTGACACATGAACTACTTGCAGGTTTTGTTTATAGTCCTTAATTGGGACTCATAACAGGGTTTACTAAGTTTCTTGCAGGTTTTGTTTATAGTCCCTAATTGGGACTCATAACAGAGTGTACTGAGTTTCTTGCAGGTTTTGGTTTGCAGTCCTTAACTGGGACTCATAACAGGGTTACTTACATTACCCCATGCATAACATAACATCATACCATTGCATACATCCTAACCCATTTCAAGGATCTCAAGGGTCTGTGATGCAGGTCAGGATAAACCAACTATCCAGCAAGGGGCCAAGGGGATTTATTTTCCTCTAGCCAAGGTTGTCAGGGGCTATGACCCACTGGATATGGTGAGCTTTTGACCCTTGAAGAAGGACTCTCAGCAAACATGCAGTTCCTTCAATCAAGCTATCGGATCCCAACTATAACAATTCTCTTGTTTACCCCGCGAGATCCTTGAAAACATCATGCATGTCATACACATCATTGCATAACAGGTATCCTTGTTGCAGGTCACTTACCTTTCTCGCTGTTTATTTCAGCAATGACCTCCCAACAAGATAACCAGGATCTTCTTGCTCAAGAGACTCGGTTCGGGGAAATCCTCCTGAATCTATCCAAGGGGCAGGAGGAGTTAAGGACACTTCTCATGGAGACTTTGGTCAGGAACAACGCTGAGGACGAACGGGTGAAACATCTGCAAGCTGAAGTGGATGCAATGAAAACCCAGATGCTGGGGCAGGTGACTATCATCCAAGATTTAGCTCAAAGACAAGATGAGCTCGGGGTTCTCGTCAACCAACTGCTTCAGGGTAACCAACTGGGGCAAACGTCTAAGGGTAAAGAGCCAGTCGTCATTCAACCATCTTTGAGACAAGGAGATAAGGAGAAAGCTCTTCAAATGGCTCCAGTGTCACAAATTCAGCATCAACCTCACCAGCTTCAGCCAGACAAGCCCAGGAGGCAATTCACCCAGCTCAACATGTCGCTGTTTCAAGCTTTACAACGCCTGTTGAGATTGAATCTGATCACTTTAAGGGCTCATCCCCGGAACCCCAACACAACATCTCCTATCTATGATCCCAATAAAAGGTGTGCCTACCACTCCGCCAGTCCAGGACATGATACAAATGAGTGTTGGGCTCTGAAGAACAAGATCCAAGACATGATTGATGAAGGAGCATTGGAGTTCACACAAGATGGTCAGGCTGAGTTTTTCTACCATCCCTCCAAGGTTCACCACTTGAAGTAACAAGCCATGAAGATGAAAAGACTTTTGTCCATTAGGATTTTCAAGTTGTAGCTTTCCTTTATTCAAACATTTACTCATGTTAAACGTTGTTATTCCATTAATGCATCGCATACGTATGTTTTGAAGCAATATTCATATTCACTATATGCAAATTATTTTCATATTTTTTCTGATGATCAACGCTCGATTAATAATTCTAAGCCTCTTGAGGGAGGATGACGAAAACGATACCACGATCTTTACAGTATGCTTTTGAACAGACCCCGCTGATGAGGTACAGGCATTGTTTCAATCCCTAAACACTGGAGTTATAAGGAAGATAATCCCTCGTCAACCCCTCTGAGCCAAAGAAGTAGGAGTTTTTCTTTTCGAAATTTAAAACCCTTAATTATAACCTGGGGCAGAGTAGTTCTCTCAGTTGATCCAAGTGCATAACGAATGGCACCAAAGAGGTCCTTACAAAACAAAAGACAATGATGGTTCCGAATAATCATAAAGACAGGTAGTCATTACCAAAAAAAAAAAAACTAAAGCCCAATAAGTCAAAACCTACGAAGGAGACTTACAAAACTGGGGCATCCCGCTGACTGTAAATACAAAAAGAAACAGTTCAGGCAAAAAAAATAGGGATAACGAAATCAAAAAGAAAGAGGTCCTACAAACCCTCAACAAAAAAAAAATGACTGCCTATTCAAAATAAACTGTCAACATCCGAACCATCACCGGAATATCAGGATAAAGACTCAAACAAGGTCTAACGCACGATCAGCTGAGTTTAGGTTTGAAGAACATCACGAAGAGCGGGTGGGTACAAATAAAATTTGAGCCTTTATCCTTTGTTTCTTAAACCGTGAACCAGGCCACGTTATAACCCTAAAAAGTCCTAGCTGAAGCATGGGTTAGTTTCGAAAGCATACTGTTATGAAAGGTATCCTGACTCCTTAAGGCTTACGGTAAATACGGAGTTGACATCACGTTTTACAAACATTCACTTGTTTTATGAAAAGAATGCATTTTCAAAATCTTCAAGACAGACATACGCCTTGCATTTTTAACATAACTCTGTTTGTATATGACTATTTGTTTGAACAGCAGGGAAATTCGCACGATGAATAACCTAGTGAACAAAAGCACTTCCAATCAAGGGGCAGACATGACCATGGTCTAATAGACAGGGGCAAATCTCTTCCTGAGTCACTTGGGGAATTCCAACAACGAATCTTGCCTGATCAAATACCTTCTGATGGCAGACAAAACACTTCTAACAAGGGCAACTCCCTACATTCTGAGAACATGGACATAGTCGAAAAGATACTACGCAAAATTAAAGACCCGCTAGGCTGACATGCCTAGGCAAAAATAAGGGCTTCCCGGCGAACCAAAAGGGTTCGGGCAAAAATAAGGGATGAAAATGAAAAAATATGTACACCCGGCAAGTCGAAAACCTGAAAAGGCAGCTTGGGCAAAAATGGGTATCCCGATGGACTGAAAACCCGAAAGGGCAGTCCAGGCAAAAGTTAGGGATCAAAGCGTACGACTATGTCCTGTCATCTTGGCACCTGACTACCAGAAGAAGGTTTGTCCGTCAACAACTATCAGCACCTCACAGGTCTTCCTCTCCCACCTCAGAAACAGGGGCAATAAAGAGTTGTCCAAGCAATCTAATCGTTCTGTCCTCCAAGGTATCAAGGTGAGTTCAGCTGAAGAACATAACCAGTACATCCTAATTCCCCAGAGAGTGAGCCAGCAAATTAGTACACTCTCCTCAAGCAAAGTTACAATCAAACCTAAGAAAGTTGGGTATACTCCCGCAGATCTCAACATTCCCCAGCAGTACGTATTCTTAACAAGCATCCCCGACAGTCTTGGTCTAAAGATTGTTCCCCGGCGGTATATCAAACATTCAGTGGAGTTACTTCCAGTACATCTCAAAACTTCCCCAGGAGAGTCCAATCTAGTTCCTCAGGAAAGTTGGAATTCATCTCCCCAAGCAGTAAGCTTATCCCTAGTAGATTCTGGAAGCTTATCCCTCACAGAGCACGAACGCGTCTCCCAGCTTTATTCAAGAGTTATTTCCTCACCAGGATATAACTGGGTTATCCTCAGCCAAAAGCCACGGAAAGATCGTCCTCGGCGAAGTCTTCTTATCCCCAGCAAAGTCTATTAGCACTTCCAACACCACAAGGATATCCCCAACAAGTTACCATCAACATTTCAGCAAAGTACCTCTCTCCCCACAGAGTATTGCTTCCCAGCAAGATCGTTAGAGTACTTTCCTCCCCGCAGAGTAATCCGTTCGCCAAGTTTATTCCCCAACGGAGTTATCTTCTCCTACCGGTATTCTTGCAACTATCATCCCCAGCGGAAGCAAAATCTATTCTTCAACATCAGCCCAGGAGTGACTTCCCGACACCCGTCAAGGATTTACTTTCCTAGACGACAAAGACACATTCATAAACATCACATTTCCATACATTACAGCATACATATGCATATCATATCTTACAAATCTCATTTATATTGAGAACATCATCGCTTGATTCATATCATGCCTTGCATATGACTGACCTTTACCTTTCAGGAAAGATCCAGTTAAGTTCTCAACTATATTTCAAGACCTAGACCGGTTCAGTTAAATCGACCCTAAGATTTTACTGTTTCTTATCCAGTCCAAGGCCTTCTCTGGTTCAGTCAGATCGACCCTAAGATCTCCCTGTTTCTTATCCAGTTGAAGACATTTCAAGACCTAGACCGGTTCAGTTAAATCGACCCTAAGATTTTTCTGTTTCTTATCCAGTCAAAGGCCTTCTCTGGTTCAGTCAGATCGACCCTAAGATCTCCCTGTTTCTTATGCAGTTGAAGATTTCAAGACCTAGACCAGTTCAGTTAAATCGACCCTAAGATTTTTCTGTTTCTTATCCAGTCCAAGGCCTTCTCTAGTCCAGCTAAATCGACCCCTAACAGATTTTTCTGATAAAGACTCAGTAGAAGATATCCAAGATTCTCTCAATGATTACTGTTGAGGTTGAAGTCGCCTGTGGTTCTCTCCCCGTTACTGCGGAGGTAGTAATCGCCCCAAGATTCTCTCATTGATTACTGTTGAGGTTGAAGTCGCCCAAGATTCTCTCAATGATTACTGTTGAGGTTGAAGTCGCCCAAGATTCTCTCAATGATTACTGTTGAGGTTGAAGTCGCCCAAGATTCTCTCAATGATTACTGTTGAGGTTGAAGTCGCCTGTGGTTCTCTCCCCGTTACTGCGGAGGTAGTAATCGCCCCAAGATTCTCTCAATGATTACTGTTGAGGTTGAAGTCGCCCAAGATTCTCTCAATGATTACTGTTGAGGTTGAAGTCGCCCAAGATTCTCTCAATGATTACTGTTGAGGTTGAAGTCGCCCAAGATTCTCTCAATGATTACTGTTGAGGTTGAAGTCGCCCAAGATTCTCTCAATGATTACTGTTGAGGTTGAAGTCGCCCCAGATTCTCTCAATGATTACTGTTGAGGTTGAAGTCGCCCAAGATTCTCTCAATGATTACTGTTGAGGTTGAAGTCGCCCAAGATTCTCTCAATGATTACTGTTGAGGTTGAAGTCGCCCAAGATTCTCTCAATGATTACTGTTGAGGTTGAAGTCGCCCAAGATTCTCTCAATGATTACTGTTGAGGTTGAAGTCGCCTATGGTTCTCTCCCCGTTACTGTGGAGGTAGTAATCGTCCCCAGATTCTCTCAGCGTTACTGTTGAGGTTGAAGTCACTCAAGGCTCTCTCAGCGTTACTGTTGAGGTTGAAATCGCCCAAGGTTCTCTCACCGTTCCTGTTGAGGTAGTAACCATCCCTGGTTCATTCATCACCTTTCGAAGCTCCAGATTCAATTCCTGTAACTAGTCAGGACACATTTATACAAAGAATTTGAAGACCAGCTCCTGTAACAGGTCAGGTAATCACTTTTCTTTGCAGGTACGCAAGTTCTCGCTAACGAATCTCTTACACGATCAACACCCAGATGGAATCCATAAGCTCATCCCCCTTCCATCATCTCTTAGCATGGCATCTATAAGCCCATCATCCTACCCATCAATCTCCAAATGGCATCTATAAGCCCATCAACCCATCCATCATCTCTCAGCATGGCATCTATAAGCCCATCATCCTATCCATCAATCTCCAAATGGCATCTATAAGCCCATTCCACCGTCACACTGCTACTATGTGAGCGCAAATTTCTGGGCACTCTAGTGTTCAATCATCTTCCACCTTCGGATTACGAAAGGCACGTCAACCAATCTGCATCCTCAGGTTTAAGAAGATTGAACAGGGGCAACTGTTGTACCCAAAAATTTGCCCTCCCATATTCTTCAAGATTTCCCAAAAGCATGCTTCAAAATTCCCCAAGGGTTGCACAGTTCAAGGGCCTCCTAACAGTCAAAAATTAGGGTTTTGGTTCTGACAAGGAAAATGAAGTTTCAAAGTGTACAATCAAGTCCCACATGCCTACAAACATGGTCAAGCATCCTCATACCAAGTTTCAAGGCTCACAGCACAAAATTGCACAGTCAAAAACCCTAATTGCCCTACAGTCAACTGCAGGGGCAAAATGGTCATTTGACAGTCAAAAGTTTAAATTTTTGGTCAACATCTCATTTTGAAGCCACAAACATCATTTGATCAATGCTTGATCATGATTCTCAAAGCTTGGCTCAAAAAGTCTCAAGATGCAAAAGTTTCCATATTTGGACAGTTGAAAAAGTCAACTGTAACTTGACCAAGGCATAACTTCCACATGGATTATCAGAAAAATTCCATCCAAAGCTCATTTTGAAGAGAAAGACATTTCCTACAACTCCTCTTCACACTTCAAGTCCAAGAAATGCTCTCACAAAAAGTTATCAATTTCAACATTATAGGTCATTTTCAAAAGTCAACAAAAAGGGACTTTAAGTCAAAGGCCATAACTTGAGATTGGTAAATCAAAATGACATGGGACCAAAGACATTGGTTAGAGGACTCAAAGACCTTTCCAAAATGTCAAAATAACATGAGCAAAGCTTAAAAATTGAGCAAGTTATGCCTTGTGGAAGTTGGGAAATTTTTGGATATTTTGAAAAGTCAACTTTGCTTCAAATGTCTTAAAATTGCTAATGGGCCACATTTTCTTCCAAAATTCATCACCCAAAGCATGTGCACGACCATTTGGCCCAAAGGGAAGTTTTTCATCATTTTTATTTATTTATTTGAATTTTTAATTGCTAATAATTCATTTAATTAAAATAAATATATGGAAAATACCAAAGCAAGTCAATCAAATCTTTTTATGCATGGAATAACTTCAGATTTTTGTGCATTATTAGATAGGGAAAGAATCAATGTAATTAGGACATAATTGGTAGCAAATATGCATGAAAAGATTGGAAATTATATGCATGAAAATCCAATATTCTCTACATCAATACAAAGATTCTTTGGACCAAATTTTCAACCCTAATCATTCCATACATAAGCATGAAGCAAACCCTAGTGCTAATAACCTGAAAGCTGCGCCCAAAAGCCATAACCAAGTTTGCATTTTTTCAAGAAAATTCTAAAACTGAAATCACGATTGCAAAGGTTTTCAAGCCAAAACAACCATTCTATCACCTTCCTGGGACATCAAGGAAGGCTCCTGGATCAAAATCATAGCTTCTAAGCTCCAGAATTGGTAACACGAAACAACCCTGTTCATAATATTTTTTGTATTCGTGCATCAATTTACACGCATCATTCTTGCATTTTTTGGATTGATTTATACTAATGAGACCTTCCTGAAGCTAACCATGTAGTTTGATTGAATTTTTATGCACCATACGCAAAATTGCCATTGTTGTCTTTTAGGGTTACAGAGGTCACGAATTGGGGCTTCCTTATTCAGGAACAATTGAGACTTGAGACCTACACCACTGAACTCAGCATGCTTGGACGATCCAGAATCACTAGTCGCGCCTTTTTTATTTTGGCTTAATTTCTATTCGCTATTTTCTGTATTTCAGATTGTGGGGGTTCAAAACCCACGCTATTTAATATATGTTTGCAGGCAAAAGCAAGGAATCAGTGGGGAAGACGATGCGTGGAGGAATACCATTGGAGGATTCAAATAATTAGCGCGTTTTTTTGTTCTGTCCACTAATCCATTTTTTTTCATTATATTATTTAGTTTCCATTAGGTTAATGAATGGACGCGCTAGCTTGAATGGTGAAAAGTAACATTGGTAACCTTTGGGACCTGGGTTCGATTCCCAGGTCCCCCTCTTTGTCTCAATATTTTTTCTTCCAATATAATTCCATGCAGCTTCAATTCCTGGGTGCACCATACATCCATAATCTCAGCTTGCCACGCACATATCAAGATCAATCAAAGGGCTATGATCTGAAGAACATAATAGGCATCAGTCAACGCTATACACGCTAGCCAAAAAAGTCAAAAGGCCTTGAAACAATTGGGCCAAAATTACCAAAAAAAACCTCCAATTGGGGACAGAACCCCCCATGGTTTGCCTTTCATTCTTTTTTTTCCATATTTTTTCTATTTTATTTATTTTAATTAGTTTTAATATAATTCTTTCAATTAATTTATTTTCATCAAATATAAAATAACAAAAAAATCAGAAAAGACAAAATTCAAAATATATTTTATTTAACTAATATTTTTGTAAATAAATCTCATTAATTTAATTTAGCTTTTTAAATTTAGGTTTAATTCAAATATTTTTTAATAAATTAAAAAAGTGTAGAATTAGGGTTTCAAGTATTTCTCCATTCTTTTTTCTTTTTCTCTCACCATAATTAATTATTTAATATTATTTTTATAAATCAAATTGCATTAATTAATTAGGTTTAATTTTAGGTAATTTTCATATTTTCTTAATAAATTAAAAAATAGCTAGAATTAGGTTTAAACTTCATTTAATTCACATAAAAAATCATAATACCAAAAACCCTCAAAAATAATTTCTTTTTATTTTATTTTAATTAATTTATTAATAATAATTTAATTTCATTAAAAAGGGTCCAACGCCCTCGCTTTCAATTTTAATTTAATTCGCGCATTTTATTTTATTTCTTATAATATTAATGTAATTCTCCCAAAGCCGTGTAAATTTATATTTCTCGCACTTTCCTTTATTTTATGTCAAATCGGGTCCTGGATTTAATTTGGCGATGTGGACCCGCGCCTTTGTAATAGTTTAGGAACTTTACATTTTTCGCACTCTTTTAACTGCTAAATAAATTGCATGCAAGAATGAATGATTAAATAAAAACAAAAGCGTAGATCACCCATGACATGACAAGACAAAAATAAACGAATCTGACACACAAATCACACACCACCTCTAGGGTACGCCTCACTGTTGCCTTGCCTCTCGAAAGGTGATCGTCGAGTAGAGGATGTCTTAGTAAGTCCTCATGATCCGGGAACCTGGCATGAGGGTAGCTTCTAAGGTATCTTCCCATTGCTCTGGTGATCACCATGTCCCGAACCTCGAATTGACCCGAACACCTCCAACGGTGGTGCTACCTACCTCTCAATGGTGGGAGGGAACTACTTTAAAGGACATTTACACAGACGAATTCCTTAGGGTAGGTAGACGACTCTAGATACTTGCTCTAATTTCAAAACAAATTCAAAAATACTTTTCACACCGACACCTTTTCAAAAAGCTTTCGAAAGCAATTTTTCAAACACTCTTGAGGACTGATACAAGAGTCGAACTGGAATTTCAAAGAAACCTTTTAAACCCACAGTTGAAAAGCAAACAAACCATTTTTGAAAACACAAATGAGCAAATATCTAAGATCCCATGGATAACCATGGATAGAAAGGGTGTTAACACCTTCACTTTCTATAAATCTACCTCCCGAACCGAGAGCAATCTCTTTAAGGAATTTTTCTGTGCTTTTGTCCTTTCCATTTGGAGAAAATAAAAGACGGTGGCGACTCTTGCTTCCGCGACATTTCGCGAACCAGCGTTAAACAGTCAGTTCCAGATCCACCGATCACAGTGGCTTACTAGTTTTTTTGAGTTTGGTTATGGTGGCTTACTGGTTTTTTGAGTTTGTGAAACTGGGCGCAGGTTTGGAGTTTTGAAGTTATATTTTTGGTTTTGATGAGGGTTACTGTGTTTGAGATTTTTTGAGGCTATGTTTTTTGGTTTGCTGTTTTGGTTTTCAGGCTTGCTACAGGTTTGTGACTTGTTGCAGGTTTGGGATTTTTGTTGTTGGTTAACAGGTTTCAGGTTTTTGGCTTTTGGGAGTTGGATACTTACTGATGGTTTTTGTCTTTGAAACTTGTTTCAAGTTTTTTGAGTTTGATGATCTTTCTATCTTTTTTCGCTTGAGACCTGTCCTCCTTACTTTCTATTGCTCTCCCTGTTATATTGACCCTGCTTCTGTCCATATTCAAAATGGTGGGAAACCACAAAATTGAATATTTTAGTATATTGTCCTTATGGCCTTTTTGTTGCAGTTTTGTTTTTTAGCAAATTCTATGCAACTTGTGACAGGCAGGGCAATAAGGCTGTGCATTCCAATAACCTAGGTGACTTCTTTCCTCTCTTCTCTCTCATTGACAATAAAAAAGCAAATTGCTCTTTTGCCTTTTTTCCAATTCTGAAAGGTTTGCATGGAAAATGATGATATATTACTTCTTGAGCAAGTTTTTCTATCTGACTTAGCTATTTATGTTGCCATACTTCTACCTCGTTTTTGTTGATGATGTTTGTTGTTTTGACAAAGCTGTTTGTTTGGTTTTTTGAGGCTGCTGTTTGGGCATTCTGTTTGATTCAGTTTGCGCATTTTGTTTGGACAGTTTGTGCCTTTTGTTTGGACAGTTTGTGCATTTTGTTTGGACAGTTTGTGCATTTTGTTTGGACAGTTTGTGCCTTTTGTTTGGACAGTTTGTGGCATTTCTTTTCCTCTTTCTTTTTGTGAACCAAGAAGGGTAACCTTCTTGTGATTTGCAAATAGGAAATAGATTATGATGAAATAAAATGGCACTCTGATTCCATTTTTGCAAGCCTTAATGATGAATACCATTTTGGAAAATTTTGTTCATGCCCAAATAATTTGTACTAACCATGTTTCTTCTTTCTTTTGTTTTCATGTGAGCATAATTGGATATGACAAAGCAAGGAAGGCAAGAAACTCTGTGGCAAGCAAGGAAGTCTTGGAGATAAGCAAAGGAAACTGATACGACTTCAACCTTCAGACAAACTTAGGCATAGATTAATTCTCCTAGGCCAATCAAACATTTGGATTTTCTTTGTAATTTAGAGAAAATCAATCTTGTATTGTATCCAAAAGTTGTACTAATTCATCTTTTAAATATAATAAGTTGTAAAACATAGAGTATTTAAAAGAATAAATTGTTTTGTAACAATGTTTGAAATTGGGAAAAAATCTTGAGTTGTAGTATGAAATATTCTGGTGTCATTTGAATGACTTGAAATCCTTTATCAATAACAACTTGTAATTTCTCTTCGCATCCTAATTGATTTTTGAAATTCCCAATCAAGATATTTGAAACAAAATACTCCAGTCTGGTAACTTAAATTCCAAGTAATCCCAATAATTCTATAACTGCATTTCAAACAAACACGCACTGTATATTCCATTTCCTAACCAAACAAAAGTTTTAAGGACGTAAATCATCTGGTCAATCTGGATCAAAATCATGGTCGTCCCAAATGACAGTCTTAACCTCCATCTCTTGTCCCAAACAAATCATGCTCTGAGAACAAACATTAACCTTTTTCAGTAAACTTGAGGAAGCATGAAGACTTGTGAAAGCCAATTGAATTTTTGAGAACTCATTTTCTTTTGAGGATTGCAAGAAAAACCCTAATTGTTGGTTTACTGCCACAAAAGAGAATCTGTCTGGTCGATTTCTGAACCAACTTGAATATCCGAGAAACCCTTGGGTTGTGTCTTCTATGAAAAATGGGAGGGAAAATTTTGGGGTACAACAGTTTCCCCTGTTCAATTTTCTTAAACTTGAAAAGCGAGATCGACATGTTTTTCGTTTGTGGCTTGAAAGTAGAAGATAATTGAACATTAGAGTGCCCAGAAATTTGCACTTGATGACGCGCTGGTTTGATTGTGTATGGAAATGGGCTTAAAGATGCCATTTGGAGAAATAGAGGAGAATTGTCGGAGATGGGCTTATAGATGCCATCCAAGGGTGTTTGTTGTAAGCATCAGGATGGTATCCGTATTTGGAACATATCTGAACTGTATCTGTACTTGAATCCGAATAAGTAACATAATGGCTTCCGTGTCTGGAGCGTATCTGGACTGTATCTTGAAATTGAAATCTGAATGAGTGACAGAATGGCAACCGTGTCTGGAGCGTATCTGGACTGTATCTTGAAGTTGAGGTCTGAATGAGTAACATAATGACTTCCGTGTCTGGAGTGTATCTGTACTGTATCTTGAAATTGAGGTCTGAATGTGTAACAGAATGACTTCCGTGTCATGGAGTGTATCTATACTGTATCTGTACTTGGAATTTTAATAGGTATCAGGATGGCATCCTTGTATGGAGCGTATCTAAACTGTATTTTGAAATTGAAATCTGAATGAGTGACAAAATGGCAACCGTGTCTGGAGCGTATATGGACTGTATCTTGAATTTGAGATCTGAATGAGCATCAGAATGACATCCTTGTCTGGAGCGTATCTGTACTGTATCTAGAATCTTTGAACATTTGTTAATGGTAGCTGTTAATCTTATCTTGAAAAGGGTAAAATGTTAGATGAAGCACAAAGTTATGTTGCATGAAATGTATGATGCAATATATGTATTTTATCAATGTTTATAATATATGGATGTAATGTATGCGCATGTAAGCTGATTTGCTGTATTGCTGAGGAAAATAACTGCTGCTAAGGATTCTGTTGTGAGAGTAATGCCATATACTTCTTGAGGAATCTGCTTGGGGAATCCAGAGAATTTTAATGACTTCTACTGGGGATTATTGATGGGAGTCTTTGTTCTGTCGAGGAGCAATAAAAACTCTGTGGGGAAAAACTTATTCCTGTTTGGAAAAAGTTCAGGAGTTTCGGTCGTCAGCCACTCTACTGGGGAGTTATCCTAGTTAGGGAGAAACAAAAGTTAACTGTTATCTGGTTGATTTTCAGGCTTCAAGACAACTTGTGGGGGAACCTGGAGAAACTGGATGAATTCTGCTGGGGATTGAAAGTTTCAGCTCCACTGAGGATCCTAATGATGTACTGTAGGGATTGTTCATGGAATAGCCTAGAGACATTTTCCTATTTTTTCCATCTATCAGTAATTGTTCTTTTTTGTTTATTTGTAAACAGTAATTATGTTCAAATGCATATGTTCATTAATGAATCATTGGACGTTTTTGCAAATAAAAACACAAGTGTAAAGAAAAAGGCAAATAGTTTTCTGTACTTTGAAAGAGATATCTTTGTATTTACTTTGAATAAGTATTTTGTACAAAGGAGACATGCATCCTAGTAAGAGGATGGTGTCATAAATAAGAAAAAATTTACACAAAGAAAGATAGCTATGTGTAATAATCCCACGGGGTTCCCATTTTGCTATAGCCTCCGTATCTCCGAATATCTTGTCCATTTGTTGCTTTGTCCGAAGATGATTGAATTGATCGGAAGCTCTGAGTTTGTCCGCGAAGAGATTGTCCTTAAAGTGATCCTACGAGACATAGTCATACGCTTTAATTCCCTAACTTTTCCTGGACTGCTCTTTCAGGTTTTCAGTCCACCGGGAAACCCTTTTTTGCCCAAGTTGCCCTTTTAGGTTTTCAACTTGACGGGTGTACAGATTTTTTATATATTTTATCCCTAATTTTTTCCTGAACCTTTTGGTTCGTCGGGATGCCCTTGTTTTGCCTAGGTGTGTCAACCTAGCGGGTCTCTTATGCATAGTATCTTTTGACTATGTCTGCGTTCGCAGGGTGTGGCAGGTCATTTCCGTCCATGGTGGTTAAGATCAACGCCCCACCAGAAAAGATATTCTTGATTACAAATGGTCCTTCATAGGTAGGAGTCCATTTTCCCCTGGGATCACTTTGTGGCAAGATGATGCGCTTGATCACTAGATCTCCAACTTGATATGCCTGGCGTCTGACTTTCTTGTTGAAAGCCTTGATCATCCATTTTTGTTACATCTGACCATGGCAAACAACAGTAAGTCTTTTTTCATCAATTAAGTTCAGTTGATCAAGTCGGGTCTGGATCCAATCGTCTTCAATCAAACCTGCATCTTTCATAATTCTTAAAGAGAGGATTTGAACCTCAATAGGTAAAACAGCCTCCATGCCATAAACCAAAGAATAGGGTGTTGCCCCAGTTAATGTGCGAGCCATGGTACGGTACCCGTGGAGAGCAAACGATAGCATTTCATGCCAGTCCTTGTAGGTGACTGTCATTTTTTGTATGATCTTGGTCAATTTTCACTAAGTTTCCATTTGATTTAGTCAAAGTGGTCAACATTAAAATTGTAGACAATGTTTCAAGCTTTCCAAATCATCCAAGAGCATAATTTTATCATGTTTGAGCAAGGAGATTCGAAGAGACGAAGTTGGGCATCCATTCTTGAAATATAAGCCATTCTTGTGAAAACCTAATGACCAAATCTCCAAGCCATGCTGCATAATATTGCTTTATAGGCTTCTAACTTGCAAATCTCACCATAATTAAATGTTTATACAAACTTTTGAGCCATTATCCACTTAATTCAAGCTTTGTTCAAGATAATTTTCCATTAATGGCATAAAGTTCACACTTCCATTTTGGAAAAGTTTGCTTTAATCACTTTGTCAACTCTCCTTGAGCCTATCACTTGCTCCCTATACACACACTCAACACAAAATCCAGAAGCAACATGTTTAAAGTGCCTAACCACTTTATATTTCCTTGCACTTCACATTGAAACCATGTGTTTCAAAGTTTGCTTCATTTACAATCCAACCAAACCATAACTTGTGATCTTGACAATCTGATCAGCTCCTTCCCTCTAACCTTTTCCTATAAATAAAGAGATCCATTTGCAAGCTAGGACACGAGTTCATAAGACCTAAAAAACCCTCATACTCTCTCAAATTAGAATTTGTATTCAAAACTCCATTTGTTGCAATTTCTGACATGAACTCTAAACACTCAATCCACTCGTGTGTGTTCATTTTAAATCATTCACAAAGATTCTATAACTCATATAGAACTTGTCCAAAGTCTTGTATCATCATTTTATCATCATCTTCATTATCTTCCATTTTCAAAAACAGATCCCTGCAACTTGACTTGTCCAGAAAAATTTAGGCACTCTCAATCCAAAGTAAGCATTGCAACAGCTTTCTGGGAGTTCAGTGAAGCTATCCAGATCATCACAATATCTCCAGGAGTGCTCTAACTTCAAAATTAATTCTCACTTCAGAGGTAAGTTTTCTAAACTGTGATATTCTTATTCATACATCATTTGCCTTCGATTTCAAAAGATAAAATGTAGATATCGTGTCTATGAAGCTAACCATGTCCTTACTTTTCATTTGTATTGTGTGTGAGATAAGAATTTTGGAACTGAAGTTTCTGAAAAATTAGGTTTCAGTTTGGTACCAAACAAATTTCATCTTAACCATTGATCTATAGCTTTTGAAATTTATATGGTTGGACTCGTGGTTAACTTTCAAGCAAGTTTGATGTTTACATTTTCTAATTTGGTTGAGAAATGAGCATTTTACAAAATTCAAAAATATGTTCATGGCTACTGGCGCGAGGAAGAAGAGGAAGTTACATTTAGAAATGAGTTTGTAATATATTTAATAGTTGTTGTTTTATGAATGGATGAAATAGTCACCCCAATGGTAAAGGATGTGTGTGTATGACTATAGGGACTTGGGTTCGAGCCCCAGTGGTACCATTCAAACAAATTGTTTTGGGCCTAACATCTTTTTTTCTTTTCACCCCCTAATTTATTTTTACAGCACCAGGCCCAATCTTTTATTTCTTTTCTTTCTCACTCTTATTTATTTATTTCATTTAATAAAAATACAAAAAAAAATTTATTCTAAGAAAAATCATAAAAAAAATTAGTTTTAGGTTTTATTTAATTAATTTTATCACTTTATTTTATTTTGTTAATTAAATTTTTAAAACTGGATTTTATTATTTATTTTACACTATAAAATATTTTTTCCAAATTGACATTAACGTCCAAATTATTTTCTAAACAATTAAAAATCATTAGACTTAGGTTTTATTTTAATTTCCTTAATTTCAATTAACTTAGATTTTTTAGGTTTTATTTAAAATAATTAGTTAATTTCTCTTTTAATTAAAACTAATTAGTTTTCTTAGGTTAATGATCAAACATTATTTTCTATCAAAAAATCACCAAAATCAATTTATTTTCCCTTTTTCTCTACTTCACATTTTTGCATATTTTATTATTTCACATTATCATTTATGTAAATGGTCTGTAATAGATAATTATGGTTTATTGCTTTCCTCCCCTTTCACAAATTTGTACCTCCATCCCCGAAGCATTGTAATAGCGTAGGACATTTAAATTATGCAATTTACAGTTTTCCTTATTACTGTTAGTAAATAGGATTTGTATGACAAGACTAAAAGCAAACATTAGAAAACTTAATCTCAAAATGAATGCTTGCAATCAAAGCACTTCACACACATGCACCTCTAGGGTTAACCTCACTTGTTGCCTCAGATTAAAATAGTCATGTCCCTCGAACGTGAGATGCTTTAGCAAAGACCCTCAGTTAAAAGATCATAGTCCCCCGATGACCCTTCAATATTGCCTTTGGTAAACGATCTTAGTCCCTTATGACAATTACTAAAGAGTCTTACAAGTTTCCTTTTATGACTGTACAATGACCCACGTCTGTCCCTCACATCCAATGATAGGGCTTCCTACTAACTAATGGTGAGATAACACTATCTAAAGAAAAGGAGGAAAAGAACAAATATTTGCTAAGTAGGTAGATCGCTCGTAATCGCTTGCTCACAAACTAAAACAATTTCAACTTTAAACTTTCAAAACAACTACTTTCAAAACGCTTTATAAACACTCTTGAGGACTGATACACGGGTTATTATAAAGCAAACTTCCTTACATTGACATCTTTAAAACATTTCACAAAACCATACATTCTTTCAAATATTTTCAAAACAAACATTTTTGTATACATTCTCAACGATACGATAATCATTACAAAATTGCGGCACTTAGGTGTTTTCAAAATATTTTCAAACATACACGAAGCATTATTTCCAAAGTGAGCTAGCAATTAAGAGCTCGTAGATAACTACAGATGAAAAGGGTGTTAACACCTTACCTTTTCATAACCTACCCCCGAACTCAAGAAAAATCTCAAAGGTCTTTCCTGTTCTTTTCACACTTTCCTTTATTGGATAAAAGAAAAGTCGGTGGCGACTCTTGCTATCCGCAATATTTACGATAAAATACAAAAACACCAAGTCAGTTCTCCCACCGTATTACAATTACATTTAAATTTTGTTAATTCTAGCATCTTTAACATGTGCCCTAGGACACATGTTAGCATGATGCATCATTTAAGAATAAAGAGAATATATTATCTATGGTGAACTATTATCTACCAAATTCAAAAAGTTGAGAATCTTACATTTATTGTAAATTTCTTTGGGAATAACAAAATTAAATAGTATCTTGTGATTGGTTGAATGTACATTACTTAATTTTTTTATGGTGGATAGAGAAATTACCCCCATTATTTATTTTTATTCTAATGTAACTTCTCTATTTATGGAGAAATGAGTGTCACTATATAAATTTAATTAAATATGTTAAAATTAAATAATATCATATGATTGGTTGAAGGTATACTATCTAACTTTTTGTGGTGTGTAGAAAAGTTGTCTCTATTTTTTTTTTGTTTTAATGTAACTTCTTAATTTATGGAGAAAGGGGTCTCCATATATAATTTTCATTGATGGCACGTATTTAAGAGAGTTCAAATCAACTTTATTTTGTTCGGTTTATTTTTTATATGTTGGATATTCTCTTGCGGAAGAAGAGATCAATGATGTGAAAGGAAGTAGCTTTTTCAATTCAATGGTACGAGCCTTCAATGAAATCGAGAGGATGTAGGCCTATAATATTAGCATTCCAACATCAAATTACAAATATCTTGCTTGCAAGAGTGAGAATGGGTGAATGCCTTTTATGGTACATGAAAAATTTCATATATGGAAAGCGGTCAAAATCAGTTTCGCTTGGTTTGACGCGAGTTAGAGATGTCGATTAGACAATTATTGATGGGTCAATAGCTCGAATATGGTGTGTGGTATTCTAGCAAATATCTACTTATTCATTGCCCTCCAGTGTGGTTTCTTGGTTTAGGCCCTTTGAATTACGCTGGTATTATTAGGCTATATGTGTTAGAACATAGTTTGATTCTACAACCCTTGATTAGAGTTTTGATGATAACAAATACAAAGAATAAATAAATACAAAGAATATATACAAAGAACAAATATGCACCTTAAAAATATGTTTTATGTATGCAGAAGTTCTGATGGGATCAGCATCAAAAGATAAGCTAAAGTATTACATGCTGAAGCAATCAGATTATACGCTGAAGATTGGTGACTAGAACCTGCACTTAATTACAATAAACTCTGATTCTGATCAAAGACATATCAACCAAGTCATCAATATTCTGAAGCGTCATCAGCAGTTAAGGAAAGAAGAATCTGAAGTGTTATTTTACATTCAAGATAGAATTAATGCCAACAGATTTCTTCAGACAAGATCTTCTACAAAAGGAAAGTGTGTTATTAACATTAAACGTGCTTTATGGACAACGTCTTTGCCTTGCCTATATAAACAAGTCTGCTTGCAAAAATAAGCACGTACATACGCATACAACAATTTGCTATAGATTTCCAAACCACGTATATTCAAGCTCTAGCAAATTCATTTTTCATTCTAAGCTTAACCTGTGTAATTTATCACAGTTGTGATAAACTGTTTTGTTAGAAAAGAACAACACATTCTTGTTCAATTATTTGTAAAATATTTCCTTGAGACTAACCGGTTTGTGGTTGTACTCAAGAAGACTTTAACAGTTGTTAAAGTAGCTGTTGTAATCTTTTGAGATTAGTGGATTAAGACCTCGTTGGAGAGAGGCGAAATCACCTTGACGGGTGAACTGGAGTAGTTTGAGATCAAACGAACCAGGATAAAAATACTGTGTCATTAAGCTATTTTTGATCCAAGTTTTCAATTCAACCCCCCCTTCTTGTGTTTTTCACATCTTCAATTGGCATCAGAGCGCCTGGTTCTGAGCTTAAACACTTAACCATGTCAGTACAAGATCCAGCGTCAGAAAAACACTATGGCAGGACCATGTCAAACATCAACAATGACAACAATGAAGAAAGGGACAGATTCAGTGGCAAACCTCCAGTCTTTAATGGAGAGAACTTTGACTACTGGAAAGACAGAATTGAGAGTTTCTTTCTGGCCCATGATGCTGATCTGTGGGACATGGTGACTGATGGATACACGTATCCAGTGGATGGACGTGGTCATAAGATAGACAGGAAAATGATGTCTGATCAGCAAAAGCGTGAATTCAGAAACCACCACAAGGCCAGAACAATTATCCTCAGCGCCATCTTATATTCAGAATATGAGAAAATATCAAACAGAGAAACTGCCAAGAATATGTTTGATTCTCTGAGAATGACACATGAAGGAAACATTCAAGTCAAAGAAACCAAATCCCTTGCGCTCATTCAGAAGTATGAGGCATTCAAGATGGAAGATAGTGAATCAATAGAAACTATGTTTTCAAGATTTCAAATTCTTGTTGTTGGTCTAAAAGTTCTTGACAAAGGGTATTCCACTGCTGATCATGTTAAGAAGATCATCAGAAGATTGCCAAAACAGTGGAGGCCAATGGTCAGAACGCTTAAGCTAGCCAAAGATCTCAACAAAATCTCTCTGGAGGAACTTGTTAGCTCCCTCAGAAGTCACGAGATAGTTCTAGAAGCAAATGAACCTCAAAAGCAAGGTAATCCATTAGCTTTAAAATCTAACAGAAAATCTGACTCCAAAGTTTTGCAGGCTGTGGAAGAAACCTCTGATGGATCCTCATCAGAATAAGATGAACAGTCTCTCCTCTCTAGAAGGGTGAATCAACTATGGAAGCAGAGGCAAAGGAAGTTCAGGAATCCCAGAAGATCAGAAAATCAGAATGAATCTTCCTCCAGATACAGAAGGTCAGAATCCTCCTCTGGACACAGAAGATCTGAAGGATCTTCAGGATACAGAAAGCCAAACAATAAAGACATCATCTGCTATGAATGTAACGAGCAAGGGCACTACAAAAGTGACTGCCCAAAGCTTCAGAAGAAGAATCCCAAAAAGAAGTTTATCAAGGAAAAGAAGAAAAGCCTCATGGCTACATGGGATGATTTTGACACATCTGAAGCTGACTCAGAATCAGATGATGAAAGAGCAAACATATCTCTCATGGCAAACGTATCTGAAGACAGTGAAGCTTCTGGTTCAGACTCAGAATCAGACACTAAAGAGATATCTTTAGCAGCAAAGCAAAGACAACAATCATGGTACCTGGATTCTGGCTGCTCACGACACATGACGGGAAGAAGGAATATGTTCCAAAGCCTGGAGGCCACGTAGACTTTGGAGGCAATCAGAGAGGAAAGATCATTGGCTCTGGAACAGTAGGTAATGGAAATCTTCCCTCTATAAGTAATGTTTTATTAGTTGATGGATTAATGCATAACCTGTTATCAATAAGTCAATTAAGTGATAATGGTTATGATATAATCTTCAATCAAAATTCATGCAAAGCTGTTAGTCAGAAAGTTGGGACTATCCTATTTGAGGGAAAGAGGAAAAACAAAATTTATAAAATAAAACTTTCTGAACTAAAGAGTCAGAATGTAAAATGTCTACTGTCTGTTAACAACGAGCAATGGATCTGGCACAGAAGATTGGGACATGTTAGTATGAGAAGAATATCTCAGATTAACAAAATCAATCTGGTCAGAGGACTTCCTAACTTGAAGTTCAATTCAGATGCTCTGTGTGAAGCATGTCAGAAAGGCAAGTTTGCAAAACCTGCTTTCAAATCCAAAAATGTTGTTTCCACCTCTAAGCCATTAGAACTTCTGCACATTGACTTATTTAGACCAGTAAAAACTGCTTCAGTTAGTGGCAAGAAGTATGGGTTAGTAATCGTAGATGACTATAGCAAATGGACATGGGTAAAGTTCTTAAGACACAAGGATGAGTCACACTCTGTGTTTGTTACCTTCTACAACCAAGTTCAGAATGAAAAGGATCTTAGAATCGTCAAAGTCAGAAGTGATCATGGTGGAGAATTTGAAAATAAAGATTTTGAATTATTCTTTAATGAAAGAGGCATTCTGCATGATTTCTCTTGTCCTAGAACTCCCCAGCAAAATGGAGTTGTAGAACGAAAGAACAGAACATTGCAAGAAATGGCCAGAACCATGATCAACGAGACTAACGTTGCTAAGATCTTCTGGGCAGAGGCAATCAACACAGCGTGTTACATTCAGAATAGAATCTCCATAAGACCTATTCTAGAAAAGACTCCATATGAATTGTGGAAGAACAAAAAGCCCAACATTTCTTATTTTCATCCATTTGGATGTACATGTTTTATTTTGAATACAAAAAATTATTTGAACAAGTTTGACTCTAAAGCACAAAATTTTATTATGTTAGGATACTCTGAACGCTCAAGAGGGTACATAGTATACAATACAGAAACACATATTGTTTAAGAGTCAATCAATGTTAGGTTTAATGATAAGCTTGACTCTCAAAAGTCAAAGCAGAATGAATTCCTTGCAGGTATGGAAGTTGAACTCACAGGTACTGAAGACAACTCATCAGAGGCTCTCAACAGAGTCACTCCCTTAACAGCAGAAAGAGTCACTACAAGCAATCCAACACCTTCTGTTGATCAACTCCAGAAAAGACCATCCAGAAGTAGCATTGATCACCCAGAAGATACAATATTGGGAAAGAAGGATGATCCAATCAGAACAAGATCAACATTCAGAAACTCTGAAGAATCTCTTATGGGACTAGTTTCTCTGATTGAACCAACAACAATTGATGAAGCCCTTTTAGACAATGACTGGATTCTGGCAATGCAAGAGGAGCTAAATCAATTCACCATAAATGATGTATGGGATCTGGTTCCCAAACCAAAAGGATTCAACGTCATTGGTACAAAATGGGTGTTCAAAAACAAACTGAATGAACAAGGTGAAGTCATCAGAAATAAAGCACGACTGGTAGCACAAGGTTATAGTCAGCAAGAGGGGATAGACTATACAGAAACCTTTGCTCCAGTCGCCAGGTTAGAATCTATCAGACTTTTAATATCATTTACTGTTAATAAAGGCATCACTCTGTATCAGATGGATGTCAAAAGTGCATTCTTAAATGGCTATATAGAAGAAAAGGTATATGTGAACCAACCCCCTGGTTTTGAAAGTTCCAAAAATCCAGAATATGTTTTCAAACTAAAGAAGTCACTCTATGGTCTGAAACAAGCTCCCAGAGCTTGGTATGAAAGACTAAGTAACTTCCTGTTAGAAAAGGAATTCACCAGAGGGAAAGTGGACACAACCTTGTTCTGTAAGACAGTTAAGAATGACATTTTAGTATGTCAGATTTATGTTGATGACATAATATTTGGATCCACTAAACCCTCTCTGGGAAGAGAGTTTGCTAAATGTATGCAGGCAGAATTTGAGATGAGCCTAATGGGGGAACTAAAATTCTTTTTGGGCATTCAGATAAATCAAACTCCAGAAGGAACTTACATTCATCAGAGCAAATATGTCAGAGAACTTCTGAAGAAATTTGATCTCTCAGAATGTAAGCCCGCAAGGATTCCAATGCATCCCACATGAATTCTGGAAAAAGAAGAGGTAAGTAAAAAGGTAGAACAAAAGGTCTACAGAGGTATGATTGGTTCTATTTTTCATCTGACAGCTTCAAGGCCTGACATTCTATTCAGTGTTTGCATTTGCGCTAGATTCCAATCAGATCCTAGAGAATCTCACTTAACAGCAGTTAAGCGAATTTTCAAGTATCTGAAAGGTACTGCTAATCTGGGTTTGTTTTATAGAAAATCAAATAATTACAACTTAGTAGGATACTGTGATGCTGACTTTGCTGGAGACAGAGTAGAACATAAAAGCACTTTTGGAAGCTGCCAGTTTTTGGAAGAAAATCTGATCTCATGGTCCAGCAAAAGAAAATCCACAATTGCTCTATCAACAACAGAAGCTGAATACATAGCAGCAGCTGGATGCAGTACGCAAATGCTCTGGATGAAAAGGCAACTTGAGGACTTCAATATATTTGAGAGTAACATCCCTATCCTCTGTGACAATACTTCTGCTATTTGTCTTAGTAAAAATCCTATTTTGCATTCTAGGGCTAAGCATATAGAAATAAAACATCATTTTATTAGGGACTATATTCAGAAAGGGATTCTTAATTTAAAATTCATTGACACAGACCATCAATGGGCTGATGTCTTTACAAAACCTCTTTCTGAAGATAGGTTTAACTTCATTCTGAAACATCTCAGCATGAAGCATTGCCCAAAATAAAGTGTTTTATTTACATATCTTAACCTTCAGAATGTTAGTTATTTTCTGTGAACCACTAATCAACCTGCCTTCAGAATTTTAGAAGTACAGATTGTATCAGAATCTATCCATGAAGATCTGAGCGTTTTATTTCAAGGATAGAAGTGTGCTGTTCACGTAAGCAAACATCTGTCATCCATTCATCAGCTACCTTCTGAGGCTGAACACGCGTTCACTTTTCTAAAAGGTCAAAAGCGTTGATTGGGTGCATTGAGACACATGTCATGGGTAACCGTTCCAATATCTTTCTGAATCCCCTAAAATCAGTTGTCATTAATGCTTATAATCATTACTAATTATTTCTCTCTCTTATAGTTTATGTTTTCAAAAATCTATTTAAACGCAAGTTTCACTCTTTACACTCTTTCACTTTTACTCTCTCAATACACTCTAATTGTTTTCTGTTCGTACTTTCAAAACCCTTTCATCTTTCTCAAATTTTCTGTGTGAACATGGCTTCCTCAAGCGTCCCAAACACTAGTTCTCAGAGAAATGATTCTATGAAACAGTACGAAGAACCATTCAGAACTCTACTCACGCCCATTGACAACCTGGAAGTTCTTTCAGAACTGATTGTGGATTTTGAAAGTCTTTAAGAAAATGGATTCAATCTCTCTGAAGAGGTCAATGCTCAAGGATGAAATAGGTATTTTGACCGTCTTCTAGGTCCAACATTTCCAATTCTTGTGAAAGAATTCTGGATTCATGCTTCATCCTCCAACCATCAAGTCACTTCGTATGTCATGGGGAAGAAGATAGTCATTACTGAAGACCTAATTGCAAGACTGATAGGTTACAATGGTGGTGGCGTAAGGTGTATAGACATGGCTGAAAGATGTTCTGATGTTGCTTCTTATTTTTAATATAAATACTTTTTAGCTCTGATTATATAGCCTTTTTGATAACTGACAAAAAGGGGGAGAAAGAATAAGATATTTTCAATAACGGCTTACTGAGGCAGAAGTCTCAAACATTCTGAACTACTTAACTTCTTTCTTCTGAAAAGCTTGAACAGGTACAAAACTCTGATGAAATGCGCAGTTAAATTCTGTAGCTCAAAGACTCAAGGAATTTAAGGGAAGTAATCAACTCAGGGGGAGTTTTTCTTCTTAATTCTATTCCTTTTATTCTTTATTTTTAATTGAAAAATATGGTTTTTGTCATCATCAAAAAGGGGGAGATTGTTAGAACATAGTTTGATTCTACAACCCTTGATTAGAGTTTTGATGATAACAAATACAAATAATAAATAAATACAAAGAATATATACAAAGAACAAATATGCACCTTAAAAATACGTTTTATGTATGCAGAAGTTCTGATGGGATCAGCATCAGAAGATAAGCTAAAGTATTACATGCTGAAGCAATCAGATTATACGCTGAAGATTGGTGACCAGAACCTGCACTTAATTACAATAAACTCTGATTCTGATCAAAGACATATCAACCAAGTCATTAATATTCTGAAGCGTCATCAACAGTTAAGGAAAGAAGACTCTGAAGCGTTACTGTACATTCAAGACAGAATTAATGCCAACGGCTTTCTTCAGACAAGATCTTCTATGAAAAGAAAGTGTGTTATTAACATTAAACGTGCTTTATGGACAACGTCTTTGCCTTGCCTATATAAACAAGTCTGCTTGCAAAAAGAAGCATGTACGTACGCACACAACAATTTGCTATAGATTTCCAAACCACGCATATTCAAGCTCTAGCAAATTCATTTTTCATTCTAAGCTTAACCTGTGTAATTTATCACAGTTGTGATAAACTGTTTTGTTAGAAAACAACAACACATTCTTGTTCAATTATTTGTAAAATATTTCCTTGAGATTAACCGTTTTATGGTTGTACTCAAGAAGACTTTAACAGTTGTTAAATTAGCTGTTGTAATCTTTTGAGATTAGTGGATTAAGACCTCGTTGGAGAGAGGCGAAATCACCTTGACGGGTGGACTGGAGTAGTTTGAGATAAAACGAACCAGGATAAAAATATTGTGTCATTAAGCTGTTTTTGATCCAAGTTTTCAATTCAACCCCCCCTTCTTGTGTTTTTCACATCTTCAATATGATCGGTATAGAACACTTGTCCCCCAAGTCCTTGTTATCATGTATGAGACTAGGACTATGTTGGAAGATATGAGACTAACCCATTTATCATTTTCCTTGTTTCCTTGGATTATCCTAGCAGGTCTACAATTTGAGAAAAAGGTTGCAAATATGATAAGTAGGAGTATATGTCCTAAAAAATACATACATTAAATGTTTGTCTTATTTTTGAAATATTTCATAAAATATATCCTCTATGTGGCATGATGTTAGAGGCACAAAGACGGTCTTTTAAGGTACTCAAATGTCATGCAGAATTGAGGTTTAATCATGTTTGTTAGTGGCGATGGTGCACTTTCGAATTCTTCTATCGCTGATTGCAAGGTTGTATGTATTCAATATATGAAGGATAATTTATGAGACTCAAGATTTTTGTGTTATCCTCTGATGTGTTAGACCCCACATTCTATTGTATTTTTTCTCTCAGTCTTACTTTTTGTTTCGACGATCCTCACAGAGTTCAAGCTACTCAGCCCATTCACGTACCAGAGGTTACGACTTCTGAAGGGAACAATCTCCATTCTCTTTTTATTGTATACAATTTCCACTCTTCATATTTCTAAGGGAGATTGTCCTGGATGACTAGAGATATTATGTTGCTTCCAAAAATGGAGGTGTTACTTTTAGCCTTAATCCCATGAAAATTATTATGGGCTTTGCTTTGTGAACTTTGCCTTTAGCGAATCAAGTTGACATATGTGACTTTAAGAAAAATTGAAAAGCAAAAAATTTCATTAGGACACATTATTGTGCCTTTTTTTTTGTGATCATACTTATAAAAAAAATTAATGTGGTGGTTAGAGTCTCAATCGTGTGCTTATAATCACTGTCAGTTTTTTTGTTTGCACTGAAGTTGGGATGTACCGAGGTTCTTATCAGATTAGACTAGAGTTCATGAATGAAGACACATTGTCATGGGTGGATGTTCATAATATTTAAAGAATGTCACATGCAAGTATACGTATTGTGATTGCATCAAGTAATAAATATAAGAGTATTTTACCCACATGGAGTGTTGTTACTTAGATTTAATTTTTGTATAAAAACTATTCTTTTGATTTAAGCGTGAGCCGAGAGAAATAATATTTGGTGAGTTACATGTTTAAAGTTCACTTAAAACCAATGTCAAAATTAATGTGTAAAAAAGTGGGAATATATTAAGAGTGATTGAGGTGAGCTATGTTCCATTAATATCATTAGTGTAATCATGTGTTTATGACATGTGGTATCGTGACAGGTGAGGTCAGAGTGATTTTGTGGTGTATTTCTGCAACATCAAAGAATGCATATAAAGGGCAAGGGAAGAAATATATAAGCCCCACTTATAACCCTAATATACGTATATTAGTATTCTGAAATCCTCAATAGTTTCAGCTTCTTATCTCTAAGTAAGCTAGGTAAGTGAATATCTTTATCCTACTCATTCAACTAATTTTATTAAGAAAATCACTTGTTGTTGGATCTCTCAAAAAATAACAAGTCGTCATCTACTCCTAAGTTGACAAGGCAAAGAAATAGACTTTAACAAATTAACATAAAATAAACGAGTCACTTAACCACACACCATATAGCATAAAAATACTTTAATATTAACTTCACGTTACTCAACTACAAAAGGTTTAGCTCATAGTGAGCTGAATAAAAGCTATAAACATGATTCTCAACAGGAAAATCTTTTAACAATAAACGAAGAAATGATATAAACCTAAGATAGACTTGGAAAATTCCTTTATATGACTAATCTTCAAAAGATGTCTCCAGACGCGTCACTGCTCACCTGCTAGTAAAGGATTGGGTGATGAGAGAAACTCTTTCACACTCTACTATCCACACACTTAGTAAATCTATGTTTTCTCTTAGAACAAATGAACTCTCCCTTTCAATTTCCCCAAGGTCCTATTTATAGACTTGAGCTAGGATTTTTGTGATACATTGGATCATGGGCCTAATATGAGGAAATCAAATCAAGCCCATATAAAAAGTAACGCCAACACACAAAATCAGCTGCTTAACAAACAAGGAATCTGGTACAAGGAGACCGTGGTGGGAGACAAGGTGTAGTATGGCAGACTACCACAACAAATGCATATGATGCTATGCCATTTGCGTAGTGTACTACTGTACCTGATTTTTTTCTTCTAGCGCTTACACCTTATTCTTTGAATTTGAATGGTTTTCTTCCTCTTTTTCAAAACAACCAAGTTTTCCCTCCAATGCTTTCTTCCTTTCACGCTATACATATCAACCAACATCTTACAATATTAATTTCCCTTTTGTCTATTTACTTCAAGTTCCTTCAGTTTATGCCCCATGCAGCAGACCACTATAATCTTGCCTCAGCTTGACTCTGCTAACCTTTACTTACAAAAACACATATTAATAACAAAAAAGAGGAGCACATGTTATGATCCAACTTAAACTAATAAAAACAACTAAAATGCAAGAAATTACAACTATTAAGCAAATAAAATACTAATTAACCAAATCAAAAGGCATGTATTAACTCACAAAATATGGGTTAACAGTTGTTGTACCCCAAAATTTTCCCTCCTTTTTTCACAAGAAATCAAAACTTCAGGGTTTTCTCTGATTTTTCAAATTGGCTCAAGAATCGGTCAAACAGACTTTTCTTTACCAGTAAATCCAAAATTAGGGTTTCCATTGTTCAAGAATCGGTCAAACAAGACTTTTCTTTGACAGTAAATCCAAAATTAGGGTTTCCACTGATTTTGTTGAGATTGGCTCAGGAATTGATCAAGCAGACGTTTCTTTGACAATAATCCAGGATTAGGGTTTGCGCACGCATTTCTCAGAAGAAATTGAATCCACAGTGTTTCAATTGACTGTTACATTATTTTTACGCTTGTTCAAGATTGATGTTTGTTTCTCAAAACCTAAACATCTGGGATAGGAGCTGAGGATTTTGATTGAAACTTTGAGGCATTGGTTTGATCAGTGGAGTGAAAGGCGTATGGAATGTTTGTTTGTTTAACTGTACAAAGCATGGTTAGTTAGAATGCCAGACGTATTGTGATTAATGCGAGATTGCGAGACGACAAAGTTTGTTGATTATTTATTTCATCTGGATTAAATTTATTGGGATACATTTCCATTTATTTTAATTCAAGAGATTTAAATAATTAAATAGACAGTGCAAAAGAACTAATGAAATATTTGACAAAGACTTTTATTTATTTATTTCAAATATCGTTACAAATGTTATTCGAATATTGTAAATTTATAATTTACAATGTTTACAATAATGTTTATTATAATAAATGAAAAGAAAATAAATCTAAAAGCCTAAAATCTCTTGGAATCTTTGATCTTCTACTGCTTCTTCCATTATCCAACTGGTATTTACCTGCAAAGACAGAAAAAGAAATCAGTGCAGTTAAATTGAAAAGCATTTTCAAGCAGATAAATATAAAGTCATCATTAAAGCTTGTTGGCCGGAATCAGATTGTTTTTGGTTTCATCATGTTTTACTTGTCCTCTTTGCAAATCACAAGAAGATTTCTCTTCTTGGTTCACAAAGAGGAAAGTAAAATAATTTGCAAAGCATCAATTAAATGCAAAGATACAAGGCACAAGGCTGCACACAAAGAAGGCACAAGGCTGCACACAATATCAAACTGACCAGCAAACTGCATTAGTCAACCAAAAGCAAACCAAGTTGCACAAAAGAAAACTAAGTCCACAAAGCTGTCCAAACCAAGTACACTAAGTTGTCAAAGCACAAGCTGTCAAAAGGGAACAATGCAAAAAATATGGAAAGAAAGTACAATGCAGAGATAAACCAAAATACAAGCAAGCAAGCTTGTCAAAACCTCTCATCATATTCTGGCCAAAACAAGCTTTTCAGAATAAAATACATTAAGCAATTTAAAAATGCTTTATGGAGAGAGAAAGAGAAAACCAGAAGGGTTTTTTTAATGTTTGGCAGGCTGTACAAAAACAGTGAGAGAGAAGATAAATAAAACAGTCTAATAGTTCAAGGGGAGAGGGCCACAAAACTGCAAGTTATCAAAACCTGCCTCAAAACCATACAAACTTACACAACAAAAACACCAACCTGCAAGTTATCAAAACCTACAAAAAACTGCTTGTAAACACAAGCATAGTAAGACACAACCGGCCTCACAAACCATTAAACCAAGTCTCACAGAATAGCAAGCCTGTTTCCAAACCCAACAAACCTGTAGCCTGCTGTCAAAAAACCAAACTGCATAACCTGCATAACCTATTCAAAACTGCCTCAAACTAAACAACAAGCCTGTCAAAACCTGCCTTACAAACCATTCAAACAGGCTTAACAAAAGTCTCAAACCTGCCTTCCAAAGCCAGAAGTAAGACAGCCTGCCTTACCAAAAGATCAAAAACACTATAGACAAACAAACTGCATAAGCTTGCTTCCAACAAACAAACTGTATAAGCTTGCTTCCAACAAATAAAACTGCCTAAAACCCACTCAAACACTAAAACCATAAAAAAAACTACAAATCACATGAGCCTGTCAAGCAAGCACAACAAGCCTGCCTAAAGTTCATCAAACTGCCAAATCACAAACTTACAGCCTGCATATCAAACTCAAATCCAAGCTAATAATAGGCCCTTTTTCAGAACATACATTCCTCACCAACAAGTTTCAACATCAACATGAAGAAAACAACAAACAGCAATTCTCAGAACAAATAAAGTTCATCATCGAAAGTCAATACTCAAAGAAGAGGAAGAAGTCAGAAGTGAAAAGAACAAACAACAATTCTCAGTACAAATAAAGTTCATCAAAAGTCAGCATTTAAAGAAGAGGAAAAAGTCAGAAGTGAAGAGAACAACAAACAATCTTCAGAATAAAATTCATCATCAGAATTAACAAAGCCCACAAAGAGGAAGAGTTTCGAAACAAGCAAGTCTAAGAAATAACATTCATCATCAACAATCAGTAAACACCAAAATAACCTTTTTTAGAATATATCAATCATCATCAAAAGCCAATATTCAGAGAAGAAGAAGAGAAGATTCAGAAGCGAATGATATAGGGTTTTCAGAATACAAATTCATCATCAAACGTTTAAAAGATACATAGTACCAGATAAGCGTCATCACACTCCTCCCTCCTCCGGCCACCTGAGAGCGCCGCCGTTCCAACCCTCCATTGCCTCTCCAGAAACAAAACCCCAAAGGTACTGTTTTCTTTTCCTACACCTCATGCATGAAATATCAAAGATCAAACATTGCAAAAAACATAAATGTTCAAGAGAATCACAAACCTCAACTGTAAAAAAAACCACACAAGATAAAAGTATACCTTTCGAACCATTGCCCCGTGCCGTCGTGGAAAGGAGATGGATGGAGGTAGCGCTCTGGAGGATTGAGGTTTGAAGGATTAGTCAGAAGCTCATGGCTGAGAAACGAAGAGGGACGAAGAAGAGGAGAGAAGGAGCGGCGCCGTTCACAAACTGTAAACCCTAATTCCCAATTATGAACGAACCCTAAACAAAGTTGTTCCAACAATGCAACTGGGCCTCCGCCCCAATTCAACATAAAGCCCAATTGCTTTCAGCGCCTACACCCCCCATTTTCCCTTCAGCATCCTTTGTTATTATACCACTTTGGGCCAAAATATATACCTAGGCCCATCACTCTTTTTTTTTTAATTTCCAAAATAATACTCTTTTCTTTGTTAATTAATTTACTTTCTTTAGAAAAAAATAATACTTTTCTTTTTGTTTTTTTATTCTATTTTTTATTATTTTGTTAATAATAAAGAGAACTAATAATGAATTTTGTTTTGATATATTTTCTGTAATATTTGTATATTTAATTAAATACTTTGTTTAATTAATCTTTTTATATAAGTTTCTAAAAACATTAACGAAAACACAATAATAATAATACTTAAGTCTTTAATTAGGTTAATTTTTATTTTAACATTTGTAAGTAAATATACACATCTTGTATTTTCTTTGATTTTTATTATCTTATACCTTGTTATATTTTTACATTGAGAATGCGACAATTCGATTTGGTTGTAATATATACTTAGACATTACTATAAGACTCATCCCCATTTGTAAACATTTGTACCCCCATCCCCGGATACTTATTTGTAATAACTTAGACTTTAAATTCCTGCAATTTATCGCTTTCCATATACTGTATAGTAATTAGGGTTTGTATGCGAAGATTCAAAATTAATCGCTAGATGACCTAATACAAATAAATGCATGAAAATCAATACACAATTCACACTTGCACCTCTAGGGTAACCTCACTTGTTGCTTCGAAAATGCAATCATGTCCCTCGAGTACGAGACACTCTAGCAAATGCCCCTTCGATAAACAAAGATCGTAATCCCTCGATGACCCTCGATGTTGCCTTCAATAAAATGATCTCGTACCTTACAAAAATTGCTAGAGCGTCTCACAAGTTGCCTTCAATGATTGTATACGATGACCCGCGCCTGTCCCGTTTAAACATCCTAACGCAAGGTTGTTCATCAAATATAATGGTGAAACAACACTGTTAAAATGGTTAAAAACATAAGAAAGATCTTTTGAGTAAAATAGGGTAGACAAACTCTTAGTTACTTGATCAAAAATCTTGCAAAACATCCTTTCCATTTTTCAAAACACACTCCACAACACAACTTTAAAAACAACTTTCAAAACATTGAATTATCTTTTCAAAAAGACACACACCTTTGTATATATTCAAACAAGAATCATTACAAAGGTTGCCTAGACAAGGCATCTCTTTTCAAAACATCTTTCAAAACCACACACAAAGCACCATTTCGAACAATTGAAAAGCAAAAGCAAGTGATATAAGCAAGTAACTAAGAGCCCATGGATAACCATGGATGAAAAGGGTGATAGCACCTTCCCTTTTCATAATCTACACCCCGAACCCAAGAAAACATCTCAAAGGTATTTCCTGTGCTTTTTGACCTTTCCTTTGGATAAAATAAAAAGTCGGCGGCGACTCTTGCTAAACTGAACAAGTGCGAAAACAAACGCAAAATCCCAAGTCAGTTCTCCCACCGTATCACAGAACTGGCGACTCTGCTGGGGATTTTTCTAAAAGTGGGGTTACATTAGGGTTTTAGATCACCTTTACATGCTTACTTTGATTGCTTTGATTGCTTTACTTTTTGGGTTCCTTGTTTGGGTTTGTTTTAATTCCTACGCCCGGATTTGGGGACACCTTTTAGGTAAGTAGTAATAAACTGTGAGGGAACTGTGCGGGGTATACCGACATGGTTGAAACAGTAGCTACGTTGATGTGGCACTTTGGTTGGTACCGGTAACCCTTGAGTTGAATCAAGGAGAGTACGGGGCCGTCGCGTGGTGTCGTGAAGCATCAATTGACTTTAGAACCTTACTTGACCATCTTGGCCTTTTTAGGGGTAGTTGAGATGACTGACTTTGGTACAGTCTGAAGTTGGTAGATACTCGATACTACACTCATTGAGGGTTGTTTTCTTGGAATATTTTGGTCGCCAGTTAAGTGGCTAAACCAAAACAATGAACACAGGAAATAATCCAGTGATATTGAGCTCCTTAGAACCCGGTTTCTATTTTAGGACAGGTTTGAGCCAACTAACTTCAAGAGGGTACTTACCTACCAACCCCATGCAAGCCTAAACCTAAGGACTTGTTTGCTCTGTGTGAATATGATTATCTGTATATACACTTACTTACTTTTGCATACATGTACATAACATCATAACATCATACCATAGCATTTTCAATAACCATTTCAAGGATCTCGACGGTCTTTTGATGCAGGGTCACGTTGAACCAGACGTCTACCAAAGGGCAAGAGGTTTCATTTTCCTCTAAACAAACGCCGTCAAATATCAAGTGCAACAACTTGAATCGGGGGCTATGACCCACTTGACACGGTGAGCTTGATTCTCGTGGAAAGACATCCACCTATACAAAGTTCTCCAGTCAAAGATGTTGATCGGAGTTCAATCTCTAACATTTTCTTGTGTTTGCCCCGAGAGATTATTGAAAACATGCATCCACATATCATGCATTGTATCATAACAGGTTTTCCTTTTCAGGTTTCCTTATTCTCCTACTGTTTATTTCAGTAGAGATGGCTCTAGAGAGGACTGTCAAAGATATCCAGGATCAAAATGCTCAACTTCAAGAAATGTTCTTGAACCTGTCCCAGGGGCAAGAAGAAGTGAAAGCTCTCCTCACAAGGGGCATGGTCCTAGGGAATTCAGGCAGTGTCAGGAATGATCAGTTGGAAGAGCTGCAGATTGAGCTGGCAACAATGAAGATCCAGATGATGGGACAACTGGTGGGCCAAATGGCTTTCATCCAAGACTTGGCTCAAAGACAAGAAGAGCTCAGGGTTCTCGTCAACAAACTGCTTCGAGACAACCAAGTGGGGCAAACATCTAAGGTTGAAGATCAAGTCATCATTCAACCTCCTTTGAGACAAGAAGACAAGGGAAAGGCTCCCCAACTTACTTCAGGGTCACAAGCCCAGCAACATCCTCGTCAGCGTCAATAGGGTAATCGGCGTAAGAAAAATACGTCTGGAAGACATTTCTCTGAGACTGATATATCATCATCTCTAATACTGAAACGTTTGTTGGAGGTCAATCTGCTTGCTTTAAGGGATCCTATTCGGAGGCCCAATACCTCTACTCCTAGCTATCACCCCGACGCATTTTGTGTATACCACTCCCATAGTCCTGGACATGACACCAACGACTGTTGGGCTTTGAAAAACAAGATCCAACACTTGATTGATGAAGGAGTGCTGGAATTCATGCCGGATGGCGAGATGAAAATCTTCCGCTAAGGGTTCTCCACCTGAAATGACAAAGCTCGAATTGAGAGATTTTTGTTCCATTTGAATTTTCAAGTTGTAATTTCTTTTGTTATTCAAACAATTATCTGTTGATATCAAACTTTGTTTCATTAATGCATTGCATATGTTTGTCTTGAATTCATCCATTCGTTTTCACTATTCTTATGCTTCCTACTTTCTTTATGATATTTAACTCTTGATAAAAATCTACAAGCCTTTAGAGGGAGGATGACAAAACAATGCCATAGTCTCATACAATATGCTTTTGGACAGACCTTGCTGACGATGTACATGCATTTCTTTCAAATCTTAAACACTGAAGTTATAAGGAAGATAATCCCTAGCCAACCCCTTCGAGCCAAAGAAGTAGAAGTCTTCTGTTTTAAACACAAATTGAAACCTATGATTTAAACATGGGGCAGGGTAGTCTCTCAGTTAATTCAAAAAAATGTGCATTGAAGTTGCAAACTCTTAGTTCGTAATACAACGAATGACATCAAAAACATTCTTTTGGAACCCAAAGACAGTGATGGTTCCTTACCTCATAGGCAGTCATTATCTCTCAAAAGAGAAAAGTCCACTGAGCCAAAACCTATGAAGGAGGCTTAAGAAAGCTGGGGCACCCCGCTGACTGTAATCTCAAAAAATAAGAACCGTCAGGCAAAAATTAGGGATAACAAATCAAAAGAAAGAGGTCATTACAAATCCTCAACAACATGAAAAATGTTGAAAATGATGACTGCCTTCCATGAAATTTAACTTGTGTGGACCATCACCAAAATGTCATTCCAAACTCGAATAGAGTTCGACGTACAATTAACTGAGTTTAGGATTGAAGAACATCACGAAGAGCGGGTGGGTACAAATTTACTTTGAGCCTTTATCCTTTGTTTCTTAAACCGTGAACCAAACCACGTTACAACCCTTCAAAAGTCCTAATTGAAGCATGGGTTAGTCCGAAAGCATACTGTTACAAAAGGTATCCTGACTCCTGTAAGGCTTTGCCCCTAAAATCTTGTGTTGAATTTGTCTTATAAAAAGTTTTCTGCTAAAAAACGCATTTTTCAAAAAAAAAAAACTTCGAGACAAGCATAAACTTTGCATTATTTGAATGTCGTTGTTTGCACATGGTTTACTTGTTTAACAGCGAAGAAATTTACAATGGTGAATGTTCGGAGAAACGAAAGCTCTCAGTGAGTAAAATCACTTCAAGTGGGATGACACTCCCATGGAAAAAATATCCTATCAACAATAGGGGATTTGATATGGTAGTGTCTAGTAAACCAGGGGCAGTCAAGATTTTAACAAATCTTTCAAAGTTCAGTTGACCTGGGGCAGTCCAGTCAAGATTTCAACAAATCTTCCAAAGTCCAGCAAATCTGGGGCAGTCCAGTCAAGATTTCAACAAATCTTTCAAAGTTCAGTTGACCTGGGGCAGTCCAGTCAAGATTTCAACAAATCTTTCATAGTTAACCTGGGGCAGTCCAGTCAAGATTTCAACAAATCTTTCAAGGTTAAACCTGGGGCAGTACAGTCAAGATTTCAAGAAATCTCTCAATTGCAGGATAATTTGGGGCAAGTTTTCCTCACCATCACTTGGGGCATTTATGCGCCAATCTCAACAAAGGGTTACGTGCAGTCCAAGTTTCCTGGCAATACCACAAGCATCTGATACTGGGGGAAGTGACGAATCTCTCCGAGATCTTTATGAAAAGAAATTCAAGCGTCCTCGAGAAGTTCGTCACCTCTCTAGCAGACCAGCAGTCATGGGTTTATTTCCCCAACACTTGTCAAGGACTTATTCTCCAAAACAAATTACATTTCAAATTGATCGGTCATTAAAATTTCCTTCATCACCTGCTGGAAGTTACGATCATCATCAAAAATTCCTTCATCACCTGTTGGAATTCACGGTCATTAAAAATTTCCTTCATCACCTGCTGGAAGTTACGGTCGTCATAAAAAATTCCTTCATCACCTGTTGGAAGTTACAACCACCAACAGAATAACAGACAACTGAAGCTCCTAAAAATCTGTTTTCTCTCAAGAATGAAGATTCTCATCCTTGAAATCTCAGAGATTGGTATACTCCTAACCTCCTGACCCTTAACAGAATGAAGATTCTCATCCTTGAAACCTCAGAAGATTGGTATACTCCCAACCTCCTGACCCTTAACAGAATGAAGATTCTCATCCTTGAAACCTCAAGAGATTGGTATACTCCCAACCTCCTGACCCTTAACAGAATGAAGATTCTCATCCTTGAAACCTCAAGAGATTGGTATACTCCCAACCTCCTGACCCTTAACAGAATGAAGATTCTCATCCTTGAAACCTCAAGAGATTGGTATACTCCCAACCTCCTGACCCTTAACAGAACGAAGATTCTCGTCCTTGAAACCTCAGAAGACTGGTATACACCCAATCTTATGACCCAAAACTTGAATGAAGATTCTCATTTTGGCATCCCCGGTAGATTGGCATACACCTAACCTCCTGATATTCCCGACAGAATGAAGATTCTCATTTCTCAAAGTGGTATAACATCTGAATTTCTGGTATTCCCAACAGAGTGAAGATTCTCATTCTTAAAGTGGCATACAACCTAAACCTGAACTTCTTCCAGACAGGAATAAGCTTTCTCCAGAATCCTGAGTTTTACTCTCCAACAGGATAACTACTTTTCATCAATGTGGCTATTCCCCACATAATTCTTATTCCCTAAGCAGAATGAAGACTCTCATTCTCAGTACCTCACAGAGTATTCACCATCCCCAGTGAAGATCTCCTCAAAACAGGAATCCCCAGTAGATTGGCATACAACCCAAACTCCTGATTTCCCCAACAGTGGTCCCAGGACTTCTCATTTTCAACGATCAAAGGATTTTCAATCCCCAGCAGCAGTCAAGGATTTACTTTCCCCGGTAGCAGTCAAAGATTTCATTATCCAGGATTTATTTTCCTCAGGAAGACAGATAAGATTAAAAGCTATTGTTAACAATTATTCAGATACAGTACAAATACACCCCAGACACAGCGGTCATTCTAATACTCATTCAGACTTCAGCAACCAGATACAGTACAGATACACCCCAGACACGACAGTCATTCTAATACTCATTCAGACTTCATCAACCCGATACAGACTAGATACGCTCCAGACGCGACGGCCATTCTATCTCTCATTCAGATTCAACTATCAACCACAAGTTCAGATACGCTCCAGACACGGATGCCATTCTGTCCCTTACACCAGCAGATTGATTCTCCCCAGTGCAATCGCCACAGAAGTAATTCTGTCACTTATCCAATACAGTTATAGTCTCAGATATACTCCATACACGGAAGTCATTCTGCTACTCATACAGACCTCAATCTCTGAAAACAGTTTATGGATTCTCCAAACACGGATGTTAATCTATCGCTTCTTCAGACTCAATCTTTGAAAATAGTTTACGGATTCTCCAAACACGGATGTTAATCTATCGCTTGTTCAGATTCAACTTCTGAAAACAGTTTACGGATTCTCCAAACACGGATGTTAATCTATCGCTTGTTCAGATTCAACTTCTGAAAACAGTTTACAGATACTCCAAACACGGATGTTAATCTATCGCTTGTTCAGACTCAATCTCTGAAAACAGTTTACGGATTCTCCAAACACGGAAGTTAATCTATCGCTTGTTCAGACTCAACTTTTGAAAATAGTTTACGGATGCTTCCTAACATGGATGTCAATCTATTGCTTATTCAGACCCCCAGCTCAGAGATGTTCCAAACATGGATACCTTTCTGATACTCACCCACTCACCTACGACATACAATTCAACAAACATTCTTGGATGGCATCTTTAAGCCTATCTCCGACAAGATTCTGTCATATCTCCAGATGGCATCTTTAAGCCCATCTCCGACAAGATTCTGTCACATCTCCAAATGGCATCTTTAAGCCCATTCCCTCAACTATGCTTTGACGAGTGCAAATTTTTGGGCACTCTAGTGTCCAATCATCTTTTACCTTCGAGTCGCAAAAGGAAAACTCGTCAATCTAACTCTTCAGGTTCAAGAAGATTGAACAGGGGCAACTGTTGTACCCCAAAATTTTCCCTCCCTTTTTCACAAGAAATCACAACTTCAGGGTTTTCTCTGATTTTTCAAATTGGCTCAAGAATCGGTCAAACAGACTTTTCTTTATCAGTCAATCCAGAATTAGGGTTTCCATTGTTCAAGAATCGATCAAACAAGACTTTTCTTTGATAGTAAATCCAGAATTAGGGTTTCCACTGATTTTGTTGAGATTGGCTCAGGAATTGATCAAGCAGACGTTTCTTTGACAATAATCCAGGATTAGGGTTTGCGCACGCATTTCTCAGAAGAAATTGAATCCACAGTGTTTCAATTGACTGTTACCTTATTTTTACACTTGTTCAAGATTGCTGTTTGTTTCTCAAAACCTAAACATCTAGGATAGGAGCTGAGGCTTTTGATTGAAACTTTGAGGCATTGGTTTGATCAGTGGAGTGAAAGGCGTATGGAATGCTTGTTTGTTTAACTGTACAAAGCATGGTTAGTTGGAATGCCATACTTATTGTGATTAATGCGAGATTGCGAGACGACAAAGTTTGTTGATTATTTATTTCATATGGATTAAAGTTATTGGGATACATTTCCATTTATTTTAATTCAAGAGATTTAAATAATTAAATAGACAGTGCAAAAGAACTAATGAAATATTTGACAAAGACTTTTATTTATTTATTTCAAATATCGTTACAAATGTTATTCGAGTATTGTAAATTTATAATTTACAATGTTTACAATAATGTTTATTACAATAAATGAAAAGAAAATAAATCTAAAAGCCTAAAATCTCTTGGAATCTTTGATCTTCTACTGCTTCTTCCATTATCCAACTGGTATTTACCTGCAAAGACAGAAAAAGAAATCAGTGCAGTTAAATTGAAAAGCATTTTCAAGCAGATAAATATAAAGTCATCATTAAAGCTTGTTGGCCGGAATCAGATTGTTTTTGGTTTCATCATGTTTTACTTGTCCTCTTTGCAAATCACAAGAAGATTTCTCTTCTTGGTTCACAAAGAGGAAAGTAAAATAATTTGCAAAGCATCAATTAAATGCAAAGATATAAGGCATAAGGTTGCTCATAAAGAAGGCACAAGGCTGCACACAATGTCAAACTGAACAGCAAACTGCATTAGTCAACCAAAAGCAAACCAAGTTGCACAAAAGCAAACTAAGTCCACAAAGTTGTCCAAACCAAGTACACTAAGCTGTCAAAGCACAAGCTGTCAAAAGGGAACAATGCAAAAAATATGGAAAGAAAGTACAATGCAGAGATAAACCAAAATATAAGCAAGCAGGCTTGTCAAAACCTCTCATCATATTCTGGCCAAAACAAGCTTTTCAGAATAAAATACATTAAGAAATTTAAAAATGCTTTATGGAGAGAGAAAGAGAAAACCAGAAGGGTTTTTTTGCAGTTTGGCAGGCTGTACAAAAACAGTGAGAGAGAAGATAAATAGAACAGTCTAATAGTTCAAGGGGAGAGGGCCACAAAACTGCAAGTTATCAAAACCTGCCTCAAAATCATACAAACTTACACAACAAAAACACTAACCTGCAAGTTATCAAAACCTGCAAAAAACTGCTTGTAAACACAAGCATAGTAAGACACAACCGGCCTCACAAACCATTAAACCAAGTCTCACAAAATAGCAAGCCTGTTTCCAAACCCAACAAACTTGTAGCCTGCTGTGAAAAAACCCGAACTGCATAACCTGCATAACCTATTCAAAACTGCCTCAAACTAAACAGCAAGCCTGTCAAAACCTGCCTCACAAACCATTCAAACAGGCTTAACAAAAGTCTCAAACCTGCCTTCCAAAGCCAGAAGTAAGACAACCTGCCTTACCAAAAGATCAAAAACACTATAGACAAACAAACTGCATAAGCTTGCTTCCAACAAACAAACTGTATAAGCTTGCTTCCAACAAATAAAACTGCCTAAAACCCACTCAAACACTAAAACCATAAAAAAAAAACCACAAATCACATGAGCCTGTCAAGCAAGCACAACAAGCCTGCCTAAAGTTCATCAAACTGCCAAATCACAAACTTACAGCCTGCATATCAAACTCAAATCCAAGCTAATAATAGGCCCTTTTTCAGAACATACATTCCTCACCAACAAGTTTCAACATCAACATGAATAAAACAACAAACAACAATTCTCAGAACAAATAAAGTTCATCATCGAAAGTCAATACTCAAAGAAGAGGAAGAAGTCAGAAGTGAAAATAACAAACATCAATTCTCAGTACAAATAAAGTTCATCAAAAGTCAGCATTCAAAGAAGAGGAAAAAGTCAGAAGTGAAGAGAACAACAAACAATCTTCAGAATAAAATTCATCATCAGAATCAACAAAGCCCACAAAGAGGAAGAGTTTCGAAATAAGCAAGTCTCAGAAATAACATTCATCATCAACAATCAGTAAACACCAAAATAACCTTTTTCAGAATATATCAATCATCATCAAAAGCCAATACTCAGAGAAGAAGAAGAGAAGATTCAGAAGCGAATGATATAGGGTTTTCAGAATACAAATTCATCATCAAACGTTTAAAAGATACAAAGTACCAGATAAGCGTCATCACGCTCCTCCCTCCTCCGGCCACCTGAGAGCGTCGCCGTTCCAACCCTCAATCTCTTCTCCAGAAACAAAACCCCAAAGGTATTGTTTTCTTTTCCTACACCTCATGCATGAAATATCAAAGATCAAACATTGAAAAAAACATAAATGTTCAAGAGAATCACAAACCTCAACTGTAAAAAAAAAACGCACAAGATAAAAGTATACCTTTCGAACCATTGCCCCGTGCCGTCGTGGAGAGGAGATGGATGGAGGTAGCACTCTGGCGGCTGGAGGTTTGAAGGATTAGTCAAAAGCTCATGGATGAGAAATGAAGAGGGACGAAGAAGACGAGAGAAGGAGCGGCGTCGTTCACAAACTGTAAACCCTAATTCCCAATTATGAACGAACCCTAAACAAAGTTGTTCCAACAATGCAACTGGGCCTCCGCCCCAATTCAACATAAAGCCCAATTGCTTTCAGCGCCTACACCCCTTATTTTCCCTTCAGCATCCTTTGTTGTTATACCACTTTGGGCCAAAACATATACCTAGGCCCATCACTTCTTTTTTTTTTTAATTTCCAAAATAATACTCTTTTCTTTGTTAATTAATTTACTTTCTTTAGAAAAAAATAATACTTTTCTTTTTGTTTTTTTATTCTAAAAAGTTTTTTTTTTATTTTGTTAATAATAAAGAGAACTAATAATGAATTTTGTTTTGATATATTTTTTGTAATATTTGTATATTTAATTAAATACTTTGTTTAATTAATCTTTTTATATAAGTTTCTAAAAACATTAACAAAAACACATTAATAATAATACTTAAGTCTTTAATTAGGTTAATTTTTATTTGAACATTTGTAAGTAAATATACACATCTTGTATTTTCTTTGATTTTTATTATCTTATACCTTGTTATATTTTTACATTGAGAATGCGACAATTCGATTTGGTTGTAATATATACTTACACATTACTATAAGACTCATCCCCAGTTGTAAACATTTGTACCTCCATCCCCAGATACTTATTTGTAATAACTTAGACTTTAAATTCCTGCAATTTATCGCTTTCCATATACTGTATAGTAATTAGGGTTTGTATGCGAAGATTCAAAATTAATCGCTAGATGACCTAATACAAGATAAATGCATGAAAATCAATACACAATTCACACTTGCACCTCTAGGGTAACCTCACCCGTTGCTTCGAAAATGCAATCATGTCCCTCGAGTACGAGACACTCTAGCAAATGCCCCTTCGATAAACAAAGATCGTAGTCCCTCGATGACCCTCGATGTTGCCTTCAATAAAATGATCTCGTCCCTTACAAAAATTGCTAGAGCGTCTCACAAGTTGCCTTCAACGATTGTATACGATGACCCGCGCTTGTCCCGTTTAAACATCCTAACACAAGGTTGTTCATCAAATACAATGGTGAAACAACACTGTTAAAAGGGTTAAAAACATAAGAAAGATCTTTTAAGTAAAATAGGGTAGACAAACTCTTAGTTACTTGATCAAAAATCTTGCAAAACATCCTTGCCATTTTTCAAAACACACTCCACAACACAACTTCAAAAACAACTTTCAAAACATTGAACTATCTTTTCAAAAAGACACACACCTTTGTATATATATTCAAACAAGAATCATTACAAAGGTTGCCTAGACAAGGCATCTCTTTTCAAAAAATCTTTCAAAACCACACACAAAGCACCATTTCGAACAATTGAAAAGCAAAAGCAAGTGATCTAAGCAAGTAACTAAGAGCCCATGGATAACCATGGATGAAAAGGGTGCTAGCACCTTCCCTTTTCATAATCTACCCCCCGAACCCAAGAAAACATCTCAAAGGTCTTTCATGTTCTTTTTGAACATTCCTTTGGATAAAATAAAAAGTCGATGACGACTCTTGCTAAACCGAACAAGTGCGAAAACAAACGCAAAATCCCAAGTCAGTTCTCCCACCGTATCACAACAGTGGATCATAATTTAAGTTATTGCCGATAAAGAAGGTTTCGACAATTCCGACACCGAAGTGATATTTTCCTCTAACTATTGGGTGATCTCTTTAGAAAATGAAAAAAAAATACTTTGTAGTACATTTGAGGGATAATTTCTTCCTCTTCATGAATGTTTATTTTCTCGAATATGTTTTAGACTTCCTTTTAATGACTTCGAGGTATGAATTCATAATCGCATGATAATTCCTTCTTCAGAATTGCGTCCAATGGGCTAGGCCTACATCAAAGTATTTCAATACTTGTGAAAATTAAAAATGAGTGTGCTGACCTGTACACTCTTCTTCCATATTTTCAACAACAACACAACTCAGATGACTCGAAATGGGGCCAGGGTTTACTCTCCCTCAGGTAGGGTAGAAAGATGTTCAAAGGGTACATCGATATAGCATGAAGAATTTCAAGGGTCAGTATTGCTTGGTCACACCCATCACTAAGGTCGCTCATGCGAGTATCTATAAGGTCCAAGCCAACACACCTCCAAGATGTCCTGATTGTGGATCTATGCACTTATAGGTACAATCATCTACAATCGTCATATGGCAACACAATATGTAAAATGAAATTATGTGAAGACTTATTATGTCAAAAATAATAAATGATCAAGATGTTATATCAAGATCTAGACGTTCTTTTTGATATCAAGATGTTAAGTGAGATTCAATGAAAAAACACCTAAGGTAAAATGACATTCGATAGTCCTTGATGATCTTCTGTCCTATAATCAGTTAGAAGAGTCAAGTCCCATATGAAATGCTAAATCAATGTTGAATCAAGCAAGGGATCTTGAATTTTAGAGGTTCTGAAAGAGAGAAAGTATGAAAGCTTGTTTGGTCCTATGTGTGAGTGAACAGTTAAATCTATAGGTATAAGAATAAATCCCGAATTACTAAGGCGACTCCCACGTATGTGAAAACAATTGTAAACATGTCTTAATTAGATTAAACACCTTAAAAACATTTAGTAAAACTATCAAGGCTCGTGTTGAATTGACCAAGGAGTGTTCTTAATCAATTAGGTTGTATTTTACAAGTCCAGTTGATTAGAGTAAGGCAAATGACTCGGTAATCGATTAGAATTACTCTCAATAAATTAAGTCACATAATTATTATAGGGTTTTCTTTTTGGGATTGAGGTTGCATATTTTGAAAGCTATTACTCAATTAACAACCATGGTTAATCGATTAATTCATTAAGAAATTGATTTTTATAAGGGTTTAATCCTAATAAGAATTAAATCGCACGGGGAGAAGAAATTGATTTGATTGGCTGGTAAATTTTAGATGTTTTGATTTGAATAATTAATTGGTAAGGCGTTAAGCCGACCTACTAATTACTCGAGGATGTGAAATACTTTGATTTAAAAAAATATTGAAATTAATTTGATTAAAAAGTTTTATTTTATAGACTGGTTGTGAATTATGTACTTAATTAAAGAACCCTACAAAGTGAAGAATTGTTTGTATTTTTCTACATATTTAATGTTTAGATAACCAAAATGAAATTATTCTAATAAAACGAAAAATTAACTTAAATGAATCTATCTATTATAAATATATAAAAACAAAAGTACCTGGAAAAACCACAAATACCCTATTGACTTCATGTTAAAAATTTTCTAATTACAGGGTTACAAGTGACTTTTTCAACCATTACTTCAATATTATTCATTTGGTATTTAATGCTGCTGAGGTGTCACTCCTATATTTTTTCCATTTTGATTTTGATTTTATTTTATAATGATTTTAATCTCTAATTAAATATAGAAGTGTCTATTAAACTTCAAAACAACGTATGAAAACCTGGAAAAGCCAAAATCATTTATTGGACAATGGAAAGTCTCACTACTTCCCATGTTCATCATTAATATGTAACAAATGCATTATTAATCTGAGAATATAACACAAAAGTCACATAGAGACTGAGAAGTTGCCTATCTATTTCTTCTTCAAAAAATCACCAAACCACCGTTTCACAACTATTTGTTTCACCACAACGGTTTCCGTTTTTTCTATTTCTGGACTGCCACCATAAACCACCATGCGAAAACATGAAACCCTACCGATTCAACCACCAAATCTGAAAGTGCATCAGTTGCAAACCACCTCTGAATTTGCTCAGGCGAAACTTCCCTTCGAAACTCAAATGTCATCACCAAAAACTTTTGCATTCGTTTCTAATACAGCCACCACCATAATCGTTTCCGGTCACCCATATGATTTACGTTTTATTTTTTAGAAAATTTTGAAATCGGTTTGTTTGTTTGTTATTTATTGAGACTGTTTTTGTTATGTTTAGATGAATACAATGGAACTTGTGATTTAATTTTTTCTTTCGTCCCAAATACTTCCATCACAGATTTCCAAACAACATCGGGCAAGATAATTGAAATTACCAAAAATTCGATTTAAGATACATCATATATGTACACTAAAAAATTGAAAGGGGGAATGATATTACTACAGATTTTTTGAACATAGGCCAACAGATACGATGCAGAGAACCATGGTGGTGACGGACATGGGCGGTTCTGATTAAGGATCTAGTTGGGTGGTCAAGGTGAAGTTGTAGATGGGTCTTCAGATGGCGAGGTAGCCTGGGCACATGGTTGAGGGAAGTGGTTTTTCAGAAGGTGGTTGTGAACATTGATGATGGACGGGTGAAGCAAAGGAAAAGGGTGTTCAGACTCGATTTTCGTGGCAGGAATCGAAAAATCTGAATTTGTTGTTGTGTTGTTGAATCTACAGGTTCATGTTAATGTTATTGCTAGATTTGTGAATTGCAAAGGTTAATGATAATATTATTGATGAGCGAAGAATGGTTTGATGTTTCTCTGCTATCAAAAAATGTTTTTGTTAGTGTGAATAGTTGTTGATGCATTTTTTCAATTTTTTTTGGTTTTTTTTTATGAAACAGGGTGTTAAAGTATATGTTATGAAAAACATTATAGATTTGTCAATGGTTTCTTTTCTTAATGAAAGTTGGAGTTTTGGGAGGTTTGATTGAAAAATCTCTATGGGTTGTTTGACTTGTGCTATCAAAGTGATAGGTTGATTTGAATTGGTTTGAGGGTAATTGTTTTTAAGTAGTGTTGATTATGGGTAGTATGAAAGGTATGGTTACTGGTGTAATTGTTAGAGTTTATGGTTGGACTTTTGTGGTTATTGGTCATGGTATTTGTGTTGTTATGGTGGCACATAAAAACGTGGGGGAAGAGAGTCTTTTTGTGTGATAGAGGTTTTCACAAAAAAAAAACAAAAATGTAAAAGAGTATTTTGTGGGAGAGTTGGTGTTATATTTATTGAAAATAAAAAGAAAGCACATATATTCTTTCACTTACAATCTTATCCTTATTTCTCTATCTCTCTTATCACCTGTTGTAAGTCAAAATGTTTTTGTTACTGCACGAATACCATTCAAAATATAAGTACATTAGATTCCGAATAGATTCATTAAAATGGTTGATAAAGAATCATGGAAATTAGTATTTTACTTACTTACTTTTATTACATAACATAATAATTTTCCACTATACGAACAATTTATTGAGGTTCATGAAATAAGTATAATTTTTTTGTTTCGAACGAGACAATGAAACATTGAATCATTGAAGATTATGGTTTTCGATGCAAGAGTAAAATTGATGGGGTGAATAAGTGCAAAAGCCAAAAGGGTTATATTTTCTTAATAAATCCCTTATATGTTCTCCCCACACATCAATTCTTAGTTGGATATTTTTGTACCCCAAAATTTTCCCTCCCATTTTTGAAGACAATTGATTCAAGACACCTCCTCATGCTCATAGGGTTCTCAATTGCTCAATAATACTCAAGGGTTTGAACATACAAGCATTTCTCCTAAGCAATGGCCTACAATTAGGGTTTTGTGTTTCTCAAAGAAAACTGAGTTTCTAATGCCTAAAGTGAATTTCATGGTTCCTCATATGCTTCAAGGTACCCTCATGACAAGTTTCAAGCCTTGCATCACAAGTTTGCTCAGTCAATTGCTCAAATGAGTGAAAATTAACTGTATTGGATAAAAAGTCAACTTTGGTCAACATACAACCAACCTTCAATATTTTTAGTCAAAATCAAGATTTTGAGATCACATTCATCATTTGATCAAGGGTTGATCATTATTCATCAAGAAAACTCAAGATTCATCAAAAGTAAAAAAATGCTAAATTAGGGTTTTCTTTAGGAGAAGTCAACTAAACTTTGACCAAGCATAAATTTCACATGCTTAATCAAAAAATTCTCAACAAAATATCATTTTGATGGAAATTCAATTCTCTACAACTTTTCCTCTCTAAGATAAAGTCCAAAAAAATCATTCATTTGAGAGATATGAGCCAAAACATTACAGGTCATTTTGAAAGTCAACAAAAAAAGACATCTTTTGTCAAAGCAATTTACATCAATTTAAAGACTTCAAATGAAAAAGTGACCAACATGATAATTGTATGGGAAATCTTGAGCTTTCCAAAAAGTCCAAGATCACCTTAATATGAAAAAAATTGTGTGAGATATAATTGGTGCAAGTTGAGAAATTTTTTAGAAATGCATGAAACCTCAATTGAGCAAGTTTGAAATTTTGGACTAGTGGACCTATCTTCTAAGGAATAAACATGTTCATGACCTTATATAGGACTTCTAAACTCATTCATACCTTACCATGATTTTTTATTTATTTATATTTATTTTGATTTTTATTCAATTAAATGCAAAATAAATTAAATAAAATAACAAATAATGGACCAAGGTATGTCGACCCACATCTATGGGCACCTCTAAATATTTGCACCAACAATTGAGAGATGTTTTTTTATTCAAATTATTCCTCAATTATTGTCAAATATTTAATTTTTTTATGTCAATTATGAAAAACTTAATAGTTTCAATTTATTTTTTAAAAATTAATTTATTTTAAGTAAATTTTTTAATACTTATAAATTTAAGTTGGATATCGGTATGGATAAACTTAATTTTTTAAAAAATATTTTTCCTCATGAACTAAAGTCATAATGTTTTTTTATTGAACCGTCTCCTGAACCTCTTCCTCTGGTCATGTTTTAGGACAAAGGCGAAGCAGTCGAAGAAACTCCCGAGCAAGAATCAACTGCAGTAAGTTTTGAGAATGTGGTCTCTTCTATTGAAACAACATCATCTTCTCTTATGCTGAAGACTCTAGAATAGTTGAAGAAAGAAAATATTGTGTTTAAGGAAAGGTTAGACAAGCAGGACGAAACTAGCAAGGAAATTAAGGGGATGCTTAGGAAACAAGAGGAATCGACAAGTCAGATCAAGAGTTTATTGTAAGTCTTATTCACACGACTTCCACCTCCTCAACCTTAATTCTGAAAAACTGTTCCTATTTTTTGTTTCTTATTTCAATCTTATGGTTATCCACCACCTTCTTGTGTTTTTCCATTCTTTAGCCTTATATTCTTACCAATTATGTTGTCTCATTTATTCAAAATAAAAAGGAACTTGAAAGCATATGAAGGATGGAGAAATATTGGCTATTTAAAAAATACAAATAATTTAAATTAACTATTAATATTAAAATTTTAAACCAAATTTTTTATAAAACCCAAGTTTAAAAATAATTTGACTGTTAGAAATAGGGCTGGAGAATTTGGAGTATGACACATCCAACACAATTCACCCCCTCTTGTGTTTGGAGTAACTTGATCAAGAAGTGACATCAGATCCTAACTCTTGTTATAGAACTAATCATCTCAAGAGGTAGAAAATTAACTTCAAACACTTCTTTTGTTTTTACCTATGGAGATTTCACGAATACACATACACCCTTTGATGGTCAAAGGTTTGATATATAGGAAGAAAGAATTAAAATATATTTTGATTCAATTGATTGTGAATTATGGAAATTCAGTTTGAATGGTCCTTTTTTATCTATTTATTATATAAATAATGAAGCAGTATATAAGCCAAGTTATTTATGGACCATAGAAGAAAATAAAAAATGCAAGTTAGGATTCAAGCCAAATACTTTATGACTAGTGCATTAAGAACTATAGAGTTCTTTCATACTTATAATTGTAGCACAACCAAAGAAGTGTGTAATAAACTTAAGTAAATCTATGAAGTTCCAAATGATATAGAAAAGGTAAACACCTGTATCCAAGAAAATTTAATAGCAAGTACCAATAAGGGATGGTTCTCAAAAATATTTGGTTTAATCTCAAAAAAATTACTTCTAACAGATATCTAAAATTTAGGAGCTAGTATGAGAAAACTGATTAGTACTTGATTTCAATGATAGGAATTTTTTTAAGAACTTCAAGAAAGATCAAAGAAAAAGTAAATCATCATAAAGCTTAGAGAAGTAATTCAACTACTTAAGAACGAGGAAAGGAGCTCAAATATTTCTAAAGGATCTTCATCATCCAAAGAATAAGTGTTTGAAATCATCGCTATGGATTTTGTACGAAACAACAATCACCATATATGAATAATTTTCTGAAGAGCGATCACAATAATTTTTTTATGAAGAATCCGTATATCAAAAGCTCGACCTAACATACTAAAATCTTGAGGCATTATATGAAGAATTTGTAAGAACACATGAAGAAATAACTAGTGGAACCTTTAGAGATTCATGTAAGTATTTGTTTAAAGACTCGTGCAAAGATTTGTTCAAAGTTTTATTAGGAAATTCATCAAAGGATTCACATGAATCATATTCTAGGAGATCAACCAAGAAACCAGACAAAGAAACTCCCATTTGTTTCAAAGCTACTTACGAAGAAGACAATGGTAAGGAAACATCTCTGACTTCCAAGAAAATGTTTAAATTAAGTGTAAAGCTTAGTAAATAAATTGATACATTATAAATAAATATCGTTGAATTTAAATATCACATTATATTATTTGAAAATAGTAATGAAACATTTGGAAATGACTTAGTCGCTATTATAAGCCAGTCATTAGAATCCAAAAAATGTGAAACCTGTAATTCATTAAAAAATGAAGTTAACATTTTGCATGAAACCCTATGTAAATTTACTAAGGGCTAAGAAAATCTAGATTTAATTTTATCTAGTCAAAGAGTTTCATATAATAAAGTTGGATTAGGGTGTCAATTGAATAAATCTTTTATCAGTATATACCATGATACGATTAAATTATGTCGTCTTATTTATAAATGCATTCATTGTAATAAGCTTGGTCATATAGAATCCTTATGCTTTTATAAAATGCATAATTTAAAATGCTCTAAGGGGATAACCTAATACATATTACAATCACTAACGCAAGAGCGTCCAATAATATTTGGGTACCAAAAACAAAAATTTGATTCATTTTAGAAGTATGCTTTGTAGCGCTAAGGGCTTACAATACACGTTAAAGTTGTGCAAAACATAGGTTTGAAGGCTCCACCAAAGAAATATGGTTTTTATGATCTTTATGTTCAAGGAAATGGAAAGTATTTTGGTGAAAAAGTAGTTAAGAAATATTTCTCTAAAAAATGAATGATGTTTTGGAGCACCTCCCGGTTCAAGTATTTCAGAGGGATGATTCTTCAATTCTATTTTTTCTCTTCAATGGGGGAGAAGTCTGTGATTACTTTAAGTATTAAGGTTACTCACTTGGTAGAGAATAAACTCTTAAAACTTTGGTTAATCCTATAACAAGTGATTTTAATTTGCCTAATTTATTTTATCTATTTTTTTTGCTAATCTTTTGTTTTTGAGAAATGAAATGTGTTAGTTAAAAGGGCTCAAATGCAAATTACAAGGAAGTAAAGAAATAAGAACAAAGATCAAATCCACCCAAGGTCCAAATTTACCAAGGAATATAAAAAAAATTGTATCTAATCGATTAAACCCAACAAGCTAATCGATTAGGCGTGCTTGAAATTCAAATTTTGCATCACCTAGTCAATTAAACCTAATGAACTAATTAAGTAGAAAAACCTAGAACTTTCACCAGCATCAATCAATCAATATGGTTTGGTTTCAATCAATGCTCTAATCGATTAAAGGCTCAATTAATCAATTAAGGTTGATCTATAAATAGGTAAATGGTTTCTCTTTTCTCTCATCCCATCTCAAATCCTCTCTTCATCTTATTTTCTCTTTAGATTTCTATTCTTTTTCTTCTGTCCTTGTAAGTTTTATGAGTTATACTTGAGTGTTGTTATCATCGTCAATAATGGCACCAAAAAGAGTAAGAACTTCTAGAAGCATGTATGTTCTTAGTTACTTCTCCAACTAACTTTCATCGCAAGAACAAGAAATTAAGTTAAACAAATATTTTGCTTCATAGAATTTCATTATAACTTGGAAATTGGAATTAGGTATCTTTGAAATTGCAAGTTATAAGATGTCTTCACTCAAGCAAAGTTGAAGAATTTCATCAACAACCCCTCCCCCCCCCCCCCCCCAGAAGAGATATTTCCCACAATGGTGAAAATGTTTTATTTAAACCTTAATTATAAATATGTAACTATCACTTTTGAGGGATGAAAATAATCGATATTGTTAACTCTTGAGGAATTTATTGAGATTTGTGATCTCTCATGCACCGATTTGCTGTACAGGATTGATGATATAAAGGCGGATAAAGAATTTAATTTTGTTACTATTGTTGTTTCCTTTTCTTCAAATCCAAATAATGGTATTCCTTTTCCGTTCATCATGGGCTATGTGCTCCTAGATATTCTCATATTCTATGCATCATCTTATATCCTCATCCTAAGAAAACACAATCTTGGGAAAATATCTAAAATTGATGGGGTCTTAACTTAGCCACTAGCAATATAGTTTAAACCAATTGGGCAAGAGAGATGATCTATCACATGATGGAAATTAGGAGAAATTGGATTTTTTTACTTCCATACGTTGATCTAATCATGAAAATCTTGTAGCACATTAGCTTCAATCTTTAAGAGGAATAATTCGTATGGGGCATATGAGGATAACCATCAATATATGAATCTATGTGATTGCATGTATATTTAATAAGTGGTCCAAGATAGTGAACCTTATGGATAGAAAAACTAAAAGTCGACTAGTAGTTGTGTATTTTTGATGATGATTACACTTGGGAAAAACTCGCCTAGTCGTGTCTATCTGAGTGACTAGTGTCTTGTAAAGACACAAGAGTATTTATGGAAATAGAATGACACAAGCACACTAAAATCTTTTGAGAAGCCTCTCATATTTTAATTTAATCACCAAAAAATATTTTTTGAGGCCTATCTAGTTGATTAGGAGAGTGTCTGATTAATTAGAAGATATTTTCTAACAGAAAAATCAATAAGATATTTTTCCCAATTGATTCGATTATGATTAGTTGAGTCTAAAATTGATTGGGACAACCTCTTATTGATTAGTAAGAGATAAATATCTAAATCATCCATTTTTTGCCTTAACAATCGATTATTTAAGGTGTCTAATCGATTAGAGCATTCATTTGGCACATAATTTTTTTCCAAATCTGTACCATGCGTTGGCCTGTAAATAGAGAGCTCATCTATCACTTTTCACATCCAAAAAATGATAATAAACCTCGCTTTTCATTTATTGCACCACCACTCTAAATCACACATTTTTTAGCCATAGTGTTTCGAGAGTGTTCTCGAGTCTAAATGAGGATAATTATTTTAGGTAAGGGAAAACTAGTAAATTTACCAGAAGTGTATTTTCTCTTTTGTAAATAATTCTTCCATGTGAAGTTGTTATTTTTGTTACGAACGAAATGAGTTAAAAGCTCTTATATTGATGGGGATTGTCTTTGGAAGTCTTCTTTTGGTTTGTGAGTCTTGTACCCCAAAATTTGCCCTCCCATTTTTCACAGAAATCACAACCCTAGGGTTTCTCAGATATTCAAGAGTGGCTCAGGAATCGATCAGACAAATTTTCTCCTTTGGCGGTAAACCAACATTTAGGGTTTTTTCTTGCAATTCTCACAAGAAATGAATTCTCAAAGATCCAATTGGCTTTCACACATTTTCATGCTTTTTCAAGTTTACTGAAAGATTACTGTTTGTTCTCAAGGCATTTTCATTTGGGACAAGAGACAGGATCTAATACTGTCATTTGGAACATTCATGTTTTGTTTGATCCAGGTTAACCAGAGTAATTTGCGTCTGTTAAGACATTTGCATGTTAATGGAATAAGTATTTGTTTGTTTATGGAATAAACATTTGTTTGAGGAATACACAGTGCGTGTTTATTTGGAATGCAGTGGCAAGATTACTTGATCATTGGAATTTAAGTTATCTTGGTTGGAATTATTGGAATACAATTTCAATTATCTTAATCAGGAATCTTAAAGAATTAGTGAAGATGCGAAGAGAAAATTGCAAGTTATTGACAGTAAAGGATTCTAATGGATATTAGAATACTTCATAAGACCCTTTTTTATTTACTTCAAAAATTGTTACAATACAATTTATTGTTTAAATGCTTTAAGTTTTACAACTTATTGTATTTGAAAAATAAATTAGTACAATTGTTTGAGTATTTCTCTCTAAATTACAAGGAAAAATCTAAGCCTAAGGATGACTAAGCTTCCATTGCCTCCATGCTTGCCAAAGAATATCTTGTTTCCTCTGCTTTGCCACCATCCAGTTTGCGCTCACATGAAAAACAAAAGACAGAAAAAATGACCAGTACAGTTAATTGGACATGGTTAAGAATTTTCAAAAGAGAAAAATGTGTTCATCATTAAAGTTTGCAATTTGGAATCAAAAGGCTATTTTTAATTCATCACGTTTTTATTTTTCTATTTGAAAATCACAAGAATATTATTCTTCTTGGTTCACAAAAAGAAAAATAAAAATGCAAGCAAAGCTGTCCAAATAAAAATGCAAGCAAAGATGTCCAAATAAAACTGCAAGCAATTTATCCAAATACAACTAGGATGCCCAAACAAGTGAAAGTATGCAAGCAGCATGGCCAAACAATAACAAGGCTGTCCAAACTAGACAGCAACATACCAAAAGGCAAACATGCAGCAAGGCTGCCTAAAACCGAACAACAACATCAGCAAAAAAAAAACAAATGCAGACAAAGTACAAGCAACAACAATATCAGCAAGAAGAAAATATAAACATATAAAACTAAGTCAACAAGCAAGAGGAGTCTTGTTTAATAAGCCATAATCATCATTTTCCCAAATAAATTGCAAACTTTTCAAAAAAAGTATTTGGCTTAGGGTCATTAAGAGAGGAAGAGGAAAGAAGTCACCTAGGGATGCTGCTCTGCTGTCACAATTGCACCAGAAATGCTAGAAAACAAAACTGCAAGGAAAAGAGCATAAGGAGAATGTTGTACCCCAAAATTTTCCCTCCCATATTCTTCAAGAAATTGCCAAGTCAAGGTTCAAAAATCTCCCCAAGGGTTGCACAGTTCAAGGGCCTCCTAACAGTCAAAATTAGGGTTTTGGTTCTAACAAAGTAAATGAAGTTTCCAAGGGTCCAATCAAGCCCCACATGACTATAAACATGTTCAAGCATCCTCATACAAAGTTTCAAGACTTACAGCACAAAATTGCACAGTCAAAACCCTAATTGCACTACAGTCAACTGTAGAGGCAAAATGGTCATTTGACAGTCAAAAGTTCAAATTTTTGGTCAACATCTCATTTTGAAGCCACAAACATCATTTGATCAATGCTTGATCATGATTCTCAAAGCTTGGCTCAAAAATCATCAAGATGCAAAAGTTTCCTTATTTGGACAGTTGAAAAAGTCAACTGTAAATTGACCAGGGCATAACTTTCACATGGATTATCAGAAAAATTCCATCCAAAGCTCATTTTGAAGAGAAAGACATTTCCTACAACTCCTCTTCACACTTCAAGTCCAGGAAATGCTCTCACAAAAAGTTATCAATTTCAACATTATAGGTCATTTTCAAAAGTCAACAAAAAGGGACTTTAAGTAAAAGTCCATAACTTGATATTGGTAAATCAAAATGACATGGGACCAAAGACATTGGTTAGAGGACTCAAATACCTTTCCAAAATGTCCAAGAACATGAGCAAAGATTAAAAATTGAGCAAGTTATGCCTTGTGGAAGTTGGGAAATTTTTGGATATTTTGAAAAGTCAACATTGCTTCAAATGACCTAAAATTGCTAATGGGCCTCTTTTTCTTCCACAATTCATTATCCAAGGCATGTGCACGACCATTTGGCCCAAAGGGAAGTTTTTTATAATTTTTATTTATTTATTTGGATTTTTTATTATTAATAATTCATTTAATTAAATAAAATACATGAAAAATACTAAACCTAATTTTCTAAATCTTTTTGTGCATAAAATAATCTCAATATTTCGTGTACAATCAAATATGGAAGGAATTATGATGATTGGATATGATTGAGACCAAATATGCTTGAAAAAGATTTGAAAATAATGGCTTGAAAATCAAATATTTTTTTCATCAATTCATGGATTTTTGCTCAGTTTCTCAACCCTAGAACCTTCACACATATATACATAGTGAAACCCTAATGCCCAAGAGGTCCAAGCTGCGCCATATACAGAAAACCATACTTGAGTTTCTTGCTTAAAAATTCAAAACTGAAATCGTGATTCCAAAGCATTTCAAGGCAAAGTAATCAGTCCAGTGCATTCCTGGGACATCAAGCAACGTATTTGGATCAAAAGCACGACCTCTAACGCCCAAAATTGGTGAATAGGGTTCACACTTTTTCATATTTTTTTCATGATCGTGTTTTAAGATTTAGACATTTTCATTGCATTTTTTTGATGAATTCATACTAATTGATGTGTTCTGAAGCTAACCACATATTTCAATTGAGTTTTTATGCGTTATTGAAGGATTCACCATGAAAGGACCTTAGGGTTTTTCAGCGTTCAAATTAGGGATTCCTTGATACTGTAAAATTAGAGAATCACGATGCCATGGTTGAAACTAGCAGGCTTGGACGAAAACAATGGAACCCTCGCGCCTAATTTATACTCAAAGATGGCGTAATCGCTATTATTGGACATGGCCTGTTTTGGGGGGGTTCAAAACCCCCGCTAACTCTTTTCTATTTTCAGGGAAAAAACAAAGCAATGGAGAAGATGATTAGATGGCCAAGGCTGATTGGTTCGTTTAAAAATTCGCGCGCAAAAGGCACTAACGCATTATTCTATTTTATAATATTTGTTTGTTATTTAATATACAGAAAGCGCGTTTGGTTCAACTGGTTGGACATGTGTTTGGTGACCTTCAGGACCTGGGTTCGATCCCAGGTCCCCACCCCTTTCATATTATTTTTCTTTCAATTATCATCCTATGCAGATTATGCCCTGAGGAACACCATGCGTCCACAATCTCCAACACGCCACTTGGCCAATCTCATCAATCCAAGGGCACAGATCTGGAGAGCATGGTAAACGTGAGTCAACGCATGGGCACGCTAGTGGAAAAGTCAGCCAGACCAAAGGCCATTGGGCCCAAATTGCTAAACAAAAACCTCCTATTTGGGGACAGACCCCCCTAGGTTTGAATTTTTATTTCTTTTCTTTATTTTACTTATTTCAATTATTTTTTTTAATTAGTTTCTTTAATTTAATTATTTTTATAGAAAACATAAAAAATAATATAAAATCAGAAAAAGACAAAAAATAGTATTTTCATTTAATATTTTAATATTTTGTAAATAAATTGCATTAATTAATTTTAGTCTTTTAATTAGGTTTAAATTTTAATATTTTTCTCAATCAATTTAAAATTTGGTAGAATTAGGGTTTGTATTAATTTTTATCTTTTTTTCTTTTCTTTCATAATAATTAAATATTTCCTATTATTTTTTATAATAAAATTGCATGTAAATAATTAGGTCAATTTAGGTTTAACTTTAATATTTTTTCTAATAAATAAAAATTGTAGAATTAGGTCTTTAATTTCATTAAGTTCTCATAAATACAAAAAAAAAACCAAAAAAATAATTTCTTTTTCTTTAATTTAATTAATTTAACAATTTAATTTAATTCCATTAAGAAGGGTCCAACGCCCTCGTTTCAATTTAAAGTTTCAATTCGCGTATCTATTTCTTTTTCTTTTAATTATTTATGTACCTCTCCCAAAGCCGTGTAAACTTAATTTCTCGCACTTTTAGTTCTTTACTTTCTTTATTTTCTGTCAAATCGGGTTCTGGAAATTTTGGCGATGTGGACCCGCGCCTTTTGTAATAGCTTTAGAACTTTTATTTCTCGCAATGTTTTAACTGTTAATAATAGCATGCAAGAATGAATGATTAAATAAAAACAAACGCGTAGATCACCTATACCATGACAAGATAAAATAAATGAATCTGACACACAAATCACACACCACCCCTAGGGTACGCCTCACTGTTGCCTTGCCTCGAAAGGTGATCGTCGAGTAGAGGATGTCTTAGTAAGTCCTCATGATCCGGGAACCTGGCATGAGGGTAGCTTCTAAGGTGTCTTCCTATTGCTCTGGTGATCACCATGTCCCGAACCTCGAATTGACCCGAACACCTCCAACGGTGGTGCTACCTACCTCTCGATGGTGGGATGGCACTACTTTAAAGGACATTTACACAGACGAATTCCTTAGGGTAGGTAGACGACTCTAGATACTTGCTCTAATTTCAAAACAAAAATCAAAAATACTTTTCACACTGACACCTTTTCAAAAAAGCTTTCGAAAGCAATTTTTCAAACACTCTTGAGGACCGATACAAGAGTCGAACTGGAATTTTCAAAGAAACTTTTTAAAAACCCACAATTGAAAAGCAAACAAACCATTTTTGAAAACACAATGAGCAAGTATCTAAGAGCCCATGGATAACCATGGATAGAAAGGGTGCTAACACCTTCCCTTTCTATAACCTACCTCCCAAACCGAGAGCAATCTCTTTAAAGAATTTTTCTGTGCTTTTGTCCTTTCCATTTGGAGAAAATAAAAGACGGTGGCGACTCTTGCTTCCGCGACATTTCGCGAACCAGCGTTAAACAGTCAGTTCCAGATCCACCGATCACAGAGAACATGCCCAAAGTATTCAAAATTTGGTGGTTTTCCCACCATTTTGAATAAACTGTAAAGAAGCAACATAATATAAGAGTAAAGAAGGGAAGAGAGAAAAAAAACGAAATCCCAAACTCATCAAAACTGTAAAAAAAACCATCAAACTCCAAACTGTAAAAACAGTTTTCAAAATCTCAAAAACCATTTTTCAACAAAACCTCTAACTCAGTTCAAAGATCAACAAAAACTCAGAAACAGGGCCAAACCAAACATGACCAAAGCCTGCAAACTGTACAACAAACAGCCAGAAATCCCAAGCCTGTTAAACCAAAAATCATAACCAAACCAACAGTCAAAAAATCAAAACTACCATCAACCTCCCAAACTGTAAAAAACAAACCTGCATAAACAAATTCAAACCATCCTCAAAACTGTAAAAACACAGTTTTCAAACCTCAACAAAGAGCCAAAACCATTTTCAAACAAAACCTGCAAACCATTTTCAAAACAACCAAAAACTGTAAAAAAGAAAACAGTTCAAGCCAAGCTTCCAGGCCTGCTAAACCAATACCCCAAACCAAAAATCCACAACAATCAACACCAACAACCTTCAACAGTTCAAAAAGCAGTAAACCTCAAAAACCAACTTTCAACTTGCAAATCATCCTCAAACTATCAAACAGTCTAAACATACAGACAAAAGAACCAAGCCTAATCTCAAACCAATAGCAACAAAGTCAGAAGCATCATCATCATCAAACAACATCATTCAAAGCACGAAGAAATCACAAAGTCAGAAGTACAACATCCTTCAAAGCTCAAGGGACAGAAATAAGTTACCAGAAGCGTGCATTTTTCGTCATCATCTCTTCCTCCTTGCCAATTCCGCCACCAAGGAGTACTTTCCTCGATCTCACTGTCTCTGTCCATTTCACAAGAAAAGCCACAAACAGGTATGACAATTTCACCTTCCTTATGAACCATTTCCTACATCTCCAAGCATGATTTAATGGATTAACAGAAAAACATAACAAAGCAAAAGAAACAAATAGCAAAATTCATTTAAAGTGTAACAAAGAACTGAACTGTACCTTTCAAGAACGAAGCCATTAGGGCTTGGTTAGGCAATGAGAGAGGGGCTCCGGTAACAGAAGGCGAGATAAAGATCAGAGAGAATTCATGTCAAACCCTTTAGATGATTTCATTTCAAATTAGGGATTTCCAGAAAGATTAGCGTAAACCAGGTAGAATCAAAGGGGCCAAGGGACGTTTTACTCGCGAAATTAGGACGAGAAGAGGGACGTTGGGTGAGAAAGATGAGAAGAGGAAGGGAAAACGAAAGAGACAGAGCGGCGCCGCTGTGAGAGAGAAGCACAAACCCTTATTTTGTTTAACCTAATCAGAAGCATTAAACCGAGTTAGGGATATTGGGCCATTTCTTTTGCAAAAACCCTAAGGCCCACACATGTTTCCTGGTTCCCTCCCCCCTTTGCCTTGTTTTTGTTTCAGCAAGACAATAACCCCTTTGGGCCTATAACCCTTAAACCCTTAAGCCCATTTTTCTTTCCCTTTAATTTGTTTTTATTTGTTTTGAAAATTACTAATAATGCTTTTGTACATTTTTTAAGCCCTAAAAATCAATTTTTACTATTTTCTTTTTATAACTTTTTATTAATTTGTTACACATAATAAAAACATCAAAAAATTTTGATTTAATTAGTTTTCTTTCTTTAAGCTCATAATCAATAAAATTAAAAAAAAATATAATAAAGATTTTTTAATTTAAATCATTTTCTTATTAGATTAAGTTTTTTAAGTAAATACATTGCATTTCATACTTTATTGATTTCTTTATTTCATAAATTGTCATAGCTTCATATTGAATTGCACAACAATTTGATTTGGTTGTATTATTTGGACATTGTTATTTTTATGTGATTCATCCCCATTTGTAATAATTGTACCCCCATTCCCGGATACTTTTGTAATAGCTTAGACTTTTAATTCCCGCAATTTATTGCTTTCTATATACTGTGTAGTAATTAGGCATGTATGGCAAGATTCAAAAATCAATCGCTAGATGACCTAATCCAAGAATAAATAACTTGAAATCAACACACTTCTCACACGCGCACATCTAGGGTAACCTTGCTTGTTGCCTCGGAAATACAATCATGTCCCTCGAATATGAGACACTCTAGCAATGACCCTTCGATAAACAAAGATCGTAGTCCCTCGACGACCCTCGATGTTGACTTCGATAAAACGATCTCTTCCCTTACAAAAATTACTAGAGTGTCTCCCAAGTTGCCTTCAATGATTGTAAAATTGACCCGCGCCTGTCCCTTCACATCCAAGGATGGGGCTTATTACCAAATTAATGGTAAGATAACACCATTAAAAGGAAGAAAAGAGAACAATTTAAGACCTTTCGAGTAGATAGATTCGCTCTTAGTTACTCGCTTGCTCACAAAAAAAAATTTCACACCTACACTTCCATTTCCAAACATTTTCAAAAGATAAAATGTTTTGTATACGTTCTTATAGAGACGAGAACCATTACAAAACCTCTTTTTTCAAAGCACTTTTTAAAACACGATTCACAAACACATCTTTGAACCATTTTTCGAAACAAAACTTTGTATACGTTCTTATAGAGACGAGAACCATTACAAAGAGACTTTCCAAAATACTTTCAAAAACCACGCCACAAGCACACAATCAAACAAAAGCAAGTGATCTAAACGAGTAACTAAGAGCCCATGGAAAACCATGGATGAAAAGGGTGCTAGCACCTTCCCTTTTCATAATCTACTCCCCGAACCCGAGAAAATTATCGAAAGGTATTTCCTGTTCTTTTTTACCTTTCCTTTTTGGATAAAAGAAAAGTCGGTGGCGACTCTTGCTAACCGCACAAGTGCGAACGAAACACAAAACCTCTAGTCAGTTCTCCCACCTCATCACAGAACCGACGACTCTGCTGGGGACAAAAATAAAAAGTGGGCTTACCTTAGGGTTTTAGATCACCTTTACATGCTTATCTTGCTTGACTTGTATGCTTTATCTTTTCGTTCTATTATTTGGGTATGAATCCTCTACCCGGATCTGGAAAATACCTGTTAGGTAAATACATGTAATACGGGGCCTCTGAGTGGCGTCACGAAGCACTAATTAACCTTAGAACCCTAATTGAACCAACTTGGCCATTAGGACGTAGTGAGGTAACCGGTTTCGGTGTAAAGTTGAAAATTGGTTGACACTCGATACTACACTCACTGGGGCTAGAATATTGGGATATCTCGGCCGCAAGAAAAGATTGATTGTGCTGAGACAATGCCTAAAATAAAGGTCGGTGATATTGAGATCCTTTAGAACCCGATCTTTATTTCTAGGACAGGTTGAGCCCACTAAAACTTCAAGAGGATACTTGTTGTACCCCAAAATTTGCCCTCTCTTTTTCACAAGAAAATCACAACCCTAGGGTTTTCTCTAATTTTTAAGATTTGGCTCAAGAATCGATCAAACAGACTTTTCTTTAGCAGTTAATCCAGAATTAGGGTTTTCTCTCACATTTCTCAGAAGAAATTGAAACCTCAGAAATTCAGTTAACTGTTACATGTTTTCATGCTTGTTCAAGTTTACTGATTATTCTCAAAGCCTGATTATCTGGGATAAGAGCTGAGACTCTTATTTGGAATATTAAGGCATATGTTTGTTAATGGAATACTTGCTTGCTTATTGGAATACACAACGCGTGTGTTGATTGGAATGTTGTCGCAAGTTATGAGATTGCATAGTTTTTAAAGATTACTTGGATTTTAAGTTATCTGTATTGGAAATGTTGGAATGCAATTTCAGTTATTTTTAATCAGGAATCTTAAATAAAAAAAGTGAAGAGGAAAAGGGAAATTGAAAGATATCTGACAGTAGAAATGTTTCTTTTGGATAAAGATTCTTTTTATTCATTTTCAAATATTGTTACAAAAGAATAATTTATTATTTTTGAATATTGTAAGTTTTTTACAACTTATAATATTTAAAAAAGAAATAAATGTTTACAATAAATAAAAAAGAGCCTATCTAATCTAAGCCTAAATCTCCTAAGCTTAAAGTGATCCCATGCTCAAGGTCTTTGGTTCCTACTGCTTTATCGCCGTCCAAGTTGCATTCACCTGAAAAAGAAAAAGAAAAAGAAATTAGTACACTTAATTTTTTCAAGCAGAAGAGGAAGGAAAAAAAATCATCATTCAAGTTTGTCGGCCGGAATCAGAATGCTATTTGTTCATCATGTTTTTATTATTCTCTTTACAAATCACAAGAAGATCGCTCTTCTTGGTTCACAAAGAGAAAAGTAAAAGATAAAAAATGCAAGCATACAATTGGTTCAAATACAAAAACATGGTAAGGTACAAAGCAAGATACAAAGCAAATTTGCAGCAAAACTGAATACCAAACTGCAGTAACCAAGCATTGCATGCTAACTAAGCATGGCAAACCCAAACTAAATGCAAAATTATCAAGTAAGCCAACTAGCAAAAGTACACAATGCAGAAAGTATAACAGCAATACCAAGTACAATGCAAAAAGTATGCAGTCAGAAAAGTACACAATGCAGCAGGCAAATACAATGCAGAAGGAAAAACCAATTGACAAGCCAAAGGCTTCTCATGTTCCAGGCCTAGACAAACTTTTCAGAATATAAAATAATAAGCAAAAAGTGCTTATTGGAGAGAGAGAGAGAGAGAGAGAGAGAGAGAGAGAGAGAGAGAGAGAGAGAGAGAGAGAGAGAGAGGACCTTTAGTGAAAAGTTTGAAGTTTGGCTAAAGCAGGTTGTCACAAGTCAAATAAGAAGAGGATATAAAACTATCTAACTGCATAGCAAAAGAAAAAAAAATACTTGGCCACAAAAACCTGCACAACTTGCAAACAAGCAAAAAATGCAGTCTCAAACTGCAAATCCAAAAACTAAATAAAGCTTCCCAAACCTGCTTGCCAAGCCTGTAGTTCAAACTGCAAAACCACAAACCAACCAAGCTTCTCAACCTGCTTGCCAGGCCTGCAGTTCAAACTGCAAAACCACAAACCAACCAAGCTTCTCAACCTGCTTGCCAAAATCTGCAATTCAAACTGCAAAATCACAAGCCAAAGCCTACAGCAAGTCACACAAGCTGTGACAAACCAAACAACCTGCAGAATAACATCAACCAAAACCTTCAAACCAAAACCTGTGACAGTATCCAAATCCAATATCCAAAAACAAGACAACCTGTCATCAAAATGACCAAACTGCTCAAACCATAAGCCTAAACAAGCTTAACACCGTAACCAAACAAGTTCCAAAACAGTACAAACTGCATAAGCTGCAGAAAGCCAAAACCTGCATAGAACTAACAAAACTCTCCAAGCCAAGTTAGCAACAACTTGCAAACTAGCCAAACCCTGCAACGTTTCCAAACTGTAGAATCAAACAAAACTTGCAAAGACTGTCAAACCAAACTACATCAAAACTGTAACAATAAACACAAAATAGTTGTCCAAACTGTGAGCCAACTACAGGTTTAACTACATAACCAAACCCTCAACAAACAAGGTTTCAGAAGCTTATGACAAGCCTCATCATCAACCAGCAATCATCATTAAACAATCCACAATAGAAAATCCAAAGCTTCAGAATAAGTTTATCATCATTCAAGAGAGGAAGAAATAAAGTTTTCAAGAAGTGAAACAAGCAAACAACAGTTTCAGAAGCAGATTTCATCATTAACAAGCCAAAAAATAGGAAGAGATTCAGAAGCAAAGCAAATAGAGTTTCAGAATCAAGTTCATCATCAACAAAAAACATAGTTTTAGAAAATCATCATTAACATTCCAATAGAAAAGAAGAGAGGTTCAGAAGCAAGTCACGAACCAAAATAGTTTCAGAAGCATATTCATCATCAACAATAGAAATCAACAATTCTCAGAACAGTTTCATCATCAAACATTCAAAATCTTAAAGAACCAAAGAGAAATACCAGAAGCGAAGCTAGTCATCATCTTCCCTTCCGCCTCCGGCCACCAGGAGCACCGTCGGTCCAACCCTTTTCTCCTATCCCTCCATTTTACAGAAAGATCCACAAGGTATATCTTTTTTTCTCTCAAACCCTCGCTGCATCTTAGACATAATATCATAGATTAGGAAATAAAACTGAACATGCAAGCAAAACATGCAAAAAAAAACTGTAAAAACCCTAAAACACAAAGATGACGAAACGTACCATTCACTCAAATCTTGGATCGTCGTGAAGAGGATAAGGAGTAGGGGTGACGCTCCAACGGCTTAAGGCTAGAGAGGTTCAGAAGCGTGCTTGAGAAAGATGAAGAAGTGAGTGGGAGAACGGCGCCGCTGTGTCCATAACAACACAAACCCTAATCTGCTAAAGTGAACGAACCCCTAAACAAAAAAACGTTGTACAACTTTTCATTTGGGCCGCCCCACGCCTTTGCCTTAAGCCCACATTTTGTTTTACCAGCGAACCCCCCATTCTGCCCATACTGACCATCCTTTCCTTTACTTTTTGCTTTGGGCCTAACCATAAATCCCTAAGCCCATTCTTAACAAATGTTAATTGTTGTTTTTTTTCTTTATATTCATTCACTTTAACTAATTTGTTTTATTTTGTTAATGATAACACTAATAAATTTATTTTCTTAAAATTAATATTATTTTCTTCTTTTATTAATTAATTTTGTCTCATAATAAAAATACAAAAATAATAGAAACTTTAATTTAAGTAATTTTTCTTTCTTTAAAACTTTTCTTTTCATAATTAATAAAACACAATAATAATAATACTTAATCTTTATTAGGTTAAATTTTATTTTTTTATTTGTAAATAAATACATACATCTCATAATTTATAGATTTTCCTTATAATTTGTTATATTTAAATTGCGATAGTTCAATTTGGTTGTAACACATATTTGGACATTATTATTCTTATGAGACTCATCCCTATTTGTAAATAATTGTACCCCCATCCCCGGATACTTTTTTGTAATAACTTAGACTTTTAATTCCCGCAATTTATTGCTTTCAATATACTATATAGTAATTAGGGTTTGTATGCGAAATTCAAAAATCAATCGTTAGATAACCTAATACAAGACCCAAATGCATGAAAATCAATACACAATTCACACTTGCACCTCTAGGGTAACCTCGCTTGTTGCCTCCGAAAATGCAATCATGTCCCTCGAATATGAGACACTCTAGCAAATGCCCCTTCGATAAACAAATATCGTAGTCCCTCGATGACCCTCGATGTTGCCTTCGATAAAACGATCCCGTCCCTTACAAAATTGCTAGAGCGTCTTACAAGTTGCCTTCAATGATTGTATGCGATGACCCGTACCTGTCCCGTTTAAACATCCTAACACAAGGTTGTTCACCAAATGCAATGGTGAAATAACACTGTCAAAAGGGTTAAAAACATTAGGAAAGATCTTTGAGTAAAATAGGGTAGATAGCTCTTAGTTACTTGATCAAAAAGCTTACAAAACATCCTTGCCATTTTCAAACACACCTCACAACACAATTTCAAAACAACTTTCAAACATTGAAATATCTTTTCAAAAAGACACACACCTTTGTATATATTCAAACAAGAATCATTACAAAGGTTGCCTAGACAATGCCTCTTTTTCAAAGAATTTTCAAAACCACACACAAAGCACCATTTCAAACAATTGAAAAGCAAAAGCAAATGATCTAAAACGAGTAACTAAGAGCCCATGGAAAACCATGGATGAAAAGAGTGCTTGCACCTTCCCTTTTCATAATCTACCCCCCGAACCCAAGAAAACATCTCAAACGTCTTTCCTATGCTTTTTGACCTTTCCTTTGGATAAAATAAAAAGTCGGTGGCGACTCTTGCTAAACCGAAACATTTGCAAACACAAACGCAAAACACCAAGTTAGTTCTCCCACCGTATCACAGAACTGGTGACTCTGCTGGGGAATTCTTCTAAAAGTGGGGTTACCTTAGGATTTTAGATCACCTTTGCATGCTTATCTTGTTTTCCTTGATTGCTTTACATGTTGGGTTCCTTGTTTGGGTTTGTTTTAAATCCTAAACCCGGATTTGTGGGCACCTTTTTAGGTAAGTAGCAATAAACTGTGAGGGAATTGTGCGGGGTATACCGACATGTTTGAAGCAGTGGCTACATTAGTGCGACATATTTGTGGGTACCGGTAGCCTTTGAGTCAATCAAAGAGAATACGGGGCCGCTGAGTGATGTCATGAAGCACTAACGAACTCTTAGAACCTTACTTGACCATCTTGGCCTTATTAGGGGTAGTGAGATGACCGGCTTTGGTGCAGTCCGAAGTTGGTAGATACTCGATACTACACTCATTGAGGAATGTTTTCTTGGAATATTTCGGTTGCCAGTAAAGTGGCTAAACTTAAACAACGAACACAGAAAGTAATCCAGTGATATTGAGCTCCTTAGAACCCGGTTACTATTCATAGGACAGGTTGCGCCAACTAACTTCAAGAGGGTACTTACCTACGAACCCCATGCAAGCCTAAACCTAAGGACTTGCCTGCTTTGTGTGAATATGATTATCTGTATATACACTTGCTTACTTTTGCATACCTGTACATGACATCATAACATCATACCATAGCATTTTCAATAACCATTTCAAGGATCTCGAGGGTCTTTGATGCAGGGTCACGTTGAACCAGACGTCTACCAAAGGGAAAGAGGATTCATTTTCCTCTAAACAAACGCCATTAAAGATCAAGTACAACAACTTGAATCAAGGGCTATGACCCACTTGACATGGTGAGCTTGATTCTCGTGGAAAGACATCCACCGATACAAAGTTCTCCAATCAAAGATGTTGATCAAAGTTCAATCTCTAACATTCTCTCGTGTTTACCCCGCGAGATCCTTGAAAACATGCATCCACATATCATGCATCGTATCATGACAGGTTTTCCCTTTCAGGTTTCCTTATTCTCCTACTATTTATTTCAATAGAGATGGCTCTAGAGAGGACTGTCAAAGAGATCCAGGCTCAAAACGCTCAACTTCAAGAAATGTTCTTGAACCTGTCCCAGGGGAAAGAAGAAGTGAAATCTCTCCTCACAAGAGGCATGGTCCAAGGAAATCCAGGGGGCGTCAGGAATGATCAGTTGGAAGGGCTACAGATTGAGTTGGCAACAATGAAGATCCAGATGATGGGGCAACTGGTGGGCCAGATGGCTCTCATTCAAAACCTGGATCAAGGACAAGAAGAGCTAAGGGTCCTCATCAAAAAACTGCTTCAAGATAACCCATTGGGGCAAACAACTAGGGTTGAAGATCAAGCCATCATTCAACCTCCTTTGAGACAAGAAGACAAGTGAAAGGCTCCCTAGCTTGCTTCAGGGTCACAAGCCCAACAACAACCTCGCCAGCGTCAACGGAGTAATCGGCGTAAGCAAAATACATCTGGAAGACATTTCACTGAGACTGACATACCATTATCTCTAGTACTGGAGCGCTTGTTGGAGGTCAATCTAAATGTTTTAAAGGATCCTCTTCGGAATCCCAATACCTCTGCTCCTGGCTATCACCCCAATGCATTTTGTGTATACCACTCCTATAGTCCTGGACATGACACCGACGATTGTTGGACTTTGAAAAACAAGATCCAAGATTTGATTGACAGAGGAGTGCTGGTATTCACACAGGATGGCCAGATGAAAATCTTCCGCTGAGGGTTCTCCACCTGAAATGATGAGTTCGAACTAAGAGACTTTTGTTTCATTTGAATTTTCAAGTTGTAATTTCTTTTGTTATTCAAACAATTATCTGTTGATGTCAAACTCTGTTTCATTAACGCATTGCATATGTTTGTCTTGAACTCATCCATTCTCTTTCACTATTCTTGAACTATGCTTCCTACTTTTCTTTATGATATTTAACTCTTGCTAAAAGATACAAGTCTTTAGAGGGAGGATGACGAAAACAATGCCATAATCTCATACAGTATGCTTTTGGACAGACCTTGCTGACGATGTACAGGCGTTTCTTTCAAATCCTAAACACTGGAGTTATAAGGAAGATAATCCCTAGTCAACCCCTTCGAGCCAAAGAAGTAGAAGTTTTCTGTTTTAAACATAAATTGAAACCTTTCAATCAAACCTGGGGCAGGGTAGTCTCTCAGTTAATTCAAAATGTGCGTTGAAGTCGCAAACTCTCAGTTCATAATACAATGAATGACATCAAAAACATTCCCTTGGAACCAAAAGACAATGATGGTTCCTTATCTCATAGGCAGTCATTATCTCTCAAAAAAGAAAATCCCACTGAGCCAAAACCTACAAAGGAGGCTTAAGAAAGTTGGGGCATCCTGCTGACTGTGAGAACAGTCAGGCAAAAATTAGGGATAATGAATCCAAAGAAAGAGGTCACTATAAATCCTCAACAACATGAAAAATGTTGCAAAAAATGACTGTCTTCCAACAAATTCAACTTGTGTGAACCATCACCGAAAAGCGTTGTTCCAAACTCGAATAGAGTTCGACGCACAATTAACTGAGTTTAGGATTGAAGAACATCACGAAGAGCGGGTGGGTACAAATATACTTTGAGCCTTTATCCTTTGTTTCTTAAACCGTGAACCAAGCCACATTACAGCCTTTCAAAAGTCCTAATTGAAGCATGGGTTCGTTCGAAAGCATACTGTTACAAAAGGTATCCTGACTCCTGTAAGGCTTTGCTCTAAATCTCGTGATTGAATTTGTCTTATAAAAGCTTTCTGCTAAAAAACGCATTTTTCAAAAAAAAAAATTCGAGACAAGCATGAACTTTGTATTATTTGAATATCGTTGTTTGCACATGGTTATTTGTTTGACAGCGAAGAAATTCACACAGTGAATGTTCAGATGAACGAAAGCTCTCTCAGTGAATAAAATCACTTCAATTGGGATGACACTCCCATTGAAAAAATCTCCTGTCAACAAAAGGGGACTTGGTATGGTATTGTCCAGTAAACCTGGGGCAGTCCAGTCAAGATTTCAAGAAATCTCTCAAGTCCAGTTAACCTGGGGCAGTCCAGTCAAGATGTCAAGAAATCTCTCAATTGAAGATTAACCTGGGGCAGTCTAGTCAAGATTTCAACAACTCTTTCAAAGTCCGGTAAACCTGGGGCAGTCCAGTCAAGATTTCAAGAAATCTCTCAATTGCAGATTAACCTGGGGCAAGTCTCCATCACCATCACTTGGGCATTAAAACGTCAATCTCATCAAAGGGTTACGTACAGTCCAAGTTTCTTAGCAGTGCCATAAACATTTGATACTAGGGGCAATGACGAATCTCTCCAAAATCCTTCTGAAAAGAAATTCAAGCATCCTCGAGAAGTTCATCACCTCTCTAGCAGACCAGCAGTCACAGGTTTATTTCCCCAACACTCAACAAAGATTCCTTTATCACCTGTTGGAGTTACAGTCGTCAAAGATTCCTTCATCACCTGTTGAAGTTACAATCATCGAAGAGTCCTTCATCACCTGTTGGAGTTACGGTCGTCGAATATTACTTCATCACCTGTTGGAGTTACAGTCGTCAAAGATTCCTTCATCACCTGTTGGAGTTACGGTCGTCGAAGATTCCTTCATCACCTGTTGGAGTTACAGTCGTCAAAGACTCCTTCATCACCTGTTGGAGTTATGGTCGTCAAAGATTCCTTCATCACCTGTTGGAGTAACGGTCGTCAAGGATTTCTCCATCATTCATTTGAGTCAAAATTAATCCAAGACCCTCTCTGCTTTGGTCACATCGACACTAAGATCTCCCTAATTCTTATTCCAGTGGAAGACATTCCAGGTTTTTGTTGTTTCAGATAAATATCTCAATGATTTATTCTGATTTTTTCCACTATCAGAGAGGAAGAATCCAACTCTTTTCTCCTTCATCAGTTCGGGATTTATTTTCCCCAGCGAAAGGTCGTCTTGAAAAACATTACACCTCCGTGCATCAGGGCATCATGCAGCGCAATATCATTTATTTTGAGAACATCATTGTTTGATATATGCCACTAACCTTTGCCTTTCAGGAAAGGTACAATCAAATTCAAGCGACAAAGCTTTTATTCAGTCGAATTACGGACAAGTTCCTAAATCTCGACAAAAGCTTTTACTTCAGTTGAATTACGGACAAGTTCCTAAATCTCAGCAGAAACAACCCACCAGCAGAATAACGGACAAATGAAGCTCCTAAAATTTTGTTTCTCTCAAGAATGAAGATTCTCATCCTTGAAACCTCAGAAGATTGGTACACTCCCAAGCTCCTGATACCGTTAACAGAATGAAGATTCTCATCCTTGAAACCCTAGTAGATTGGCATACTCCCAACCTCCTGACCTAAAACGCCTGAATGAAGATTCTCATTCTTAAAACCCCAGAAGATTGGAATACTCCCAACCTCCTGACCCAAACGCTTGAATGAAGATTCTCATTCTTGCCTCCCCAGTAGATTGGCATACACCCAACCTCCTAACCCGACGGAATGAAGATTCTCATTCCCAAAGTGACACACACCTAAGTTCCTGATATTCCCGACAGAATGAAGATTCTCATTCTCAAAGTGGTATATAACCTGAATTCCTGATATTCTCGACAGAATGAAGATTCTCATTCTCAAAGTGGCATACGACTTAACTCCTGAATTTCTTCCAAACAGGAATAAGCTTTTCCCAGAATCCTGAGCTTACTCTCCAACAGGAAAGCTACTCTTCAGCAATACAACTAGTCCTCACAGAGTTTTTTTACTCTACAACAAAATCAAGATTCTCATCCTTGATTCCCCAGTGAAGTTGCCAGAACCTTCTTTATACTCAGCATAAGTTTGACAGAGTTTTTAATCCCCTGCAGATCGAAGATTCTCGTTCTCGGCTCCTCAGCACAAATTTCCTCCAGCAGAATGAAGATTCTCATTCTCAATTCCTCACAGAGTTTTCAAATATCCCCCAATGAAGTTATCCTCAAAACAGGAATCCCCAGTAGATTAGCATATAACCCAAACTCCTGACTTTCCCCAGCAGTATAACTTCTCCCCGCAGAGGTTGTCAAAAAGCTTAAAGACACGCATACTCTTCAACAGTGGTCCCATGACTTCTCATTCTCAAACGATTAAAGGATTTTCAATCCCCAGCAGCAGTCAAGGATTTATTTTCCCTGACAGCGGTCAAAGATTTTATTATCTCCAGCTATCTAGGATTTGGCTTCCTCACCCAGATAGCTCATCATCTCACATGCGCATATATTGCATTCATATATCATAAACATTGATAAAACACATATATTGCATCATACATTTCATACAACATAACTTTGTGTTTCAGCTAATATTTTACCCATCACAGGATAAGTTTAGCAAGCTTCAACTCCAGAATTTTTGAAAATAGTTTACGGATGCTTCCCAACATGGATGTTAATCTATCGCTTGTTCAGATTCAGCTCACTGAAAACAGTTTACGGAAGCTCCAAACACGGATGCTAATCTATTGCTTATTCAGACCCCCATCTCAGAGACGTTCCAAACATGGATACATTTCTGATACTCATTCTTTCACCTACAACATACAGTTCAACAAACGTTCTTGGATGGCATCTTTAAGCCCATCTCCGACAAGATTCTGTCACATCTCCAAAGGGCATCTTTAAGCCCATTCCCTCAGCTATGCTTTGACGAGTGCAAATTTATGGACACTCTAGTGTCCAATCCTCTTTTACCTTCGAGTCGCGAAAGGCAAATTTTCCAATCTAACTCTTCAGGTTCAAGAAGATTGAACAGGGGCAACTGTTGTACCCCAAAATTTTCCCTCTCTTTTTCACAAGAAAATCACAACCCTAGGGTTTTCTCTGATTTTTAAGATTTGGCTCAAGAATCGATCAAACAGACTTTTCTTTAGCAGTCAATCCAGAATTAGGGTTTTCTCTAACATTTCTCAGAAGAAATTGAAACCTCAGAAATTCAGTTAACTGTTACATGTTTTCATGCTTGTTCAAGTTTACTGATTGTTCTCAAAGGCTGATTATCTGGGATAAGAGCTGAGACTCTTATTTGGAATATTAAGGCATCTGTTTGTTAATGGAATACTTGCTTTCTTATTGGAATACACAACGCGTGTGTTGATTGGAATGCTGTCGCAAGTTATGAGATTGCAGAGTTTTTAAAGATTACTTGGATTTTAAGTTATCTGTATTGGAAATGCTGGAATGCAATTTCAGTTATTTTTAATCAGGAATCTTAAATAAAAAAAGTGAAGAGGCAAAGGGAAATTGAAAGACATCTGACAGTAGAAATGTTTCTTTTGGATAAAGATTCTTTTTATTCATTTTCAAATATTGTTACAAAAGAATAATTTATTATTTTTGAATATTGTAAGTTTTTTACAACTTATAATATTTAAAAAATAAATAAATGTTTACAATAAATGAAAAAAGAGCCTATCTAATCTAAGCCTAAATCTCCTAAGCTTCAAGTGCTCCCATGCTCAAGGTCTTTGGTTCCTACTGCTTTATCGCCGTCCAAGTTGCATTCACCTGAAAAAGAAAAAGAAAAAGAAATTAGTACAGTTAATTTTTTCAAGCAGAAGAGGAAGAAAAAAAAATCATCATTAAAGTTTGCCGGCCGGAATCAGAATGCTATTTGTTCATCATGTTTTTATTATTCTCTTTACAAATCACAAGAAGATCGCTCTTCTTGGTTCACAAAGAGAAAAGTAAAAGATAAAAAATGCAAGCATACAATTGGTTCAAATACAAAAACATGGTAAGGTACAAAGCAAGATATAAAGCAAACTTGCAGCAAAACTGAATATCAAACTGTAGTAACCAAGCATTGCAAGCTAACTAAGCATGGAAAACCCAAACTGAATGCAAAATTGTCAAGTAAGCCAACTAGCAAAAGTACACAATGCAGAAAGCATAACAACAATACCAAGTACAATGCAGAAAGTATGCAGTCAGAAAAGTACACAATGCAGAAGGAAAAACCAATTGACAAGCCAAAGGCTTGTCATAGCTGTCATCATGTTCCAGGCCTAGACAAACTTTTCAGAATATAAAATAATAAGCAAAAAGTGCTTATTGGAGAGAGAGAGAAAGAGAGGACCTTTAGTGAAAAGTTTGAAGTTTGGCTAAAGCAGGCTGTCACAAATCAAATAAGAAGAGGATATAAAACTATCTAACTACATAGAAAAAGAAAAAAAATACTTGGCCACAAAAACCTGCACAACTTGCAAACAAGCCAAAACCTGCAGTCTCAAAATGCAAATCCACAAACTAAACAAAGCTTCCCAAACCTGCTTGCCAAGCCTGCAGTTCAAACTGCAAAACCACAAACCAACCAAGCTTCTCAACCTGCTTGCCATGCCTGCAGTTCAAACTGCAAAACCACAAACCAACCAAGCTTCTCAACCTGCTTGCCAAAATCTGCAGTTCAAACTGCAAAATCACAAGCCAAAGCCTACAGCAAGTCACACAAGCTGTGACAAACCAGACAACCTGCAGAATAACATCAACCAAAACCTTCAAACCAAAACCTGTGATAGTATCCAAACCCAATATCCAAAAACAAGACAACCTGTCATCAAAATGACCAAACTGCTCAAACCATAAGCCTAAACAAGCTCAACACCATAACCAAACAAATTCCAAAACAGTACAAACTGCATAAGCTGCAGAAAGCCAAAACCTGCATAGCACTAACAAAACTCTCCAAGCCAAGTTAGCAACAACTTGCAAACTATCCAAACCCTGCAACTTTGCCAAACTGTAGAATCAAACAAAACTTGCGAAGACTGTCAAACCAAACTACATCAAAACTGTAACAATAAACACAAAACAGTTGGCCAAACTGTGAGCCAACTGCAGGTTTAACTATAGAACCAAACCCTCAACAAACAAGGTTTCAGAAGCTTATGACAAGCCTCATCATCAACCAAAAATCATCATTAAACAATCCATAATAGAAAATCCAAAGCTTCAGAATAAGTTTATCATCATTCAAGAGAGGAAGAAATAAAGTTTTCAAGAAGTGAAACAAGCAAACAACAGTTTCAGAAGCAGATTTCATCATTAACAAGCCAAAAAAGAGGAAGAGATTCAGAAGCAAAGCAAATAGAGTTTCAGAATCAAGTTCATCATCAACAAAAAACATAGTTTCAGAAAATCATCATTAACATTCCAAGAGAAAAGAAGAGAGGTTCAGAAGCAAGTCAAGAACCAAAACAGTTTCAGAAGCATATTCATCATTAACAATAGAAATTAACAGTTCTCAGAACAGTTTCATCATCAAACATTCAAAATCTTAAAGAACCAAAGAGAAATACCAGAAGCGAAGCTAGTCATCATCTTCCCTTCCGCCTCCGGCCACCAGGAGCGCCGCCGGTCCAACCCTTTTCTCCTCTCCCTCCATTTTCCAGAAAGATCCATAAGGTATATATTTTTTTTATCTCAAACCCTCGCTGCATCTTAGACATAATATCATAGATTAGGAAATAAAACTGAACATGCAAGCAAAACATGCAAAACAAACTGTAAAAACCCTAAAACACAAAGATGACGAAACGTACCATTCACTCAAATCTTGGATCGTCGTGAAGAGGATAAGGAGTAGGGGTGACGCTCCGACAGCTTAAGGCTAGAGAGGTTTAAAAGCGTGCTTAAGAAAGATGAAGAAGCGAGTGGGAGAACGGAGCCACTGTGTCCATAACAACACAAACCCTAATCTGCTAAAGTGAACGAACCCCTAAACAAAAAAACGTTGTACAACTTTTCATTTGGGCCGCCCCACGCCTTTGCCTTAAGCCCACATTTTGTTTTACCAGCGAACCCCCCATTCTGTCCATACTGACCATCCTTTCCTTTACTTTTTGCTTTGGGCCTAACCATAAATCCCTAAGGCCATTCTTAACAAATGTTAATTGTTGTTTTTTTTCTTTATATTCACTCACTTTAACTAATTTGTTTTATTTTGTTAATGATAACACTAATAAATTTATTTTCTTAAAATTAATATTATTTTCTTCTTTTATTAATTAATTTTGTCTCATAATAAAAATACAAAAATAATAGAAACTTTAATTTCAGTAATTTTTCTTTCTTTAAAACTTTTCTTTTCACAATTAATAAAACACAATAGTAATAATACTTAATCTTTATTAGGTTAAATTTTATTTGTTTATTTTTAAATAAATACATACATCTCATAATTTATGGATTTTCCTTATAATTTGTTATAATTAAATTGCGACAGTTCGATTTGGTTGTAACACATATTTGGACATTATTATTCTTATGAGACTCATCCCCATTTGTAAATAATTGTACCCCCATCCCCGGATACTTTTTTTGTAATAACTTAGACTTTTAATTCCCGCAATTTATTGCCTTCAATATACTATATAGTAATTAGGGTTTGTATGCGAAATTCAAAAATCAATCGCTAGATAACCTAATACAAGACCCAAATGCATGAAAATCAATACACAATTCACACTTGCACCTCTAGGGTAACCTCGCTTGTTGCCTCCGAAAATGCAATCATGTCCCTCGAATATGAGACACTCTAGCAAATGCCCCTTCGATAAACAAAGATCGTAGTCCCTCGATGAACCTCGATGTTGCCTCGATAAAACGATCTATTACCTTACAAAATTGCTAGAGCGTCTTACATGTTGCCTTCAATGATTGTGTGCGATGACCCGCGCCTGTCCTGTTTAAACATCCTAACAAAAGGTTGTTCACCAAATGCAATGGTGAAATAACACTGTCAAAAGGGTTAAAAACATTAGGAAAGATCTTTGAGTAAAATAGGGTAGATAGCTCTTAGTTACTTGATCAAAAAGCTTGCAAAACATCCTTGCCATTTTCAAACACACCTCACAACACAATTTCAAAACAACTTTCAAACATTGAAATATCTTTTCAAAAAGACACACACATTTGTATATATTCAAATAAGAATCATTACAAAGGTTGCCTAGACAAGGCCTCTTTTTCAAAGCATTTTCAAAACCACACACAAAGCACCATTTCAAACAATTGAAAAGCAAAAGCAAGTGATCTAAAATGAGTAACTAAGAGCCCATGGAAAACCATGGATGAAAAGGGTGCTTGCACCTTCCCTTTTCATAATCTACCCCCCGAACCCAAGAAAACATCTCAAAGGTCTTTCCTGTGCTTTTTGAACTTTCCTTTGGATAAAATAAAAAGTCGGTGGCGACTCTTGCTAAATCGAAACATTTTCGAACACAAACACAAAACACCAAGTCAGTTCTCCCACCGTATCACAATACTTACCTACAAACTCATGCAAGCCTGAAACATAGGGATTTGTTTGTTGTGTGTATATATGTTTGCTTGTACATAAACATCATCAACATCATCAACATCATCAACATGCTCACTAACCATTTAAAGGATTTAGAAATTTATCTTTGTTTTTGTTTTGTAGGAAATGAATCTTCTTCGAAGAAACACCATCCGAATCCGCTTTGTGAAAGCACATCCTCAATTTCAAGAGCTAGCCTCAAGAGTGCCCGGGGATTCTCATTTTACCAAGAAGTATGGTAGAAATCTCAATTTGTCTACATCCAACTTCCAAGAAGAGATGATGTGTGTATTATTCCAATTCTTTGATCCCGCACATCATTGTTTCACTTTTCCAGACTATCAGTTGGTTCCAACATTGGAAGAGTTCTCTCTGCTCTTAGGGGTGCCCGTGCTTAATCAGATACCGTTCACCGGTCTAGAAGGGATTCCAAAACTTGAAGTCATCGCCGAAGCTTTACATATGAAGAGGGCCGACGTCACAGCCAATTGGGAGACAAGAAGTGGGGTTAAAGGATTTTTAGCTAAGTTTCTGTTGGAAAAAGCTCGTTTGTTCTGGGATGACATGGATTTCCAAGCTTTCGAAGAAGTGCTAGCTCTCCTTATTTATGGTTTGGTTCTGTTTCCTAACTCAGACCAATTCATAGACGTTAATGCTATCAAAGTCTTTCTCTCTCGCAATCCTATACCCACCTTGCTAGGAGGTATCTTGCATTGTCTTCATACCCGTACCATGAAGAAAAGAGGTACCCTTTTGTGTTGTATACCTCTACTTGCCAAGTGGTTCACTTCACACCTGCCTCAGTCAGCATTAAAGAACGAGCAAAGATTGACTTGGTCTCAAAGGATGATGTCTCTCACCCACTCTGATATCCGTTGGTGCTCAAGATCCTTGGAAGATATCTCTATCATCAACCGCTGTGGTGAGTTCCCTAATGTACCTCTGCTAGGTATTAGGGGAGGTATCACTTACAACCCGTGTTTAGCTCTTCGGCAGTTTAGGTATTCCCGAAGGGATGACCCTTATAAGATGCTCGTCCGAGGTCTGGTTTTTGACTACGACAAAGAAGACCAAGGTTACCGCCAGAGGTTTACACGTGCTTGGGGAATGGTGAACAAAGTGCACAGTAGGACTTTGGGACATAAAAACTCTATCCCTCTCGAGCCTTACCTTAAGTGGGTACGGGCTCGTGCCCAGAGTCTCTCAATGCCTTACCCTTCCATCCTTCCTATCATCATTGAGCCTGTTATCGAAGGAGACGTCCCGTACACCGTTCTTTATCCAGACATGCCTACCTCTCTTGAAGACCTGCAGAAAGCCTGGATTCAGTTGAAGGAAGAGAGAGACACCTTTGAAACCCAGTACTACACCAGTGAGAAGAAGGTTCTAGAGCTCACCAAACTGCTTCATGAAGAGAAGAATCTGAATACTTACATTTCTCCAAAAAGGATGCGTTCGGTCTTTTTGTCTTGAGAATTTTTCTGTATTTTAGTTTCTTTCTTTGTAAGCCCGAGGAGGCATGATGTATTCAAACTTGGTTTTATTTAATATGATGTGCATTCTTTTTGGTTTGGGAAAATTTAAATCTTCTAAATTTCCTTGAAATCATTTGCATATCGCATCTTCATTCATCATATGCATAAGCAGGTCTTCACACCAAGTTTCCTCATCCCTCTGCTGTTTATTTCAACATCATGGATCTTGAACAAACGGTTAAAGACTTACAAGCACAAAATGCACAATTCCAACAACTACTCATGACTTTGGCTAAGGGTCAGGAGGAGCTCAAAGCTCTGTTAGAGAAGGAAAAGGAAAAGGAGAAAAGAAGAAGAAGAGAGTCGGTGTGGCTACATTGGGTAGAAGATTTGAAGGTCAAGCTAGAAGGGTCATGGATTTTCCATCAACATCTAATGAAGGGGTAGGAAAAGGAAAGGGAGTTGCAGTACCAACTGAGTCTAAGGAAGAAGAAGAAGAAGAGGAGGAGGATGAAGACAATTCTGAACAGCAGTACCCTCCTGCAGATGGCAAATACAATAATCTGGAAGAGCATCTGGCAGCTATAGAGGTGCAGAGAGTGCCTGGGCTGGACTTTAAAGATCTAGGGCTGGTCTCTAGAATTGTGATTCCCCCTAAGTTTAAGGTGCATATATTTTCTAAGTACGATGGTTTGTCTTGTCCAAAGATGCATCTGCGATCTTATGTCAAAAAAATCCAACCGCATTTTTCTGACAAGGATCTGTGGGTCCATTTCTTCCAGGACAGTCTTTCGGGGACGCAACTGGATTGGTTTTACCAGTTAGAGAGGTCTGATGTGAATAATTGGGAAGATTTGGCAGCTGCCTTTTACAGACAGTATCAATATAATGTGGACTTAGCACCAACCCGTACTCAATTACAGAGTATGGGTATGGTCTCAAATGAAGGATTCAAAGAGTATGCCCAGAAATGGAGAGTGTGATCGGTAGATTTAGAACTGACTGTTTAAAGCTGGTTTCGCGAAATGTCGCGGAAGCAAGAGTCGCCACCGTCTTTTATTTTTTCCAACATGGACAGGACAAAAGCACAGCAAAATTCCTTATGAGAACGTTTCTCGGTTCGGGAGGTAGATTTATAGAAAGGGAAGGTGTTAGCACCCTTTCTATCCATGGTTATCCATGGGCTCTTAGATACTTGCTCTTATGTTTTCAAAATGTTTGCTTTTCAAAATGTGAGTGGGTTTTGCAAAAGTTTCATTGAAAGATTTTTGAATGACTCTTGTATCTGTCCTCAAGAGTGTTTGAAAAATTTGTTTTGAAAGTTTTTGAAAGTGTCAGTGTGAAAATATTTTTGTTTGTTTTTGAAAAGAGCAAGTATCTATGAGTCATCTACCTACCCTAAGGAATTAGGCTGTGTAAATGTCCTTAAGGTAGTGCCATCCCACCATTGAGAGGTAGGTAGCACCACCGTTGGAGGTGTTCGGGTCAATTCGATTGTAGGGACAGTGTGGTCACCGAAGCAACAGTAGGACACCTTAGAAGCTACCCTTACATCCTAGATCCTTTTTTTAATCTGAGGCAACCGTTTCGAGGCAACTGTTTCGAGGCAACTGGATCATGGATATAAGAGCGACTGCTAAAACGTCCTGTACTTGACGACCACGTTTCGAAGGCAACGAGTGAGGCGTACCCTAGAAGTGGTATGTGTATTGTGTGTTGTTTTCAGGTTATATTTTATCTTTGATCATGGCGTTGTAAGCTACGAGTTATTTTTAATTACCATACATTCTTTCATGCAATTTAGAATTTAAGAGTGCGGAAAATTGAAAGACGGAAAGATAAAAGCTACGCTATTACAAGGTGCGGGTCTATACATCGCCAAAATACAAAGACCCGTTTTTGATAAAGGATGCGGAAAGTAAAAAGAAAATACCTAATTACTATTACATCCAGAAAGCATTTACATAATAATCAATAAGAAAAATAATGCACGAAAAGAATTAAAATGAACGTCCGAGGGTTTTGACCCTTTGCTTGAAATTAAGTTAAATTAGGACTTAATTATTATTTAATTAAAGAAAAGGAAATGTTTTTTTTTATGTTTTTGTATTTATGAAAATAAAGAAAATTAAAATCAAGTGGAAACCCTAATTCTAAGTCCATTTTAATTGTTAAGAAAATATTAAAGTTAACCTATTTTACTAATTAATTAATTTACATGTTTATTTACAAAATAATAATAATAATAAATAATGATGAAAATAATTAATTAAGAAAAAGATAAAAATGTCAAAAAACCTAATTCTATATTTTTATTTATTTATTAAGAAAATAGATTAAAATATAAACCTAAATTAAACTAAAGTTAATTGTTAGAGTTTATTTACAAAATATTCAAATGGTGAAATTAAATATTAATAAAAAAAACATTTTTTGAGTCTCTGATTTTTTTATGGAAAAATTTATTTTATGATGAATTAAGAAAAATAATTAAAGCAATTAAAAAGAATTAGAAAGAAAAGAAAATTAAATTGAAAAAAAGCATGCAAACCAAGGGGGGTGTCAGGCCCATATGGAGGTGATATTGAGGAATTCTGGTCCATGAGACAAAGCCTTGGTTTGACTTTTCTGATCGTGTGGATTCTCATTGACTGGACCACACCATGGGTGTTGTTTCCTGACCATTGGATTGGATCTCCTGGCCACTTGGCAAGCCACGCCTGAGAGTGCATGATGGACTTCTAAGCATACGCTGCATGTGAATGCTTTATGAAAAAATAGAACAAATTATATGGGGGACTTGGGGATCGAACCCAGGTCCCAGCACTCACCAAGCCACGTCCCTTGCCAATTGAGCTATTGCGCGCGTTTGTCATATGAATGGGAAACAATTATTATGTAAGAAAAACAAATATTATGGTATCAAACAAAACAAAAACGCGCCAGATTTGAATGTCCCAACCACAGGATGCCACATATGCTTCTTCTTCGTTTGTACCTGTAAACATGAATAAGATAGCGGGGGTTTTAAACCCCCACTAAGTGAAAGTCCTAAAAATAGCGAATAGAAGAGGAGTCAACATAAATTGAGCGCGAGGGTATCATTTGATTCGTCTTGTTGCAACGAATTTTTCCATATAGGTTTGGAAGTCCAATTTTTCCATACAAGGAAAGCCCTAATTTGGATGTTCTGAAACCCTAACGTTTGTTCATGGCATATTTTGATACAAGCAGTTTTAGCACAATTAAACTATATCAAAAGTTTCAGGGAGATGTCAGTAATACAAATCAATGATCAAAACATAGTAATGATGCGTAGAAATTAAAATTCGATTATGGAAATATTTGTTAAAACCATGACTCTGTTTTACCGTTTCCTTGAGCTATGAGGTTGGAAAGTATTTGCAATACGTTCAGGAGACTCTCATCAAGGGATTAGAATCCTTTTTAGGCTTTGAAACACGCTGCAAGTATGATTTCAGTTTTCAAGTTTCTCTTGAAAATTTGCAAATTGGTTATGGCGTATGAGCAGCTTTTTCGTGTGTGTATGAGTAGGGTTTCACTCAGCATATGTATGTGAATGATTCTAGGTCAAAAATAAGCCCACAAGTCCATGGATTAATGACTTGAATATTTGATTGCTAATCATATCTTTTTTCAATCTTTTTCCATGGAAACCTTGCCAAATATGGAAGATCTTGTCTTGTTGATTGAGAAACGAGTTGCCAGCTTGCCCTAGTCACATTTGCTGTACAAAAAGATCTAAAAAAGCATATCTTTGAATTTTCTTATAATTAAAACCAATTAAATGAATTAATATAAATATAAATCCAATTAATTAATTAAAAATAAGAAAATAAATTATTTTGAGCTCAATGGGTCGTGCACAGGCTTTGGGTAATGATTCAAGGAAGAATTTGAGGCCCATTAGCAAATTTGAAGTGTTTTAGGCAAAGTTGACTTTTGAAAGCCCAAAAATTTCCCAACTTATCCAATGCATATCTTGCTCAATTTTGAAGATATGATCATGTTCTTGGACATTTTGGAAAGGTCTTGAAGTCCTCTAACCAATGCCTTTGGTCCCATGTCATTTTTATTTACCAATCTCAAGTTATGGTCTTTGACTTAAAGTGCCTTTTTGTTGACTTTTGAAAATGACCTATAATGTTGAAATTGATAACTTTTTGTGAGAACATTTCTTGGACTTGGAGTGTGAAGATGAGTTGTAGGAAATGTCATCCCCTTCAAAATGAGCTTTGGATGGGATTTTTCTGATGAACCATGAAAAAGTTATGCCTTGGTCAATTTGCAGTTGACTTTTCAGCTGTCCAAAAATAGAAACTTTGGCATCTTGAGACTTTTTGAGCCATGCTTGTGGAATCATGATCAAGAATTGATCAAATGATTATTGTGGCTTCAAAATAAGATGTTGAACAATTTTTTTGACTTTTGACTGTCAAATGACCATTTTGCCCCTGCAGTTGACTGTGGAGCAATTAGGGTTTTTGACTGGGCAACTTGATGCTGTGAGTCTTGAAACTTGGCATATAGATGCTTGACAAGGTATATAGGCATATAGGACTTGATTGGACCCTTGAAAACCTCAACTTCTTTGCAAGAACCAAAACCCTAATTTTGACTGTGTTAGGAGGCAATTGGATTGTGCAATCCTTGAGAGATTTTGAAGCTTGATCTTGCCAAATCTTGAAGAATATGGGAGGGCAAATTTTGGGGTACAACAGTTGCCCCTGTTCAATCTTCTTAGACCTGAGGATGTAGATTGGCTGGCGTGCCTTTCGTAATCCGAAGGTGGAAGATGATTGAACACTAGAGTGCCCAGAAATTTGCACTCACATAGTAGAATGTTAGCGGTGTGATGGCGGGAATGGGCTTACAGATGCCATTTGGAGGAATGATGGATAGGAGAATGGGCTTATAGATGCCACCTGAGATGTGATAGAACCTTGTCGGGAATGGGATTATAGATGCCATTTGGAACTGTAATGGTAGTTGTGGAGATGGGCTTATAGATGCCATCTAGGTGTCGATCGCGTAAGAGATTCCTTAGCGAGAACTTGCGTACCTGAGAAAGAAAGATAATTACCTGGCCTGTTACAGGGGTTGATCTTCAAACTCTTTATGTAGACGTGCCCCGGCTGGATACAGGTATCGAATCTTCAATCAGTTACTCACAGATGTGCCCTGGCTAGATACAGGAATCGAATCTGGAAAATAGTCAGCAACAGATACACCCTGGCAGGATACAGGAATCGGATCTTCAAACTCTTCAGACGTGCCCTGGCAGGATACAGGAATCGAGTCTGGAATTAGTCGTCAACAGATACACCCTGGCAAGATACAGGAATCGGATCTTCAAACTCTTCAGACGTGCCCTGGCAGGATACAGGAATCGAGTCTAGAATTAGTCGTCAACAGATACACACTGGCGAGATACAGGAATCGGATCTTCAAACTCTTCAGACGTGCCCTGGCAGGATACAGGAATCGAGTCTGTAATTAGTCGTCAACAGATACACCCTGGCAAGATACAGGAATCGGATCTTCAAACTCTTCAGACGTGCCCTGGCAGGATACAAGAATCGAGTCTGGAATTAGTCGTCAACAGATACACCCTGGAAAGATACAAGAATCGGATCTTCAAACTCTTCAGACGTGCCCTGGAAGGATACAGGAATCGAGTCAAGAATTAGTCGTCAACAGATACACCCTGACAAGATACAGGAATCAGATCTTCAAACTCTTCAGACGTGCCCTGGCAGGATACAGGAATCGAGTCTGGAATTAGTCGTCAACAAATACACCCTGGCAAGATACAGGAATCTGATCTTCAAACTCTTCAGACGTGCCCTGGCAGGATACAGGAATCGTGTCTGGAATTAGTCGTCAACAGATACACCCTGGCAAGATACAGGAATCGGATCTTCAAACTCTTCAGACGTGCCCTGGTAGGATACAGGAATCGAGTCTGGAATATAGTCGCTCACAGACATGCCCTGGCTAGATACAGGTATCGAATCTGGAATTGCGACAATTGATAGTAATCATCTTTGTATTGACCTTTGTCCTGAAAAGACAAAACGTTAGTTGTATGCAATGTCATGATGTATGACATGCGTGATGTTCTCAGAATAAATGAGATTGTATGTCCATGATGCGTATGTGCATGCTATAATGTATAAAGATATGATGTTTATGACTGTATTTTTGTCTAGGAAAATAAATCCTTGACGGATGCCGGGAAATTAACTCCTGGGCTGATGTTGAAGAATAGAGCTTTTTGTTTCCGCTGGGGATGATGATTGCAAGAATAAACTGGTAGGAGAAGATGACTTCGTTGGGGAACAAACTTGGCGAATAGATTACTCTGCGGGGAGTGAACTCTGTGGGGAAAGAGAGGTATTTTGCTGAGATGTTGATGATAACTCCGCTGGGGATACCATTGTTGAGTTATGTTGGAAGATTTGATGAACTCCGCTGGGGGATAGGAAGAACTTCGCCGAGGACGATCTTTCCGTGGTAATTAGCTGAGGATAACCCAGTTATATCCTGGTGGGGAAATAACTTTTGAATAAATCCAGGGGAGTGTTCGTACTCTGCAGGTGATAAGCTTCCAGAATCTACTGGGGATAAGCTTCCTGAATCCACTGGGGAGAATGGTTGAACTTTCCTGGGGAAACTTTGGACTGCACTGGGGAAGTGGCTCCACTAGGGTGTCTTGTATTCTGCTGGGGAACAATCTTATATTAAGACTTCCGGGGATGCTTGCTTAGGAATATCTGTATACTCCGCTGGGGAATATTGAGATTTTCTGGGGATACCCATCTTCCTTAAGGCTGACAGTGGTCTAGCTCTGCTTGGGGGAGAGCGTTGTTGACTTGCTTGGGATACTGTGCCTTATTAGGGTTGATGGGAGACCAACTGCTTGGGGAGAATTGTTGCATCTTGTCTTACTCGGCGGGGAGTGAAGGTATCTGGGTTACATTCTTCAGCCGAACTTACCTTGGTACCTTGGTGGACAGAGCAATTAGATTGCTTAGACAACTCATTATTGCCCCTGTTTCTGATGTTACCTGTAATTAATCCTTTGTTTCGCATGCAAATATTTATGAGTTAGCAATTAGTGTCAAATGCATATATCACAAATGAACATTGGACGTTCTTTACAAAACAAAACAGAAAAAAGGAAAAAACAATTGGCAATTGGTCTGAAAAGTGAATTTGTATTGATTTTTGAATTTGCCTGTAAATAGGCGTTTATGTACAAGAGACTGACGTCCCAGTAAGAGAACGCCGCCGAACAACAAAGTTTATACAATTTGTACAAAAAAAACAAAACAGCTGTGTGAAAAGAGTAATCCCACTGGGTTCCAACTCTGCTATCGCCTTTATATCTTCGAGCGTCTCATCACTTGGCTGCTCAGTTGAAGATGAAGCTGAATGATCGATGCCGTCTGAACCTAATGTTGATACTGGATTCTGGATGCAAGGTGATCCAATGAGACATAGTATTACGTTTATCCCTAACTTTTGCCTGGACCGCCCTTTCGGGTTTTCAGTCCACCGGGATACCCATTTTTGCCCAAGCCGCCTTTTCAGGTTTTCGACTTGCCGGGTGTACAGATTTTTTTCATTTCATCCCTTATTTTTGCCCGAACCCTTTTGGTTCGCCGGGAAGCCCTTATTTTTGCCTAGGTATGTCAACCTAGCGGGTCTTTTATCATGCGTAGTATCTTTTTACTATGTCTGCATTGGCGGGGTGAGGAAGGTCGTCACCGTCCATGGTGGTTAGAATCATGGCTCCTCCTGAGAAGACATGTTTAACCACAAATGGCCCTTCGTACGTAGGGGTCCATTTTCCCCTGGGATCACTTTGAGTAAGAATGATGCGCTTGATTACCAGGTCCCCAACTTGATACTCTTGTGGTCTGACTTTCTTGTTAAATGCCCTGATCATCCGTTTTTGGTACGTTTGACCATGACATATAGCAGTGAGTCTCTTTTCGTCAATTAGGTTTAATTGATCAAGTCGAGTCTGGATCCAGTCATCTTCGCTCAAGCCTGCATCCTTCATTATCCAGAGAGAGGGTATCTGGACTTCAATCGACAAGACTGCCTCCATGCCATAGACCAAGGAAAAAGGAGTTGCCCCGGTTGACGTCCTTGCTGAGGTACGGTACCCATGAAGAGCAAACGGTAACATCTCGTGCCAATCTTTGTAGGTCACTGTCATCTTCTGCACAATCTTTTTGATATTCTTATTAGCTTCTTCTACAACCCCATTCATCTTCGGCCGGTAAGGAGAAGAGTTGTGGTGCTGTATCTTGAATTGCTCGCAGAGCTCAGTGATCATCTTGTTGTTAAGATTAGTACCATTGTCTGTAATGATCCTTTCCGGGATGCCATATCGACAGATCAGGTTGTGCCGAATGAACCGTGCCACGACATTCATGGTTACAGTAGCATAAGAAGCTGCTTCAACCCACTTTGTAAAGTAATCGATCGCCACCAGGATGAAGCGATGCCCATTAGATGCCGTAGGTTTAATCATGCCGATCATATCAATGCCCCACATTGCAAAAGGCCAAGGTGCAGTCAAGACGTTCAGAGGTACTGGAGGAACGTGCACCTTATCTGTATAAATCTGGCACTTATGACATGTCCGAGAGTGTTGGTAACAGTCGGCTTCCATTGTGGACCAGAAATATCCTGCCCAAAGGATCTTATTTGCCATGGTGTGTCCACTGGAATGCGTTCCGAAGGTACCTTCATGTAGCTCTGCCATGATCCTTTCTGCTTCAGCCTTATCCACACAACGCAGTAAGGTTGAATCATGGTTTCGCTTGTAGAGAATGTCGTTGCTGAGGAAGAACTTCGCTGCGAACCTTCTCAGAAACTTTTTGTCATTGATGGATGCACCTTCAGGGTATTCTTGAGCTTCCAGATACCTCTTCACCTCATGATACCAAGGTTTTTCAGTTACTACCTCAGCCTCAAGATCACAACAATATGCAGGTTCGTCCAGTTTCCAGATAATGATTCGGGGAGCCTCGTTGTCCCATTTGACTTTGAACATAGAAGACATCGTAGCCAGCGCGTCCGCCAACTGATTCTCCTCTCTTGGGAAATGCTCAAAAGTTATCTCTGTGAAATGGGGGATCAATGTCAACACACACTCTTTGTAAGGAATAAGATTTGGGTGTTTCGTATCCCACTCGCCTTTGATCTGATTGATCACAAGAGAGGAATCTCCGAAGACACTCAGAAACTTGATCCTTAAGTCAATTGCAGCTTGAAGACCCATGATGCATGCCTCATACTCCGCCATGTTGTTGGTGCAGTTGAAACATAGCCGGACAGTAAGTGGAGTATGAGTGCCTTTGGGGGATAAGATCACAACGCTGATACCGTTACCCAAAGCGTTGGAGGCTCCGTCAAAGTGCATAGACCATCGGGATCCTTCCTCGGGTCCTTCATCCGGTCCAGGTACTTCACAATCAGTCACTATCATGATGCTCTCGTCTGGAAACTCAAAGTTCATTGATTGGTAGTCGTCTACTGCCTGGTGTGCCAAGTGGTCAGCCAATACACTTCCCTTGATTGCTTTCTGAGTCGTGTACTAGATGTCGTATTCTGTCAAGATCATTTTCCATCTTGCTATTCTTCCAGACAGAGCAGGCTTTTCGAATATGTACTTTATTGGATCCATTTTTGAAATCAACAAGGTAGTGTGAGTCAGCATATACTGTCTCAGCCGGCGAGCAGCCCATACCAAAGCGCAGCAAGTTTTCTCGAGCAGTGAGTATCGGGTCTCATAGTCGGTAAACTTTTTGCTAAGGTAATAAATGGCGTGCTCTTTTCGGCCAGACTCGTCATGCTGCCCCAGCACACACCCCATTGAGCTGTCAAGTACTGTCAGGTATAGTATTAGAGGTCTCCCTCCAACCGGTGGCATAAGAATGGGTGGTTCTTGGAGATACTCTTTGATTCTATCAAAAGCGGCCTGACATTCATCATTCCAACGTACTACTTGATATTTCTTCAGTAGCTTGAAGATTGGCTCACAGGTAGCAGTTAGATGCGAGATGAATCGGGCAATATAATTCAGACGTCCTAGAAAGCCTCTGACTTCTTTCTCTGTCTTGGGAACTGGCATCTCTTGTATGGCTTTAACCTTGGCAGGGTCCACTTGAATACCTTTGTCGCTCACGACGAAGCCTAGCAACTTCCCAGATCTTACCCCGAAGGTGCACTTGTTCGGATTCAACCTCAGCTTGTATAACTTCAGACGGTCAAACAACTTCTATAGATGGTCAAGGTGTTCCTCCTCAGTTTGAGACCTTGCAATCATATCATCGACGTACACTTCAATCTCATGATGGATCATGTCATGAAATAAAGCAACCATGGTACGTTGGTAGGTTGCCCCAGTGTTTTTCAGTCCAAAAGGCATGACCTTGTAGCAGAAGGTGCCCCACTGAGTAACAAAGGTAGTCTTTTCCTTATCTTCAGGAGCCATCTTGATCTGATTATAACCTGAAAAACCATCCATGAAGGAGAAAACCTTGTGATGAGCAGTATTGTCAACCAGAACGTCGATGTGAGGTAGAGGGAAATCATCCTTGGGGCTCGCCCTGTTCAAATCCCTGTAGTCAACACACATTCAGACCTTACCATCCTTTTTCGGTACTGGAACCACGTTAGCAACCCACTGAGGGTAAGAAGTCACTGCTAGAAAACCGGCATCAAATTGCTTCATAACCTCAGCTTTGATCTTCTCGGACATCTCTGGACGCATACGGCGGACCTTTTGTTTAACCGGAGGGCACTCTTCCTTGGTAGGCAGGTGATGCACCACAATGTCGGTATCCAACCCAGGCATGTCTTCGTAGGACCAGGCGAAGATTTCCACATAATCATGCAACATCTGAACCAACCGTTGTTTTACACTGAGCTCTAGATTGGCACCAATCTTAACTTCCTTTCTGTCTGCCTCAGTACCCAGATTTACCGTTTCCACTGGCTCTTCATGTGGCTGAATGGCCCTCTCTTCCTGGAGTAACAGTCTTGCAAGCTCACCAGGCACTTCGCAATCATCTTCACCTTCGTCTTCGGCTAAGTTGATCGGATTTTCGAAGTCATAACTGGCAGTAGCAGAGTCGTTACCAGTGAGATCCAGAGTGGATTGGAACCTGTATAGGTGAGTGTGTGTAAATATAGCTGTTTTGCAATATATAAAGAAAGAAAGAAAGGGAGCACAAGATTTGAAATGCGAAAAACGTCCAATGTTTTTATTCATGATATCTGGAAATGACAAGTAATAATCCCTCACAAATGAAGCCACGGTGCCCCGGGTAAGACACCAGGCCATAAAGTTTCAATTTATTGTTCATTACAAATTAAAAAACAAAGGAATTCATTACTGAGTAACAAAAGTAACAGGTATGTAGTCTTTTGCAGTCCAATTGTTCAGTCCACCGTCGGTCGTCAGGTAGATCCAGCTATCAAATTCTGATTCCTCCGCCTCGCCTTCAATAGCATTCACTCCCGGGTTGGTGATGAACACGGGAGGTCTTCCAATCCTTGCTTTGCGTACAGCCCTCTGAGCCTCTTTTTCAATTACAGCCCGGGCGTCCTTCAAGGAAGCCATCTTCAAAGGAAAGTCTTCTTCAATTACTGTCTCAGCTGACGCCAATGTTGGAGGCACCTCTTCGAAATGTTGAAAGGGGGTTTCAATAAACTCCCCGTCCATCTCTATATACCGGAACGAGTTCAGATGACTAACCATGTATTCTTCCTCCCCCTGCACTGTAACAATCTTCCCTCTGACCGGGTATTTGAGCTTTTGGTGTAGAGTGGAGGTTACAGCCCCAGCCTTGTGAATCCAAGGACGACCCAGCAAACAGGAATAAGATGGACGAATGTCCATCACATAGAACGTTGAATCAAAGACTTGAGAACCAACACGAATCAGAATATCCACTTCACCATGTACCATCTTCTTCGACCCGTCAAAGGCTCGGACCACGATGTTACTAGGCTTCAACTCCAGGCCCTCACAATCCAACCTGTCTAAGGCCTTCTTGGGAAATACATTTAGCGAAGAACCGGTGTCCACCAACACGTGTGCGAGAGTAGTGCCCCTGCATTCTATGGAGACATGCAGGGCATCATTGTGGTTTTTTCCCTTAGCGGTCAGATCAGCATCCGAGAAACCCAAACCATTGTCAGCGGTCAAATTGGCCACACGGTCAGTAAATTGGTCCGCAGACGTCTCTTGTGGCACATGGGCCGTCTTTAGAAAGGAAATCAGGGCCTTGGCATGGGCCTCTGAGCACAACAATAATGATAGCATGGAGATCTTAGAGGGGGTATGCCCCAGCTGTTCAACGACGTTGAAATCGCTCTTCTTGATGATCTTAAGGATTTCCTCCATCTCTTGCTGGGAGGCTTCAACATTGACAGTCTTCGGTGCCTCCATCCGGGCAGGCACATCAGCAATCCCTTTACCCCGAGTGTCAGATGACTCGGTAGCATGGGTAGAAACTTGATCAGTAGGGGAAACAGGCACACTTATAGGCGTGATGATAAGAGGTCTTCGGATAACTGGTGGCGCAATGTCAGGTGAGAAGAGCCTGCCACTGCGAGTAACTTTAGCGGGACCGGTGATGTTACTGATACCGGTACTAGTGTTGAACTCCTGTTTCACTCCAAGCACATACACATCTGCCCCATAGTGCCATGGGACAGCCTTGTCAGATTTATAGGGGAGGGGCCCCAGAACAGTAATAATGATAGGTGCAACAGACATAATTTTGACGGGCTTCCTCGGGGGAGCCTTGGTAGGATTGTTGAAGATGGTGACAACAGATACTTCTTCAGTAGGAACAATAGGAACAACGGTCTTCTTGAACAAGAGCTCTTTGCTATCCATCAGGTTTTGGACGCCTGACTTCAGCAACGGACAACCAGCAGGGGAAACAGCACACAGAAGGCAACCCTTGCTACAACCCGGAAATAAACCGGCTAGCAACAGGTTCCTCTTGACAGTCAATAAAGGAGTAGCAACATCATCCACAGAAACGGCATACAGGTCTTCCTCAATAGCATTTACTCCATGCTGGGGCATGGGAGCAGTCACAACGTTGGGCCTCTCGGGCGCTTCAAACTGTATTTCCTTGGCATCGATAAGGTCCTGAACCTTATTTCTCAGGGCCCAGCAATCATCAGTAGAATGCCCCGGGCTATCAGAGTGATAAGCACAGCAGGCATTGGGATTGTACTTTGGAGAGGTTGTGTTCACCACCTTCGGAGCTTCTTTGACGGTTACCAAGTTGGTCGATAGCAGTTGCGGCAAGATCTACGACAAGGTCATACTAAGCCGAGCATATTCTCTTCTGGGTCTCTCACCCCTTGGTTGGTTAGGTTGCCGAGGAGCGGCAGCAGGCTTTGCAATTACCACCGCGTTAACAGCTTGGCGGCGTTTCGGTTTGTTTTGCCTCCGGGGCCCATACACAGCACTGGCTTCCTTCTTGAAAGGCTTTTTCTCAGAACTTGAGGACGCACCTTTCTGTATCTTCCCTGATTTCATCCCATCTTCTATCCTCTCCCCAGTCAGAATGAGGTCTGTAAACCATGCAGACGAATTACCAATGAGATGGTTGAAGAACGGCCCGGATAGGGTCCCCAAGAACATGTCCACTAGCTCATGGTCGGTTAACGGTGGCTGCACCCTGCCAGCCAGGTCCCTCCACTTCTGCGCGTACTCTTTAAAACCTTCTCCCGATCCTAGCGACATACCCTGGAGTTGGGTACGTGTAGGAGCGAGGTCGGCATTATACTGATACTGCTTATAAAAAGCAGTAGCCAAGTCCTCCTAGTTGCAAACCTTGGTTCCATCCAGCTGATAGAACCATTCGAGATGAGTCCCTGAAAGACTCTCCTGGAAGAAATGGATCCACAAGTTCTTGTCCACAGTGTATGGTTGGATCTTCCGCACATAAGATCTGAGATATAGCTTAGGGCAGGACGCCCCGTCATACTTTGCGAAAGATGGTGCTTTGAACTTGTGTGGGATCACCACACCAGAAGATAGACCCAGGTCCCCAAAATCCAACCCAGGCACTTGTTGAATTTCCATGGCATTCAGACGATCCTCTAACTGCTTGTACTTGTCTTCAGCTGGAGGATACTGCTCCTCATTGAAATCAGTCTCGTTTTCAGAGACCACTGGACTATGAACCCTTCCCCCCTGGGGACTGCCTTTCCCTAAAGAAGAACCATCTTGATCAACCTCATTCTGCAGTGTGTTACCAAACCTCCGGCCAATGTTGAATAGTACAGTTCTCTTCTTCTTCTTCTTGACCAGCAAAGCCTTCAATTCCTCTTGACCTTGGGCCAAATTCATGATCAGCTCTTGGAACTGGGCGTTTTGATCCTGGAGGGCCTTGATGGATTGCTCAGTAGATGATTCAGGATTCATGATGAGATTGCTGAAATAAACAGCGAAGAACATTAAGCAGCCTGAAAAGAAGAGTACCTGTTATGCACATGATGCATGATATGTTGTTTATGCAATGCATTCAAGGGTTCCAAAGTTCAAATTTGTTGTAGACAAAAAGGAACACATGTTATCATTAAGAAATCATTATTCAGTACATCAAAGCCTCATGGGCAAAAATTACAAAGTAAACTAATCCCAAAAGAAACTGCGCATCCTCTTTGGGGCTATGTAAGTGTTGAGAGTCTTTTCCTCGTGCAGTAGGCGAGTGAGCTCCAAGAATTTCTTCTCACTAGCATGTAGACTGGCTTCAAGAGAATTCCGTTCTTCCTTAAGCTGGATCCAGCTCTTCTGCATTTCTTCCCAGAATGTAGGCATGTCAGGATATTGAATGGTGTAGGACACCTCTCCTTCCAAAACTGGCTCTTTGATCACAGGGAGAACATGAGGATATGGCATCACTAATTTCTGGGAGCGGGCCCGTACCCACTTGAGATAAGGCTCCAACGGGATGGAGTTCTTGTGCCCCAGTGTCTTGCTGTCTACCTTGCTGGGCATCCTCCAAGCTCTGATAAATCTCTGGCGAAGTCCTGGTGCATCGTTGTCGAAGTCAAAAACTATGTCAGGAATTAACATATCGTGGGGGCCATCTCTCAGAGCATAACCAAACTGTCTCAAAGCCAGGCATGGGTTGTAAGTAATACCTCCTCTGATTCCAAGTAAAGGAACATTAGGAAACTCCCCGCAACGATCAATGATAATGACGTCTTCTCTGGACCGAGAACACCAATGTGTATCAGCACGCGTAAGAGTCATTAATCGTTGTGACCATCTCAAACCCCGCTCATTCTTCAAAACTGATTGTGGAAGGTGCGAAATAAACCACCTTCCCAGGAGAGGAGTGCAGCATATAAGAACACCTCTTTTTCTCATGGTTCGAGTGTAACATGAGTGAAGGATGTCCCCAAGCAACGTAGGTATAGGATTCCTGGACATGAAGATCTTGACAGCATTGATATCTATAAGCTGATCTAGATTCGGGAACAACACCAACCCATAGACCAGGAGTGCCACAACTTCTTCAAAAGCTTGTAGGTCAAGGGAATTCCAACATTCTTGGGCCTTCTCAAACAGAAACCTGGCCAAGAACCCTTTGATACCACTTCTAACTTCCCAATGTCCCTTGATGTCAGATGGTTGTAGGCGTAATGCTTTAGCAATCTCTTCAAGTTTGGGTTCCTTTTCCGTACCGTTGTAGGGTAGTTGACTAAGGATGGGGATTTTCAGAAGCTGGGAGAACTCTTCCAATGTAGGCACCAGTTGATAATCCAGGAAAGTAAAGCAGTGGTGCAGAGGGTCAAAGAACTGGAAGAGGACCTTTATCATATCTTCCTCAATGTTGGTGTTGACCAAACTGATGAGTCTCCCATGTTTCTCACTGAAAGAAGAGCTCTCGGGAATCCTGGATGTAAGTTCCTTAAGATGAGGAGGGACCCTTACAAGGTTGACCTGAATTGTCTTTCTGCGGATAGTTTCCATGTCCTACAAAACAAGAACAAAGATGAAGATTCGAACCCCTGAAGTGGTTAGTGGATGCATATGATGTTGTATAATGTTATGATGCTATGATTAAACACACCACAAGTATTCACAAAAAGCAAACATGGTAAGGCACACAAGTCACACCACAGCCCTTAGAGTTTAGGCCAGCATGGGGTCTGGGTATTACCCTCTTGAAGTTGGTGGGCTCAAAACCTGTCCTATCAGAAGTAACCGGGTTCTAAGGATCTCAATATCATTGGATTGTTTTCTGTGTTCATTGTTTCGATTTAGCCACTGAACTGGCAATCAAAATATTCCAAGAAAACAACCCTCAATGAGTGTAGTATCGAGTATCAACCAACTTCGGACTGCACCAAAGTCAGTTATCTCACTACCCTAAAGAGGCCAGGATGGTTCAATTAAGGTTCCTAAGGTCAGTTGATGCTTCACGACACCACGCGGCGGCCCCGTACTCTCCTTGACTTGACTCAAGTTTTACCGGTACTCACCAAATGCCACATCAACGTAGCAGAGTGCTTCAACCGTGTCGGTATACCCCGCATAGTTCCCTCACAGTCTTGTTGCTACTTTCTAAGAAGGTATCCCCCATATCCGGGTTAGGATCTATAGAACTCCCAAGACAGTGCCCACAATAATAAAGCAAACAAAACAAAGCAATTGAAAACACGAGTATAAGCTATCCTAAGGTACACCTCACTTTTAAGTATCCCCATCAGAGTCGCCAGTTCTGTGATCGGTGGATTTAGAACTGACTGTTTAAAGCTGGTTTCGCGAAATGTCGCGGAAGCAAGAGTCGCCACCGTCTTTTATTTTTTCCAACATGGACAGGATAAAAGCACAGCAAAATTCCTTATGAGAATGTTTCTCGGTTCGGGAGGTAGATTTATAGAAAGGGAAGGTGTTAGCACCCTTTCTATCCATGGTTATCCATGGGCTCTTAGATACTTGCTCTTATGTTTTCAAAATGTTTTCTTTTCAAAATGTGAGTGGGTTTTGCAAAAGTTTCATTGAAAGATTTCTGAATGACTCTTGTATCTGTCCTCAAGAGTGTTTGAAAAATTTGTTTTGAAATTTTTTGAAAGTGTCAGTGTGAAAATATTTTTTTTTGTTTTTGAAAAGAGAAAGTATCTATGAGTCATCTACCTACCCTAAGGAATTAGGCTGTGTAAATGTCCTTAAGGTAGTGCCATCCCACCATTGAGAGGTAGGTAGCACCACCGTTGGAGGTGTTCGGGTCAATTCGATTGTAGGGACAGTGTGGTCACCGAAGCAACAGTAGGACACCTTAGAAGCTACCCTTACATCCTAGATCCTTTTTTAATCCAAGGCAATCGTTTCGAGGAAACTGTTTCGAGGCAACTGGATCATGGATATAAGAGCGACCGCTAAAACGTCCTATACTTGACGACCACGTTTCGAAGGCAACGAGTGAGGCGTACCCTAGAAGTGGTGTGTGTATTGTGTTTTGTTTTCAGGTTATATTTTATCTTTGATCATGGCGTTGTGAGCTACGAGTTATTTTTAATTACCATACATTCTTTCATGCAATTTAGAATTTAAGAGTGCGGAAAATTGAAAGACGGAAAGATAAAAGCTACGCTATTACAATGCGCGGGTCTATACATCGCCAAAATACAAAGACCCGTTTTTGATAAAGGATGCGGAAAGTAAAAAGAAAATACCTAATTACTATTACATCTGGAAAGCAGTTACATAATAATCAATAAGAAAAATAATGCGCGAAAAGAATTAAAATGAACGTCCGAGGGTTTTGACCCTTTGCTTGAAATTAAGTTAAATTAGGACTTAATTATTATTCAATTAAAGAAAAGGAAATATTTTTTTTATGTTTTTGTATTTATGAAAATAAATAAAATTAAAATCAAGTGTTAACCCTAATTCTAAGTCCATTTTAATTGTTAAGAAAATATTAAAGTTAACCTATTTTACTAATTAATTAATTTACATGTTTATTTACAAAATAATAATAATAATAAATAATGATGAAAATAATTAATTAAGAAAAAGATAAAAATGTCAAAAAACCTAATTCTATATATTTTTTTATTTATTACGAAAAGAGATTAAAATATAAACCTAAATTAAACTAAAGTTAATTGTTAGAGTTTATTTACAAAATATTCAAATGGTGAAATTAAATATTAATAAAAAAAACATTTTTTGAGTCTCTGATTTTTTTATGGAAAAATTTATTTTATGATGAATTAAGAAAAATAATTAAAGCAATTAAAAAGAATTAGAAAGAAAAGAAAATTAAATTGAAAAAAAGCATGCAAACCAAGGGGGGTGTCAGGCCCATATGGAGGTGATATTGAGGAATTCTGGTCCATGAGACAAAGCCTTGGTTTGACTTTTCTGATCGTGTGGATGCTCATTGACTTGACCACACCATGGGTGTTATTTCCTGACCATTGGATTGGATCTCCTGGCCACTTGGCAAGCCACGCGTGAGAGTGCATGATGGACTTCTAAGCATACGTTGCATGTGAATGTTTTATGAAAAAATAGAACAAATTATATGGGGGACCTGGGGATCGAACCCAGGTCCCAGCACTCACCAAGCCACGTCCCTTGCCAATTGAGCTATTGCGCGCGTTTGTCATATGAATGGGAAACAATTATTATGTAAGAAAAACAAATATTATGGTATCAAACAAAACAAAAACGCGCCAGATTTGAATGTCCCAACCACAGGATGCCACCTATGCTTCTTCTTCGTTTGTACCTGTAAACATGAATAAGATAGCGGGGGTTTTAAACCCCCACTAAGTGAAAGTCCTAAAAATAGCGAATAGAAGAGGAGTCAACATAAATTGAGCGCGAGGGTATCATTTGATTCGTCTTGTTGCAACGAATTTGTCCATATAGGTTTGGAAGTCCAATTTTTCCATACAAGGAAAGCCCTAATTTGGATGTTCTGAAACCCTAACGTTTATTCATGACAGATTTTGATACAAGCAGTTTTAGCATAATTAAACTATATCAAAAGTTTCAGGGAGATGTCAGTAATACAAATCAATGATCAAAACATAGTAATGATGCGTAGAAATTAAAATTCGATTATGGAAATATTTGTTAAAACCATGACTCTATTTTACCGTTTCCTTGAGCTATGAGGTTGGAAAGTATTTGCAATACGTTCAGGAGACTCTCAGCAAGGGATTAGAATCCTTTTTAGGCTTTGAAACGCGCTGCAAGTATGATTTTAGTTTTCAAGTTTCTCTTGAAAATTTGCAAATTGGTTATGGCGTATGAGCATATTTTTCGTGTGTGTATGACTAGGGTTTCACTCAGCATATGTATGTGAATGATTCTAGGTCAAAATTAAGCCCACAAGTCCATGGATTAATGACTTGAATATTTGATTGCTAATCATATCTTTTTTCAATCTTTTTCCATGGAAACCTTGCCAATTATGGAAGATCTTGTCTTGTTGATTGAGAAACGAGTTGCCAGCTTGCCCTAGTCACATTTGCTGCACAAAAAGATCTAAAAAAGCATATCTTTGAATTTTCTTATAATTAAAACCAATTAAACGAATTAATATAAATATAAATCCAATTAATTAATTAAAAATAAGAAAATAAATTATTTTGAGCTCAATGGGTCGTGCACAAGCTTTGGGTAATGATTCAAGGAAGAATTTGAGGCCCATTAGCAAATTTGAAGTGTTTTAGGCAAAGTTGACTTTTGAAAGTTCCCAAAAATTTCCCAACTTCTCCAATGCATATCTTGCTCAATTTTGAAGCTATGATCATGTTCTTGGACATTTTGGAAAGGTCTTGAAGTCCTCTAACCAATGCCTTTGGTCCCATGTCATTTTGATTTACCAATCGCAAGTTATGGTCTTTGACTTAAAGTGCCTTTTTGTTGACTTTTGAAAATGACCTATAATGTTGAAATTGATAACTTTTTGTGAGAACATTTCTTGGACTTGGAGTGTAAAGATGAGTTATAGGAAATGTCATCCCCTTCAAGATGAGATTTGGATGGGATTTTTCTGATGAACCATGAAAACGTTATGCCTTGGTCAATTTGCAGTTGACTTTTCAGCTGTCCAAAAATAGAAACTTTTGCATCTTGAGACTTTTTGAGCCATGCTTGTGGAATCATGATCAAGAATTGATCAAATGATGATTGTGGCTTCAAAATAAGATGTTGACCAAATTTTTTGACTTTTGACTGTCAAATGACCATTTTGCCCCTGCAGTTGACTGTGGAGCAATTAGGGTTTTTGACTGGGCAACTTGATGCTGTGAGTCTTGAAACTTGGCATATAGATGCTTGAAAATGTATATAGGCATATAGGACTTGATTGGACCCTTGAAAACCTCAACTTCTTTGCAAGAACCAAAACCCTAATTTTGACTGTGTTAGGAGGCAATTGGACTGTGCAATCCTTGAGGGATTTTGAAGCTTGATCTTGCCAAATCTTGAAGAATATGGGAGGGCAAATTTTGGGGTACAACAGAGAGACTTGGCGGGACGAGTACAACCATCATTGTCTGAAAGAGAGCTTGTGGATATGTTCTTGGGTACACTGTTGGGCCCCTTTTTCAATCACTTGATCGGAAGTTCGTCTGTGGGGTTCACTGAGTTAATTCTGACTGGTGAGAGAGTTGAAGCCGGAATCAAGAGTTGAAAAATTCAAAAGGATGCATTTGCTTCTGCTGCCATCAAAAAGACTTTTCCAGCAAAGAAAGAAGTATCAACTGTCTACTCTCAAAGAGGTCAAGGAAGGATTAAGCGCCAGCCAGCGGTGGGGGCTGTAATGATTCAGAAAACTGCAGCTGATCATCCTAGAAACAGTTAACCCAGAACCAACCAAACAAGGGTGGAAAGGCCTGTACGATAATTCACCCAGATAAACATGACTCCTGCCCAAGTTCTACCCCATCTCTTGAAGTTAAACCTTTCCAGTCTGAAAGAGGCCCCAAAAAATGCGAATACAACTTCTCCTTACTACCATTCAAATGCCAAGTGTGCTTATCATTCAGGGAGTATAGAGCACGACACCAACAATTGTTGGGCCCTCAAGAATAAGATTTAGGATTTAATAGACACTAAAGAAGTGGAATTTGATGCCCCTGAAAAGCCAAACGTGATCTCTGCTCCAATGCCAAAGCATGGCCACAATGCCCATACTGTTGAAGAAGATCTTTTTGTTGCTACTGTTGATGATCTGATAACTCTGTTATCGATAATCAAGTTGAATTTGCTGAAGGCTGGGTTTTTCCCAGGTTGTGAAGAAGATTGTTGCCTTTGTTCTTCCTTACCGACCGACTGTCCATTGTTGAAGTTAGGCGTCCAATGCCTAATGGATAACCAAGAAATCCTTTTTGAGAAGACTCCTGTTACACCGAATCCTGTCAATGATATTTCAATAATTACCATATCCGCCAATCTTTCCAAGGTCTCCAAAAGACCTGTTAAGATTACATCCGACCCGAAGACTGTACCTTTGAAGATAACCATGTCGGGGCCCGTCCCGTACAAGTCCGACAAATCAATATCGTGGAACTATGGGGGAGAGATCTTTTACCACGGTGTTAAGCAAATTGAATCGAATGAAGAGAGTTCTGATGAAGAGACTTTCGACATTGGAAACATTTCCGGAACAAGTAAAATCACCCGCAGTGGAAGAATTTTCTCTCCGGAGATTGCACCTCCAAAGGCAATCTTCGGGCCCTCAGCTACTCCTAAGGTTACTCCTGCACCGGTCAACATATCTGCGAGAACTCCAGTTATCAAAGAAGTGGTAACTCCTGTGGTTATTCCCTCTGCTGCTGCTGATGATAGAGGGAAAGGGATCCAAGAAGAGCCTGTCAGAAAGAGGGCTCAGCCGTTGATTATCCCTGAAACCTCTCAAAAATAAATGGAGGAGATTTTGAAAATAATCAAGAAAAGAGATTATGATATTGTGGAGCAACTGGGGAAAACCCCCTCAAAGATATCTATGTTGGCCCTGCTGCTTTGTTCAGAAGCTCATGATAAAGCTCTGATCAGATTTTTGAAGACGACCCGTGTACCCCAGGAAACCTCTGAGGATCAGTTCCAGGAATGTGTAGCTAGCCTAACAGCTGACAATGGTCTAGGATTCTTTGATGTTGATCTAACAATCAAAGGGAGAAAACATAATGATGCTTTGCATGTCTCGGTGGAATGCAGAGGGACTACCCTAGCACACGTACTGGTAGACACTGGTTCATCGCTGAACGTCTTGCCAAAGAAGGCATTGGATAGGCTGGATTGTGAAGGCTTAACTCTAAATCCAAGCAACATCATTATCAGAGCCTTTGATGGTTCTAAAAGGATGGTCCACAGGGAGGTGGACATCCCGATCAAAGTGGGAACTGAAACCTTCAACTCCACATTTTATGTGATGGACATCCGTCCCTCCTATTCTTGCTTGTTGGGAAGACCTTGGATTCACCATGCTGGAGCCGTCACTTCTACTCTGCATCAAAAGCTCAAGTACCCTGTCCATGGGAAAATTGTAACTGTTCATGGTGAAGAAGAATACATGATAAGCCATCTTAACTCTTTCCGCTATATGGAATTGGATGGTGAATTCATCGAAACCCCCTTTCAGCACTTTGAGGAGGTAGCTCAGGAGATTGCGGCAACCAAGATAGTGGCTTCTGTACCCATAACTACAAGACATCCGCCTAGGATGTCTTCTTTAAAGGATGTTAAGGCTGTGATTGAAGAAGGAGGAAGCATAATTTGGGGGCAGCTTCCTGATTTTCCTTTCAAGGCAGATAAATTCGGCTTGGGTTTCACTTCGGCTAGTCAAAAGGTTGTACGCCGCTCCCGGGCTGAAGGGCCACCAGTGAAGATCACCCATCATGGAGTCAATGCTTTAGAGGATGGTGAAGAGGAGAGCAACTTGGAAGACTGGATTTTCCCTACTGTTGACGGAGGATTGTGAAATTGGGAGGCAAAGGACTTTGTTCCCATTACTTTCATAAATCAGTAATTTATCTTTCAAACATTTATGTTGGCTTGTGTGATACGGTGGGAGAACTGACTATGGTTTTGCGTTTGTTTTCGCAAATGTTTCGGTTGAGCAAGAGTCGCCACCGACTTTTTATTTTATCCTAAGGAAAGGTTAAAAAGCACAGCAAAAACCTTTTGAGATGTTTTCTTGGGTTCGGGGAGTAGATTATAGAAAGGGAAGGTATTAGCACCCTTTCTATCCATGGTTATCCATGGGCTCTTAGTTACTTGCTTAGATCACTTGCCTTTTGTTTTCAATTATTTTAAATGGTGCTTGAGTGTGTGGGTTTTGAAAATGTTTTGAAAAGATGCCAATGTGGTGGCAACCTTTGTAATGATCCATGTGGGGATGTATACAAAGATGTATGTCTTTTGAAAAGGTTTTCATTTGTTTTTTGAAAGTTGTTTTGAAAGTGTAGTGTTGTGTGGTTTTGAAATTAGGCAAGTGTTTTGTTTTGCACGTTTGATTCAAGTAACTAAGAGGTTATCTACTCCTAAATTTCTCAAAAGATTATTGCTATGTTTTAACCCTTTTAACAAGTTTGTTCCACCATTGTATTTGGTGGACAATCTTGTGTTAGGATGTGAAAGGGACAGGCGCGGGTCATCGTTTAGACCATAATCGCAACGGCATTAAATGTCTTTGGGCAATTTTCTTTAAGGGACTTGATCATTTGTTTTGGTTTGTTTTGAAAAGTTTTGTCGAGGGACTATGATCATTCAAATTGTTTGCTTTGCCCAAAGAAGTTCAACATACAATATGGCCCATTTATTTGAAGGCAACAAGTGGAATACCCTAGGGGTGCAAGTGTGATTTGTGTGTCCATTTTCATGCTTATTTATCTTGAGATTAGGTCATAACTATTTTTTTTTATCGTTTTTTTTTCGCATTCAAACCCTAATTCTAACATGTTATCATTAGAAAGCAATAAAGTGCGAAATTAAATTTACTAAGCTATTACAAAACCAAATATGGGAAGGGGGGTACAAATGTTCAAGTGGGGATATTGACAAGAATTTAAATCTAAATTATTACATCATTTTGAATATTTGCAATTTAATCAATGTACAAAAAATTAAATAAGAATGCAAGATGCAAAAGAAATGTTTTGTATATGTATGAAAAAATATTATTTATGTAAAAGAGAAAAGAAAATAAAAATTATATTATTTTTTTGGAGTATTTTGAATTTAGGGCAAAAACCCTAATTTTAAAGAAAATGTATTATTATCTAATTTAATACAAATATTTATTTATTATTTATAAAAATAAAATAAAATGAAGTATATTATGAAAAAAAGTATTTTTGTATCAAATATTAATAAAAATGAAAAATTCAAGTATTTTTATATTTTAGCTTAAATATATTAATAAACATATATCTATATATGTATTAATTTCTTAAATATGCATTATGTGCAAAATATTTAATATTTAATAAAATAAATAAAAAAGGTATTTTTTATGTGGAATATTTTCAGAAGGTAAATAAAAAATAAAAAAATGTATTTACACTATTTTTCTATTTATTCTAATAATAGTATATATATAATATTTATATACAAACAAAAGAAATAAATCAAATAAATATGCCATATATTCAAAAAATGATGAAAAAAATATTTTTATTTTTTTAATGTCATGAGAAAAAATAAACAAAGTCAATCAAAAAAGAAAAAGTCAAAAAAGAATAAAAATAAAGCAAATGGGCTCAGGGGGTGTAATAGCAATTAAGTGGTGTGAATAAGAAAAGATATACAGGCCCAGCCTAAAGAACACTGTCTTCAACCTCCAGCAACAAAATTCAAAAAAACACGCGCCCCTGTTCTTCAATGTCCAACTCTCGATTCCTGGCTTTTCAGCAAAAACTCATAACACAACAAATGTTCAGCATGAAGAGACGGTTCTAACCATGTATGGAACTTGACCTAACTCTCTAAGATGAGGGAGAATTTCTCCTCCCCCAAATCCTAACCTAGTTTTTCTGCCATTTTCAAACTACAAATTCTCTCTACTCAGGCAAAAGAAATGAAATGTAAAGATATGTACATGCTCAGGGCTATGAGTAGAACCTTGTTTCTTCACAAACTTAAGACTAAAGATGCATGGTAAGAGAGATACGAGTTCAAAGTTTTACCTGTGCAGCTGAACTTCTATCTGGAGAATGAGGAACTTCTAGTGCAAGGTAATGATTGGAAAAGCTTCCTTGAGGTCCAGGGATGCTTTTTCAATGCTTACTTTGTCTTGTAACTTCTTGTATCAAGCTATAGAACTTCACCTGCAAAAGGAAAAAATGAAAATGGTGGAAGCTGTTAGAGGGATTACAGGTCAGGTTTTAGATCATGGTTAGCTTGCATATATGCTAGGGAATGTGTATGGATTGATTTTGGTAAGAATGCTCGAGGGAAATGGGAGTTGGCACTCAAACTGCAGAGGCAACTCTGTTTTTGCAGTTTGAGGATGATTCTGAGATGGAGGGTGTTTTGGAGGTGCAAGGGTCGTGTCTTGGCTTGGTTAGGTTCTATGGAAGATGTTTGATAACTTTGTTCTTGTGTTTCTATGCTGAAGAGAGAGTTGGTCCAAGTTATGTAATGTTACTTGAATTTGAAGCAATCAATGGTCACTTGGTGTTTTAGGTCAGTAGGGGCCTCTAATCCTGCTGCATAAGCCTCTCTTGATCAGAGCAATTTGCCCATAATCTTGTGCCCATGAGATCCTAACTGTACTTGCTTGGATTTCAATTTGACATAAAGCTAGCTTTTTACAAAAATGGATAAAGCACTTTATCTAGTTTAGGATTAATCTTGCATACAATGCTTGCACTCAAAGAACAACACATTAACACATTGAATATGCATTAAATTATTGAGTATGGAATGGTTCAAGGACCTGTAATCAAGCATAAAGCAAGCTGAGTTAAAATTTGCAAGATTATGAACATGTTTTGATGAAGAACAAAAGTGAGTTTTTGCCAACTTGTGAAATTCGAATCTCTCAAGTTATGAGGTTGTTTGATGAGTTCTTGGACATTTTGGAAAGCTTGGAATGTGTACTACAATCCATCTTTGAAATGAAAATTAAAATTCCAAGTGGAAGGGTATTAAAAGTGGCCTTGAAGTGGGGTAGAAAACCTTGTCAAAATAGGTTAAAATTTCACTAAGTTAAAAATGGTTTAGTGCCCTTATTCAAAAAATTGTAACTTGAGATACAAGCTTCAAATGAGAAAACTTTGTGAATCAAAGTTGTAGATTATGAAACAAGCTACAACTTTCATGTTTTGACTTTTGTTTGAATCCAAATGGATCTTGGTGAAAAGATGGGGCAAAGTTGGGAAAAAATTAGGGTTTTTCATAACTTAGAAAAATTCTAAGTTATGAAAAATTCCATTTTCAAACCCTAATTTGCATTTTGTGATTTCTTGGTGAACAAGTTTCATGATTTGGCATGTTTTGATGAAAAATGAATCTTGACTCTTGATTTTGACCAAAAAGTCAAAGTTTGACTTTTCAGTATACAGTCAAAATTGATCAATTGACTGGGAAATTCAACTGTCAATCTTGTGTACTTGGGATCTTTTGAGCTTGATGAATGTTTCAAGACCATTTCATTGAGTTCTTGAGTCCATATGTGAACTTGGTTTGCCATTGGCTAGGTCAAACAGTCAAAAATTGCCTTTGTGCAGTCAAAACCCTAAAAATGACCATTTTGCCCTTTTGGTGATCTGATCAAATTTCTTGGAGAATTGTGATCCAAACTTGATCAAATGGTCCATATGAGTTCAATATGTTGATGTGGGTCAATTTTCATGAGGTTTGACTGTCAATTGGCCACGGTTGACTTTTTCCCCAATACAGCTGATTTCTAGGTCAACTGTCCAATTGACTGGGCAAAACTTGGAATCAAGACTTGAAACTTGGTATAGGTAAACTTGGGAGTCCAATATGAAGCATGAAAGTCATCTTAGGCATTTTAGGTCAAAACATCCTTAGGCAAACACAAACCCTAATTTGAGTCCACAGTGCAAGGAGAAGTCTTGGGCAGAGGAAACCCTAACTGGATCTTGATCTTCAAAGGTCTTGTGATGAGAAAATGTTGAGGAAATGGGAGGGCAAATTTTGGGGTACAACAGCTTGTAATAATTCTCAAACAATTCGTACTTTTTTAACCTTGTGTCTTACCCGGGGCACAAAGGTCCATTTGTAAGGGTTCTTATTTTTCATCTTCATATGCCATTTAATGAATCATGGACGTTTTCACATATAAACTTTTTTTCTTCATGTTCTTTCTTTTTGCATTTTATTTGTTTAAAGGTGGCTATCCCTTACACACACCCACACTCACAAATGCAGGTACCCTTCCATTCCGGATTCCATGGGTAACAATTTTGCTATGACCTTCAGTGACTCTGAAGATCTAGTCTACCATGCCGAATACGAAGGTGAAGAAGACTGTGAAATGCCAGGAGAATTGGCTAGACTGCTACAACAGGAAGAAAGGGCTATTCTACCTCATGAGGAGCTGTTAGAGACAATCAACTTGGGTACTGAGGAAGACAGAAAAGAAGTCAGAGTGGGTGCCAACCTAGAGCCAAATGTCAAGGAGCGCTTAATTCAGCTGTTGAATGAATATGTTGAGATCTTCGCCTGGTCCTACGAAGACATGCCGGGACTTGATACAGACATTGTGGTACACCGTCTCCCCATAAGAGAAGACTGTCCACCAGTTAAACAGAAAGTTCTCCGCATGAGGCCCGACATGTATGAAAAGATCAAAGCAGAAGTTATGAAGCAGTTCAATACTGGATTTCTTACTATTACTTCTTATCCACAATGGGTTGCTAACATTGTTCCTGTGCCTAAGAAGGACGGCAAAGTGAGAATGTGCGTGGATTACAGAGACTTAAACAGGGCCAACCCTAAAGATAACTCTCCACTTCCGCACATTGACATCTTGGTTGACAATACGGCTCAGCACAAGGTATTTTCTTTCATGGACAGATTTTCAGGTTACAACCAGATCAAAATGGCGCCTGAAGACATCGAGAAAACTACTTTTGTTACACAGTGGGGTACGTTCTCTTACAAAGTGATGCCATTTGGACTGAAGAATGTCGGGGCAACCTATCAACGTGCCATGGTAGCTTTATTTCATGATATGATACATCATGAGATAGAAGTCTACGTAGATGACATGATAGCCCGATCACAAACTGAAGAAGAACACCTCGACCACTTGCAAAAGCTGTTTGTCAGGTTGAAAGAGTACAAGCTCAGATTGAACCCTAACAAGTGCACCTTCGGAGTCCGATCCGGTAAACTCTTGGGTTTCATTGTCAGCAACAAAGGCATCGAGGTTGATCTTGCCAAAGTCAAAGCTATACGAGAAATGTCTGCTCCTCGCACTGAGAAGGAGGCCAGAGGTTTCTTGGGACGTCTAAACTACATTGCAAGGTTCATTTCTCACCTAACATCCACCTGTGAACCAATCTTTAAGTTGTTGAAGAAAGATCAGTTGGTTAAATGGAATGATGATTGTCAAGTTGCTTTCGATAAAATCAAGGAGTATTTGCTATAGCCTCCTATCTTGATGCCACCCGTTGAAGGAAGACCGCTAATCATGTATCTGACCGTCTTAGAAAATTCAATGGGGTGCGTATTGGGGCAGCATGACGAGTCTGGCCGAAAAGAGCATGCCATTTATTACCTTAGCAAAAAGTTTACCGACTGTGAAACAAGGTATTCACTGCTCGAGAAAACTTGTTGCGCTTTGGTATGGGCTACTCGCCGGCTAAGGCAGTATATGTTGACTCATACCACTTTGCTGATATCTAAGATGGATCCGATCAAGTACATATTTGAAAAGCCTGCTTTGTCTAGAAGAATAGCTAGATGGAAAATGATCCTCATAGAGTATGATATACAATACACGACCCAAAAAGCTATAAAGGGGAGTGTACTAGCTGATCATCTGGCTCATCAAGCTGTCGAAGATTACCAATCCATGAGGTTTGACTTCCCCGATGAAGACATTATGACATTGGACAACATTGAAGATTTCAGACCATATGACGAACCTGAACAAGGATCCCGATGGACCCTGTACTTTGATGGTGCCTCCAACGCACTTGGCAACGGTATCAGCGCGATACTTATCTCTCCAGAAGGTTGCCATACTCCTTTCACAGCTAGACTTTGCTTCCACTGTACCAACAACATGGAAGAGTATGAAGCTTGCATCTTTGGACTCAAGGCTGCAATAGACTTGGGAATCAAATCCTTAGATATGTTTGGGGACTCAGCTTTGGTTATCAGTCAAATCAAAGGAGAGTGGCACACTAAACATCCCAACCTCATCCCTTACAAAGAACATGTCTTGACATTGTTACCACATTTCAAGCAGATTACCTTTGAGCACTTCCCGCGAGAAGAAAATCAACTAGCAGATGCTCAAGCTACAATGTCATCCATGTTTAAACTTAATTAGGATAATGAGGCTCCTCAAATCACCATTGAACAGATGGACGAAATCGCACACTGTCACGAGATTAATACCGAAGAAGTTGTGGACCGACCTTGGTTTCACGAAGTCAAAAGGTTACTCGAGACTCAAGAATATCCTGAAGGAGCTTCAGTCAATGACAAAAAGTTTTTAAAGAGATTCTCAGCAAAGTTCTTCCTGAGCAATGGTATCCTGTACAAGCGCAATCATGATTGCATTCTGCTCCGTTGTGTGGATAAGATTGAAGCTGAACAGATCATAGTTGAACTGCACAATGGTACCTTTGGCACCCACTCTAGCGGGCATACGATGGCTAAGAAGATTCTAAGGGAAGGCTATTAATGGTTGTGATCGGTGGATCTGGAACTGACTGTTTAACGCTGGTTCGCGAAATGTCGCAGAAGCAAGAGTCGCCACCGTCTTTTATTTTCTCCAAATGGAAAGGACAAAAGCACAGAAAAATTCCTTATAGAGATTGCTCTCGGTTCGGGAGGTAGATTTATAGAAAGGGAAGGTGTTAGCACCCTTTCTATCCATGGTTATCCATGGGCTCTTAGATACTTGCTCATTGTGTTTTCAAAAGGTTTGTTTGCTTTTCAATTGTGGGTTTTAAAAAGTTTCTTTGAAAATTCCAGTTCGACTCTTGTATCGGTCCTCAAGAGTGTTTGAAAAATTGCTTTCGAAAGCTTTTTGAAAAGGTGTCGGTGTGAAAAGTATTTTAGATTTGTTTTGAAATTAGAGAAAGTATCTAGAGTCGTCTACCTACCCTAACGAATTCGCCTGTGTAGATGTCCTTAAAGTAGTGCCATCCCACCATTGAGAGGTAGGTAGCACCACCGTTGGAGGTATTCGGGTCAATTCGAGGGTTCGGGACATGGTGATCACCGGAGCAATAGGAAGACACCTTAGAAGCTACCCTCATGCCAGGTTCCCGGATCATGAGGACTTACTAAAACATCCTCTACTCGACGATCACCTTTCGAGGGGAAAGGCAACAGTGAGGCGTACCCTAGGGGTGGTGTGTGATTTGTGTGTCGTTTTCAGATATTTTTGTCTTGTTCATGCAATGGTGATCTACGCTTTTGTTTTTATTTTAACATTCATTCTTGCATGCAAATTTATTAACAGTTAAAAAGTGCGGAATTTAAAAGTTCTACGCTATTACAAAGGCGCGGGTCCACATCGCCAAATTTAATCCAGGACCCGATTTGAAAATAAAATAAAGTGCGAGAAATATAAATGTCTAATTTACATGGATTTGGGAGAATTACATGAATATTATAAAAGGAAATAAATGCGCGACATAGAATTACGATCGAGTGCGAGGGCGTTGGACCCTTTTTAATGAAATTAAAGTACGATTAACAAATTAATTAAATTAAAATAAAAAGAAAAGATTTTTTTTTGAGTTTTTTGTATTTATGGATTTTTAATAAGAAGATTATGGAATTTAAACCTAATTCTAGCTATTTTTAGTTTATTTAAAAAAATGTTAAAATTAGACCTAAAGTTAACCTAATTGATTAATATAATTTGATTTACAAAATAATTAATATTTAATATGGTGAAAAAATAAAAAAAAGAAGGATAAAAGTACAAAACCCTAATTCTATATATTTTTTAATTTATTAAGAGAAAATATTAAAATTGAAACCTAACATTAAGACTAAATTAATTAATAAGATTTATTTACAAAGATATTAAAATAAAATATATTTTTGTTTTTGTCTTTTCTGGTTTTTATATTATTTTTATATTTTATGAAAATAAATTAATTTAGAGAATTAAAGGGAAATAATTAAATTAAGACAAATAATAGAAAATAGAAAAAAAAGAAAAGAAAAAGCAAACCCTTGGGGGTGTTGACCCCAGATTGGAGGTATCATCCAGCATTTTTGGCCCATTGAATTCCTGGCCCTTTTTTACTTTTCCTGGAAGCGTGTGTACGCGTTGACTGGTGAGTATGATGTTCATCAGGTCTGGGCCCTTGGATGGACGTTCTGGGACATGTGGCGTGCTTGAGTATTGAGTGTATGGTGAACCCTGGGATTGAAGCTGCATGGGATTATATTGAAACAAAATATATTAAGAATATGGGGGGACCTGGGAATCGAACCCAGGTCCCAGTGTTTAGAGGACAGCACATCCACCACTTGTGCCAAACGCTTTCTTTGTCATTATAATGGAAGATAAATAATATATAAAAAAACAAACGCTGATGCTATTAATTAAAAAAAAGCGCGCTAAACTTGAATACACCAATGGCGTTAAGACAGCAGGCCTTCTTCTTCGTTGGTTTGCTTTTGGCCTGAAAATATAAAACAAGATTGCGGGGGTTTTAAACCCCCACTATATGGTACATGGAAAAATAGCGAATAGGCCATCTTTGATCAGAAATTAGGCGCGATAGGGTAGTTGGATTCGTGTGAAGCTTCTCGTTCTAATGGTACAAGTCTCACGTCCCAATTTTTCCATAACAGAGAAACCCCAAATTTGAACCTCTGCAACCCTAAAATGCTCCAATGGTGGATTCTCATATGATGCATAAAAACTCAATTAAAACATATGGTTAGCTTTAGAATGATTAACTGAATATAAATCAAACATTAAAAATTGGAAATAACGCATGAATTATGATACATGAATATGAGAAAAATATTGAACAGGACACGGTCGTTCTACCAATTCCTTGCGTTAGGGACAATGATTTTGATCCAGACACGTTCCTTGAGACCTTTGCAAGCTAATGGAATCAATGTTTTGCTTTGAAACGCCTTAGAATCGTGTTTTCAGTTTTGGAATTTTCTTGAAAAAGTGCAAAGTTGTTTATGGTTTTTGGGCGCAGCTTAGAGGTCTCTCTCATTAGGTCTAGCTTCTGACTTATATGAGTGATGGATTAGAGTTGAAAAATATGTCCAAAACCTTTTGCATTGATGGAATGAATATTTGATTTTCATGCATATTTTTTCAAATCTTTTTCATATGTTTTTGATTCCAATCATGGCCAATCTTTCCAATTTTGGTATGCATGAAATCTTGAGTATCCAATGAGTGATTACACTGCATAAAAAGATTCAAATGCATTGGTTTAGTATTTTTGTCATATTTTATTTTATTAAATGAATTAATAGTAATTAAAAATTCAAATAAATAAATAAAAATGATGAAATAAATCCCCTTTGGGCCAAATGGTCGCGCATATGCTTTGGATGATGAATCTTGGAAGAAAATGTGGCCCATTAGCAATTTTAAGGCATTTGAAGCAAAGTTGACTTTTCAAAATTCCCAAAAATTTCCCAACTTCCACAAGGCATATCTTGCTCAATTTTTAAGCTTTGATCATGTTCTTGGACATTTTGGAAAGGTCTTGAAGTCCTCTAACCAATTCCTTTGGTACCATGTCATTTTGATTTACCAATCTGAAGTTATGGCCTTTGACTTAAAGTCCCTTTTTGTTGACTTTTGAAAATGACCTATAATGTTGAAATTGATAACTTTTTGTGAGAGAATTTCTTGGACTTGAAGTGTGAAGAGGAGTTGTAGGAGATGTCCTTATCTTCAAAATGAGCTTTGGATGGAATTTTTCTGATAAACCATGTAGAAGTTATGCCTTGGTCAAGTTACAGTTGACTTTTTTCAACTGTCCAAATATGGAAACTTTTGCATCTTGAGACTTTTTGAGCCATGCCTTGAAAATCATGATCAAGAATTGATCAAATGATGTTTGTGGCTTCAAAATAAGATGTTGACCAAAAATTTGAACTTTTGACTGTCAAATGACCATTTTGCCCCTGCAGTTGACTGTAGTGCAATTAGGGTTTTTGACTGTGCAATTTTGTGCTGTAAGTCTTGAAACTTGGTATGAGGGTGCTTGACCATGTTTATAGGCATGTGGGACTTGATTGGACCCTTGGAAACTTCAATTTCTTTGTCAGAACCAAAACCCTAGTTTTTTACTGTAAGGAGGCCCTTGAACTGTGCAACCCTTGGGGAGATTTTGAAGCTTTGACTTGGCAAATTTTGAAGAATATGGGAGGGCAAATTTTGGGGTACAACAGTTGCCCCTGTTCAATCTTCTTAGATCTGAGGATGCAGATTGGCTGACGTGTCTTTCGTAATCTGAAGGTGGAAGATGATTGAACACTAGAGTGCCCAGAAATTTGCGCTCACATAGCAGTGTGATGGTGGAATGGGCTTATAGATGCCATTTGGAGATTGATGGATAGGATGATGGGCTTATAGATGCCATGCTGAGAGATGATGGATGGTGGATGGGCTTATAGATGCCATCTGGATGTTGATCGCGTAAGAGATTCCTTAGCGAGAGCTTGCGCACCTGCAAAAGAAAAAATGATTACCTGACCTGTTACAGGAGCTGGTCTTCAAATTCTTTGTGTAGATGTGTCCTGTCTGGTTACAGGAGCTGGATCTGGAGCTTCAAAAGGTGATGAATGAACCAAGGATGGTTACTACCTCAACAGGGACGGTGAGAGAACCTTGGATGATTAATACCTCAACAGGAACGCTGAGAGAACCTTGGACGATTACTACTTCAACAGGAACGCTGAGAGAACCTTGGGCGACTTCAATCTCAACAGTAATGCTGAGAGAATCTTGGGCGACTTCAACCTCAACAGTAACGCTGATAGAATCTTGGGCGACTTCAACCGAGTCTTTATCAGGAAAATATGTTAGGGATCGATTTAACTGGACTAGAGAGGCCTTTGACTGGATAAGAAACAAAAAAATCTTAGGGTCGATTTAACTGAACCGGTCTAGGTCTTGAAATCTTCAACTGGATAAGAAATAGGGAGATCTTAGGGTCGATCTGACTGAACCAGAGAAGGCCTTTGACAGGATAAGCATCAGGAAAATCTTAGGGTCGATTTAACTGAACCGGTCTAGGTCTTGAAATGGCTTCAACTGGATAAGAATCAGGGAGATCTTAGGGTCGATCTGACTGAACCAGAGAAGGCCTTTGACTGGATAAGAAACAGGAAAATCTTAGGGTCGATTTAACTGAACCGGTCAAGGTCTTGAAATCTTCAACTGGATAAGAAACAGAAAAATCTTAGGGTCGATCTGACTGAACCAGAGAAGGCCTTTGACTGGATAAGAAACAGAAAAATCTTAGGGTCGATTTAACTGAACCGGTCTAGGTCTTGAAATCTTCAACTGGATAAGAAACAGGGAGATCTTAGGGTCGATCTGACTGAACCAGAGAAGGCCTTTGACAGGATAAGCATCAGGAAAATCTTAGGGTCGATTTAACTGAACCGGTCTAGGTCTTGAAATGGCTTCAACTGGATAAGAATCAGGGAGATCTTAGGGTCGATCTGACTGAACCAGAGAAGGCCTTTAAATAGCTGAGAACTTAACTGGATCTTTCCTGAAAGGTAAAGTTCAGTCATATGCAATGCATGATATGGATCAAGCAATGATGTTCTCAACATAAATGAGATTTGTAAGATATGATGCGTATATGCATGCTATAATGTATAGAAATGTGATGTTTATGAATGTATCTTTTCGTCTTAGGCAAATAAATCCTTGAAGGGTGCCGGGAAGTCACTCCTGGGCTGATGTTGAAGAATAGATCTTTGCTTCCGCTGGGGGATGATAGTTGCAAGAATACCAGTAGGAGAAGATAACTCGGTTGGGGAATAAACTTGGCGAATGGATTACTCTGCAGGGAGAAAAGTAGTCTAACGATCTTGTTGGGAAGCAACACTCTGTGGGGAGAGAGATGCTTTGCTGAAATGTTGATGGTAACTTCGCTGGGGATACCGTTGTTGTGTCGGAAGTGTTAATAGACTTCGCTGGGGATAAGAAGACTTCGTCGAGGACGGTCTTCTCATGGCTTTTGGCTGAGGATAACCCAGTTATATCCGGGTAGGGAAATAACTCTTTGAATAAAGCCGGGAGATGCGTTCGTGCTCTGCGAGGATAAGCTTCCAGAATCTACTGGGGATAAGCTTACTGCTTGGGGAGATGAATTCCAACTTTCCCGGGGAACTAGATTGGACTCTCCTGGGGGAAGATTTGAATTGTACCGGGGGAATGACTCCATTGAATGTTTGATATACCGCCGGGGAACAATCTTTAGACCAAGACTGCCGGGGATGCTTGTTAAGAATATCTGTATGCTGGGGAATGCTGAGATCTGATGGAGGATACTCAACTTTCTTGAGGTTTTATAATAGCTTTGCTTGGGGAGAGTGCACTGACTTGCTGGCTCACTCTCTGGGGAATTAAGATATCTGGTTATGTTCTTTAGCTGAACCTACCTTGGTACCTTGGAGGACAGCACAATTAGATTGCTTAGACAATTCTTTATTGCCCCTGCTTCTAATGTTACCTGTAATTAATCCTTTGTTTTGTATACAAATATTCATGAGTTAGCAAATTATTGTCAATGCATATATCACAAATTGAACCTTGGACGTTCTTCGCAAAACAAAACAGAAAAGGAAAAACAATTGGCCATTTTAACTGAACAGTATATTTGTATTGATTTTTTTTTAATCTGCCTGTGAAATAGGCGTTTATGTACAAGAGGCTGACGTCCTAGTAAGAGAACGCCGCCGAACAAAAGAGTTTATACAAATTTGTACAAAAGAAAATAAAACAGCTGTGTGAAATGAATGATCCACTGGGTTTCAACTCTGCTATTGCCTTTATATCTCCGAGCGTCTCATCACTTGATGACCTAAACGAAGATGAAGCTGATTGATCAATGCCGTCTGAACTTGATGTAGATACCGGATTCTGGATGCAAAGTGATCCAACGAGACATAGTATTACGTGTTATCCCTAACTTTTTCCTGGACCGCCCTTTAGGGTTTTCAGTCCACCGGGATACCCATTTTTGCCCAAGCCGCCTTTTCAGGTTTTCGACTTGCCGGGTGTACAGATTTTTTTCATTTCATCCCTTCATTTTGCCCGAACCCTTTTGGTTCGCCGGGAAGCCCTAATTTTTGCCTAGGTATGTCAACCTAGCGGGTCTTTTTCATGCGTAGTATCTTTTTACTATGTCTGCATTGGCGGGGTGAGGAAGGTCGTCACCATCCATGTTGGTTAGAATCATGGCTCCTCCTGAGAACACATGTTTAACCACAAATGGCCCTTCGTACGTAGGGGTCCATTTGCCCCTTGGATCACTCTGAGGAAGGATGATTTGCTTGATTACCAGATCCCCAACTTGATACTCTTGTGGTCTGACCTTTATGTTAAATGCCCTGATCATCCGTTTCTGATACGTCTGGCCATGACAGATAGCAGCAAGTCTTTTTTCATCAATAAGGTTTAGCTGATAAAGTCGTGTCTGGATCCAATCATCTTCGTTCAGATTTTCATCCTTCATTATCCGGAGAGAGGGTATTTGCACTTCGATCGGTAAGACTGCCTCCATACCGTAGACCAAGGAGAAAGGAGTTGCCCCGGTTGACGTCCTGGCTGAGGTACGGTACCCATGTAGAGCGAACGGTAACATCTCGTGCCAATATTTATAAGTCACTGTCATCTTCTGCACGATTTTCTTAATGTTCTTATTTGCTGCTTCTACAGCCCCATTCATCTTCGGTCTGTAAGGAGAAGAGTTATGGTGCTGTATCTTAAACTGCTCGCAGAGCTCAGTGATCATCTTATTATTAAGATTGGTACCGTTATCTGTAATGATTCTTTCGGGGACGCCGTATCGACAGATCAGGTTGTGCCGAATGAACCGTGCCACAATAGTCTTGGTTACCGTAGCGTAGGAAGCTGCTTCGACCCACTTCGTGAAGTAATCAATCGCTACCAGGATGAAGCGATGCCCATTGGATGCCGTAGGTTTAATCTCACCGATCATGTCTATGCCCCACATTGCAAACGGCTAGGGTGCAGTCAGAACATTTAGAGGAACTGGAGGAACATGCACCTTGTCTGCATATATCTGGCATTTATGGCATGTCCGAGAATGTTGGTAGCAGTCTGCTTCCATTGTGGACCAGAAATACCCTGCCCGAAGGATTTTCTTCGCCATAGTGTGTCCACTGGAATGTGTTCCGAAGGTCCCTTCATGTAACTCTTCCATGATCCTTTCTGCTTCTGTCTTATCCACACAACGCAGTAAAGTCGAATCATGGTTTCGCTTATACAGGATGCCGTTGCTAAGGAAGAACTTCGCTGCGAACCTTCTCAGGAAATTCTTATCGTTGACAGACGCACCTTCAGGGTATTCCTGAGCTTCCAGATATCTCTTCACCTCATGGTACCAAGGCTTCTCAGTTACCAACTCAGTCTCGAGACCACAACAGTATGCCGGTTCGTCCAGTTTCCAGATGATGATCCGGGGAGCCTCATTGTCCCATTTGACCTTGAACATAGAAGACATCGTAGCTAACGCGTCCGCTAACTGATTCTCCTCTCTCGGGAAATGTTCAAAAGTTATCTCTGTGAAGTGGGGGATCAAGGTCAACACACATTCTCTGTAAGGAATAAGATTCGGATGTTTCGTATCCCACTCTCCTTTGATCTGATTGATCACGAGAGCGGAATCTCCGAAGACACTCAGAAACTTGATCCTTAGGTCGATCGCAGCTTGAAGACCCATGATGCACGCCTCATACTCCGCCATGTTGTTGGTACAGTTGAAACATAGTCGGGCAGTGAGTGGAGTATGAGTGCCTTGAGGGGATATGATTACATCGCCGATACCGTTACCCAAAGCATTGGAGGCTCCGTCAAAGTGCATAGACCATCGGGATCCTTCCTCAGGTCCTTCATCCGGTCCAGGTACTTCACAATCAGTCACTATCATGATGCTCTCGTCGGGAAACTCAAAGTTCATTGACTGATAGTCGTCTACTGCCAGGTGTGCCAAGTGGTCTGCCAATACACTTCCCTTGATGGCTTTCTGGGTTGTATACTGGATGTCGTATTCTGTCAAGATCATTTGCCATCTCGCTATTCTCCCGGACAGAGCAGGCTTTTCAAATATGTACTTTATAGGATCCATCTTTGAGATCAACCAGGTAGTGTGAGTCAGCATATACTGTCTCAGCCGGCGAGCAGCCCATACCAAAGCGCAGCAAGTTTTCTCGAGCAGTGAGTATCGGGTCTCACAGTCGGTAAACTTTTTGCTAAGGTAATAAATGGCGTGCTCTTTTCGACCAGACTCGTCATGCTGCCCCAGCACACACACCATTGAGTTGTCAAGTACTGTCAGGTATAGTATCAGAGGTCTCCCTTCAACCGGTGGCATAAGGATGGGTGGTTCTTGGAGATACTCTTTGATTCTGTCAAAAGCGGCCTGACATTCATCATTCCAACGTACTACCTGATCTTTCTTCAGCAGCTTGAAGATTGGTTCACAAGTAGCAGTTAGGTGTGAGATAAACCGAGCAATGTAATTCAGGCGTCCTAGAAAGCCTCTGACCTCTTTCTCTGTCTTAGGAACAGGCATCTCTTGAATAGCTTTAACCTTGGCAGGGTCCACTTGAATACCCTTATCACTTACAACGAAGCCTAGCAACTTCCCAGATCTTACCCCGAAGGTGCACTTGTTCGGGTTCAACCTCAGCTTGTACAATTTCAGACGGTCAAACAATTTCTGCAGATGATCAAGGTGTTCTTCCTTAGTTTGGGACCTTGCGATCATGTCGTCAACATATACTTCTATCTCATGATGGATCATGTCATGAAATAAAGCAACCATGGCACGTTGGTAGGTTGCCCCAGCATTTTTCAGTCCAAAAGGCATGACCTTGTAGCAGAAGGTGCCCCACTGAGTAACAAAGGTAGTTTTTTCCATGTCTTCAGGAGCCATCTTGATCTGATTATAGCCTGAAAAGCCGTCCATGAAAGAGAACACCTTATGCTGAGCAGTATTATCAACAAGGACATCAATGTGAGGTAGAGGGAAGTCATCTTTGGGGCTGGCCCTGTTCAGATCCCTGTAGTCGACACACATTCTGACCTTTCCATCCTTCTTTGGTACTGGCACCACATTAGCAACCCACTGAGGGTAAGAAGTCACTGCAAGGAACCCAGCATCAAACTATTTCATAACCTCGGCTTTGATCTTCTCAGACATCTCTGGATGCATACGGCGGACCTTTTGCTTAACCGGAGGGCAATCTTCCTTGGTAGGCAAATGATGGACCACAATATCGGTATCCAACCCGAGCATGTCTTCGTAGGACCAGGCAAAGATCTCCATATAATCATGTAACATTTGAGTCAACTGTTGCTTCACGCTGAGCTCTAGGTTGGCACCAATCTTTACCTCCTTCCTGTCCGTCTCAGTACCCAGATTTATTGTTTCCACTGGCTCTTCGTGTGGTTGAATTGCCCTCTCTTCCTGGAGTAATAGTCTTGCAAGCTCTCCAGGCACTTCGCAATCATCTTCACCTTCATTTTTGGCTAAGTTGATCGGATTTTCGAAGTCATAACCGGCAGTAGCAGAGTCGTTACCAGTGAGATCCAGAGTGGATTGAAACCTGTATGAGTGAGTGTGTGTAAATACAGCTGTTTTGAAATATATAGAAAGGAAAGAAAGAAAAGGAGCATAAGATTTGAAATGCGATAAAACGTCCAAGGTCTTTATTCATGATATATGAAATGACAATTTATATACCCTCACAAATGAAGCCACGTTGCCCCGGGTAAGACACCGGGCCATAGAGTTTTAATTGTTTATTATAAATAACAAAACAAAGAAGTTTATTACTGCGTAACAAAAGTAACATGAGTATGGTCTTTAGCAGTCCAATTGGTCAATCCACCATCAGTCGTCGGGTAGATCCAGCTCTCAAACTCTGACTCTTCCACTTCATCTCCGTCCCCAACAGCATTCACTCCTGTGTTGGTAATGAGTACAGGAGGTCTTCTGGTCTTTGCCTTGCGCACAACTTTCTGACCCTCTGCAGTAAAACCCAGTCCAAACTTGTCAGTTTTCTGTGTAAAATCAGGGAGCCTGCCCCAGTTAGCACATTCACCTTTCTTGACCACAGCCTGGGCATCCTTCAAGGAAGCCATCTTCAAAGGAACATCCTCCTCAACCACTGTTTCCGCTGCTGCCAATGTTGGAGGTACCTCTTCGAAATGCTGAAAGGGGGTTTCAATAAACTCCCCGTCCATCTCAATATACCTGAAGGAGTTCAAATGGCTCACCATATACTCCTCCTCTCCCTGCACAGTGACAATATTCCCTCTGACGGGGTACTTGAGCTTCTGGTGCAAGGTAGAGGTCATTGCCCCAGCTTTGTGGATCCAAGGTCGACCCAGTAGACAAGAATACGATGGACGGATATCCATCACATAGAAAGTAGAGTCGAATACTTGAGAACCCACACGAATAAGAATGTCTACCTCTCCATGAACCATCCTCTTAGAACCGTCAAAGGCTCTGACGATGATATTGCTAGGTTTCAGCTCCAGGCCTTCACAATCCAAACGGTCTAAGGCCTTCTTAGGTAGCACATTTCGGGAAGAACCAGTGTCCACCAACACGTGCGCCAGAGTAGTGCCCCTGCATTCGATAGAGACATGCAGGGCGTCATTGTGGTCCTTTCCCTTAGCAGTAAGGTCAGCATCTGAGAAACCCAAACCATTGTCCGCTGTCAGATTAGCTACACAATCAGTAAACTGGACGGCAGATGTCTCCTGTGGCACATGGGCCGTCTTGAGGAATGAAATCAAGGCCTTAGCATGGGCCTCTGAACACAGTAGCAAGGAGAGCATGGAGATTTTGGAGGGTGTATGCCCCAGCTGCTCCACAACATTAAAGTCACTCTTCTTGATTATTTTTAGAATTTCCTCCATCTCTTGTTGGGAGGCCTCAGCATTCACAGATTTTGGTGCCTCCATACGGGCAGGCTCATCTTCAATCCCTTTGCCCCGAGCATTAGATGACTCGGCAGCAGGGGAAACAACTTGATCAGAAACGGGAACAGGTACACTTGCAGGTGTTATAGTGAGGGGTCTTCGAATAGTTGGTGGTGCAATGTCAGGCGAGAAGAGCCTGCCACTGCGGGTAACTTTTGCTGGACCAGTGATATTGCTGATATTGGTGCTAGTGTTGAACTCTTGCTTGATTCCATGTACATACACGTCTGCCCCATAATGCCAGGGGACCGCCTTATCAGATTCGTAGGGGAGAGGCCCCGGAACAGTAATAACAATAGGTGCGACAGTCATGATTTGAACAGGCTTCCTTGGGAGAGCCTTGATTGGATTATTAAAGATTGTAACAACAGAAACTTCTTCTACCGAAACAAACTGAACAGCAGTCTTCTTGAACAGAATCTCTTTGCTGTCCATTAGGCTTTGGATGCCCAACTTCAGCAAAGGACAACCAGATAGGGAAACAGCACAGAAAAGGCAACCTTCACTACAACCCGGAAATAAACCGGCCATCAGTAGGTTCCTCTTAACAGTCATCAGACGAGTAGCTACATCATTCACATAAACAGCGTATACATCTTCATCAACGGCATTTACTCCATGCTGGGGCATAGGAGCAGTCACCACATTCGGCCTCTCAGGCGCTTCAAACTGTATCTCTTTTGCGTCAATAAGGTCTTGCAGCTTATTCCTTAAGGCCCAACAGTCATCAGTGGAATGCCCCGGGCTATCGGAGTGATAAGCACAGCGGGCATTTGGGTTGTATTTGGGGGAGGCAGTGTTCACAACTTTCGGGGCCTCTCTGACAGTCACTAGGTTGGTGGACAGCAACTGTGGCAAGATTTGTGATAGAGTCATACTCAACCGGGTAAACTCTCTCCTGGGTCTTTCATCCCTTTGAGGATTGGTTTGCCGAGGAGCGGCAGCAGACTTAGCAATCATTACCGTGTTGACAGATTGGCGGCGCTCAGGCTTCTCTTGTCTTCTAGACCCATATACAGCATTGGCCTCCTTTTTAAAGGGCTTCTTCTCAGAACTTGCAGATGCACCCTTCTGAATTTTTCCAGACTTCATTCCAGCCTCTATTCTCTCTCCAGTCAGGATAAGATCAGTAAACCGTGCAGAGGAGTTACCGATAAGATGGTTGAAAAATGGCCCAGATAGGGTCCCCAAGAACATGTCTACCAACTCCCGATCAATTAACAGAGGCTGCACCCTGCCAGCCAGATCCCTCCACTTCTGTGCGTACTCTTTAAAACCTTCGCTTGACCCTAGCGACATACCCTGGAGTTGGGTACGCGTAGGAGCAAGGTCGGCATTATATTGATACTGCTTATAGAAAGCAGTAGCCAACTCCTCCTAGTTACGAACCTTGGTCCCATCCAGCTGATAGAACCATTCGAGATGAGTCCCTGAAAGACTCTCCTGGAAGAAATGGATCCACAAGTTCTTGTCCACTGAGTACGGTTGAATCTTCCACATGTAGGATCTGAGGTGTAGCTTGGGACAAGACGCCCCGTCATACTTGGTAAAAGATGGTGCTTTGAACTTATGAGGAATGATCACACCAGTAGATAAGCCCAAATCTCCAAAATCCAGCCCAGGCACCTGTTGGATCTCCATAGCATTCAGTCTGTCCTCCAACTGCTTGTACCGGTCTTCAGCCGGAGGATATTGTTCCTCATCAAAATCAGTCTCGTTGTCAGAGACTACCGGACTAGGACCTTTTCCCCCTTGGGGACTACTCTTGCCTATAGAAGAACCAGCCTCTTCATTCTGCAGAGTGTTGCCAAACCTTCGGCCCGAGTTGAAAAGAACAGTTCTCTTCTTCTTCTTCTTCTCCTTCTTCAGGAGCAGAGCCTTCAGCTCTTCTTGGCCCTGAGCCAAACCCATGATTAGTTCCTGAAATTGCGCATTCTGCGCCTGAAGAGCCTTGATGGACATCTCGGTTGATGATGAGTCAGGATTCATGATGCTGAAATAAACAGCGAAGAACGGTAAGCAACATGTAAAGAAGAAAACCTGCTATGCACATGATGAATGATATGTGTTTATGCAATGCATCCAAGGGTTCGAAAGTTCAAATTTGTTGTAGACAAAAAGAAACACACGTTATCATTAAGGAAATAATTGTTCAGTACATCAAAGCCTCATGGGCACAAATTACAAAGCAAATCAATCCCAAAAGACACTACGCATCCTCTTTGGAGCTATGTAGGTGTTGAGATTCCTCTCCTCATGTAATAGGCGGGTGAGCTCCAGGACCTTCTTTTCACTAGCATGTAGACTGGTCTCAAGAGAATTCCGTTCTTCCTTAAGCTGGATCCAGCTCTTCTGCATCTCTTCCCAGGACGTGGGCATGTCAGGATGCTGAATAGTGTGGGACACCTCTCCTTCCGAGACTGGCTCTTTGATTACTGGGAGCATATGAGGATAAGGCATTACTAACTTCTGGGAGCGGGTGCGTACCCACTTGAGATAAGGTTCCAATGGGATGGAGTTCCTATGCCCCAGTGTCTTGATGTCTATCCTACTGGGAATTCTCCAAGCTCTGATAAATCTCCGGCGAAGTCCTTGTGCATCGTTGTCGAAGTCAAAAACTATGTCAGGAATTAACATGTCATGAGGACCATCCCTCCGAGCATAACCAAACTGTCTCCAAGCTAGGCATGGGCTGTAAGTAATACCTCCTCTGATTCCAAGTAAAGGAACATTAGGATACTCCCCGTAACGATCAATGATAGTGACATCCTCTCTGGACCGAGGGCACCAATGTATGTCTGCATGTGTAAGAGTCATCAACCGTTGTGACCACCTCAAACCCCGCTCGTTCTTCAAAACTGATTGTGGAAGGTGCGAAATAAACCACCTTCCCAGGAGAGGAGTGCAGCACATAAGGACACCTCTTTTTCTCATGGTTCGAGTGTAACATGTGTGAAGGATGTCCCCCAGCAACGTAGGTATAGGATTCCTGGACATGAAGATCTGGACAACACTGATATCTATAAGCTGATCTGGATTAGGGAACAACACCAAACCATAGACAAGGAGGGCCACAACTTCTTCAAAAGCTTGTAAGTCAAGGGAGTTCCAGCATTCATGGGCCTTTTCAAACAGAAACCTGGCTAAGAACCCTTTGATACCACTTCTAACTTCCCAGTGTCCCTTGAAGTCAGATGATTGTAGGTGCAAGGCTTTAGCAATCTCTTCAAGCTTGGGTTCCTTTTCCGTACCGTTGTAGGGTAGTTGATCAAGGATAGGGATCTTCAGGAGCCGGAAGAACTCCTCCAATGTAGGTACCAGCTGATAATCCAAGAAGGTGAAACAGTGATGCAGAGGGTCAAAGAACTGGAACAGGACCTTTATCATATCTTCCTCAATGTTGGTATTGACCAAGCTGATGAGTCTTCCATGTCTTTCACTGAATGAAGAGCTCTCGGGAATCCTGGATATAAGTTCCTTAAGCTGAGGAGGGATCCTTACAAGGCTGATTTGAATTGTCTTTATGCGAACAGTTTTTATGTCCTACAAAACAAGAACAAAGATGAAGATTCGAACCCCTGAAATGGTCAGTCAAAGCATATGATGTTGTATGATATCATGATGCTATGATTAAACACACCACAGATATTTACAAAGGCAAACATGTAAGGCACACAAGTCACACAAGACAAGCCCTTAGAGTTTAAGGCCAGCATGGGGTTTAGGTATTACCCTCTTGAAGTTGGTGGGTTCAACCTGTCCTATTAGAAGTAACCGGGTTCTAAGGGTCCCAATATCACCGGATTGCTTTCATTGTTCATCGTTTCGATTTAGCCACTGAACTGGCAACCGAAATATTCCAGGAAAGCAACCCTCAATTGAGTGTAGTATCGAGTATCAACCAACCTCGGACTGCACCAAAGTCAGTTATCTCACTACCCTAAAGAGGCCAAGATAGTTCAATTAAGGTTCCTAAGGTCTGTTGATGCTTCACGACACCACGCGGAGGCCCCGTACTCTCCTTGACTGAACTCAAGGGTTACCGGTACACACCAAAGTGCCACATCAACGTAGCAGACTGTTTCAACCATGTCGGTATACCCCGCACAGTTCCCTCACAGCCTTGTTGCTACTTTCTAAGAAGGTATCCCCCAGATCCGGGTTAGGATCTATATAACTCCCGAGACAGTCCCACAATTTAAAGCAAGCAAATCAATACAATTGAAAACACAGTTATGAGCTAATCCTAAGGTATACCTCACTTTAAGAATCTCTTTCCCCAGCAGAGTCGCCAGTTCTGTGATCGGTGGATCTGGAACTGACTGTTTAACGCTGGTTCGCGAAATGTCGCGGAAGCAAGAGTCGCCACCGTCTTTTATTTTCTCCAAATGGAAAGGACAAAAGCACAGAAAAATTCCTTATAGAGATTGCTCTCGGTTCGGGAGGTAGATTTATAGAAAGGGAAGGTGTTAGCACCCTTTCTATCCATGGTTATCCATGGGCTCTTAGATACTTGCTCATTGTGTTTTCAAAAGGTTTGTTTGCTTTTCAATTGTGGGTTTTAAAAAGTTTCTTTGAAAATTCCAGTTCGACTCTTGTATCGGTCCTCAAGAGTGTTTGAAAAATTGCTTTCGAAAGCTTTTTGAAAAGGTGTCGGTGTGAAAAGTATTTTAGATTTGTTTTGAAATTAGAGCAAGTATCTAGAGTCGTCTACCTACCCTAAGGAATTTGTCTGTGTAGATGTCCTTAAAGTAGTGCCATCCCACCATTGAGAGGTAGGTAGCACCACCGTTGGAGGTATTCGGGTCAATTCGAGGGTTCGGGACATGGTGATCACCGGAGCAATAGGAAGACACCTTAGAAGCTACCCTCATGCCAGGTTCCTGGATCATGAGGACTTACTAAAACATCCTCTACTCGACGATCACCTTTCGAGGGGCAAGGCAACAGTGAGGCGTACCCTAGGGGTGGTGTGTGATTTGTGTGTCGTTTTCAGATATTTTTGTCTTGTTCATGCAATGGTGATCTACGCTTTTGTTTTTATTTTAACATTCATTCTTGCATGCAAATTTATTAACAGTTAAAAAGTGCGGAATTTAAAAGTTCTACGCTATTACAAAGGCGCGGGTCCATATCGCCAAATTTAATCCAGGACCCGATTTGAAAATAAAATAAAGTGCGAGAAATATAAATGTCTAATTTACATGGCTTTGGGAGAATTACATGAATATTATAAAAGGAAATAAATGCGCGACATAGAATTACGATCGAGTGCGAGGGCGTTGGACCCTTTTTAATGAAATTAAAGTACGATTAACAAATTAATTAAATTAAAATAAAAAGAAAAGATTTTTTTTTGAGTTTTTTGTATTTATGGATTTTTAATAAGAAGATTATGGAATTTAAACCTAATTCTAGCTATTTTTAGTTTATTTAAAAAAAATGTCAAAATTAGACCTAAAGTTAACCTAATTGATTAATATAATTTGATTTACAAAATAATTAATATTTAATATGGTGAAAAAATAAAAAAAGAAGGATAAAAGTACAAAACCCTAATTCTATATTTTTTTTAATTTATTAAGAGAAAATATTAAAATTGAAACCTAACATTAAGACTAAATTAATTAATAAGATTTATTTACAAAGATATTAAAATAAAATATATTTTTGTTTTTGTCTTTTCTGGTTTTTATATTATTTTTATATTTTATGAAAATAAATTAATTTAGAGAATTAAAGGGAAATAATTAAATTAAGACAAATAATAGAAAATAGAAAAAAAAAAGAAAAGAAAAAGCAAACCCTTGGGGGTGTTGACCCCAGATTGGAGGTATCATCCAGCATTTTTGGCCCATTGAATTCCTGGCCCTTTTGACTTTTCCTGGAAGCGTGTGTACGCGTTGACTGGTGAGTATGATGTTCATCAGGTCTGGGCCCTTGGATGGACGTTCTGGGACATGTGGCGTGCTTGAGTATTGAGTGTATGGTGAACCCTGGGATTGAAGCTGCATGGGATTATATTGAAACAAAATATATTAAGAATATGGGGGGACCTGGGAATCGAACCCAGGTCCCAGTGTTTAGAGGACAACACATCTACCACTTGTGCCAAACGCTTTCTTTGTCATTATAATGGAAGATAAATAATATATAAAAAAACAAACGTTGATGCTATTAATTAAAAAAAAAGCGCGCTAAACTTGAATACACCAATGGCGTTGAGACAGCAGGCCTTCTTCTTCGTTGGTTTGCTTTTGGCCTGAAAATATAAAACAAGATTGCGGGGGTTTTAAACCCCCACTATATGGTACATGGAAAAATAGCGAATAGGCCATCTTTGATCAGAAATTAGGCGCGATAGGGTAGTTGGATTCGTGTGAAGCTTCTCATTCTAATGGTACAAGTCTCACGTCCCAATTTTTCCATAACAGAGAAACCCCAAATTTGAACCTCTGCAACCCTAAAATGCTCCAATGGTGGATTCTCATATGATGCATAAAAACTCAATTAAAACATATGGTTAGCTTTAGAATGATTAACTGAATATAAATCAAACATTAAAAATTGGAAATAACGCATGAATTATGATACATGAATATGAGAAAAATATTGAACAGGACACGGTCGTTCTACCAATTCATTGCGTTAGGGACAATGATTTTGATCCAGACACGTTCCTTGAGACCTTTGCAAGCTAATGGAATCAATGTTTTGCTTTGAAACGCCTTAGAATCGTGTTTTCAGTTTTGGAATTTTCTTGAAAAAGTGCAAAGTTGTTTATGGTTTTTGGGCGCAGCTTAGAGGTCTCTCTCATTAGGTCTAGCTTCTGACTTATATGAGTGATGGATTAGGGTTGAAAAATATGTCAAAAACCTTTTGCATTGATGGAATGAATATTTGATTTTCATGCATATTTTTTCAAATCTTTTTCACATGTTTTTGATTCCAATCATGGCCAATCTTTCCAATTTTGGTATGCACGAAATCTTGAGTATCCAATGAGTGATTACACTGCCTAAAAAGATTCAAATGCATTGGTTTAGTATTTTTGTCATATTTTATTTTATTAAATGAATTAATAGTAATTAAAAATTCAAATAAATAAATAAAAATGATGAAATAAATCCCCTTTGGGCCAAATGGTCGTGCATATGCTTTGGATGATGAATCTTGGAAGAAAATGTGGCCCATTAGCAATTTTAAGGCATTTGAAGCAAAGTTGACTTTTCAAAATTCCCAAAAATTTCCCAACTTCCACAAGGCATATCTTGCTCAATTTTTAAGCTTTGATCATGTTCTTGGACATTTTGAAAAGGTCTTGAAGTCCTCTAACCAATTACTTTGGTCCCATGTCATTTTGATTTACCAATCTGAAGTTATGGCCTTTGACTTAAAGTCCCTTTTTGTTGACTTTTGAAAATGACCTATAATGTTGAAATTGATAACTTTTTGTGAGAGCATTTCTTGGACTTGAAGTGTGAAGAGGAGTTGTAGGAGATGTCCTTATCTTCAAAATGAGCTTTGGATGGAATTTTTCTGATAAACCATGTAGAAGTTATGCCTTGGTCAAGTTACAGTTGACTTTTTTCAACTGTCCAAATATGGAAACTTTTGCATCTTGAGACTTTTTAAGCCATGCCTTGAAAATCATGATCAAGAATTGATCAAATGATGTTTGTGGCTTCAAAATAAGATGTTGACCAAAAATTTGAACTTTTGACTGTCAAATGACCATTTTGCCCCTGCAGTTGACTGTAGTGCAATTAGGGTTTTTGACTGTGCAATTTTGTGCTGTAAGTCTTGAAACTTGGTATGAGGGTGCTTGACCATGTTTATAGGTATGTGGGACTTGATTGGACCCTTGGAAACTTCAATTTCTTTGTCAGAACCAAAACCCTAGTTTTTGACTGTAAGGAGGCCCTTGAACTGTGCAACCCTTGGGGAGATTTTGAAGCTTTGACTTGGCAAATTTTGAAGAATATGGGAGGGCAAATTTTGGGGTACAACACTGGTCTACCATGGAAACAGACTGCTATCAGTATTCCAGAACCTGTCACAAATGTCAGATTTATGCGGACAAGGTACATATACCTCCAGTTCCTCTCAACGTCTTAACAGCTCCTTGGCCATTCGCCATGTGAGGAATCGACATGATTGGAGAGATCAAGCCTAAGACATCTAATGGACACTGTTTCATTTTGGTGGCCATTGATTACTTCACAAAATGGGTCGAAGCAGCTTCCTTCGCATCCGTCACAAAGAATGTTGTCGCCCGCTTCATCAAGCAGAACCTCATTTGTCGGTAAGGTATCCCCGGAAGGATCATCACCGATAACGGTACAAACCTTAACAATCCTATGATCACCGCCTTGTGCTAGTAGTTCAAGATTCAACATCACAATTCATCTCCCTATCAGCCAAAGATGAACGGTGTTGTCGAAGCTGCGAACAAAAATATCAAGAAGATCATACAAAAGATGACAGTCACCTACAAAGACTGGCGAGATGTTACCGTTTTCTCTCCACGGGTACCGTACCACGACTCGCACTTCAACTGGGGTAACACCCTATTCCTTGGTATATGGCATGGAAGCTGTTTTACCTGTCGAGGTTCAGATTCCCTCCTTGATAATCATGAAGGATGCTGGTTTGAGTGAAGACGATTAGATCCAAACCCGTCTTGATCAGTTAAACTTGATTGAGGAGAAGAGACTTACTGCTATTTGCCACGGCCAGACGTATCAAAAACGGATGATCAAAGCTTTCAACAAGAAAGTCAGGCGCCAAGTGTATCAAGTTGGAGATCTTATGATCAAGCGCATCATCTTGCCACAAAGTGATCCCAGGGGCAAGTGGACTCCTACCTACGAAGGACCATTTGTGATCAAGAATATCTTTTCTGGTGGGGCAATGATTTTAACCACCATGGACGGCGACGATCTGCCGCACCCTGCAAATGCAGACATAGTCAAAAGATACTCCGCACAAGAGACTCGCTTGGTTGATACACCTACGCAAAACAAGGGCATCCCGGTGAATCGAAAACCCGAAAGGGCGATTCAGGCAAAAATTAGGGATACAAAAAAAATCTATACACCCGACAAGTTGAAAACCTGAAAGGGCGACTTGGGAAAAAAAGGGTTTACCGGTGGACTGAAAACCCGAAAGGGCGGTCCAGGCAAAAGTTAGGGAATTAAAGCGTATGACTATGTCTCGTTGGATCACTTTAAAGACAATATCTTCATAGAAAAACTCCGAGGCTTCTGATCAATTCAATCATCTTCGGACGAAGCAACGAATGGACAAGATATTCAGAGTTACGAAGGCTATAGCAGAATGGGAACCCCATGGGATTTTTACACTCAGCCATCTTTCTTTGTATACATTTTTCTCATTTTTTATGACACCATCCTCTTACTAGGATGTCTGTCTCCTCTGTACAAAACACTTATTCAAAGTAAATACAAAATATGTCTCTTTCGAAGTACAGAAAACTATTTGCCTTTTTCTTTACACTTGTGTTTTATTTGCAAAAACGTCCAATGATTCATTAATGAACATATGCATTTGAACATAATTACCGTTTACAAATAAACATGGTTGAAAAAGAGTAATTACTAACATGTAGAAAGATTAGGAAAACGTCTTTAGGCTATTCCATGAGCAATCTCTACAACACGTCATTAAGATCCCCCAGCGGAGCCAAAACTTTGAACTACAGGTCCCCAGCGGAGATGAGACTACCAACTACCAATCCCCAGCGGTGCTGAAACTTCCAACCCACAGCGGAAATTATCCAGTTTCTCCAGGTTTCCCCAGCAAGTTGTCTTGAAGCCTAAAAATCAACCAGTTAATGGTTAACTTTTTGTTTCTCCCCAACCTAGGGTAACTCCCCAGTAAAGCGACATACAACCCAAACTCCTGAACCCCTCAGCGGAATAAAGCTTTTCCCCATAGAGCTTTCATTACAGGATAAACTTTTTCCCATAGAGTTTTATTGCTTCTCAACAGAACAAAGACTCCCGTCAGTGAATCCCCTAGTAAAAGTCATTAAAATTCTCTAGATTTCCCAAGGAGATTCCTCAAGAAGTATATGGCATTATTCTCACAGTAGGAATCCTCAGCAGTCAAGAGTTTATTTCCCCCGGCGGCAGTCAAGGATTTATTTTCCTCAACAATACAACAAATCAACTTACATGCGCATACATTACATCATAAACATGGATAAAACACATTTATTTCATCATACATTTCATGCAACATAATTTTGTGTTTCAGCTAACATTTTACCCTTTTCAGGATAAGGTTAACAGCTATCTTTAACAAAATATTCACAGATTTCTGATACAGTCCAGATACGCTCCAGACACGGAAGCCATTCTATCACTCATTCAAATCTCAACTTCAGATACAATACAGATACACTCCAGACACGGAAGTCATTCTAATACTTAATCGAATTCAAAGTCAAGATACAGTCCAGATACGCTCCAGACACGGAAGCCAATCTGTCACTCATTCAAATCTCAACTTCAGATACAGTACATATACACTCTAGACACAGAAGTCACTCTGATACTTAATCGAATTCAAAGTCAAGATACAGTCCAGATACGCTCCAGACACGGAAGCCATTCTGTCACTCATTCAAATCTCAACTTCAGATACAGTACAGATACACTCCAGACATGGAAGTCATTCGGATACTTAATCGAATTCAAAGTCAAGATACAGTATGGATACGCTCCAGAAACGGATTCCATTTTGTCTCTCTTTCAGACCTCAACAATCAGATACAGATTAGATACGCTCTAGATACATAAGCCATTATATTTCTCATTCAGATTCAACTATCAATTTCAAGTCCAGATACACTCCAGACACGGAAGTCATTCTGTCACTTATTCAGATCCCAGTTACAGTTCAGATGTACTCCAAACACGAAAGTCATTCTGCTACTCATACAGATCTCAACTTCAGATACAGTCCAGATATGCTCCGTACACGGTTGCCATTCTGTCCCTTATTCTGACTTTTTCCCCAGCCCAGAGATGCTCCGGGCACGAAATTCATTTTTTTACTCATTCAGACTAAATTTTGAGATACAATAAAGATACACTCCAGACACGGAAGTCATTATGTCATTTATCCAGACCCGAATTCAGATACAGTACAGATATACTCCAGACACGGAAGTCATTCTGATACTTAATCAAATTCCAAGTTCCGATACAGTCCAGATACGCTCCAAACACGGAAGCCATTCTGTCATTTATTCAGTTTCATCCTACAGATATAGTTCAGATATGTTTCAAATGCGAATACCATTCTGATGCTTATTCTGGCGATTTACAACCAAACATCCTTGGATGGCATCTGCAAGCCCATCTCCGACAAGATTCTGTCACCTCTCCAAATGGCATCTTTAATCCCATTCCCTCCACTACAAATTGACGAGTGCAAATTGACGGGCACTCTAGTGTCCAATCGTCTTTTACCTTCGAGTCACAAACGGCAAAACTCGCCGATCTAACTCTTCAGGTTCTAGAAGATTGAACAGGGGCAGCTGCTGTACCCAAAATATTTCCCTCCCATTTTTCACAGAAATCACAACCCTAGGGTTTCTCAGATATTTATGATTGGCTCAGGAATTGATCAGACAGATTTTCTCCTTTGGCGGTAAACCAGCATTTAGGGTTTTTTCTTGCAATTCTCACAAGAAATGAATTCTCAAAGATCCAATTGGCTTTCACACATTTTCATGCTTTTTCAAGTTTATTGAAAGATTACTGTTTTTTCTCAAGGCATGTTCATTTGGGACAAGAGACAGGATCTAAGACTGTCATTTGGAACATTCATGTTTTGTTTGATCCAGGTTAACCAGATAATTTGCATCTGTTAAGACATTTGCATGTTAATGGAATAAGTATTTGTTTGTTTATGGAATAAACATTTGTTTGAGGAATACACAGTGCGTGTTTATTTGGAATGTAGTTGCAAGATTACTTGATCATTGGAATTTAAGTTATCTTGTTTGGAATTATTGGAATACAGTTTCAATTATCTTAATCAGGAATCTTAAAGAATTAGTGAAGACGCGAAGAGAAAATTGCAAGTTATTGACAGTAAAGGATTCTAATGGATATCAGAATACTTCATAAGACCTTTTTTTATTTACTTCAAAAAATTCTACAATACAATTTATTATTTAAATGCTTTAAGTTTTACAACTTATTGTATTTGAAAAATAAATTAGTACAATTGTTTGAGTATTTCTCTCTAAATTACAAGGAAAAATCTAAGCCTAAGGATGACTAAGCTTTCATTGCTTCCATGCTTGCTAAAGAATCTCTTGTTTCCTCTGCTTTGCCACCATCCAGTTTGCGCTCACATGAAAAACAAAAGACAGAAAAAATGATCAGTACAATTAATTGGACATGGTTAAGAATTTTCAAAAGAGAAAGATGTGTTCATCATTAAAGTTTGCAATTTGGAATCAGAAGGCTATTTTTAATTCATCACTTTTTTATTTTTCTATTTGCAAATCACAAGAATATTATTCTTCTTGGTTCACAAAAATAAAAATAAAAATGCAAGCAAAGCTGTCCAAATAAAAATGCAAGCAAAGTTGTCCAAATAAAAATGTAAGCAAAGCTGTCCAAATAAAAATGCAAGCAATTTATCCAAATACAACTAGGCTGCCCAAACAAGTGAAAGTATGCAAGCAGCATGGCCAAACAACAACAAGGCTGTCCAAACTAGACAGCAGCGTACCAAAAGGAAAACATGCAGCAAGGCTGCCTAAAACCGAACAACAGCATCAACAAAAAAAAATGCAGACAAAGTACAAGCAACAACATCATCAACAAGAAGAAAATATAAACATATAAAACTAAATCAACAAACAAGAGGAGGCTTGTTTAATAAGCCATAATCATCATTTTCCCAAATAAATTGCAAACTTTTCAGAAAAAGTATTTGGCTTAGGGTCATTAACAGAGGAAGAGGAAAGAAGTCACCTAGGGATGCTGCTCTGCTGTCACAATTGCACCAGAAATGCTAGAAAACAAAACTGCAAGGGAAAGATCATAAGGAGAACATGCCCAAAGTATTCAAAATTTGGTGGTTCTCCCACCATTTTGAATAAACTGTAAAGAAGCAACATAATATAACAGTAAAGAAGGGAAGAAAGAAAAAAAAACGAAATCCCAAACTCATCAAAACTGTCAAAAAAAACCATCTAACTCCAAACTGTAAAAACAGTTTTCAAAATCTCAAAAACCATTTTTCAACAAAACTTGTAACTCAGTTCAAAGATCAACAAAAACTCAGAAATAGGGCTAAACCAAACATAAGCAAAGCATGAAAACTGTACAATAAAATGCCAGAAATCCCAAGCCTGTTAAACCAAAAATCATAACCAAACTGTGATACAGTGGGAAGAACTGAATGTTTTTTGGAATGATGGTTTGCGTTTTGCGTTTAATGTCGCGGTAAGAAATAGTCGCCACTGTCTTTTATTTTATCCAACAAGGAAAGGAAAAAAGACAAAAAAATTCCTTTTTCGAGATATTTCTGAGTACGGGGGGTAGATTATAGAAAGGGAAGGTATTAGCACCCTTTGTATCAGTGGTTATCCACGGGCTCTTAGGAACTTTCTATTCATTTTCAAAATGTTTTCTTTGTGCTTGTGGGTTTGAAAAGTTTTTGTTTTAACTTCGATTTAACTCTTGCTTCTGTCCTCAAGAGTGTATGAAGTGTTTTTGAAAACTTTGTTTGAAAAGGAGTGTAAGTGTGAGAAAAGTTTTGTTTTGGATGAGCAAGTATCTAAGAACTAATCTACCTACTCGAAAAAGGAATCGTTTTATGCTAATTTCCTTTATACAATGTCATCCTACTATTAGTGAGTAGGTAGCACCGTCGTTGGAGTTTGAGGGTCAATTCGAATGAGGGACTTACGGTCACTAAAGCAATGTTAGGATACATTAGCGGTAACCCTAATGTCTTAGATCATTTGTTTGAGGCAACAACATCCGAGGCAACCGTTTCGAGGAAACTATGATCTTTTAGACAAGAGGGCGACCTCTAAAATACCCTATACTCAATGACCGTGTACGAAGGCAACCAAGTGGGGTGTACCCTAAGAGTGCGCATGTGTGAGTGTGTCGTTTTCCGTTATTTTTATCTTCGCACATGTTAAGGGTGATCTAATTTGATTTTAAGATTAAGCATTCAGTCTTGTCATGCAAACCCTATTATCAAACATCTAGCAGTTATATAATGTGCGGAATTAAAATGCGGAAATTAAATTACAAGGCGTCGGGTATTTACATCGCCAAAAGCAACCCTTTGAAAATAAAATAAAGCGGTAAAAAGTAAACGTCCTAATTAATTATTACAAACCATAAGCAAATACATCAATAATTAAATAAGGAAAAATAAATCGCGCGAGTGAAATTAAATCGAATGCAAAATTTAGGGTTTTGACCCTTTTTAAAAGAAAAAATGTTTTTTGTTGTTTTTATTTTAAGAAAAGAAATTAAATCCTAAATTAAAAGCTAAATTAATTAATTGGTGAAAAATAATAAATGACATATTTTTGGAGTTTTTGATATTTTAAGAAAGACATTAAAATAATTAAAATATGTTGAAACCTAATTAACTCTAATTGATTTTATTTATTTACAAAAATAAATTAAAGTTTCCTAGAATTAAAAACCTAATTAATTAGTTAGTATTTATTAATAAAATAAAATTCTGAATTTAATTGGATGAAAAGTATTTTTTGTGATTTTTTTGATAAAAGAGAAAATTTGTTTATCGGTTAGAAAATTAATTAAACAAAATAAAACAATTAAATTAAATATATAAAAGTGTGAGGGAAAGAGAGTTTGGGCCTGGTTTTGAGGGTGTAGGTATCAATTTGTTGGCCCAATAGCAGCTGGTCCGTTTGGACTTTTGTGATCCAATGCATGAGCGTTGACTGAGTCCATGGTGTGCCCCCACTGCTTGACCACCAGATCTAGCCATCTGGCCATCTGGAACTTTGATAATGAACGTCCATGGTGGAAATCTAGCCCATGTATGCACATGATTACCTGAAAGAAATTGGAAAAATGCAAATTGCTGGAGGCAGGAATCGAACCCCTGACCTCCAGCCTTTGGATCTTTAAGCACTGAGGTGTCCACCACTGGGCTGCGTTGTTGTTTTTGTTATAATAATACAATGTAATTATAATATAAAGAAAAAGCAATTTAATGGACAAAAACAAAAAAAGTGCGCTTCGTTTGAACCAGCCAACAGATAGGTGACAGCTCATCGTCCCCTTCCCTCGTCCGTTGCTAAAACCTTGTAATACCTATAGCTACAGACACAGGCCGTCAATACAAGTTGTGCTCATTCCAAAATCCGCTATAGGCCATGGAAATGCATTCTAAAGCCATGGTTGAGTTCGTCTCAACCTGCTGATCACAACCATAGCCATTATTATGGCCAATTGTACCTGAAAATAAAAGCCCCAAAAACAAGGACGAAACCCTAGCAATGGTGGATCTTCATATTGGTCAGATAAATGAAATTGGTTAATGTCAAAAGCTTGCAAATGGCATGGTGATTACAAATATGCAATTATTTCGTTATAACAATGCCTAATTTCTGAGATACGAAATCAAAAACAGGGCTACCTCGCGTGAGAGTTACAGTGCTCTGGGAAGCTGGAAAACGCGTAGTTTGAATTGGTTTAGCTTCTGGAGATGGCCAGGAGGAGATTGGGAAAAGTCTCATGCCTTGAAATTGCTTCTAGGGTTGATTTCGATCTCCCACTTTTTGTGTTTTTTGCAAACTTTGTTCTGCCTCTATGCTTTCTCTCCAACCCTGATTCTTGTGTCTTTCGCTTCCTTATGTATTGCATATTGTATTATGGTTCAAACTTCTGTCCAAATCTTCCTCCTTGAATCACTTTGATATTTGATTTGATTCTCCATTAAAGCTTTCCAATTTTGATCCAAATCACATCTCCTTGTGCATAATGACCTTGATACGAGTTTGATTGCAATGCTAGCTGTAATTGGAGCCTGAAATGATCACAATATCTTTAGCTTTCAATGTTTTTGATTTTATGTGATTTTATTTGATTTAAAATGAATTAATTCAAATAAAAATCAAATTAAATAATAAAAATAAGATATGGACACATGGCCAAAGCTATAGAACGTGGGCAATAATTCAAACTCAAAACAAGTGAAAAAGAATGGGCCTATTTGGCAAAATTTGACGTTTTGAGGATAGTTGACTTTTGGCAATTTTGCAAAAAAGTCCAACTTCAACAATGCATAACTTCTTCAATTTTGAAATTTTTGAGGTGTTCTTAGACTTTTTAAAAATCTTGAGATGTCCTCTAATCAACCCTTTTAGTCTCAACTCATTTTGATATTCCATGATTAAGTTATAAGCTTTGGCAAAAAAGATGTTTTTGTTGACTTTCAAAAATGACCTATAATGTCAAAATTCATAACTTCTTGTGAGTTCATTTTTTGAACTTGGGGTATGAAGATGAATTGTAGGGAATTGAGTCCTATTCAAAATGAGCTTTGGATGGATCATTTCTCATAAAGTATGAGAAAGTTATGCTTTGTTAAAGTTGAGTTGACTTTTCTTGCAAAACCCTAATTTAGCAACTTTTGAATCTTGATGAATTTTGAGCAATCCTTGATGAATCATGATCAACCCTTGATCAAATGATGAAATATCCTTCAAAATGAGAATGTTGACAAAAAATATTGAAGTTTGACTGTATTTGGGCCACAGTTGACTTTTGCCCTAGCATAGTCGATTTTTGGACCTTTGAGCAATTGATTGAGCAAACTTCCTCTGCAAGGCTTGAAATTTGACATGGATGACCTTGAGAACATATTAGTACATTTGGGAGCACTTGGGGTCACTTGGACTCAAGGATATTGATGCAACACAAAACCCTAATTTGGGGTAGACTGCCTTAGGAGAGAGCTTGTCTGACCAACTCTTGGACCATCTTGAGCAATTTGGAGATTTTTCTTGTAATGTTTTGAGAAAAATGGGAGGTCAAATTTTGGGGTACAACAGCTTCCCCTGTTCAATCTTCTTAAACCTGAGGATGTAGATTGGCTTTCGTGCCTTTCGTGATCCGAAGGTGGAAGAGGATTGAACACAAGAGTGCCAAGAAATTTTCACTCGTATGAAGTGGTAGTTTCTTTGTGATGTCGGGAATGGGCTTACAGATGCCATTTGGAGAAGTGTCGATCGCATAAGAGATTCCTTAGCGAGAGCTTGCATACTTGCTGTTGAGGAAGATTCTGCTGGGGAAGTCTGATTTTTGTTGAGGGAAAGGAACTTGTCCGTAATTCAACTGAGGTGTCGAGATTTAAGAACTTGCCCGTAATTCAACTGAGGTGTCGAGATTTAGGAACTTTCCCGTAATTCAACTGAGGTGTTGAGATTTAGGAACTTGCCCGTAATTCAACTGAGGTGTCGAGATTTAGGAACTTGCCCGTAATTCAACTGGGGGGAAACATCTTCGTCGAGATTTTAGAACTCGCCTGTAATTCAACTGAGAAAACTTCTCTGCTGAGATTTAGGAACTCATCTGTAATTCAACGGAGGAACATTTTTGTCGAGATTTAGGAACTTGTCTGTACTTCAACTGAGAAATCATCTCTGCTGAGTTTTAAGAACTTGTTCGTAATTCAATTGGGGAAACATCTTCGTCGAGATTTAAGAACTCGCCCGTAATTCAATTGAGAAAACTTCTCTACTGAGATTTAGGAACTCGTTTGTAATTCAACGGAGGAACTTTTTCGAGATTTAGGACCTTGCATGTAATTCAACTGAGAAAAACTCTGTTTAGATTTAAGAACTTGTCGGTAATTCGACATGGGGAAACATCTTCATCGAGATTTAAGAACTCGCCCGTAATTCAACTGAGAAAACTTCTCTGCTGAGATTTAGGAACTCGTCTGTAATTCAATGGAGGAACTTTGTCGAGATTTAGGACCTTGTCTGTAATTCAACTGAGAAAAACTCTGTTGAGATTTAAGAACTTGTCAGTAATTCTACTTGGGGAAACATCTTTGTCGAGATTTAAGAACTCTCCCATAATTCAACTGAGAAAACTTCTCTACTGAGATTTAGGAACTCGTCTGTAATTCAACGGAGGAACTTTGTCGAGATTTAGGACCTTGTCTGTAATTCAACTGAGAAAAACTCTGTTGAGATTTAAGAACTTGTTAGTAATTCGACTGGAGGGAAACATCTTCATCGAGATTTAAGAACTCGCCCGTAATTCAACTGAGAAAACTTCTCTGCTGAGATTTAGGAACTCGTTTGTAATTCAATGGAGGAACTTTGTCGAGATTTAGGACCTTGTCTGTAATTCAACTGAGAAAAACTCTGTTGAGATTTAAGAACTTGTCAGTAATTCGACTGGAGGGAAACAACTTCATCGAGATTTAAGAACTCGCCCGTAATTCAACTGAGAAAACTTCTCTGCTGAGATTTAGGAACTTGTCTGTAATTCAACGGAGGAACTTTGTCGAGATTTAGGACCTTGCTTGTACTTCAACTGAGAAAACATCTCTCCTGAGATTTAAGAACTTATCAGTAATTTGACTTGAGTAAAAGCTTCAAAGCTTTGATTTTGTGAGAATTTAATCGCATCTTTCCTGAAAGGTAAAGATTAGCTGTATGTAATGCATGATATGTATCAGACAATGATGTTCTCAAAATAAATGAGATTATGTTATATGATGCGCATATGCATGTGTCATGATGTATGAAAATGTAATGTTTTTAGCTGGGGAAAATAAATCCCGGATAGCTGCTGGAGAAAAAGGTTGAATTCTTCGTTTCCGCTGGAGATAGAGGATGAAGATGATTGTGAGAATACACCTGCAGGAGAGAATAACTCCGTTGGGGAATAAACTTATGAGGAGATTACTCTGTGGGGAAGAGATGCTCTGTGGAGGATTTCGCTGATAAATTCCGCTGGGGATGAATTATCGTTGCTGGCGATACTGAATCCTGTTGGGAATTGAATTCCTGTTTGTGAAAGGAAAGAACTCCGATGGGGATGGTCTTTCAATTGCGGCTTCACTGGGGAATAACCTTTTAGGCTCTACTGGGGACAATCTTCCAGAGTCTACTGGGGATGATCCTACAAACTCTATTGGGGAAGATTTTTCAGACTGTGCTGGGGAAAATTCAAACTCCACTGGGGATATTTTATACTCTTCCAGGGATAATAAGACTTTTCAATGCTGATGGTAGATAAACTCTTCTTGGGGAGAATATTACCAATTCATTCGCATGTAAATATTTATGAGCAGCAATCAATGTCAAATGCATATATCAAAAATTGAACATTGGACGTTCTTTGCAAAACAAAACAGAAAAGAAGGAAAAATTTATTTGTGAAAATGAATTGTATTGATTTTTGAAGTTAGCCTGTAAATAGGCGTTTTTGTACAAGAGGCTGATGTCCTAGTAAGAGAACACCTCCGAACAATATACTTTATACAATTTGTAAAAAACAAAGAAAAACAGCTATGTGAACAATCCCACTGAGTTCTAACTCTGCTATTGCCCCTATGTTCTCGAGCATCTCATCACTTTGCTACTTGATTGAAGGTAGATCAGATTGATTAGTGTCATCCGAGCTTGATAGTCGATACCGAAGTCTGGTCGTAAGGTGATCCAATGAGACATAGTGTTACGCTTTGATCCCTAATTTTTTCCTGGACCGCCCTTTCAGGTTTTCGGTCCACCGGGATACCCTTTTTTTCCCAAGCCGCCTTTTCAGGTTTTCGACTTGACGGGTGTACAGTTTTTTTATTTTCATCCCTTACTTTTTCCCGAACCCTTTTGGTTCGCCGGGAAGCCCTTATTTTTGCCTAGGCCAGTCAACCTAGCGGGTCTTTGATCATGCATAGTATTTTTTCACTATGTCTGCATTGACGGGGTGAGGAAGGTCGTCACCATCCATGGTGGTTAGAATCATAGCCCCTCCTGAGAAAATGTTCTTAACCACAAATGACCCTTCGTAAGTAGGGGTCCATTTTCCCCTGGGATCACCTTGAGGTAAGATAATGCGCTTGATCACCAGATCCCCAACTTGATACTCTTGTCATCTAACTTTCTTGTTAAATGCCTTAATCATCCGCTTTTGATACGTCTGACCATGACAAATAGTAGTAAGTCTATTTTCGTCGATTAAGTTCAACTGATTAAGCCGGGTCTGGATCTAGTCATTTTCGCTCAAACCTGCATCCTTCATAATCCGGAGAGAGGGTATCTGAACTTCAATGGGCAAGACGGCCTCCATGCCATAAACCAAGGAATAGGGTGTTGCCCATGTTGACGTCTGCGCTGAAGTACGGTACCCATGAAGAGCAAATGGTAACATCTCGTGCCAATCTTTGTATATCACCGTCATTTTCTGCACAATCTTCTTAATGTTCTTATTGGCCGCTTCTACAGCCCCATTCATCTTCGGCCGGTAAGGAGAAGAGTTGTGATGCTGTATCTTGAACTGTTCGTAGAGCTTGGTGATCATCTTGTTGTTGAGATTTGTACCATTGTCTGTAATGATCCTCTCTGGTACACCGATAGATCAGATTGTGCCGAATAAACCGTGCCACGACGTTCTTGGTTACAGTAGCAAAGGAAGCTGCTTTAACCCACTTCGTAAAGTAATCAATAGCTACCAAGATGAAACGATGCCCGTTAGATGCCATGGGTCTGATCTCGCCGATCTTATCAATGCCCCACATTGCAAAAGGCCAAGGAGCCGTCAAGACGTTCAGAGGTACTGGAGGTATGTGCACTTTATCGGCATAGACTTGGCACTTATGACAGGTCCGAGAATGCTGATAACAGTCGGCTTCCATTATAGACCAATAGTATCCTGCCCGAAGGATTTTCTTTACCATGGTATGTCCACTGGAATGAGTCCCGGAAGTACCTTCATGTAACTCCACCATAATCCTTTCTATTTCGTTCTTGTCCACACATCGCAGTAAGGTTGAATCATGGTTACGCTTGTAAAGAATTCCATTGCTGATGAAGAAATTCACTGCAAACCTCCTCAGAAACTTTTTATCATTAACAGATACACCCTCAGGGTATTCCTGAGCCTCAAGATACCTCTTCACTTCATGGAACCAGGGTTTATCTGCTACCTCTTCAGTCTCAATGTCGCAACAATGTGCAGGTTCGTCCAACTTTTCAATGGTAATCTGGGGAGCTTCGTTGTCCCATCTGACCTTGAACATAGAAGACATCGTAGCCAGCACGTCCGCCAACTGATTCTCCTCTCTAGGGAAGTGTTCAAAGGTTATCTCCTTGAAGTGGGGAAGTAACGTCAAAATATACTCCTTGTAAGGAATAAGATTTGGGTGTTTCGTATCCCACTCACCTTTGATCTGGCTGATCACGAGAGCAGAATCTCCGAAAACACTTAAGAACTTAATCCTTAGGTCAATTGCTGCTCGAAGACCCATGATGCATGCTTCATACTCTGCCATATTGTTGGTGTAGTTGAAACATAGTCGGGCGGTGAACGGAGTATGAGAGCCTTCAGGAGATATGATCACGGCGCCAATGCCATTACCCAAAGCGTTTGAAGCTCCATCAAAGTACATAGACCATCGGGATCCCTCCTCAGGTCCTTCATCCGGTCCAGGTGTCTCACAGTCAGTTACCAACATGATGTTCTCATCCGGGAATTCAAAGTTCATAGACTGGTAATCGTCCACTTCCTGATGTGGCAAATGATCTGACAACACACTTCCCTTGATTGCCTTTTGGGTCGTGTACTGGATGTCATACTCAGTCAAAATCATCTTCCATCTTGCTATTCTTCTGGACAAGGCAGGTTTTTCGAAGATATACTTGATTGGATCCATCTTTGATATCAACAGAGTAGTGTGAGTCAGCATATAATGTCTCAGCCGGCGAGCAGCCCATGCCAAAGCGCAACAAGTTTTATCAAGCAACAAGTATCGAGTCTCGCAGTCGGTAAACTTTTTGCTAAGGTAGTAAATAGCATGCTCTTTTCGGCCAGACTCGTCATGCTTCCCCAGCACGCGCCCCATTGAATTATCGAGTACTGTCAAGTATAAGATCAAAGGTCTCCCTTCAACTGGAGGCATCAGAATATGAGGCTCTTGGAGATACTTTTTGATCCATTTGAAAGCGGCCTTACATTCATCGTTCCATCTTACCACTTGATCTTTCTTCAGTAGCTTGAATATTGGCTCACAAGTAGCAGTCAGGTGTGAGATGAATCGAGCAATATAGTTCAAACGTCCCAGAAAACCTCTGACTTCTTTTTCTGTTCGGGGAGCTGGCATTTCCTGTATAGCCTTCACCTTTGCAGGATCCACTTGGATACCTTTATCACTTACGACGAAACCCAGCAGCTTACCAGATCTCACCCCGAAGGTGCACTTGTTCGGGTTTAACCTCAGCTTGTACAACTTCAACCTGTCAAATAGCTTCTGAAGGTGGTCAAGATATTCTTCCTCGGTCTAGGATCTTGCAATCATGTCGTCAACGTATACCTAAATATCATGATGGATCATGTCGTGGAATAAGGCAACCATGGCGCGCTGATACATTGCCCCAGCATTCTTCAACCCGAAAGGCATGACTTTGTAGCAAAAGGTACCCCATTGAGTAACAAAAGTTGTCTTCTCCATATCTTCGGGAGCCATTTTAATCTGATTATAACCGGAGAAACCGTCTATAAAGGAGAAAACCTTATGTTGTGCGGTGTTGTCAACCAGAACGTCGATATGAGGCAGAGGGAAATCATCCTTGGGACTCGCCCTGTTCAGATCCCTATAGTCAACACACATTCAAACTTTACCATCCTTCTTCGGAATCGGAACCACGTTGGCAACCCACTGTGGGTAAGAAGTAACTGCTAGAAAACCGGCATCAAACTATTTCATAACTTCGGCCTTGATTTTCTCAGACATCTCTGGGCACATTCGGCGGACTTTCTGTTTCACTGGAGGACAGTCTTCCTTGGTAGGCAATCGGTGAACCACAATATCAGTATCCAATCCAGGCATATCTTCATAAGACCAGGAAAAGATCTCAACATAGTCATGCAACATCTGAATTATCCGTTGCTTAACAATAGACTCCAGGTTTGTACCGATCTTAACCTCTTTCTTGTCTACCTCTGTACCCAGATTCACTGTTTCCACTGGCTCTTCATGCGGCTGTATGACCCTCTCTTCCTGAATTAACAGTCTAGCAAGTTCACCAGGCACCTCGCAATCATCTTCACCTTCGTCTTCGGCTAAGTTGATCGGACTTTCAAAGTCATAACTGACAGTAGTAGAGTCGTTATCAGTGGGATCCAGAGTGGATGTAGACCTGTATATGTGAGTGTGTGTAAAATAGCTGTTTTGCAATATATAACAAAAGAAAAAGAAGGAGCGCAAAATTTGAAATGAAAGAAACATCCAATGCTTTTATTAATGATATATGGAGATGACAAATATCAAGCCCTCACAAACAAAGCCACGGTGTCTCAGGTAAGACACTGGGCCGCAAAGTTTAAAATTGTCTATTACAAACTTAAAATAAAAGTCTCATTACTGGGTAATAAAAGAAATTGGGACGAAGTCCTTTGCCGTCTAATTGCTTAGTCCACCGTCGGTAGTGGAGTAAATCCAGCTGTCAAACTCAGATTCTTCATCATCGTCTTCAATGGCATTCACTCCTGAATTGCTGATAAACAGGGGAGGTCCTCCGATCTGCGCATGCCGAACAACCCTTTGAGCTTCTGCAGTGAAACCCAAACCAAATTTGTTAGTCTTATGTGCAAAATCAGGGAGTTGTCCCCAATTTGCACACCCACCTTTCTCAACAACAGCCTGGGCATCCTTTAGGGAAACCATCTTCATTGGAGGATCTTCAATAACAGTTTCAGTTGATGCCAGCGTCTGGGGGACTTCTTCAAAATGTTGAAATGGGGTCTCAATGAACTCCCCGTCCATCTCTACATATCGGAACTAGTTGAGGTGGCTTACCATGTACTCCTCTTCTCCTCGTACCGTAACAACTTTCCCCTTCACTGGGTATTTTAGCATCTGGTGGAACGTAGAAGTGACTGCCCCGGATTTGTGGATCCATGGGCGACCCAGCAAACAAGAATAAGATGGCCGAATGTCCATCACATAGAATGTAGATGCGAAGATCTAAGAACCAACCTTAATCAGAATATCTACTTCTCCATGTACCATTCTCTTGGACCCGTCAAAGGCCCTAACCACAATGTTACTTGGCTTCAGCTCCAACCCTTCACAGTCTAAACGGTCTAACGCCTTCTTGGGTAAAACATTCAATGAGGATCTGGTGTCCACCAATACATGAGCTAGAGTAGTGCCCCTGCATTCAATGGAGACATGCAGAGCGTCATTGTGATTCTTCCCCTTAGTAGTCAAGTTTGCGTCAGAGAAACCCAACCCATTATTTGTTGTCAAACTAGCCACACAATCTTTAAACTGATCAGCTGATGTCTCTTGCGGAACATGCGCGGTCTTCAGGAAAGCAATCAGAGCCTTAGCATGGGCCTCTGAACACAATAATAAAGACAACATAGAGATCTTCGACGGGGTTTGCCCCAGCTGCTCGACTACGTTGTAGTCGCTCTTTTTGATGATCTTTAAAATCTCCTCTATCTCCTGTCTAGAGGCTTCAACAGTAATCTTCTTCGGTGCCTCCATCTGGGCAGGCTCACCGGTGGTTCCTTTGCCCCGAGTATCAGCTGACTCGGTAACAGGGGTAAGAATTGGAACATGAACAGGAACAGTAGCAGATGTACTGGCAGGTGTAATAACAACAGGCTTCCGAACAGTTGGTGGAGAGATCTCAGGGGAGAAAAGTCTTCCGCTGCGGGTGACTTTACTAGATCCAACAATATTGCTGACGTCAGTATCAACCTCTTCAGTACTCAAGTCTTGTTTAACCCCGTGATAATACACGTCAGCCCTGTAGTGCCATGGGACAACTTTATCTGATGTATAGGGGATAGGCCCAAGAATGGTAATGATCAACGGAGCGATCCTCGGAACAGATGTAATTCTAACAGGCTTTCTCGAGGAAGCCTTGGAAGAATTGTCGAAAATGATGATTATAGCAACTTCTTCAACAGGAACCAAAGGAACAACAGTCTTCTCAAATAGAATTTCTTTGTTATCCATCAGGCGTTGGACACCTGACTTCAAAAGATGGCAACCGGTAGGTAGGACGGAACATAGACGACAACCTTCGCCACAACCCGGAAATAAATCGGCCAACAGAAGGTTCTTCTTCACAGTCATCAATGGAGTAGCAATATGTTTTACAGAAACCACAAACGAGTCTTCATCTATATCATTCACTCTATGCTTAGGCATAAGAGCAGTCATAACATTAGGATTTTCGGGCGCTTCGAACTCAATCTCTTTAGCATCAATTAAATCATGTACTTTATTCTTCAAGACCCAACAATCATTTGTATCATTCCCCGGGCTATCGGAGTGAAATGCACAGCGGGCGTTCGGGTTGTACATCGGTGATGTTGTATTGGGATTCTTCGGGGCTTCCTTCGGAATCACCAAGTTGGTCTTTAGCAACTGCGGCAGAATCTGAGACAGGGTCATATGGATCTGAGTGAACTGTCTTCGCGGCCTCTTGGCCCTTGGTTGATTGTTGCATTGTGCGGCAATAGTTGGTCTTGAAATAACTACCGCATTGACTGCTTGGCGGCGCTTAGGTCTATTATGGCTCTTTGAGATGTAAACAACGCTGGATTCCTTCTTAAAAGGCTTTTTTTCGGTACCTGATGAAGCACCCTTCTGTATCTTGCCGCTCTTAATACCGGTTTCAACTCTTACCCCGGTCATTATTAACTCAGTAAAACCTGATGATGAATTTCTAATCAGATGGTTGAAGTACGGACCAGACAAGGTCCCCAGAAACATATCCACTAGCTCCCTGTCAGCCAGGGGGGTTGTACTCTCCCAGCAAGGTCCCTCCATTTCTGAGCGTAGTCTTTGAAACCTTCACTCGCACCTATAGACATACCCTGAAGTTGGGTACGCGTGGGAGCGAGGTCGGCATTGTATTGGTACTGCTTATAAAAAGCAGCAGCAAGGTCTTCCTAATTACGGATACTAGCTCCTTCCAGCTGGTAAAACCATTCAAGTTGAGTCCCTGAAAGACTATCTTGAAAGAAGTGGATCCAGAGGTTCCTGTCAGTGGTATATGGTTGAATCTTTCTAACATACGAACGGAGGTGTAGCTTTGGGAAGGAGACCCCGTCGTATTTAGCAAAGGCTGGTGCTTTAAACTTGTGTGGAATCACCACCCCAGATGACAAACCCAAATCTCCAAAGTCCAGACCATGGACCTTCTGGATCTCCATCGCACTTAACCGGTCTTCAAGCTGTTTATACCTATCCTCAGCCGGAGGATACTAGTCTTTGTCAAAGTCAGTCTCGTTGTCAGAAACCACAGGGCTAGGAGCCCTCCTTTCTTCCTGATTCTCTCCCCCTCCAGATGAGTGAGTCAAATCAACCTCTTCTCGCAAATTGTTTCCAAATCTGCGACCCATATTCAGTAGGATCGTCTTCTTCTTCTTCTTATCCTTCAAGATAAGAGTCTTCAGATCTTGCTGACCCTTAGCCAAGTTCATGAACATTTCCTGGAACTGGGTGTTTTGAGCTTATAGAGCCTTGATGGCTTGTTCAGTTGATGTTTCAGCAGACATGATGTGCTGAAATAAACAGCGAAGAAGATAAGGGACCTATAATGGGTACCTGTGATGAGGTGCATGGAATGAAATGCATATGATATGATTTCAAAGACGTCGAGATATTCAAATTCGTAAACTAAAATGACACACTTTTATTAGATAAAACTTGAATTCAATGTTTGATAAATGCCTTTAAGGCGTTACAAAAAGAAATACTGAAAAGTAAATCAAAACTAGAAATAAGCAAAAGACATCAGCGCTCCCATGGTCATTTGCCTCCTGTGCTGACATAGTCATTGAGGACCTTCTCATTCTCCAGCTGCCTTGTAAGCTTTAGAATCTTCCGCTTCTGCTTGTGATACTTTTCTCTGTAAGTATCCCGCTCTTCTCTTAGCTGCATCCAATACCTCTTTAATGCCCCAATGTCAGTAGGCATGTATGTATGGAGGATGGTAGGTGGAACCCCTTCTTCATCATCACTCTCAACAATTACCGGTAAGACAACTTCGTACGGCATTCCCAGCTTTTGGGCACGGATTCGAACCCATCGGAGATACGGTTCCATCGGAAGAGAGGTCTTCATCCCTAACTCATGTGGATCTGACCGGTGTACCCTATCCCAAGCTCGTATGAACATGCGGCGATGCTCGTCACTATCCCCTTGGAAGTCAAAGACAATGCTTGGCATCAACAACTCATGAGGTCCTTCCCTCCTAGCTCGCCCGAACTGTCGTAAGGCCATACAAGGATTATAGGTGATCCCTCCTCCAATTCCAAGTAGTGGAACATTGGGGTATTCCCCACAGCGATCAATAACAGCCACTTCTTCCATGTCTTTAGTGCTCCAGATAATGTCAGTGTGAGCGAGAGACATAATTCTGTAGGCCCAACCCATGCCCTCCTTGTTCTTCAAAACTGATTTGGGGAGGTGAGAAATAAACCACCTCGCCAGCAATGGTGCACAACACATAAGGGTTCCCCGTTTCTGAGCAGTACGGGTATAAAGAGAGTGCAGAATGTCACCCAAGAGGGTGGGCACCGAATTACGGGACATGAAAATCTTCACTGCATTCACGTTGATGAAAGAATTTGAGTTAGGAAACAACACCAAACCATAAATGAGAAGAGCCAGGGTGTCCTCGAATGCCTGAAAATCCAAACTTTCCCAAAACTGATTAGCCCGATCAACCAAGAATTTAGCCAAGAAGCCTTTTGTCCCACTTCGAGTCTCCCAGTTTGACATTACCTCAGCCTTTGTCAGATGGAGGGCTGAAGCAATCTCTTCCGGCCTAAGGACTTTCTCCCAACCTATAAATGGCGTCTGCTCTAGAATAGAAATACCCAGTAGATCAGAGAACTCCTCCAGAGTAGGGACTAACTGATAGTCTGGGAAAGTGAAGCAGTGGTATAATGGATCAAAGAACTGGCACAAAACACTCATCATCTGTTCATCCAGCTTGGAAGTGACCAAACCAAGGAGGTGCCCATGTCTTCTGATAAAGGAGGAGGTGTCAGGAACCTTCGCAACCAAATCTTTAAGCTGAGTAGGAATCTGTACAAAGCTAATCCGTATAGTGTTTCTATGCATAGGTGCCATGACCTACAAAACAGAACAAATATGAATCCCCTCTGTCTTTGAAATGGGTTAGTCCAATTCAATATGCATGCAATGTCATGATGCATGATGTCATGATAGAAACACACCAAAATTATTCACAGATAGCAAACATGGTAAGGGCAAACAAGTCACACAGATAGCCCTTAGATTTTAGGCTGGCAAGGAGTTTAGGTATTACCCTCTTTCAGTTTAGTTGGTTCAACCTGTCCTAGTAATAGTAATCGGGTTCTAGAGGATCTTAATATCACTGACCACCCTCGATCAGTCATAATTCCAGTTTGGCAACCTTTTCTTGCAGCCGGAATCATCACGAGAGTTTAGTCTCAATGAGTGTAGCATACTGCTACTGTTCTATGGCCAAGTTGGTCAATTATAGGTTCTAAGGTCAGTTGGTTTTTAATGACCCCTTAGAAGACCTATATTCTCCTTGTTCCACCACAAGGGATATCGATACAAACTAAAGTGCCACACCAACGTAGCTACTGCTTCAACCGTATCGGTTTATGCTGTATAGTTCCCTCACAATATATTGCTACTTACCTAAAAGGTATCCCCAGATCCGGGTTAGGATCTATAGTAACTCTGATTCAGACCCACAAAGATAAAGCATACAAATCAAGCAATTGAAAACATTATGATGAACTATTCCTAAGGTACACCCCACTTATAAGATATCCCCAGCAGAGTCGCCAGTTCTGTGATACAGTGGGAAGAACTGACTGTTTTTTGGAATGCTGGTTTGCATTTTGCGTTTGTGTTTGCAAAATGTCGCGGTAAGCAAGAGTCGCCACCGTCTTTTATTTTATCCAACAAGGAAAGGAAAAAAGCACCAAAAAATTCCTTTTTCGAGATATTTCTGAGTACAGGGGGTAGATTATAGAAAGGGAAGGTATTAGCACCCTTTCTATCCATGGTTATCCACGGGCTCTTAGGTACTTGCTCATCATTTTCAAAATGTTTTCTTTGTGCTTGTGGGTTTGAAATTTTTTTGTTTTAACTTTGATTTAACTCTTGCTTCTGTCCTCAAGAGTGTAATGAAGTGTTTTTGAAAGCTTTGTTTGAAAAGAAGTGTAAGTGTGAGAAAAGTTTTGTTTTGGATGAGCAAGTATCTAAGAACTAATCTACCTACTCAAAAAAGGAATCGTTCTATGCTAATTTCCTTTAGACAATGCAATCCTACTATTAGTGAGTAGGTAGCACCATCGTTGGAGTTTGAGGGTCAATTCGAATGAGGGACTTACGGACACTAAAGCAATGTTAGGACGCCTTAGCGGTAACCCTAATGTCTTAGATCATTTGTTTGAGGCAATAATATCCGAGGCAACTGTTCCGAGGAAACTATGATCTTTTAGACAAGAGGGCGACCTCTAAAATACCCTATACTCAATGACCGTGTACGAAGGCAACCAAGTGGGGTGTACCCTAAGAGTGCGCATGTGTGAGTGTGTCGTTTTCAGTTATTTTTATCTTTGCACATGTTAAGGGTGATCTAATTTGATTTTAAGATTAAGCATTCAGTCTTGTCATGCAAACCCTATTATCAAACATCTAGCAGTTATATAATGTGCGGAATTAAAATGCGGAAATTAAATTACAAGGCGTCAGGTATTTACATCGCCAAAATCAACACTTTGAAAATCAAATAAAGCGGTAAAAAGTAAACGTCCTAATTAATTATTACAAACCATAAGCAGATACATCAATAATTAAATAAGGAAAATAAATCGCGCGAGTGAAATATAATCGAATGCGAAATTTAGGGTTTTGACCCTTTTTAAGAGAAAAAATGTTTTTTGTTGTTTTTATTTTAAGAAAAGAAATTAAATCCTAAATTAAAAGCTAAATTAATTAATTGGTGAAAAATAATAAATGACATATTTTTGGAGTTTTTGATATTTTAAGAAAGACATTAAAATAAATAAATTATGTTGAAACTTAATTAATTCTAATTGATTTTATTTATTTACAAAAATAAATTAAAGTTTCCTAGAATTAAAAACCTAATTAATTAGTTAGTATTTATTAATAAAATAAAATTCTGAATTTGATTGGATGAAAAGTATTTTTTGTGATTTTTTTGATAAAAGAAAAAATGTGTTTATTAGTTAGAAAATTAATTAAACAAAATAAAACAATTAAATTAAATAAATAAAAGTGTGAGGGAAAGAGAGTTTGGGCCTGGTTTTGAGGGTGTAGGTAGCAATTTGTTGGCCCAATAACAGTTGGTCCGTTTGGACTTTTGTGATCCAATGCATGAGCGTTGACTGAGTCCATGGTGTGCCCCCACTGCTTGACCACCAAATCTGGCCATCTGGCCATCTGGCGCTTTGATAATGAACGTCCATGGTGGAAATCTGGCCCATGTGTGCACATGATTACCTGAAAGAAATTGGAAAAATGCAAATTGCTGGAGGCAGGGATCGAACCCCTGACCTCCAGCCTTTGGGTCTTTAAGTGCTGAGGTGTCCACCACTGTGCTACTTTGTTATTTTTGTTATAATAATACAATGCAATTATAATATAAAGAAAAAGCAATTTAATGGACAAAGACAAAAAAGCGTGCTTCGTTTGAACCAGCCAACGGATAGGTGACAACTCATCGTCCCCTTCCCCCTTCCGTTGCTAAAACCCTGTAATACCTATAGCTACAGACACATGCCGTCACTACAAGTTGTGCTCATTCCAAAATCCGCTATAGGCCATGGAAATGCATTCTAAAGCCATGGTTGAGTTCATCTCAACCTGCTGATCACAACCATAACCATTATTATGGCCAATTGTACCTGAAAATAAAAGCCCCAAAAATAAGGACGAAACCCTAGCAATGGTGGATCTTCATATTGGTCAGATAAATGAAATTGGTTAATGTCAAAAGCTTGCAAATAGCATGGTGATTACAAATATGCAATTATTTCGTTATAACAATGCCTAATTTCTGAGTTACGAAATCAAAAATAGGGCTACCTCGCGTGAGACTTACAGTGCTCTGGGAAGCTGGAAAACGCGTGGTTTGGATTGGTTTAGCTTCTGGAGATGGCTAGGAGGAGATTGAGACAAGTCTCAAGCCTTGAAATTTCCTCTAGGGTTGATTTTGATCTCCCACTTTTTTGTGTTTTTTGCAAACTTTGTTCTGCCTCTATGCTTGCTCTCCAACCCTGATTCTTGTGTCTTTCGCTTCCTTATGTATTGCACATTGTATTAGGGTTCAAACTTCTGTCCAAATCTTCGTCCTTGAATCACTTTGATATTTGATTTGATTCTCCATTAAAGCTTTCCAATTTTGATCCAAATCACATCTCCTTGTTTATAATGACCTTGATACGAGTTTGATTGCAATGCTAGCTGTAATTGGAGCCTAAAATGATCACAATATCTTTAGCTTTCAATGTTTTTGATTTTATGTGATTTTATTTGATTTAAAATGAATTAATTCAAATAAAAATCAAATTAAATAATAAACTTAAGATATGGACACATGGACAAAGCTAGAGCACGTGGGCAATAATGCAAACTCAAAACAAGTGAAAAAGAATGGGCCCATTTGGCAAAATTTGAAGTTTTGGGGATAGTTGACTTTTGGCAATTTTGCAAAAAAGTCCAACTTCAACAATGCATAACTTCTTCAATTTTGAACTTTTGGAGGTGTTCTTGGACTTTTTAGAAATATTGAGATGTCCTATAATCAACCCTTTTGGTCTCATATCATTTTGATATTTCATGCTCAAGTTAGAAGCTTTGGTAAAAAAGGTGTTTTGTTGACTTTCAAAAATGACCTATAATGTCAAAATTCATAACTTCTTGTGAGTGCATTATTTGAACTTGGAGTATGAAGATGTATTGTAGGGAATTTCATCCTCTTCAAAATGAGCTTTGGATGGATCATTTCTAATAAAGTATGAGAAAGTTATGCTTGGTCAAAGTTGAGTTGACTTTTCTTGCAAAACCCTAATTTAGCAACTTTTGAATCTTGATGAATTTTGAGCAATCCTTGATGAATCATGATCAACAAATATCCTAAAAAATGAGAATATTGACAAAAAAATATTGAAGTTTGAATGTATTTGGGTCACAGTTGACTTTTGCCCTAGCACAATAGATTTTTGGACCTTTGAGCAATTGACTGAGCAAACTTCCTCTGCAAGGCTTGAAATTTGACATGGATGACCTTGAGAACATATTACGACATTGGGGAGAACTTGGGGTCACTTGGGCTCAAGGATCTTGATGCAACACAAAACCCTAATTTGGGGTAGACTGCCTTAGGAGAGAGCTTGTCTGACCAACTCTTGGACCATCTTGAGCAATTTGGAGATTTTTCTTGTAATGTTTTGAGAAATATGGGAGGGAAAATTTTGGGGTACAACACAAACCAACAGTCAAAAAATCAAAACTACCATCAACCTCCCAAACTGTAAAAAACAAACCTGCATAACCAAATTCAAACCATCCTCAAAACTGTAAAAAACAATTTTCAAACCTCAACAAAGAGCCAAAACCATTTTCAAACAAAACCTGCAAACCATTTTCAAAACAACCAAAAACTGTAAAAAAGAAAATTGTTCAAGCCAAGCTTCCAGACCTGCTAAACCAATACCCCAAACCAAAAATCCACAACAATCAACACCAACAACCTTCAACAGTTCAAAAAGCAGTAAACCTCAAAAACCCAACTTTCAACTTGCAAATCATCCTCAAACTATCGAACAGTCTAAACATATAGACAAAAGAACCAAGCCTAATCTTAAACCAATAGCAACAAAGTCAGAAGCATCATCATCATCAAACAACATCATTCAAAGCACGAAGAAATCACAAAGTCAGAAGTACAACATCCTTCAAAGCTCAAGGGATAGAAATAAGTTACCAGAAGCGCGCATTTTTCGTCATCATCTCTTCCTCCTTGCCAATTCCGCCACCAAGGAGTACTTTCCTCGATCTCACTGTCTCTGTCCATTTCACAAGAAAAGCCACAAACAGGTATGATGATTTCACCTTCCTTATGAACCATTTCCTACATCTTCAAGCATGATAGAATGGATTAACAGAAAAACATAACAAAGCAAAAGAAACAAATAGCAAAAGTCATTTAAAGTGTAACAAAGAACTGAATCGTACCTTTCAAGAACGAATCCATTAGGGCTTGTTTAGGCAGTGAGAGAGGGGCTCTGGTAACATAAGGCGAGAGGAAGATCAGAGAGAATACATGTCAAACCCTTTAGATGATTTCATTTTAAATTAGGGATTTCCAGAAAGAATAGCGTAAACCAGGTAGAATCAAAGGGGCCAAGGGACGTTTTACTCACGAAATTAGGACGAGAAGAGGGACGTTGAGTGAGAAAGATGAGAAGAGGAAGGGAGAACGAAAGGGACAGAGCGGCGCTGCTGTGAGAGAGAAGCACAAACCCTAATTTTGTTTAACCTAATCAGAAGCATTAAACCGAGTTAGGGATATTGGGCCATTTCTTTTGCAAAAACCCTAAGGCCCACACGCGTTTCCTGGTTCCCTCCCCCCTTTGCCTTGTTTTTGTTTCAGCAAGAAAATAACCCCTTTGGGCCTATAACCCTTAAACCCTTAACCCCATTTTTCTTTCCCCTTAATTTGTTTTTTTTTGTTTTGAAAATTACTAATAATGCTTTTGTACATTTTTTAAGCCCTAAAAATCAATTTTTACTATTTTCTTTTTATAACTTTTTATTAATTTGTTACACATAATAAAAACATCAAAAAATTTTGATTTAATTAGTTTTCTTTCTTTAAGCTCATAATAAATAAAATTAACAAAAAATATAATAAAGATTTTTTAATTTAAATCATTTTCTTATTAGATTAAGTTTTTTAAGTAAATACATTGCATTTCATACTTTATTGATTTCTTTATTTCATAAATTGTCATAGCTTCATATTGAATCGCACATCAATTCGATTTGGTTGTATTATTTGGACATTGTTATTTTTATGTGATTCATCCCCATTTGTAATAATTGTACCCCCATTCTCGGATACTTTTGTAATAGCTTAGACTTTTAATTCCTGCAATTTATTGCTTTCTATATACTGTGTAGTAATTAGGCATGTATGGCAAGATTCAAAAATCAATCGCTAGATGACCTAATCCAAGAATAAATAACTTGAAATCAACACACTTCTCACACGCGCACCTCTAGGGTAACCTTGCTTGTTGCCTCGGAAATACAATCACGTCCCTCGAATATGAGACACTCTAGCAATGACCCTTCGATAAACAAAGATCGTAGTCCCTCGATGACCCTCGATGTTGCCTTCGATAAAACGATCTCGTCCCTTACAAAAATTTCTAGAGCGTATCACAAGTTGCCTTCAATGATTGTAAAATTGACCCACGCCCGTCCCTTCACATCCAAGGATGGGGCTTCTTACCAAACCAATGGTAAGATAGCACCATTAAAAGGAAGAAAAGAGAACAATTTATGACCTTTCGAGTAGATAGATTCGCTCTTAGTTACTCGCTTGCTCACGACAATAAAACTTTCACACCTACACTTCCATTTCCAAACATTTTCAAAAGATAAAACATTTTGTATACATTATTATAGAGACGAGAACCATTAAAAAACCTCTTTTTTTCAAAGCACTTTTCAAAACACGACTCACAAGCACATCTTTGAACCATTTTTTGAAACAAAACTTTGTATACGTTCTTATAGAGACGAGAACCGTTACAAAGGGACTTTCCAAAATACTTTCAAAAACCACGCCACAAGCACATAATCAAACAAAAGCAAGTGATATAAACGAGTAACTAAGAGCCCATGGAAAACCATGGATGAAAAGGGTGCTAGCACCTTCCCTTTTCATAATCTACCCCCCGAGCCCAAGAAAATTCTCGAAAGGTCTTTCCTGTGCTTTTTTACCTTTCCTTTTTGGATAAAAGAAAAGTCGGTGGCGACTCTTGCTAACCGCACAAGTGCGAACGAAACGCAAAACCTCTAGTCAGTTCTCCCACTGCATCATAGTGAGCTCCACCTTAAAGATAAAACTCTAATTTGGTTAGTGAAGAATAACCAGTCAAAATCTCCACAACGATTCCTGAGTATAGCCCGTTAAAAGTTCTGTCAGTTCAATATCATCTCAGTTAAAATATCTCTTAGTCCCTAAGTTTAGCAAAGTGAAAAATCTTAGTAGGTTTGAGATCGACCTGATAAAAATCTTTGTTCAATTTGTGATCAGCATGTGTGTTATACCCCAAAATTTTCCCTCTCATTTCATCAACATTTCTCATCACAAGACTCTTGGAACTCAAGATCAAGCTACGGTTTGCTCTGCTCAAGACACCTCCTAACACTGTTGACCTAAATTAGGTTTTGAGTTTGCACAGGGATGTTTTGACCTACAATGCCCAAAGTGACTTTAATACTTCATGTTGGACTCACAAGTTTGTCCATACCAAGTTTCAAGCCTTGAATCAAATTTTTTCTCAGTCAATTGGACAGTTGACCTAGAAATCAATTGTATTGGAGAAAAAGTCAACTGTGGCCAATTGATAGTCAAACCTCATGAATTTTGACCCAAATCAACATTATGAACTCATATGAACCATTTGATCAAGTTTGGATCACAATTCCACAAGAAATTTGATCAGATCACCAAAAGGGCAAAATGGTCATTTTAGGGTTTTGACTGTGCAAAGGCAATTTTTAACTGTTTGACCTAGCCAATGGAAAATCAAGCTTAACCATGGACTCAAGGACTCAATTACATTATCTTGACCCATTCAACAAGTTCAAAAGATCTCAAATGCATAGGATTGACAGATGAATTTTTCAGTCAACAGATCAAAATTTGACTGTACACTGAAAAGTCAAACTTTGACTTTTGGGTCAAAATCAAGTGCCAAGGGTCATTTTTCATCAAGACTTGTCAAATTATGAAACTTGTTCATCAAGAAACCCAAAATTGCAAATTAGGGTTTAAAATGGAAAATTTTCATAACTTAGAAATTTTCTAAGTTATGAAATTTTCTTAATTTTTCCTAACTTTGTCCCACATTTTCACCAAGATGAAAATGGATTCAAACAAAACTTACAACATGAAAGTTGTAGTCCATCACAAAGTCTACAACTTTTATTCACAAAGTTTTCTCAAAATAAGCATAGATCTCAAGTTATGATTTTTGGAACAAGGGTACCTAAAACTTTTAACTTAGAGAAATTTTGTCCTAGTTTAGGCAGGATTTTGACCCATCTTCTTGGCCATTTTTCACATAGTTCCACTTGGATTATTAAGTTGCATTTCAAAGATGGATTATAGTACATTTTGCAAGCTTTCCAAATTGTCCAAGAACTCCTCAAACACCTTTGTGGTTAGGGAGAATCGAATGATTGAAGTTGGAAAAAACTCACTTTGTAACCATGGCCAATACATGTTCATACCACTTGCCAAATCTGACCAAACTAGCTTAGTACATAATTACAGGCCTCTAAAACAATTTACACTCAAAAATTGAATGCAAATACATTGGACATTGGCATTGTTCTAATCAAGAGAGCATTGTACAATGAACATTTCCATTTTGAGCATAAAGGTCACACTTCCATTTTCATAAAGGCAACTTTATGTCAAATTGCATTTTCTTGAGCCTTGGACTTTTTTCCTTGCAACAAACAAGTTCCCTAATCTCAGGCATAGTACACCAACTTGAGCATGCTTGTAACTAGCCTGTACAGGCCATAGCTTGGTCACTTCACATCTTTGCTTTCAAAACAAGTCAAATGGCCAAAAGCTCATAACTCACACATCTGATATATTGAACTAAAGAAAAGTTTTCAAACAAGTTTCTCATATCCTTGTAAGCCAGAAACACGAGTCTTTGACCTCTAAAACCCCCTTGTGCAAAAAATCTTCATTTATACCCAAAATAGGGCAAGTTCTGCAAATCACAAGCCACAATCAAATCACCTCGTGTGTTTTGTCCCAAATCACTTCAAACACATTCTAAACAATACACCTAAGCTGTCCAGACCATTCACAAGTTGCTGTAACTCCATTTAAACACATCACCATTTTTGTTTGGAAGCTTGCAGGTTGAGTTCTGTAGCACGATTCAGGCCACTTCAAAATAAACTAAGCATTGGGAAAGGTTCAGGGGACATCAAGCAAGCTCAAAAGAACCTCAGGCCCCATTGAAAGTTGCTGTATTGGCCAACTCGAACTCAACTGAAACAGGTATTTCATGAACTTTTATCTCTCTATTTAGGAACATTTAGCCTTAGGTTTGTGAATGAAAGATGTTGTACTCATTGCCCTGAAACCATACATATGCTCAGTTTTCATTTATATTAATCGTGCTAGGAGAATTTCATCCATGAACTTTCTGAAAAAACTAGGTTAGAAATTAGGGCCAGAGAAATTCTCTCTGGTCTTTGAGAGTTAGATTAAGTTTTTTATATGGTTAGATTCGTGATTTGATGCTCTACGAGTTTCATGTTTTGAGTTTTGTCAAAAGATCACAAATACAGGAGATACAAGTTTGTACATGCATGCGCGCGTTTTTTTCAAATTTCTGGAGGTTGAAGATGAAGTCTGGGCTGGGCCTGGCCTACTTGCTTCCAACACCTCCCAGCTTACTTTCAGCACCCCTGGCCCATTTCTTTGTATTTTCATTATTTTTTCATTTTAATTTCTTTTCTGACTTTGATATTTTATTTTCAAATATAAAAAATACTCTAAAAATATTTTCACAATTTTTTTCATTTATTAGATATTTTATTTTGATTTTTTCTAATATAAACAACAATTTAAATACATATATTATTTTGTTTAAACTTGAAAATAATGCAAATAATACTCTAATTTTCATTTCTATTTTTTATTTACACCAAAAATATTTTCTTGAATATATTGTATTTTTGTAAATATTTTATTTTTATTTTTACATACTTAACATATAATATATATATATATATATATATATATATATATATATATATATATATATATATATATATATATATATATATATATATATATATATATATATATATATATATATATATATATATATATATATATATATATATATATATATATATATATATATATATATATATATATATATATATATATATATATATATATATATATATATATATATATATATATATATATATATATATATATATATATATACTTTTGTTTAATTAAATACTTATAAATAAAACACAAAAATATTTTATTTTATTTTTATTGTTATTTATACTAAGAAATACCCCTTTTTTGGATATATTACATTTTTACACATATTAATATTTTTTTGTACATAAAAAATTCATCATATTTATTTTCTTAAGGAATTAGGGTTTTTACCCTAAAAACAAATAAATCTTTTATTTATTTATTTATACTTTATATATTAAAAAATACTTTTGTATACTGAATAAATAAAAACTCTTTTTTTGCATAATACATTTTGTTTAATATTTATTCATCTTGTTTAATTAAATATTGCCCATTTATTTTATTTGCACAAAGAATTCAATTTGGATGTAATAGTAATTAGGGTTTTATATTTCTTGTCAAATACCCCCTATTCAAAATTGTACCCCCCTTCCTATATCAAAGTTGTAATAGCTTAGATTTATTTTTACGCATTTAAATGCTTTCAATTATGCCATGATTAGAATTAGGGTTTGTATGCAAAAATCATAACCAACAAATAGTTTGACCTAATCAAAGACAAAATGCATAAAAAAAAACAAACACAATGCACACTTGCACCCCTAGAGTTACAATCCACTTGTTGCCTTAAAAAATGGGCCATGGTATGCATGTTAAGTACTTTGGCAAAACAAAAACAAAACAAAAGATCATAGTCCCTCGATGACGCTATCTGAGTTGCCTAAACAAAATGATCAAGTCCCTCAAGAAAATTGCCAAAAATACTTGACACAATTGCTATCATGGTCTATACGATGACTCGTGCCTGTTCCGTTTAACATCCTAACACAAAGTTGTTCACCAAATACAATGGTGAAACAACACTGTTAAAAAGGTTAAAAACATAAGAAAGATCTTTGAGTAAAATAGGGTAGATAGCTCTTAGTTACTTGATCAAAAGCTTGCAAAAACATCCTTGCTACTTTCAAAACACACTTCACCACATAATTTCAAAACCCTACTTTCAAACATTGGAAATTTTTCAAAAGACAAAAACACCTTTGTATACATTCAAACAAGAATCATTACAAAGGTTGCCACAACGATGGCCTCTTTTTAAAACATCTTTCAAAACCATACACAAAGCACCATTTCAAACAATTGAAGAGCATCATTTCAAACAATTGAAAAGCAAAGCAAGTGATTTAAACAAGTAACTAAGAGCCCATGGATAACCATGGATAGAAAGGGTGCTAATACCTTCCCTTTCTATAATCTACTCCTCGAACCCAAGAAAACATCTCAAAGGTCTTTCCTGTGCTTTTTGACCTTTCCTTAGGATAAAATAAAAAGTCGGTGGTGACTCTTGCTAAACTGAAACATTTGCGAACACAAACGCAAAACCTCAAGTCAGTTCTCCCATCGTATCACAGAACTGGCGACTCTGCTGGGGAGACTTGAAAAGTGGAGTAACCTTAGGGCTTAGATCACCCTTTGCATGATTATATTGTTTGCTTTGATTGCTTTACATTTGGTTCTCTTGTTTGGGCTTGAAATCCTCCACCTGGATTTGGGAAACATTCATAGGTAAATAGAAATACGTTGTGGAAACTGTGTGGGGTATACCGACATGGTTGAAGTAATAGCTATATTAGTGTGACATATTTGTGAGTACCGGTATCCTTTGAGTCAATCAAAGAGAATACGGGGCCGCTGAGTGATGTCATGAAGCACTAATGAACTCTTAGAACCTTACTTGACCATCTTGGCCTTTTGTTAGGGGTAGTGAGATGACCGACTTTGGTATAGTCCGAAGTTGGTAGATACTCGATACTACACTCATTGAGGGTTGTTTTCTTGGAATATTTTGGTCACCAGTTAAGTAGCCAAACTAAAACAATGAACATAGAAAACAATCCAGTGATATTGAGCTCCTTAGAACCCGGTTACTATTTGTAGGACAGGTTTGAGCCAACTAAACTCAAGAGGGTATTTACCTATGAAACCTCATGCATGCCTGAAACTAGGGTTTTGTGTGACTTGTTTGTACATTTGCTTGTGCATACATCATGGACATCATAAAGCATCATATGCATCCACTAACCATTTCAAGGGTTTGGATCTTCATCTTTGTTCTTGTTTTGTAGGTCATGGAATCTCTTCGCATGAAAACAATTCAAGTCAACCTTGTGAGAATCCCTCCTCAACTCAAGGAGCTTACTTCCAGGATTCCAGAGAATTCTCTCTTCAGTGAAAGACATGGTAGGCTTCTCAACTTGGTCAACTCCAACATTGAAGAAGACATGGTGAAAGTTCTCTTCCAGTTCTTTGACCCCCTACACCACTGTTTCACATTCCCTGATTACCAGCTAGTACCTACTTTGGAGGAATTTTCTCAACTCCTGAGAATTCCTATTCTTCATCAACTACCCTACAATGGTACGGAAAAAGAACCAAAGCCTGAAGATGTTGCTCAAGAATTACACTTGCAACCATCTGACATCAAAGGACATTGGGAAACCATAAGTGGTGTCAAGGGTTTCTTGGAAAAGTTTTTGTTTGAGAAGGCACAAGACTGTTGGAATTCTCTAGATCTACAAGCTTTTGAAGAGATTGTGGCACTCCTCATCTATGGGTTGGTCTTGTTCCCAAACCCTGATCAACTTATATATGTGAACGCTGTCAAGATTTTCATATCCCGGAATCCTGTACCTACATTGCTTGGGGACATCCTACACTCATTTTACACACGAACAATGAGGAAAAGAGGTGTTCTCATGTGTTGTACTCCTCTCCTAGCAAGGTGGTTTATTTCTCACCTTCCACAATCAGTTTTGAAGAATGAGCAGGGTTTAAGGTGGTCACAACGGTTGATGACCCTCACACATTCTGATGTTCATTGGTGTTCTCGGTCCAGAGAAAATGTCATCATCATTGATCGTTGTGGAGAATTCCCTAATGTCCCACTAATTGGCATTAGGGGAGGCATTACCTATAACCCCTGTTTAGCTCTAAGACAGTTTGGATATGCTCGGAGGGATGGCCCTCATGACATGCTGATTCCTGACCTAGTTTTTGACTTCGACAACATTGCGCAAGGACTTCGACAAAGGTTCATCAGAGCTTGGAGGATGCCCAATAAAGTGGATAGTAAGACACTGGGGCACAAGAATTCCATCCCTCTTGAGCCTTATCTCAAGTGGGTACAAACCCGCGCCCAGAATCTTATGATGCCATACCCTCACATTCTCCCCTTGATCAAAGAGCCTGTTATGGAAGGAGAGGTTCCATACACCCTCCTACATCCTGACATGCCAACATCATGGGAAGAATTTCAAAAGAGTTGGATCCAACTCAAGGAAGAACGAAATACTTTTGAAGCCAGCTTCTATGCTAGTGAGAAGAAGGTTTTGGAGCTTACCCGCCGACTTCATGAGGAGGAAACTCTTAACACTTACATCGCACCAAAGAGGATGCGCAATGTCTTTTTGCATTAAGAATTTTGTAATATTTGGCCCATGGGGCACTTATGTACTGACAATCTCTTCTTAATATGATGTGTGTTCCTTTTTGTTTGCAACAAATTTGAATTTCTGAATCCTTGAATGCATTACATGAATAACATACCATTCATCATATGCATAAACATGTCTTCACACCAGGTTTCCTTATCTTTCTGTTGTTTATTTCAGCAAGATGGATTTGGAGCAAACGGTTAAGGATCTGCAAGCACAGAATTCTCAATTCCAGCAACTCCTCATGACCTTAGCAAAGGGTCAAGAGGATCTTAAAGCACTGTTGGAGAAAAATAAAGAGAAAAAGAAGAAAAGGCCTGGAGTAGCCACTTTTGGAAGAAGGTTTGAAAGCAATGCTAGAAAAGTTCTCGAGTTCCCCTCAACGTCTGATGAAGGGGCTGGTAAAGGAAAAGGAGTTGCGGTACCTTCTGAATCTGAAGTTGAAGAGGAAGAAGAGGAAGAGGATGAAGACTACTCCGAACAGCAATATCCCCCGGCGGATGACAAATATAAAAATCTTGAGGATCTATTCGCAGCCATGGAGTTGCAAAGGGTACCTGGTTTAGATTTCGAAGAACTAGGGCTGGTCGCTGGGATCGTCATCCCTTCCAAGTTCAAAGTACCAACATTTGCTAAGTATGATGGCCTGTCCTGCCCAAAGATGCATCTGAGATCCTATGTCATAAAGATCCAACCCCACTCATATGATAAAGACCTCTGGGTGCACTTTTTTCAAGACAGTTTGTCAGGCACACAATTGGACTGGTTCTATCAACTTGAGAGGTCTGAGGTTCATAACTGGGAAGATTTAGCTGCTGCATTCTACCGACAATACCAATACAACGTTGATTTAGCGCCCACTCGTACTCAGCTACAAAGTATGGGTATGGCTTCTAATGAAGGATTTAAAGAGTATGCCCAGAAGTGGCATGATCTGGCTGGAAGGGTGCAGCCACCATTGTCGGATAGAGAGCTGGTTGACATGATTCTAGGGACCCTGTCTGGCCCTTTCTTTAATCATTTAATCGGGAGTTCCTCTGCGGGATTCACTGAACTAATCTTGACCGGTGAAAGGGTCGAGGCCGGCATTAAAAGTGGTAAGATTTAGAAAGATACCTCCACGTCCGCTGCTGTTAAGAAGACCTTCCCAGCTAAGAAGGAAGCTTCTGCCGTTTATTCTCAGAAAAGTCAAGGAAGAACTGAGCACCGGCCAACTGTAGGGGCTGTGATGATTCAAAACTCTTCAAATGATCAACCTCGCAGCAATCAACCAAGATCTAATCAACAACGGGTAGAAAGGCCACAACGGCAGTTCACCCGAATCAACATGACACCAGCTCAAGTACTCCCTCATTTGTTAAAGCTGAATCTTACCAATTTGAAGGAAGCACCAAAGAACCCTAATACCTCCTCTCCATATTACCACTCCAATGCGAAGTGTGCTTACCACTCTGACAGCGTAGGGCATGATACCAATAAATGTTGGGCGCTTAAGAACAAAATTCAAGACCTGATAGACGCTAAGGAAGTAGAGTTTTATGCTCCTGAGAAGCCCAATGTGATATCCGCTCCGATGCCCAAGCACGGTCATAATGTTCATGCCGTCATGGAAGACCTTCATGTTACCAATGTTGCTGACCTTTTGACTCCGTTACCAGTGATTAAAGTGAATTTGATGAGAGCCGGGATATTCCCAGGCTGTGGAAAGGACTTTTACTTTTTTTTAAACATACGAGCTGACTTCCTAATGTTGAAATCAGGCGTCTAACGCTTGATGGATACCCGAGAGATACTCTTCCAAAAGACTCATGTTGATACCTTCACTCCTGTTACTCCTGCTACTGTTGCTACATCGACCAATGACATTGCAATAATAACCATCTCCGACAATCTTCACAAGGCTTGCAAAAGGCCTGTCAAGATTACGCCCGACCCTAAATTTGTACCATTAAAAATCACCATGCCGGGGCATGTCCCGTATCAATCTAACAAAACGATACCATGGAAATACGGTGGAGAAATTTTCTATCATGGTATCAAACAGATTGAATCAGTCCAAGAGAATTTTGAAGAGGAAACCCCTGATATAGGGAACATTGCAGGAACAAGCAAGATAACTCGCAGCGGACGGATTTTTTCTCCGGAGATTGCTCCCCCTCGAGCAGTTTTCGGACCCTCGAAAGCTTCTGTGCCTGTTAAGCCATCTGTGCAAGACCCGATAATTGAAGAATTGGATACTCCTGAAGTAAGACCATCTGTTGATACTACCGATAAGGGTAAGAGGATACTAGAAACGCCTGTCAGGACGAAGGCTCATACTGTGGTTATCCCCGAAACCACCCAGAAAGAAATGGAAGAAATCTTGAAAATAATCAAAAGGAGCAATTTCGACGTCGTGGAACAGCTAGGGCAGACCCCTTCCAAAATATCCATGTTGGCTCATCTACTCTGCTTTGAGGCCCATGCTAAGGCCTTAATCAAATTTTTAAAGACGGCACACGTGCCCCAAGAAACTTCGACTGACCAGTTTCAGGAGTGTGTGGCCAGCCTTACTGCTGATAATGGTCTTGGTTTTTCCGATGCTGATTTGACTCCCAAGGGAAGGAAACACAACGACGCGCTACATGTCTCAGTTGAATGCAGGGGAACCACCCTCGCCCATGTCTTAGTTGATACTGGTTCTTCCTTGAATGTTCTGTCAAAGAAAGCATTAGACCATTTGGACTGCGAAGGATTGACCCTCAAACCCAGTAACATCGTTGTTAGGGCCTTTGATGGGTCCAAAAGAATGGTTCACGGAGAGGTTGACATTCCTATCAAAGTAGGCACAGAAGTTTTCAACTCCACCTTTTATGTGATGGACATCCGTCCTTCATATTCGTGTTTGTTGGGAAGACCGTGGATCCATTATGCTGGGGCAGTTACCTCGTCTTTACACCAAATGCTAAAGTATCATGTTAAGGGTAAGATTATAACGGTGCATGGTGAGGAAGAGTACATGATAAGTCACCTCAATTCCTTCCGCTATTTGGAGTTGGATGGCGAGTTCATAGAAACGCCTTTCCAACATTTTGAGGAAGTTTCTCCTGAGATCGCAGTTGCGCAGACAATGGTTGAGGTGCATATTGTTCCCAAGCATGTATCTAGGATGGCATCTCTCAAGGACACAGAGGCTGTAATTAAAGAAGGAAAGAGCACAGTGTGGGGGCAACTGCCTGATTTTCCCCATAAGACAGACAAGTGTGGACTAGGGTTTACTGCTGCAGGCCAGAAAGCCATGCGTCGCTCCAAGGCTGGAAGACCACCCGTCAAAATCACTCACCATGAAATTAATGATGTAGAAGATGATGAGGAGGAGGACAACTTTGAAGATTGGATCTTTCCAACCGTCGAAGGGGGTTTAAGCAACTGGGAAGCAAAGGATTTTATTCCCATCACCTTCATCAACCAGTAAATTTATCTTTGAACAATTTCCTATTTTGGTCTGTAATAACTAAACAATTCGTACACTATTTTCACCTTATGCCTTGCCCGGGGCATATAGGTCCATTTGTAAGGGCTTGATTTTCTTCATTATCATATGCCATGTTTTAATGAATCATTGGACATTTTCATCTATAAACTGTTGTGTTCATTTTCTTTCCTTTTGCATTTTGTTTTGTTTAAGGATGGCTATCCCTTACACACACCCACACTCACAAAATGCAGGTACCCATCCACTCCAGATTCCATGGGTGACTATTCAGCTTTAGCCTTCGGTAACTCTGAAGATTTGGTCAATCATGCTGAGTACGAAGTTGACGAAGACTATGAAGTGCCGGGAGAGTTAGCCAGACTTCTGCAACAAGAGGAAAAGGTCATTCTGCCCCATGAGGAGTTGCTAGAGACCATCAACTTAGGAATAGAGGAAGACAAGAAAGAGGTTAAGGTGGGTGCCAACCTGGAACCAGGTGTCAAAGAGCGTCTAATGCAGTTGTTGAACGAATATGTTGAGATCTTTGCCTAGTCCTATGAAGACATGCCAGGATTAGACACAGATATCATGGTTCATTGTCTCCCTACAAGAGAAGATTGTTCACCAATCAAGCAAAAGGCCCACCGAATGAGGCCCGACATGTCTGAGAAGATCAAAGCTGAGGTAATGAAGCAATTCAACGCTGGTTTTCTGGCTGTTACTTCCTATCCACAATGGGTTACTAACATTGTGCACGTGCCTAAGAAGGACGGAAAAGTCAGAATGTGTGTGGACTATCGGGACTTAAACAGGGCTAGCCCTAAAGATGATTTTCCATTGCCACACATCGACATCTTGGTTGACAACACAGCTCAACACAAGGTATTTTCCTTCATGGATGGATTCTCGGGATACAACCAGATCAAAATGGCCCCCGAGGACATGGAGAAAACTACTTTTGTCACGCAATGGGGTACCTTCTGCTACAAAGTGATACCATTCGGACTGAAGAATGCAGGGGCAACCTATCAACGCGCCATGGTAGCTTTGTTTCATGATATGATACATCATGAGATCGAAGTTTACGTAGACGACATGATAGGTCGATCACAGATGGAAGAAGAACACCTTGATCATTTGCAAAAGTTGTTTTCCAGGTTGAAGGAGTATAAGCTCAGACTGAACCCAAGCAAGTGCACTTTTGGAGTTAGGTCTGGTAAACTTTTAGGATTTATTGTCAGCAACAAAGGCATTGAGGTTGATCCAGCTAAAGTAAAGGCTATACAAGAATTGCCTGCCCCCCGCACTGAAAAGGAGGTTAGGGGATTCTTGGGACGCTTAAACTATATCGCGAGGTTCATCTCTCACCTGACATCTACCTGTGAGCGAATTTTCAAACTGTTGAAGAAAGATCAGGTAGTTGAATGGAACAATGATTGTCAAGTTACTTTTGATAAGATCAAGGAGTATTTACTAGAACCTCCTATTGATGCCACCCGTCGAAGGAAGGTCGTTAATCATGTATCTAACTGTTTTGGATAACTCAATGGGGTGTGTACTGGGCCAAAATGACGAGTCTGGCCGAAAAGAGCATGTTATTTATTACCTTAGCAAAAAGTTTACCGACTGTGAGACTCGCTACTCACTGCTCGAGAAAACTTGTTGTGCTTTGGTATGGGTTGCTCGCTTGCTAAGGCAGTATATGTTAACTCATACCACTTTGCTGATTTCCAAAATGGATCTGATCAAGTATATCTTCGAGAAGCCTTCCTTATCTGGAAGAATCGCTAGATGGAAAATGATCCTGACTGAGTATGATATCCAGTATACTACCCAAAAATCTATAAAGGGGAGTGTACTAGCTGACCATCTAGCTCATCAAGCCGTCGAAGATTACCAATCTATGAGATTCGACTTCCCTGACGAGGACATCATGACATTGGACAACATTGAAGGTAACGGACCGTATGACGGACCTGAACAAGGATCCCGATGGACCCTGTACTTTGATGGTGCTTCAAATGCACTTGGCAACGGTATCGGTGCTGTACTCATTTCTCCAGAAGGTTGCCATACACCCTTCACTGCCCGACTTTGCTTCAGCTGTACCAACAACATGGCTGAATATGAAGCTTGCATTTTTGGTCTCAAGGCTGCTATAGACTTGGGAATCAAATCTTTGGTCGTATTTGGGGACTCGGCTTTGGTTATCAGTCAAGTCAAAGGAGAGTGGGACACTAAACATCCTAATCTTATCCCATACAGAGAACATGTCCAGACATTGTTGCCTCATTTCGAGCAGATTACCTTTGAGCACTTCCCGCGAGAAGAAAATCAGCTAGCTGATGCTCTGGCTATAATGTCTTCTATGTTTAAACTCAATTGGGATAACGAGGCTCCCCAAATCACCATCGAGTGAATGGACGAACCTGCGCACTGTCATGAGATTAATACCGAAGAAGTAGTGGAACAACCCTGGTTTCATGAAATCAAAAGGTATCTCCAGACTAGAGAATATCCTGAAGGAGCTTCAGTCAACGATAAAAAGTTCTTAAGGAGATTTGCTGCCAAGTTCTTCCTAAGCAATGGCATCCTTTATAAGCGCAGCCATGATTGTGTTCTACTTTGTTGTATGGACAAGGTTGAAGCAGAGTTAATCATGACTGATATACATAGTGGCACATTTGACACCCACTTGAGCGGACATACGATGGCTAAGAAGATTCTAAGGGCAGGCTACTACTGGTCTACCATGGAAGCTGATTGTCATCAACATTCTCGTACCTGCCACAAATTCCAAGTCTATGCCGACAAGGTACATATTCCTCATGTTCCTCTCAATATTCTGACAGCTCCTTGGCCATTCGCAATGTGGGGCATTGACATGATTGGAGAGATCAAGCCTACCGCATCCAATGGGCATCGCTTCATCCTGGTGGCTATTGACTACTTCACCAAGTGGGTCGAAGCAGCTTCCTATGCCTCTGTTACAAAGAATGTGGTTGCCCGCTTCATCAAGCAGAACCTCATATGCCGATATGGTATCTCCGACAGGATTATCACAGACAACGATACAAATTTGAACAACACTATGATCACCGCTCTATGCGAGCAGTTCAAGATTTATCATCACAATTCATCTCCCTATCGGCCGAAGATGAACGGTGATGTTGAAGCTGCGAACAAAAATATCAAGAAGATCATTCAAAAGATGGCAGTCACCTACAAAGACTGGCATGAGATGTTACCATTTTCCCTGCATGGATATCTTACCACGGCACGTACTTCAACAGGGGCAACCCCTTTCTCTTTGGTATATGGCATGGAAGCTATTTTACCTATGGAAGTTCAGATTCCTTCCTTAAAGATTATGAAGGATGCTGGTTTGAGTGAAGACGATTGGATTCAGACCCGGTTTGATCAACTTAACTTGATCAACGAGAAGCGACTTACTACTGTTTTTCATGGTCAGACGTATCAAAAACGAATGATCAAGGCCTTCAACAAGAAAGTCAGTCGTCAGGTATATCAAGTCGGAGATCTTGTAATCAAGCGGATCATCTTGCCGCAAAGTGATCCCAGGGGCAAGTGGACTCCTACTTACGAAGGACCATTCATGATCAAGAGCATCTTTTCTGGTGGGGCAATGATTCTGACCACCATGGATGGCGACGACTTGCCGCACCCTGCGAATGCAGACATAGTCAAAAGATACTACGCATAAATGACCCGACAAGTTGAAAACCCGAAAGGGAGACTTGGGTAAAAATGGGCATCCCGGTGAATCCAAAACCCGAAAGGGCGGTTCAGGAAAAAATTAGGGATAAATAAAAAAATGTGTACACCCGGCAAGTTGAAAACCTGAAAGGGAGACTTGGGCAAAAAAGGGTTTCCCGGTGGATCGAAAATCCGAAAGCGCGGTCCAGGCAAAAGTTAGGGAATTAAAGCGTATGACTATGTCTCGTCGGATCACTTTAAGAACAAGCTCTTCACCAACAAGCTCCAAGCTTCTGATCAATCCAGTCATCGGCGGACGAAGCAGCGAATGGATAAGATATTCAGAGTTGTGAAGGCTATAGCAGAATGGGAACCCCATGGAATTATTACACATAGCCATATTTCTTTTGTATAAATTTTTTCTCAATTTTTACGACAACATTCTCTTACTAGGATGTCTGTCTCCTTTGTACAAAGTTACTTACGAAAGTTAATACAAAAATACTTCAAAGTGCAGAAATTTTCTTGCCTTTCTTTTCTTTTTACACTTATGTTTTATTTGAAAAACGTCCAAATGTTTTGTTAAAAAGGCATATGCATTTGAATATGATCACTGCTTACAAATAAAACGAATTTGAGAAAGGATAATTACTGATAGGTTGAAGGTGTAGGAAGATATCCTTGTGCTATTTCAAAAGAAATCCCCTACAATACATCATTCAGATCCTCAACAAAGCTAAAAATTTGGAGTATATTTCCCCAGCGGAGTTAAACTTCAAGATCACCAGCGGAGCCCGAAAACCCTGAAAAAACCTATCGCCAGCGGATCCAGAATATTCTAAACCTTCTTCCCCAGCGAAGTCAAATTTCCAACTATCAACCCCCGGTGGGAACTGTTCAACTTCCCCCAATTTCCACAGCAGGCTATCTTAAAAGTCTGAAAACCAAGCAGATAACAGTTAACTTCTTGGCTTATCCCCAACTAGGATGCTTCCCCAGTAGATTGGCGTACAACCCAAGCTCTTGATTTCACCGGCCGAGTAAACATTCTCCCCACAGAGTTATCTCCCAGCAGATCGAAGATTCTTGGTCTCATTTCTCCAGCAGAAGCCTCTTAGGTTTTAACTCCCCAGTAGAGATTTTAGGAGTTTTCCTTATTTCCCAGGAAAGTCATGAAGGATTCTCATTCCCCGCAGAAGTTGTCAAAGACTTTTAATCCCTAAGCAGTCAGCAAGGATTTCTCATCTTCAATAATCAAAGTTTTTTGAATCCTCAACATTGGTCAAGGATTTACTTTCCCCGGCAGCAGTCAAAGATTTCATTATCTCCAATTATCAAGGATTTATTTTCCTCAGCAAGACAGCCACTCAGCTTACATGCCCATCCATTACATTCATATATCATAAACATTGATGAAACACAGTTCATTACATCATACATATCATACAACATAACTTTGTGTTTTAGCTAACATTTTACCCTTTTCAGGATAAGATTAAAAGGCTATCGTTAACAATTTTTCTGATACAGTATGGATACACCCCAGACACGGCGGTCATTCTATTACTCATTCAAAATTTCAAGTCAAAATACAGAACTGATACACCCCAGACACGACGGTCATTCTACTACTCATTCAGTCTTCAGCAATCCGATACAGACTAGATACTCTCCAGACACGGCGGCCATTCTATCTCTCATTCAGATTCAACTATCAACTTCAAGTTCAGATACGCTCCAAACATGGATGCCATTCCGGCCCTTACACCGGAAGTTTGATTCTCCCCAGTGCAGTCCCCACGGAAGTCATTCTGTCACTTATTCAGATCCCAGTTACAGTTTCAGATACACTCCAGACACGGAAGTCATTCTGCTATTCATACAGATCTCAACTTCAGTTACAGCTAGGATACGCTCCAGACACGGACGCCATTATTTTGCTCATACAAACTCAGACTCCAGATATAGTTCAAATGCATTCCAGACACGGATACCATTTTGATGCTCATTCTTCTGACCTACAACATTGCAATTCAACAAACATTCTTGGATGGAATATTTAAGACCATCTCCAGCAAGATTCCACCATCTCCAAATGGCATCTTTAAGCCCATTTCCTCAGCTATATTTTGACGAGTGCAAATTTACGGGCACTCTAATGTCCAATCCTCTTTTACCTTCGAGTCGCGAAAGGCAAACTTGCCAATCTAACTCTTCAGGTTCAAGAAGATTGAACAGGGGCAACTATTGTACCCCAAAATTTTCCCTCTCATTTCATCAACATTTCTCATCACAAGACTCTTGGAACTCAAGATCAAGCTAGGGTTTGCTCTACTCAAGACACCTCCTTACACTATTGACCTAAATTAGGGTTTGAGTTTGCACAGGGATGTTTTGACCTACAATGCCCAAAGTGACTTTCATACTTCATGTTGTACTCACAAGTTTGTCCATACCAAGTTTCAAGCCTTGAATCAAATTTTTGCCCAGTCAATTGGACAGTTGACCTAGAAATCAGCTGTATTGGAGAAAAAGTCAATTGTGGCCAATTGACAGTCAAACCTCATGAATTTTGACCCACATCAACATTATGAACTCATATGAACCATTTGATCAAGTTTGGATCACAATTCCACAAGAAATTTGATCAGATCACCAAAAGGGTAAAATGGTCATTTTTAGGGTTTTGATTGTGCAAAGGCAATTTTTGACTGTTTGACCTAGCTAATGGCAAATCAAGCTTAACCATGGACTCAAGGACTCAATGACATTATCTTGACCTATTCAACAAGTTCAAAAGATCTCAAATGCATAGGATTGACAGATGAATTTTTCAGTCAACAAATCAAAATTTGACTGTACACTGAAAAGTTAAACTTTGACTTTTTGGTCAAAATCAAGTTCCAAGGGTAATTTTTCATCAAGACATGTCAAATTATGAAACTTGTTCATAAAGAAACCCAAAATTGCAAATTAGGGTTTAAAATGGAAAAATTTCATAACTTAGAAATTTTCTAAGTTATGAAATTTTCTTAATTTTTCCTAACTTTGTCCCACATTTTCACCAAGATGCAAATGGATTCAAACAAAACTTACAACATGAAAGTTGTAGTCCATCACAAAGTCTACAACTTTGGTTCACAAAGTTTTCTCAAAAGAAGCTTGGATCTCAAGTTATGAATTTTGGAACAAGGGTACCTAAAACTTTTAACTTAGAGAAATTTTGCCCTAGTTTAGGCAGGATTTTGACCCATCTTCTTGGCCATTTTTCACATAGTTACACTTGGAGTATTAAGTTGCATTTCAAAGATGGATTATAGTACATGTTTCAAGATTTCCAAATTGTCCAAGAACTCCTCAAACACCTTTGTGGTTAGGGAGAATCGAATGCTTGAAGTTGGCAAAAACTCACTTTGTAACCATGGCGAATACATGTTCATACCACTTGCCAAATCTGACCAAACTAGCTTAGTACATAATTACAGGCCTCTAAACCAATTTACACTCAAAAACTGAATGCAAATACATTGGAAATTGGCATTGTTCTAATCAAGAGAGCATTGTACAATGAACATTTCCATTTTGAGCATAAAGGTCACACTTCCATTTTCATAAAGGCAACTTTATGTCAAATTGCATTTTCTTGAGCCTTGGACTTTTTTCCTTGCAACAAACAAGTTCCCTAATCTCAGGCATAGTACACCAACTTGAGCATGCTTGTAACTAGCCTGTACAGGCCATATCTTGGTCACTTCACATCTTTGCTTTCAAAACAAGTCAAATGGCCAAAAGCTCATAACTCACACATCTGATATATTGAACTAAAGAAAAGTTTTCAAACAAGTTTCTCATATCCTTGTAAGCCAGAAACACGAGTCTTTGACCTCTAAAACCCCCTTGTGCACAAAATCTTCATTTCTGCCCAAAACAGGGCAAGTTTTGCAAATCACAAGCCACAGTCAAATCCCCTCGTGCGTTTTGTCCCAAATCACTTCAAACACATTCTAAACAATACACCTAAGCTGTCCAGACCATTCACAAGTTGCTGTAACTCCATTTAAACACATCACCATTTTTGTTTGGAAGCTTTGCAGGTTGAGTTCTGTAGCACGATTCAGGCCACTTCAAAATAAACTAAGCATTGGAAAAGGTTCAGGGGACATCAAGCAAGCTCAAAAGAACCTCAGGCCCCATTGAAAGTCGTTGTATTGGCCAACTCGAACTCAACTGAAACAGGTATTTCATGAACTTCTATCTCTCTATTTAGGAACATTTAGCCTTAGGTTTGTGAATGAAAGATGTTGTACTCATTGCCCTGAAACCATACATATGCTCAGTTTTCATTTATATTAATCGTGCTAGGAGAATTTCATCCATGAACTTTCTGAAACAACTAGGTTAGAAATTAGGGCCAGAGAAATTCTCTCTGGTCATTGAGAGTTAGATTAAGTTTTTTATATGGTTAGATTCGTGATTTGATGCTCTACAAGTTTCGTGTTTTGAGTTTTGTCAAAAGATCACAAATACAGGAGATACAAGTTTGTACAGGCATGCGCGCGTTTTTTTCAAATTTCTGGAGGTTGAAGATGAAGTCTGGGCTGGGCCTGGCCTTCTTGCTTCCAACACCTCCCAGCTTATTTTTAGCACCCCCTGGCCCATTTCTTTGTATTTTCATTATTTTTTCATTTTAATTTCTTTTTTGAATTTGATATTTTATTTTCAAATATAAAAAATACTCTAAAAATATTTTCACAATTTTTTTCATTTATTAGATATTTTATTTTGATTTTTTCTAATATAAACAACAATTTAAATACATATATTATTTTGTTTAAATTTGAAAATAATGCAAATAATACTCTTATTTTCATTTCTATTTTTTATTTACACCAAAAATATTTTCTTGAATATATTGTATTTTTGTAAATATTTTATTTTTATTTTTACATACTTAACATATTATATATATATATATATATATATATATATATATATATATATATATATATATATATATATATATATATATATATATATATATATATATATATATATATATATATATATATATATATATATATATATATATATATATATATATATATATATATATATATATATATATATATATATATATATATATATATATATATATATATATATATATATAACACAAAAATATTTTTTTTTATTTTTATTTTTATTTATACTAAAAAATACCCCTTTTTTTGGATATATTACATTTTTACACATATTAATATTTTTTTTGTACATAAAAAATACATTATATTTATTTTCTTAAGGAATTAGGGTTTTTACCCTAAAAACAAATAAATCTTTTATTTATTTCTTTATACTTTTTTATATTAAAAAATACTTTTGTATACATGAATAAATAAAAACTCTTTTTTTACATAATACATTTTGTTTAATATTTATTCATCTTGTTTAATTAAATATTGCCCATTTATTTTATTTGCACAAAGAATTCAATTTGGATGTAATAGTAATTAGGGTTTTATATTTCTTGTCAAATACCCCCTATTCAAAATTGTACCCCCCTCCCTATATCAAAGTTGTAATAGCTTAGATTTATTTTTACGCATTTAAATGCTTTCAATTATGTCATGATTAGAATTAGGGTTTGTATCCAAAAATCAAAACCAACAAATAGTTTGACCTAATCAAAGACAAAATGCATGGAAAAAAAACAAACACAATGCACACTTGCACCCCTAGGGTTACAATCCACTTGTTGCCTTCAAAAATGGGCCATGGTATGCATGTTAAGTACTTTGGCAAAACAAAAACAAAACAAAAGATCATAGTCCCTCGATGACGCTATATGTGTTGCCTAAACAAAATGATCAAGTCCCTCAAGAAAATTGCCAAAGATACTTGATACAATTGCTATCATGGACTATACGATGACCCGTGCCTGTCCCGTTTAACATCCTAACACAAGGTTGTTCACCAAATACAATGGTGAAACAACACTGTTAAAAGAGTTAAAAACATAAGAAAGATCTTTGAGTAAAACAGGGTAGATAGCTCTTAGTTACTTGATCAAAAGCTTGCAAAAACATCCTTGCTACTTTTAAAACACACTTCACCGCACAATTTCAAAACCCTACTTTCAAACATTGGAAATTTTTCAAAAGACAAAAACACCTTTGTATACATTCAAACAAGAATCATTACAAAGGTTGCCACAACGATGGCCTCTTTTCAAAACATCTTTCAAAATCACACACAAAGCACCATTTCAAACAATTGAAGAGCACCATTTCAAACAATTGAAAAGTAAAGCAAGTGATTTAAACAAGTAACTAATAGCCCATGGATAACCATGGATAGAAAGGGTGTTAATGTCTTCCATTTCTATAATCTACTCCCCAAACCCAAGAAAACATCTCAAAGGTCTTTCCTGTGCTTTTTGACCTTTCCTTAAGATAAAATAAAAAGTCGGTGGCGACTCTTGCTAAACCGAAACATTTGCGAACACAAACTCAAAACCTCAAGTCAGTTCTCCCATCGTATCACAATGTGTAATACCCCGATTCAATTTAGAGGATAGCCAAATTAAAAATCCATCTAAGTTCGATATCAGCACATTGAAAATTCATTTGTATGTCATAACATTTAATAAGATTAGAAAATTTCCCAAAACACATAATTCCCATAAAATAATTAAGTTATAAATAATACTAAAGAAAATAAGAAACAACTCATAGTCTTAAAATGACACAAACTCACTCGTCTAATAATAATATTTGTAGTGAAAGAAAGATTTGAGCAAAATTATTATTTGTAGTGGTTAATTATTTTTGTATTTTTATTTAATATAATAATAAAAATAAAAAATTTATTAATGTTATGTCAATGGGTTGGTTAAAAAAATTCTAAAAAATTGGATAACTAAATTAAAACTATGCAAATTATTGCCGATTAAATCGAGTATACTAGTCATTAACAAATTCAGATGACTTATAAAGGACAAATCTTAGATACAATTCTTTATGTGTGGTTCTTACTATTTTCTAACGAAAATATGACAAGTGTATAACTTTCTCTTACACATATACAATTTTCTCCTATTTTCACTCCTTAAATGATATTTAAGTACACTTGTCATATTTTCATTTGAAAATAGTAAAAACCACACCTAAAGAATTGTATCTAAGTTTTGTCCATTTATAAATTTTAATACAATTTAAATCATCAAATTTCCAAATCGACTTGCATTCATGGACACTCAATAATATCTACATAGTCAATTGAGATATGTTTTACTTATTCAAATTATCTCTCAATTATTCTCAAAGATATAATTTTTTTAGGGTGCCTTTGTTTCAAGTTATAAATTAGTAATCCGTAAAATTCTATTCTCAGGATTAATATTCATAGGAATAATATTCCTATGTAAGTGTTTGGTTAAAAATTAAAATTATTAGGAATGTTTATAATATTTAGGCAAAATACCCTTTTTAGTACCTTAACTTTACCTCGGGGTCCATTTTGGTCCCGTAATTTTAAAAAAGATCGATATAGCCTCTTATGTCTTCAAACGACGTCATTTAGGTCCTTTCGGTCTAATTCTCATAAACGGCATTTGTTTTTGCATGTGTGCCATCTGATGTAGCATATTTTAATACGCGTGGCATCTGAGTGGTTTGTCTGTGTGGTTTTGACGGTCTTAGATTTAAACTTAAGTCTGGTGCATACAAAACATGATTAAGATAGAAAATTGATAAGAAAATGATAGTTCTAACATGGTGAACCATAACACAATTACCATTAAGTTAGGTAGATCTAATAGGTTTGGTTTTATAATAGGTGAAATTATGTTCGTCTATTAGAAAGATGACAGGCACAATGTGTGGGACAATATGCATGACAAGAGTAATGCGGTAACAAATAAAATATGAATATAAGTAAAAGGACACAAGGAATTGTTAACTCGATGCAAAATCACCTATGTCTGGTGGGTGTTAACCCAAGAAAAGAAATCCACTTTTAATAGTAGAAGTGAAAATTAGTCTTAGCTGAGCCCTTCTAGTTCAAAGTCTATTTTCTTAGTACTACATGTGAATTTCTAATCAGGACTCCCGCTTAATATAAGACTTCTCTCACTTTCTCTCAAGCACTCACCCAAGTGTTTGGATAGTTACAATATTGTATGAATGATGAAATCCATTACAACTCAAAACAAACTTTATTCCTCTATATAAGAACATGACTACTGAATATAATTTCAACAACACAAAACTAAAATTAAAACAAAAGATTCAATAAAACTAAAACACGTCTTGCTTATTTTTTCAAAGTCTGAGTCTTTACATGGAGATTTCCTCCTTAAATAATAATCAAATACAACTGCTAGGACCATTAGGGTTTGTATCAAATCCAAAGGCGTAAGGAATTATTCTTCATTAAGATGATTTGTAATCTTTTATTTGATAAACCTTCAAGAACAAGATTTGTTATCTTCATATCTTGTAAATTGATCTTTTGAGAAAACTTTCCTTATTCAATAAAGAGTATAAATAAATTAAATAAGATTTACAAAGACTCGACACAAATCTGCAATAGGTATGGGATTTAATCAGCACATACCGGCTTTTGAATGAGGTAGAATCTCTCATAATCTATGGAATATATTGCTCCACTTATTGTCTCCTTATTTTAGATCATACAGAAAAAGTCGCTCACCCAATATCATGACATCTTTCTCCACATGTTACATATTGAATTCACACCAAATAGATGTAACAACAATATAAGCTAAAAAAATCCAAGGAAGAACATACATGATCATTTTCTCCTGAGGGTGAAAGAAGATTAGGATTGAAAATTGTATGACACATGATGTATGATGGTGAATCAACAAGTGAATTACTTGATGAAATCTGATTAATGGTTGGGGTTTAAATTGAGGAAGCCAAAATTTATCGTTGGAACAAGATAATCTGATGCTCATACCGAGCTTGAGAAATTGGCACAAAGTTACTTATAGAAGAAACAACTTGAGGAGTCTCATCTAATTGTTGAGATGATGTAGTGTTCTCAATCTAACTTGCATTCAAAGATGATTTATTCTTGTTGAACTCAGAATGGCCATGATTTTGATAGAAAAACAATTGTATGGAAACTTCTATGACAAAAGGTACATACCCAATGAGAATTTTTGAAATTATTAATACTTTCTTTATTCTTGAAATCCGGTCTATGTGCAACATTAACCAAAATGGATTTATCATCAAGTGGTACTAAATTCTTGTGATTACTTTCTTCTCGAACAACAAGGCACTAGTTTCAATTAATGGATCGCAAAGGATCCATGAGTAAAACTCGAGTTTTAAAAAAATAAAAGGTATTTGTTGTACCCCAAAATTTTCCCTCCCATATTTCTCAAAACATTTCAAGAAAGATCCCCAAGTTGCTCAAGGTAGTCCAAGGGTTGGCCAAACAAGCTCTCTCCTAAGGCAGTCTACCTCAAATTAGGGTTTCATGTTGCATCAAGATACTTGAGTCCTAAGGACCCCAAATTCTCAACATTGTCCTAATATGTTCTCAAGATCATCCATGTCAAGTTTCAAGCCCTACAGAGAAAGTTTGCTCAGTCAATTGCTCAAAGGCCTGAAAATCGACTGTGTTAGGGCAAAAGTCAATTGTGGCCCACATACAGTCAAACTTCAAGATTTTTGGTCAACATTCTCATTTTGAAGTATATTTCATCATTTTATCAAGGGTTGATCATGATTCACCAAGGATTACTCATAATTCATCAAGACTCAAAAGTTGCTAAATTAGGGTTTTGTAGGAAAAGTCAACCCAACTTTGACCAAGCATAACTTTCTCATACTTTGTGAGAAATGACCCATCCAAATCTCATTTTGAAGAGGATGCAATTACCTACAATCCATATGCATCTCCCAAGTTCAAAATATGCACTCACAAGAAGTTATGAATTTGGACATTATAGGTCATTTTGAAAAGTCAACAAAAACACCTTTTTTGTCAAAGCTTCATACATGAGCATGAAATATCAAATTGAGATTATACAAAAAGGGTTAATTATAGGACATCTCAAGCTTTCTAAAAAGTCCAAGAAAACTTCCAAAGAGTCAAAATTGAGGAAGTTATGCATTGGTGAAGTTGACCTTTTTTGCAAAATTGCCAAAAGTCAACTATGCCTAAAACTTCAATTTTTGCCAAGTGGGCCCAATATTTTCACTTGTTTTGAGTTGGAAACATAGTCCACGAGATCTAGCCCTTTCCACTTGTCCTTATCATGTTTTTATTATTTATTTTGATTTTTATTTGAATTAATTCAATTTAAATCAAAACAAACCATATAAAATCCAAAATATTGAAAACAAAAGATTTTGTGCTTGTTTCAGGTTTCAATTACAGCTAGCATCAAATCAAACTCGTGCAAGGCATTAGGGTGGACAAAAAGATTGGATTTGGATCATTTTTGGAAAGATTTTAAGGTGAATCAAATCAAGATCAAGGACATTGTTGGAGGAAGATTGAGGCCAGGTTTTCAAACTTAATTCACTCCTCAATACATATAAAAGCAATGTAGACCTAAAAGGGAGGTTAGAAGCAGGCGCAAGAGGCAGAACAAAAACTTGAAAAATCAAGAAAAAATGCAAGATCAAGTTCAGTGTTCCAGGCATCCTCAAGGCCTCCCAGCTATCTCAATCGATTCCCGGGGTTCTCAGCAAGCCAAAGCAATCCAAAGCAAGCATTTACAGGCCCTGTATCACGTTGTAAGTCCATCACGATATCCATGAAAATTTGAATTCAGTTAGCACGATTTAGGCATTGTTAGCATGAATTAACTATAGATTCTTGATCCATGGAACATTTGCAAGCTTTCTGCATCGTTTAATTTCATTTATATGTTGTGTGCAAGATTTCACCATGGCTAGGTTTTGTAGCTTTGAATTAGGGTTTTTGTATGCAGGAAAAATTAGCCTTGATGAAGGGTGCCATCATGTTCAGAAGGATGAGATGAATCTAACCATAGCATTAGGTGTCATTTATATGGCCCATGGAAGATTTGGGAACGAACCCTGTTTATAGCAACGGACAAACGTCCGTAGGTAAAAGTCTGAGACTTTTACCCACGGAGAGAGGAAGAAGATGACCAGTTGGCACCCCTCCATTGGGTTGTTCAAATTTCGCGCGCTGAATTCATATTTGTGGCTTTTTTTAATATTTGTTTATTGTTTTGTAATATTATTACAACAAGAACAATTGGCCTTGTGGTAGCCAGGCAAGCTTTAAGGCGCTGGAAGCTTGAGGTCAGGGGTTCGACCCCTGCCTCCACCAAATGCATTTTTCTTAATTTCTTTCGGGTAATCTCATGTGCATACCAAGCCAAGGAGTATCATACGTCCCCATAATCCAGCGTGCCAAGTGGCCAGATGGCCAGATCCAAGGGCCACCAAGGGGAGAACACCATGAAGCCTAGTCAACTCAAAACATGTGATTGTGTCAGTCAACGTGGACACCTTTGGGCCTAGGCTAAAAGCTTGCTATTTGCACCTCCTCAAACTACTGAATGCAGGCCCAAACTACTTTCTCTATTCTTTTTATTTATTTATTTATTTCATTTAATTTAATTTACTTATTTACTAACCAATCAAATAATTTTCTTCTTATTAAAAAAAATCACAAAAATATTTTTCTATCCAATTAAATTTAAGATATTTATTTTTATTAAAAAAATTAATTAATTAGGGTTGATTAATTTAGATAACTTTGATTTCTTTTTATGCATAATTAAAATTAATTAGAACAAATAGGTTTTATTTCTAATTTAATTATTTTCTTTATTTAAAAATAACAAAAACCAAAATAGGCCATGTAGTTATTTTTATTAATTAATTTAATCACTAATTAATTTTATATTTAATTTTAAAACCTAAATTCTTTTCTTTAAAATATTAAAAACAACAACAAAAACATTTGTCTTTTAATTAGGTTAGAAGGGTCAAAACCCTAATTTCTCGACGATCTTGATTCTTCTCGCGCGCTTTATTATTATTTTTATCTATATTATTGTATCTGCTCACAAGTTGTAATAGTTAATTAGGGCTTTTACTTTTATATCTTTATTTTCAAAGGGTTTGTTTTTGGCTATGTAAATACCCGAAGCCTTGTAATAGCGTAGTTTAATTTCCGCATTTTAAATTCCGCAAATTATTAACTGTTAGATGTGTGATAATAGGATGCATGACAAGAATGTATGTTAAACTTTAAAACAGTTAGATCACCCTAAATGTGCAAAGATAAATAAACTGAAATTGAATCACTCGCACATGCGCACTCCTAGGGTACACTCTCACTTGGTTGCCTTCGGTAAACGGTCATTGAGTATAGGATGCTTTAGTGGTCGTCCTTTTGTCTAAACAAGGATCAAAGTCCCGATTCGGAAAAGTTGCCTCGGAATGGTTGCCTCGGAATTGTTGCCTCGAATAAATTGATCTAAGACATTAGGGTTATTACTAAAACGTCCTAACATTGCTTTAGTGATCGTACGTTCCTTTCGAATTGACCCTCAAACTCCAACGACGGTGCTACCTACTCACTAATAGTGGGATAGCATTGTCTAAAGGAAACAAGCATAGAACGATTCTTTTTTCGAGTAGGTAGATTAGCTCTTAAGTACTTGCTCAATCAAAACAAACCTTTTTTTTCACACTTACAAACGAAGTTTTCAAAAACACTTCATTACATTCTTGAATACAAAAGCAAGAGTTAAATCAAAGTAAAAACAAAAACTTTTCAAAGCACACAAACACAAAGAAAAAAATTTTGAAAATGATGAGCAAGTACCTAAGAGACCGTAGATAACTACGGATAGAAAGGGTGCTAATACCTTCCCTTTCTATAATCTACCCCCCGTACTCAGAAATATCTCGAAAAAGAAATTTTTCTGTGCTTTTTTCCTTTCCTTGTTGGATAAAATAAAAGTCGGTGGCGACTCTTGCTTACCGCGAAATTTTGCGAACACAAACGCAAAATGCAAACAAGCAAATTCCTTAAAAAATAGGGAAACACGTCCCGGTTCTGGCCACCGTATCACAGTATCCTTTAGACCTATAAAAAATTGATTTTGCTTGATCTTCGAGCATGTATTCTTGAGCCTTTCGAATATCAAATTTCTCCAACAGTTGTTTTTCATGAAAATGGTTGGATGTTTGAAATGATTTACGTGAACGACTTTCAAAGGTTGACCGTGCTAGAATTTCTACACTTTGTTTATCAATTAACAATTTGAAATAAAATTTGAGATTAGTTATGGAGAATTTTCTTGAATCAAAAAGACTTTAGGAAGCTCAATTCTCATCGTGCATTACTAATGTGCACTTACATTCATAGATATTGTTGTAACATTTAAACCTTATTTAACCTACACAAAGCCTCCAAAAACTTTAAACAACTCTGTATCGATTGATAAAAATAATTAATAGAAAACAATTAATAGAAAACAATTAATAAAAATAATCTTATCAATAAATAGGATAAGAGGAATAGTAAAATATATATATAATAAAGTGAAAAGAAAAAAAAAGCCAAGTCTCCAACGTTCGAGAAAGGTCTTCATAATTGGAATCTAGGTGGCATGTCATTTTGATTAACAGTTTCTTTTTTTTCTTCATACTGCTTGATAGTTCATGAAGAATCAAGAACATCACCTTTAATAACCAACCAAAACATCCTCCACAACTATATATACTCACACACCATCCTCAATTCCTCATCACCGAATAATCAACAAACACACTCAACAAGCAAAAGCACTTTCACTCAACTATTGCCGTTACGTTTTTCTGAATCATCATCATAATGTCGATAATTCCAAGAGTCTTCGGTACAGGAAGGAGAACCAACGTATTCGATCCATTTTCTCTGGACTTATGGGACCCATTCCACAACTTTCAACTCGCAACATCCGCCACCGGAACCACCAACGAGACGGCGGCTTTTGCCAACGCACACATTGACTGGAAGGAAACTCCAGAGGCACACGTGTTCAAGGCTGATCTTCCGGGAGTGAAGAAGGAAGAAGTGAAAGTTGAAATAGAAGAAGATCGTGTGCTCAAGATAAGCGGGGAGAGGAAAACTGAAAAGGAAGACAAGAACGATACATGGCATCGTGTTGAACGTAGTCAGGGATGTTTCCTCCGCCGTTTCAGGTTGCCGGAAAATGCGAAGGTTAATGATGTGAAGGCTGCTATGGAAAATGGTGTTCTTACTGTCACAGTTCCTAAACAGGAGATTAAGAAGCCCGAAGCTAAACCCATTCAGATTACAGGCTGAGCCTTTGTTCTTACTATATTGGGCTTTTTGATGTTTCTGTCTCTTAATAAAAATGCTAGAATAAAATAAATAAAATAGTTGCGTGTATAGTTGAGTCCCAACTTTAGGAGATTCAGACATCTATGGACTCAGCTATAACAATAATGGTGTTGTAGTTTCTTATGTTCCCTTATGTTTAGTGTCTATGCAATGCAAAGAGCTTTTCTTGAGTATGTCAAAATTCAGCTGTATTTAACATGTTTGAACATTCTTATTATTGTTTGAAGTCCTCTTTTGATATTTGTGTAGTATAACTTATTAATTTTAAGACTTAAGTCTACAAATATCTAAAATTCAAATACTTTTCTAATTACTTAACTAAATAATATTAGTGGTTTAAAATAGATAAAAAATTGAAGTGATTTGTACAAAAATTCTTTAATACTATATAATATTAGTGGTTTAAAAAATAAAAAATTGAAGTGATTTGTATAAAAATTCTTTAATACTATATAATTTTTTATTATTACATATGGACAAAGATGCCTTGATATCTAACTTTCATTGATCACAATTTTTTAAGAGAGTTCAAATCCAGTTTCTTTTGTTCATTTTATTCTATAAATATAGGATGTTCTATTGTGAAACAAGAGATTAATAATATGAAAGGAACGATTTCTTACAATGATATGAAAGGAAAGACTTCTTCTAACATGATGATAAGGGCCTTCGATGTTGTAGATTGAGTGTAGACCGGTAAGGGTAATATTTTAATATTTTCTCAATAAAGATCGGTAAAAGTAATATTTTAATATTTTTTCAATAAAGTCCGCCTTTTATTGTATGTGACAGAATTTATATATAATTAAAATCAATCTTGCTTGATCTGGGTTAATAGTTCGAATATAATGTGCAACCTTGAAGATTTATCAGTTCATTGCTTTCTGGCGAGAGTTTCTTAGTTAAGTCTTTGAAATTGGGCTGATATTGATGGGTCAGGAACATTTGTTCTCTAAGTCTTTATTGTCACGTATGCGATTATGACCATATTGAGAGTTATGAGACTGACTTCTTCATCGTTTTTTCTTATCGTCTTGGTTTATCTTAGTAAGTCAACACTTTGAGAAAAGTACCACAAAAATATTAAGTGGGAGTATTTGTCTTCAAGAATATACACATTAAATATTTGTCTTGTTTTTAAAACTTTTTTATTTATTTGCACTAAAGTTAGGATGGATCGAGGTTGTTTATTAGCCTAGAGTCCATAAATGAACACACAATGTCACGGGTGGATCATGAGATGTTATATGTTATTTATGTTATTGTCGATAAAGGAGGTTTGGACAATACCTTCACCTAGGTGGACTTTTCCTCTAACTACTGGATGATTTTCTTAGAAGATGACACAATATTTTGTAGTATATTTGAGGGATAAGTTCTTCCTTTTCATGAAAGTTTATTTTCTCGGATGGATTTTCTACTTACCTTTAATGACTTTGAGGTATGGATTTTTAATCATGTCAGGATTTCTCCTTCACAATTAGATTCAGTGGGTTAACTCTACGTAAAAGTCTTTCAATACTTGCGTGAATTAAAAATGAATGTGTCAACCCTTACACTTTCCATCTTTTCAATATCAGCACAACTCGATTGACTTAAAACAGGATTAGGGTTTACTCTCGCTCGGGTAAGGCAGGAAGATATTCGAGGGGTATGTCGATAGCATGAAGAATTTTAAGGGTCAGTATTTCTTAGTCACACCCTACATCGGGGTCATTCATGCGAGTACAATGAGTTCTAACTCGACGCACCTAAGATGTTCTGATTGTGGATCTATGTACTTATAAGTATAATTTTCTGCAACCATCCAATAATCATGATGGTTTTGATGATGATAACACCGTATGTAAAATGACATTATGTGAAGATTTCTTATGTCAAGAAGAAACAATTATCAAGATGTTCTATCAAGATCTAGATGTTCTTTATGATATTATGTTAATCCAAATTCAAATACGAAAGCACCAAAGGTCATACGGAGTTCAATGAAGTCTTTAACGTAAATTATTGAGGCTTGTGTGGAATTGACCAAAGAGTGTTCTTAATTAATTGGGATGTATTATACACTGCATAATTATTTCAGTTGATATCAAAATTCAATTTTATTTAACATGTTTCCACATTCTTATTATTGTTTGAAGCTCTTTCTTAATATTTGTATCGTAGAACTTATTAATTTTAAGAGTTCTTAAGTCTACAAATATTTAAATTTCAAGTACTTTTCTAATAACTCAACTAAATAATATTAGTGATTTAAAATAAATAAAAAATTGAAGTGATTTAAATAAAAGGTTAAATGGGCTTTTAAAGAACATGCTTGGCCCAAAAAATGTGTGCTGAAAGAGGACAAGAGGGGGGGGTGTATGCCAGAAATCATTGGGCTTAAGGTTTGGAGCGTGGAGCAGGCCCAACACGCGTTTGACCAAATTTTTGTTTATGGTTTGAGTTGTCTTGCTTCAGAATAGGGTTTCAGTGTTTTTGTGAGCGGCGCTGCTTCCTTCTCCTTCTTCGCCTCTTCATCCTTCACGATCAGAACCACTGATGCCTTCCATGCCTGGCTACTGGACGTCACCTCCAATCTCTCCTCTCTTCACGGCTTGCTCAAGGCGATGATTCAAAAGGTATGGTTTTGCTTTATCGCGTTTTAGGGTTCTGGATTCATGCATGTTCTTGAACTTTTACATATTCTGATCTTTATGTGTTATTTGTGTTTGGATTATGAGATGTAGAGAAAAAAGGAAGAGGAATTGATACCTTAGGGTTTGCTTTTGGAGAGGAGACGGAGAGTTTGGATAGGAGGCGTTCTCCGGTGGGCCAAGGCGGGGAGGCTATGATGCTGATGAAAGCTTTTCTGGTTTGTCTGGTACCCTCGTATCTTTCTTCATTGAATGGTTTAGTGATGAGTATTATGCTTCTGAAAACTCTAGGGCTGAGTTCCTCTCTTCTTTTCTTCTTCTGATTGCTTTCCTTGTTTGCTCTTGACTCTCTTCCTCTCTGAATGCTTGCCTTGTTGTTTGGATATTTGATTGTTGATGAATCTTTGAAGTTCTGATGTTTCCTCTCTTTGGATTTTATTGACTTTTTCAATGATGATGATTTCGAATCTGAGATGCTTGATTCAGTGTTTTTGCTTCTGAGTTTCTAGCTTCAATGTTTTTGCTTCTGAGTTGCTAGCTTCAGTGTTTTTTGCTTCTGAGTTTCTTGGATTTGTTTAGCCTATGATGAACATGTTCTGAGGCATTTTGTTGGTGTTTTGACTTTGAAATGGTTTGGATTGAAGGCCGGTTGAATGCTTTGGTAGGCTTATGCTTTTGTTGTTCACAAGTTTGAATCAGGCTTGAGGCAGTTTGAAGCAGGCTTGAGGCAGGCTTGTTGAGTTTGAACACAGGTTTTTGGGTAGTTTGGAGTAGGTTATATGTTTTGTGTAGTTTTTGACAGGGCTAAAGGCAGGCTTGCAAGTTTGCTTGCTTTTAGGTTTGTTTCTGGTTTGAGGCAGTTTGAAACAGGCTTGAGGCAAGCAGGTTTCTGGATACTGAGTTTGTTCAGGTTTTAGGCAGGCTGGAGCTTATGCAGGCTTGGAGGAAAACAGGCCTCAAGGCTTGCTTTTTGGTTACAGGCCTGGAAGTTTGCTTGCTTGGTAAGACTTTTAGGCTTTGGCTTGAATGCTTGCTTGCTTGAAGACAGTTTTGAGGCTTGTTTGTGGTACAGGTTTTGACAGGCTTGGTCCTTAGGCTTGCCTCTGGTTGTTTGATACAGGCTGGGGTTTTATGCAGGTTTGTGGTTGTATGCAGGCTTATGCTTAGAAACAGGCAAGCTGCAAGGCTTGTATTTGCTTCAAGGCTTCTCTTTTCAGTTTTGGTAATATCTTGTTTTTGTGATATCTCTGTGTTCTTTTTTGTCCTCTCTTGAACTATTCTGATTTGTTATATTTCTATCTCCTAAGCCTGCAAAACTGTAAGCCTCTACTTCTCTCTCTCTTTTCTCTCTCTATTAAAGCATATTTAATTGCTTAAAGTGCTTATTTTCTGAAAAGGTGTTGGCTGGAAAGTGATGAAGAGATTTTGACAAGTTGCTTGCAATTTGGTTTTCATTATGCATATTGTACTTTCTTCTGCATTGACAGCTTGATGGCTTAGTGTTAGCTTTTCTGTTTTGATATCTTTCTTGACAGTTTTTCTGTTTTAATATCTTCCTTGACAGCTTTGTTGACAGTTTTGTTGACAGCTTAGTTTGGTTGACAGCTTCTTGTAACTTAGTTTGCCATTGTTTACACTTGTGACTTGGTTTGGCATTTTTCAGTTTGCACATGTGCAGCTTGTTTGTTCAGTTTGCAATTTGGTTTGAAATTATGCAGCCTTGTATTTAATTAATTCCATGCTTGCAAACAATTTTTTTTCCCTCTTTGTGAACCAAGAAGAGATATCTTCTTGTGATTTGCAAAGAGGATGAGAAAAATATGATGAAAATCAAAACAATCTGATTCCGGCCAACAACCTTTAATGATGAACTTTTAATTATCTGCCTGAGAATGCCTTTTTAATCCATACTGTATTGACTTCTTTCTTCTCTTTTTGCAGGTAAATATCAATTGAGCAAAGGATGCAACAGTAAAAGATGAAGACTTCAAGAGATTTAGGATATAGTTTTATTTTATTTCTAATCATTTATAATAACATTATTGTAAACACTGTAAATAAATTTACAGTATTCAAATAATATTTGTAACAAACAATTGAAAATGAATAAAAATCTTTTTTGTCAGATAATTCTTGATTTCTTCTGCACTTGTTTATTTAATTACTTAAATTTCTTGAATTATAATAATTGGAAATTATCCCAATAATTTTAACTTAGAAATTATAAATAATCAATAAACGTCTGGCGTTCCAAATAACCAAAAGCATTGCACAGTTAAACAAACAAACGTCCATACGCCTTTCACTTCACTGATTAAACCAACACTTCAAACTCTCAATCAGAAGCCTCAGCTTCTATCCCAGATGTTTAGACTTTGAGAAACAAACATGAATCTTGAACAAGCGTCAAAACCATGTGACAGTCAAATGAAATGTTGTGGATTCAAATCTTCTGAGAATGCTCGTGAAAACCCTAATTCTGGATTTACTGTCAAAGAAATGTCTTCCTGATCAAACCCTGAGCCAAACTCCACCAAATCACTAAAAACCCTAATAATCTGCTTGGATTGATTCAAAAGTTAATGGAAACCCTAATTTTGTTTGACTGATAAGAAGAGTCTGTTTGACCGATTCTTGAGCCAATCTGAAAAATCAGGAAAAGCCTGAAGCTGTGATTTCTTGTGAAAAAGAGAGAGGGTAAATTTTGGGGTACAAAAGTTTCCCCTGTTCAATCTTCTTGAACCTGAAGAGTTAGATTGGCAGGTTTGTCGTTCGCGACTCGAAGGTAAAAGGAGATTGGACACTAGAGTGCCCAAAAAATTTGCACTCGTCAAAGCGTAGTTTGAGGGATTGGGCTTAAAGATGCCATTTGGAGATGGGCTTAAAGATGCCATCTGGAGATGTGACAGAATCTTGTCGGGGGATGGGCTTAGAGATGCCATCTGGAAATTGTTGGTAGGAGGATGGGCTTATAGATGCCATCTGAAGGTGATTGTATCTTGTTGGTGAGTGGGTGAGTATCAGAAAGGTATCCATGTTTGGAACATCTCTGAACTGGGGATCTGAATAAGCAATGAATTAACATCCATGTTTGGAATCATCCGTAAACTGTTTTCAGTAGTTGAAGAGTTGAATAAGCAATAGATTGACATCCGTGTTTGGAAGCATCCGTAAACTGTTTTCAAAAGTTGAGTCTGAACAAGCGATAGGTTAACATCCGTATCTGGAGAACCCGTAAACTGTTTTCAGAAGTCTTGAAGTTGAATAAACATGAGTTGGTCGAGTAGATATTTGTCTTGTCTGGTTTCAGGTATTAATCTCCAACCTGAGAAAGAAAGATAGTTTTCCTGGCTTGCTACAGGTATTGATCTTCAATCCCTCGTCCATAGATGGTTTTCCTGGATTGCTACAGGTATTGATCTGGAACTTGAAAAGGTTGGTCAATGAGATAGTTGTCCTGGCTGGTTTCAGGTATTAATCTCTGACTTGAGAAAGAAAGATAGTTTCCCTGGCTTGCTACAGGTATTAATCTTCAATCTCTTCATGTAGATAGTTTTCCTGGCTGGTTACAGGTATTAATCTACAATCAGTCGTCCACAGATATTTTCCTGGCTTGCTACAGGTATTAAACTGGGATCTGAAAAGGTTACAGAATGGCAACCGTGTCTGGAGCATATCTGGACCGTATCTTCCAACAGGTGATGAAGGAATTTTTGATGATGACCGCAACTTCCAGCAGGTGATGAAGGAAATTTTGGAACGCTCTTGAATTCCAGCAGGTGATGAAGGAATTTTTGATGATGACCGCAACTTCCAGCAGGAAATTTTGAACGCTCTTGAAACTTGAAATGCAATTTGTTTTGGAAAATAAATCCTTGACAAATGTTGGGGAAATAAACCCATGACTGCTGGTCTGTTAGAGAGGTTATGAACTCCTCGAGGACGCTTGAATTTCTTTTCAGAAAGATTTCGGAGAGGTTTCATCATTGCCCCTAGTATCAGATGCTTGTGATATTGCCAGGAAACTTGGACTGATCGTAACCCTTTGATGAGATTGACGTTTAAATGCCCCAAGTGATGGTGACAGAGACTTTCCCCAGGTTAATCTGTACTTGAGAGATTTGCTGAAATCTTGACTGGACTGCCCCAGGTTAATTGAACTTTGAAAGATCTGTTGAAATCTTGACTGGACTGCCCCAGGTTAATTGAACTTTGAAAGATCTGTTGAAATCTTGACTGGACTTCCCCATGTTAACTGGATAGTGACATGTCATGCCCCCTTGTTGATAGTAGATTTGTCAATGGAAGTGTCATCCTTTTTGAAGTGATTTTTCTCACTGAGAGAGCTTTCGTTCATCGGATATTCATTGTGTGAATTTCTCCGCTGTCAAACAAACAGCCATATGCAAACAATGATATTCAAGTAATGCAACGTTTATGCTTGTCTTGAAGTTTTGAAAAATGCATTTTTTAGCAGAAAACTTTTCATAAGACAAAATCAACACAAGATTTAGGGCAAAGCCTTACAGGAGTCAGGATACCTTTTGTAACAGTATGCTTTCGAACTAACCCATGCTTCAGTTAGGACTTTTGAAGGATTGTAACGTGGCTTGGTTCATGGTTTAAGAAACAAAGGATAAAGGCTCAAAGTATATTTGTACCCACCCGCTCTTCGTGATGTCCTTCAGTCATAAACTCAATTAATTGTGCGTCGCACTCTATTCAGATTTGGAACGGCTTTTTTGGTGATGGTTCACACAAGTTGAATTTGTTGGGAAGGCAGTCATTTTTGCAATATTTTTCATGTTGTTTGAGGATTTGTAGTGACCTCGTTCTTTTGATTTGTTATCCCTAACTTTTGCCTGACTGTTCCTGTTTTCGAGGTTACAGTCAGCGGGATGCCCCAGCTTTCTTAAGCCTCCTTTGTAGGTTTTGGCTTAGTGGGCTTTTCTCTTTTGAGAGGTAATGACTGCCTATGAGATAAGGAACCATCACTGTCTTTTTGATTCCAGAGGAATGTTTTTGATGTCATTCGTTGTATTACGAACTGAGAGTTTGCGACTTTAATGCGCATCCTTTTTTTTTAATTAACTGAGAGACTACCCTGCCCCAGGTTTAAATCAAAGGTTTCAATTTGTTTAGAACAGAAAACTCCTACTTCTTTGGCTCGAAGGGGTTGACTATGGATTATCTTCCTTATAACTCCAGTGTTTAGGATTTGAAAGAATGCTTGTACATCGTCAGCAAGGTCTGTTTAAAAGCATACTGTATGAGATTATGGCATTGTTTCGTCATCCTCCCTCTAAAGGCTTGTAACTTTTAGCAAGAGTTAAATGTCATAAAGAAAGCATAAGAATAGTGAAAACGAATGGATGAATTCAAGACAAACATATGCAATGCATTAATGAAACAAAGTTTGACATTAATAGATAATTGATTGAATAACAAAAGAGATTACAGCTTGAAAATTCAAATGGAACAAAGACGCTCTCAATTCAAGCTTTGTCATTTCAGGTGGAGAAACCCTTAACGGAAGATTTTACTCTCGCCATCTGGCATGAATTTCAGCACTCCATTGTCAATCAAGTCTTGGATCTTGTTCTTCAAGGCCCAACAGTCGTCGGTGTCATGTCCAGGACTATAGGAGTGGTATACACAAAATGCGTCAGGGTGATAGCTAGGAGCAGAGGTATTGGGCTTCCGAATAGGATCCCTTAAAGAAGTCAGATTGACCTCCAACAAGCGTTCCAGTATTAGAGATGATGGTATGTCAGTCTCAGTGAACCGTCTTCCAGAAGTATTTTGCTTACGCTGATTACCCTGTTGACGCTGACGAGGTTATTGGTGGGCTTGTGACCCTGAAGCAAGTTGAGGAGCTTTTCCCTTGTCTTCTTGTCTCAAAGGGGGTTGAATGATGACTTGCTCTTCAACCTCAGATGTTTGCCCCACTTGGTTGTCCCGAAGCAGTTTGTTGACGAGAACCCTGAGCTCCTCTTGTCTTTGAGCCAAGTCCTGGATGAGAGCCATCTGGCCCACCAGTTGTCCCATCATCTGGATCTTCATTATTGCCAGCTCAAACTGAAGTTCTTCCAACTGATCACTCCTGGCATTGCTTGAATTCCCCTGGACCATGCCCCTTGTGAGGAGAGCTTTCACTTCTTCTTGCCCCTGGGACAGGTTCAAGAACATTTCTTGAAGTTGAGCATTTTGGTCCTGGATATCTTTGACAGTCCTCTCTAGAGCCATCTCTACTGAAATAAACAGTAGGAGAATAAGGAAACCTGAAAAGGAAAGAATTGTTATGATGCAATACATGATATGTGAATACATGTTTTCAAGAATCTCTTGGGGTAAACACAAGAAAAATGTTAGAGGTTGAACTTTGATCAACATCTTTGATTGGAGAACTTTGTATCAGTGGATGTTCTTCCATGAGAATCAAGCTCACCATGTCAAGTGGGTCATAGCCCCTGATTCAAGTTGTTGCACTCGATCTTTGATGGCATTTGTTTAGAGGAGAAAACCTCTTTCCCTTTGGTAGATGTCTGGTTCAACGTGACCCTGCATCAACAGACCCTCGAGATCCTTGAAATGGTTATTGAAAATGCTATGGTATGATGTCATGATGTTATGTACATGTGTGCAAAAGCAAGTAAGTGTATATACAGGTAATCATATTCACACAAAGCAAACAAGTCCTTAGGTTTATGCTTGCATGGGGTTCGTAGGTAAGTACCCTCTTGAAGTTAGTTGGCTCATCCTGTCCTAAAATAGAAACCGGGTTCTAAGGAGCTCAATATCATTGGATTATTTTATGTGTTCATTGTTTTGGTTTAGCCACTTAACTGGCAACCAAAATATTCCAAGAAAACAACCCTCAATGAGTGTAGCATCGAGTATCTACCAACTTCGGACTGCACCAAATTCGGTCATCTCACTACCCCTAAAAAGGCCAAGATGGTCAAGTAAGGTTCTAAGAGTTCGTTAGTGCTTCATGACATCAATCAGCGGCCCCGTATTCTCCTTGACTACTCAAGGGCTACCGGTACTCACAAATATGTCACACTAACATAGCTACTGCTTCAACCATGTCGGTATACCCCGCACAGTTCCCTCACAGTTTATTGCTATTTACCTAAAAAGGTGCCCCCAAATTCGGGTGTAGGATTTACAACAAACCCAAACAAGGAACCCTAAAAGTAAAGCAATCAAAGCAATCAAAGCAAACATGTATAGGTGATCTAAAACCCTAAGGTAACCCCACTTTTAGAAATAATCCCCAGCAGAGTCGCCAGTTCTGTGATACGGTGGGAGAACTGACTTGAGGTTTTGCGTTTGCTTTCGCACTTGTTCGATTTAGCAAGAGTCGCCACCGACTTTTTCTTTATCCTAAGGAAAGGTCAAAAAGCACAGGAAAGACCTTTGAGATGTTTTCGTGGGTTCGGGGGGTAGATTATGAAAAGGGAAGGTGCTAGCACCCTTTTCATCCATGGTTATCCATGGGCTCTTAGTTACTTGTTTTGATCACTTGCCTTGGTTTTTCAATTGCTTGAAATGGTGTTTGTGTGTGTGTGGTTTTGAAAATGTTTTGAAAAAGATGCCTTGTCTAGGAAACCATTGTAACAATTCTTTACTCGAATGTTTTACAAAGGTGTTTGTCTTTTTGAAAAGATGTTTCAATGTTTTTTTTGAAAGTTGTTTTCGGAAGTTGTGTTGTGATGTGTGTTTTGAAAAATGGCAAGGATTGTTTTGCAAGATTGATCAAGTAACTAAGAGTTGTCTACCCTATTTTACTCAAAGATCTTTCCTTATGTTTTTAACCCTTTTAACAGTGTTGTTTCACCATTGTGTTTGGTGAACAACCTTGCGTTAGGATGTTAACGGGACGGGCGCGGGTCATCGTATAGACCATGAATGCAATAGTGTCAAGTATTTTTGGCAATTTTCTTGAGGGACTATGATCATTTTTGTTTAGGAAACTCCGATAGCGTCATCGAGGGACTATGATCATTTTGTTTGTTTTTGTTTTGCCAAAGTACTTGACATGCAAACATGGCCCATTTTTGAAGGCAACAAGCGGGATTACCCTAGAGGTGCAAGTGTGAATTGTGTATTGATTTTCATGCATTTGTCTTGTATTAGGTTATCTAGCGGTTGATTTTGAATCTTCTCATACAAACCCTAATTACTATACAGTATATGGAAAGCGATAAATTACGGGAAATTAAAGTCTAAGCTATTACAAATAAGTATCCGGGGATGGGGGTACAAATGTTTACAAATGGGTATGAGTCTTATCAAAATAGTAGTGTCCAAATATTATTTACAATCAAATTGAATCGTCACATTCTCAATGTAAGATATAAGAATAAAAAGGAATCAAAAGCAATGTAAGATGCACATGATTAATTACAAATGATCAAAATGTTAACCTAATGTATTTATTAAGTATTATTATTATTTTTGTGTTTTTTGTTAATGTTATATAAATAAAAAGGGTTTTAAAGAGAAAAGTATTTAATTCAAAACAAATTAATTATTTATGTATTTTTTAAAATGTAATAAACATTAAGAAAATTTTGTGCAAAAAAGTTAATGTATTTTTATTTACCAAAAGCAATTTAGGTTATATAAAAAAATAAAATAAGATAAAAAAAAGTATTAGTTTGTATATAAAAAAAAAGGTTAAATGGGCTTTTAAAGAACATGCTTGGCCCAAAAAATGTGTGATGAAAGAGGACAAGAGGGGGGGTGTATGCCAGAAATCATTGGGCTTAAGGTTTGGAGCGTGGAGCAGGCCCAACACGCGTTTGACAATTTTTGTTTAGGGTTTGAGTTGTCTTGCTTCAGAATAGGGTTTTAGTGTTTTTGTGAGCGGCGCTGCTTCCTTCTCCTTTTTTGCCTCTTCATCCTTCACGATCAGAACCACTGATGCCTTCCATGCCTGGCTACTGGACGCCACCTCCAATCTCTCCTCTCTTCACGGCTTGCTCAAGGCGATGATTCAAAAGGTATGGTTTCGCTTTATCGCGTTTTAGGGTTCTGGATTCATGCATGTTCTTGAACTTTTACATATTCTGATCTTTATGTGTTATTTGTGTTTGGATTATGAGATATAGAGAAAAAAGGAAGAGGAATTGATACCTTAGGGTTTGCTTTTAGAGAGGAGACAGAGAGTTTGGACAGGAGGCGTTCTCCGGTGGGCCAAGGCCGGGAGGCTATGATGCTGATGAAAGCTTTTTTGGTTTGTCTGGTACCCTCGTATCTTTCTTCTTTGAATGGTTTAGTGATGAGTATTATGCTTCTGAAAACCCTAGGGCTGAGTTCCTCTCTTCTTTTCTTCTTCTGATTGCTTGCCTTGTTTGCTCTTGACTCTCTTCCTCTCTGAATGCTTGCCTTGTTGTTTGGATATTTGATTGTTGATGAATCTTTGAAGTTCTGATGTTTCCTCTCTTTGGATTTTATTGACTTTTTCAATGATGATGATTTCGAATCTGAGATGCTTGCTTCAGTGTTTTTGCTTCCGAGTTGCTAGCTTCAGTGTTTTTGCTTCTGAGTTGCTAGCTTCAGTGTTTTTTGCTTCTGAGTTGCTTGGATTTGTTTAGCCTATGATGAACATGTTCTGAGGCGTTTTGTTGGTGTTTTGATTTTGAAATGGTTTGGATTGAAGGCCGGTTGAATGCTTTGGCAGGCTTATGCTTTTGTTGTTCACAAGTTTGAATCAGGCTTGAGGCAGTTTGAAGCAGGCTTGAGGCAGGCTTGTTGAGTTTGAACACAGGTTTTTGGGTAGTTTGGAGCAGGTTATATGTTTTGTGTAGTTTTTGACAGGGCTAAAGGCAGGCTTGCAAGTTTGCTTTCTTTTAGGTTTGTTTCTGGTTTGAGGCAGTTTGAAACAGGCTTGAGGCAAGCAGGTTTCTGGATACTGAGTTTGTTCAGGTTTTAGGCAGGCTGGAGCTTATGCAGGCTTGGAGGAAAACAGGCCTCAAGGCTTGCTTTTTGGTTACAGGCCGGGAAGTTTGCTTGCTTGGTAAGGCTTTTAGGCTTTGGCTTGAATGCTTGCTTGCTTGAAGACAGTTTTGAGGCTTATTTGTGGTACAGGTTTTGACAGGCTTGGTCCTTAGGCTTGCCTCTGGTTGTTTGATACAGGCTGGGGTTTTATGCAGGTTTGTGGTTGTATGCAGGCTTATGCTTAGAAACAGGAAAGCTGCAAGGCTTGTATTTGCTTCAAGGCTTCTCTTTTCAGTTTTGGTAATATCTTGTTTTTGTGATATCTCTGTGTGTTCTTTTTTGTCCTCTCTTGAACTATTCTGATTTGTTATATTTCTATCTCCTAAGCCTGCAAAACTGTAAGCCTCTACTTCTCTCTCTCTTTTCTCTCTCTATTAAAGCATATTTAATTGCTTAAAGTGCTTATTTTCTGAAAAGGTGTTGGCTGGAAAGTGATGAAGAGATTTTGACAAGTTGCTTGCAATTTGGTTTTCATTCTGCATATTGTACTTTCTTCTGCATTGACAGCTTGATGGCTTAGTGTTAGCTTTTCTGTTTTGATATCTTTCTTGACAGTTTCTCTGTTTTAATATCTTCCTTAACAGCTTTGTTGACAGTTTTGTTGACAGCTTAGTTTGGTTGACAGTTTCTTGTAACTTAGTTTGCCATTGTTTACACTTGTGACTTGGTTTGGCATTTTTCAGTTTGCACATGTGCAGCTTGTTTGTTCAGTTTGCAATTTGGTTTGAAATTATGCAGCCTTGTATTTAATTAATTCCATGCTTGCAAACAATTTTTCTTTCCCTCTTTGTGAACCAAGAAGAGATATCTTCTTGTGATTTGCAAAGAGGATGAGAAAAATATGATGAAAATCAAAACAATCTGATTCCGGCCAACAACCTTTAATGATGAACTTTTAATTATCTGTCTGAGAATGCCTTTTTAATCCATACTGTATTGACTTCTTTCTTCTCTTTTTGCAGGTAAATATCAATTGAGCAAAGGATGCAACAGTAGAAGATGAAGACTTCAAGAGATTTAGGATATAGTTTTATTTTATTTCTAATCATTTATAATAACATTATTGTAAACACTGTAAATAAATTTACAGTATTCAAATAATATTTGTAACAAACAATTGAAAATGAATAAAAATCTTTTTTGTCAGATAATTCTTGATTTCTTCTGCACTTGTTTATTTAATTACTTAAATTTCTTGAATTATAATAATTGGAAATTATCCCAATAATTTTAACTTAGAAATTATAAATAATCAATAAACGTCTGGCGTTCCAAATAACCAAAAGCATTGCACAGTTAAACAAACAAACGTCCATACGCCTTTCACTTCACTGATTAAACCAACACTTCAAACTCTCAATCAGAAGCCTCAGCTTCTATCCCAGATGTTTAGACTTTGAGAAACAAACATGAATCTTGAACAAGCGTCAAAACCATGTGACAGTCAAATGAAATGTTGTGGATTCAAAATCTTCTGAGAATGCTCGTGAAAACCCTAATTCTGGATTTACTGTCAAAGAAACGTCTGCTTGATCAAACCCTGAGCCAAACTCCACCAAATCACTAAAAACTCTAATAATCTGCTTGGACTGATTCAAAAGTTAATGGAAACCCTAATTTTGTTTGACTGATAAGAAGAGTCTGTTTGACTGATTCTTGAGCCAATCTGAAAAATCAGGAAAAGCCCGAAGTTGTGATTTCTTGTGAAAAAGAGAGAGGGCAAATTTTGGGGTACAACACAAGGCCATTATCCATCGCCTATCATTACTTCTCCATGGTACACTTCAAGGAACATTCCATACTGAATCACAACAGGCGCCTGAACCTTCTTGTTTTAGGCCTTGTACATTTCTTTCCATACCCCCTTTTTACTTCTCACCACATGCCCGTTCTCTTTTTTATTTTCTTGATTCAAACAAATTGTTTTGGGTCTAACATCTTTTTTCCTTTTCACCCCCTAATTTTTTTTACAACACCAGGCCCAATCTTTTATTTATTTTCTTTCTCACTCTTATTTATTTATTTTATTTAATAAAAATAGAAAAATTATATTTTGATTCTAAGAAAAATCATTAAAAAAAATTAGTTTTAGGTTTTATTTTATTAATTTAATCACTTTATTTTATTTTGTTAATTAAATTTTTAGAATTAGATTTTATTATTTATTTTACACTATAAAATATTTTTTTTCCAAATTGACATTAACGTTCAAATTATTTTCTAAACAATTAAAAATCATTAGACTTAGGTTTTATTTTATTTCCTTAATTTCAATTAACTTAGATTTTTTAGGTTTTGTTTAAAATAATTAGTTAACTTCTCTTTTAATTAAAACTAATTAGTTTTCTTAGGTTAATGATCAAACTTTGTTTTCTATCAAAAAATCACCAAAAATAATTCCTTTTTCCTTTTTCTCTACTTCACATATTTGCATATTTTATTATTTCGCATTATCATTTATGTAAATGGTCTGTAATAGATAATTAAGATTTATTGTTTTCCTCTCCATTCACAAATTTGTACCCCATCCCCGAAGTATTGTAATAGCGTAGGATATTCAAATTCCGCAATTTATAGTTTTCCTTATTACTGTTAGTAATTAGGGTTTGTATGACAAGACTAAAGCAAACATTAGAAAACCTAATCTCAAGATAAATGCTTGAAATCAAAGCACTTCACACACATGTACCTCTAGAGTTAACCTCACTTGTTGCCTCGGATTAAAACAGTCATGTCCCTCAAATGTGAGATGCTTTAGCAAAGACCCTCGGTTAAAAGATCGTAGTCTCCCGGTGACCCTTTAATATTGCCTTCGGTAAACGATCTTAGTCCCTTACGGCAATTGCTAAAGTGTCTTACAAGTTGCCTTCTATAACTGTACGATGACCCACGTTTGTCTCTCACATCCAATGATAGTGCTTCTTACTAACTAATGGTGGGATAACACTATCTAAAGGAAAGGAGGAAAAGAATAAAAAAATTCTGAGTAGGTAGATCGCTCGTAATCGCTTGCTCACAAACTAAAACAATTTCCACCTTACACTTTCAAAATAACTACTTTAAAAATGATTTATAAACACTTTTGAGGATTGATACAAGGGTTATTATAAAGCAAACTGCCTTACATTGACATCTTTAAAACATTTTCACAAAACCATACCTACTTTCAAAATATTTTCAAAACAAACATTTTTGTATACATTCTCAACGATAGTGTAGTAGTTTCTTATGTTACCTTATGTTTAGTGTCTATGCAATGTAAAGAGCTTTTCTTGAGTGTGTCAAAGTTTCTTCTTATTAAGCTCTATTTATTTATTTATGAGTTGACTCTTCTGTTATGTTTCAACTTTGTTTTGGTGAAATGCAGTGCAATTGAAACATTTCAGGTGATATCAAAATTTAGTTGTATTTAACATGTTTCAACATTCTTATTATTGTTTGAAGCTATTTCTTGATATATGTGTAGTATTTGTTTAGTTTAACTTACTATTGTTATGAACAGGGTTAGGGTTTACTCTCCCTCGGGTAAGACAAGAAGATGTTCGAGGGGTATGTTGATTGCATGAAGGTCAATATTTCTTAGTCACACCCTTTATCAAGGTCATTCATGCGAGTATAGTGAATTCTAAGACATACTTCCATGATGTTTTGACCGTGGATCTATGTATTTATAAGTACAATTGTTTCAACCATCAAATAATCATGATGGTTTTGATGACGGCAATATCATATATAAAATTACATTATGTGAAAGATTTAAATGTCAAGAATAAATAATGAATCAAGATGTTCTATCAAGATCTAGATGTTCTTTATGATATCATGTTAAGCCAAATTCAAAGAGAAAACACAAAAGGTGAAACGTTGTTCTATGAAGTTTCTAATGATCGTCTATCTTATAATCAGTTAGAAAAGTTAAGTCTAATATGAAATGTTAAATCAATATTGAATCAAGCAAGGGATCTTAAAGTTTCAAGGTTGTGAAAGAGAGAAAATGTGAAAGTTCGTCAGGTCTTGTATCTGAATGATCAATATGATAACAACATCATCATTAGATGTTTTGTATGATGTCAAAATTGGAGAAGCTATCACTTCTATACATTGGACGGTATCTCTATGTATTTTGGCACTCCTATGTATTATAGGTCTTAGGAGTCATTAAAAAGCATTTTTAAATTGATCCAAGTAATTACAAATAAGTTTCTGCATAATTTTTTATTGCATGTGTCAACACATCTGTTTTTTAGGTCAACACATACAACTCGTTTGGAAGCCTGTAGCCTTTGGAAGACTCAGATCAGCCTGTAGCCTCTGGAAGCCTGTAGCCTATCAAAATATTTAAAATTTAATTAATTTTCTAATAACTCAACTAAATAATATTAGTGGTTTAAAATTTAAAAAAATTGAAGTAATTTAAATAGTGTTAATTAATTTATATAAAAATTACTATATTATTTTTTAGGTATTATTTATGGAGAAAGATGTCTTGACATTTAACTTTCATTGATCATACTTTTTTTAAGATATTTGAAATTCACTTTCTTTTATCCATTTTATTCTATAAATATAGAATGTTCTCTTGTGGAACAAGAGATCAATGATATGAAAGGAAGGATTTCTTCTGACACGATGATAAGAGCCTCTGATGTAATAGAGGGAGTGTAGACCTGTAAGATTGGTATTTTAATATTAAGTCAATAAATTCAGAGAGATCTTATTTGCAAGAGTAAGAATGAGTGAATACCTTTTGTGATACGGTGGGAGAACTGACTGTGGTTTTGCGTTTGTTTTCGCAAATGTTTCGGTTGAGCAAGAGTCTCCACCGACTTTTTATTTTATCCTAAGGAAAGGTTTAAAAAGCACAGCAAAAACCTTTGAGATTTTTTCTTGGGTTCGGGGAGTAGATTATAGAAAGGGAAGGTATTAGCACCCTTTCTATCCATGGTTATCCATGGGCTCTTAGGTACTTGCTTAGATCAACTTGCCTTAGTTTTCAATTGTTTGAAATGGTTCTTTGTGTGTGGTTTTGAAAATGTTTTGAAAAAGATGCCTTGTCTAGGCTACCCTTGTATCAATTGTTTACTCGAATGTTTTACAAAAGGTGTTTGTCTTTTTGAAAAGATGTTTCAAGGTTTTTTGAAAGTTTGTTTTGAAAGTGTGGTTTGAAAAATAGGCAAGTGTTTTATTTTGCAAGTTGACAAGTACTTAAGAGCTATCTACCCTAAAGTTCTCAAAGATTTTTGTTGTGTTTTAACCCTTTTAACAATTTTGTTCCACCATTGCATTTGGTGGACAATCTTGTGTTAGGAGGTGAAAGGGACGGGCGCGGGTCATCGTTTAGACCATAATTGCAATGGTGCCAAGTATCTTTGGGCAATTTTTCCTTGAAAGGGACTTGATCATTTTAGGCAACTTTTCGAAAGCGTCATCGAGGGACTATGATCATTTGATTGTTTGTTTTTATTTTGCCCAAAGAGACCTAACATGCAATATGGCCCATTTATTGAAGGCAACAAGTGGAATACCCTAGGGGTACAAGTGTGATATGTGTTGTCCATTTTCATGCTTTGATTATCTTGAAATTAGGTCAAACTATTTTGTTCTTTTTATTTGCATATAAACCCTAATTCTAACATGGTATATTTAGAAAGCATTAAAGTGCGAAAAATAAAGTTCTAAACTATTACAACACAATATGGGAAGGGGGTACAAATGTTCAAATGGGGAGATATTTAGACAAGGAATTTAAACCTAGCTATTACATCAATTTTGGAATATTTACAAGATAATTAATTGCATAAATTAAATGGAAAATAAAATAAAGATGCAAAATGCAAAAAGGGTTTTTATATGTATGGAAAAAAGGGTGTTTTTTATGTCAAATAAATAAAATGAATAAAATAAAAAAAAGTAATATTTTTGGGGTTTTTGGTGTTTTAAGGGTAAAACCCTAATTTCATTAAGTAAAAGGTAATATTTATTTAAAGTGTACAATATTTAATAATTATGTACAAAATAAAATAAAAATGAAGTATATTCATAAAAAAGTATTTTTCATGTCAAATATTAATAAAATAAAAAATGTATATATTTTTTGTATTATTTACCTAAATATACTAATATATATAAATATCTTTATTATTTACTAAATAAATATTATATATACAAAATAATAATATTTAATATTTATAAAAAAAATATTTTTTGATACAAAATGTTTTCAAAAGAGAAAATGAAATAAAAATCAGAAATAAAATATATTTGCATTATTTTTTCTAGTTTTTTCTAAATAATAGTATATATATATTATTTATGTACAAATGGTTCATATAAACAAATAAATGCCTAAAAAATATAAAAATGGTGTAAAAATAATTTTTCATGTTTTTAATATTACTAGCAAAAATAAATAAATCAGAAAAAAAGAGAAAAGTCAAAAAAATCAATAAAACAAACAAAATGGGCTCAGGGGGTATGAAAGCAAAAATAGGGTGTGAAGAGAAATAGCACAACAGGCCCAGCCCATGAAGACCTTTCTTCAACCTTCAGACAACTTTTGTTCAAAAAACACGCGCCTTATTCATGAATTCAAACATCCTGATTCCTTGATTTTTTGCACAAACTTTCAACATAAGAAATGTTAATCATCAAGCCACGATTCTAAATATGTAAAGAACTCATCCTAACTCTCAGAAATGAGAGAGAATTTTAACATTCCCAAATCTTGACCTAACTTTTCTTCCATATTCAGACCTTAAATTCTCATAGCTCAGGCAAAATAAATGAAAAGTAAAAGTATGTACAGATTCAGGGGCATGAGTAGAACACTTCTTATTCACAAACCTAGAGCTAACAATGCCTACATTAAGAGTTAGAAGTTCAAGAAGATACCTGTTCAGTTGAAGTTGTACCTGGCAATGAGGGAGCTTTCAGGGCAAGATGATGATCTGTACAGCTTTCCTGAAGTGTAGTGATGCTATTCCAATGCTTACTTTGCTTTGAAAGACCTTGAATCGAGCTATGGACCTTTAACTGCAAAACAAGAAAGTGAAAATGGTGGAACTGACTAGAGGGGTTACAGGTCGTGTTTTATGTTTGGGTTAGCTTCAAGTGATGCTAGGGAATGTGTTTGATGAGCTTTTAGCAAGAATGCATGAAAGGGATGAGAGTTGGCACTCAAACTGCAGCAAGCCCTGTTTTTGTGCAGTTCAATGGTGATTTTGAGTTTGTGGAGGTATTGGAGGTGAAAGGCTCGTGTTCTAGCTCAGTTAGGATGTCTTGAATGTGTACAAAATATTTGCTTAAGGGTTCTATTGCTGAGATCAAAGTTGTCTTCAGTTATGCCATATTTCTTACACTTTAAGCAACCAAAAGCCAAGTTGGTGTTTAGACAGGTAGAGGCCCCCATAACATGCTGCAAACCTTGGCATTGATCAGTGTGATTAGTCCCTAAACTTGTGCCAAGGGGATTTGATCTGTACTTCTTGGATTTTCATTTTGACATAAAGCTTACTTTTGCAAAAATGGTTAAAGTGCTTTATCTATTTTGGGATTAATCCATCATACAATGCTTGAACACATAGAACATGGTCTTGGCACAAAGAGTTTGCATTAAACTTATGAGTGTTGGATGGTTTAGAGGCCTGTAATCAAGTTGCATGCTGATTTGAAAATTTTGCATAAGTTATGAACATGGAAATTGGCCAATTCAAAAGTGAGCTTTTGCCATATTGCAAAATTTGATTCTCTCAAGTCATGAGGTTGTTTGATGAGTTCTTGGACATTTTGGAAAGCTTGGAATGTGTACTACAATCTATCTTTGAAGTGAAAATTTAAATTCCAAGTGGAAGTATATGGAAAATGGTCTTGAAGTTAGGTAAAAACCTTGCCTAAAATAGGTCAAATTTTCACTAAGTTAAGAATGGTTTGGTACCCTTGTTCCAAAAATTGTAACTTGAGATACAAGCTTCTTTTGGGAAAACTTTGTGAATCAAAGTTGTAGATTATGCAATAGGCTACAACTTTCATGTTTTGACTTTTGCTTGAATCCAAATGAATCTTGGTGAGAAAGTGGGGCAAAGTTGGGGAAAAATTAGGGTTTTTCATAACTTAGAAAAATTCTAAGTTATGAAAAATTCTCATTTCAAACCCTAATTTGCAATTTTTGATTTCTTGGTGAACAAGTTTCATGATTTGGCATGTTTTGATGAAAAATGAATCTTGACTCTTGTTTTTGACCAAAAAGTCAAAGTTTGACTTTTCAGTATACAGTCAAAATTGATTAATTGACTGGGAAATTCAACTGTCAATCTTGTGTATTTGGGATCTTTTGAACTTGTTGAGCATGTCAAGACAATTCCACGGGGTCCTTGAATCCATATGTGAGCTTGGTTTTCCATTGGCTAGGTCAAACAGTCAAAATTTTCCTTTGTGCAGTCAAAACCCTAAAAATGACCATTTTGCCCTTTTGATGATCTGATCAAATTTCTTGTGGAATTGTTATCCAAACTTGATCAAATGGTCCATGTGAGTTTATAATGTTGATGTGGGTCAATTTTCATGAGATTTGACTGTCAATTGGCCGCAGTTGACTTTTTCCCCAATACAGTTGATTTTTAGGTCAATTGCCCAATTGACTGGGCAAAACTTGGAATCAAGGCTTGAAACTTGATATGGATAAACTTGGGAGTCCAATATGAAGCAAGAAAGTCATCTTAGGCATTTTAGGTCAAAACATCTTTGTGCAAACACAAACCCTAATTTGGGTCAACAGTGTAGGGAGAAGTCTTGAGCAGATGAAACCCTAACTGGATCTTGATCTCCAAGGGCTTGGTGATGAGAAATGTTGAGAAAATGGGAGGGAAAATTTTGGGGTACAACAGTTGCCCCTGTTCAATCTTCTTGAATCCGAAGAGTTAGATTGGCAAGTTTGCCTTTCGTGACTCGAGGGTAAAAGGAGATTGGACACTAGAGTGCCCTTAAATTTGCACTCGTCAAAGCAAGGGATGCAGGAATGGGCTTAGAGATGCCATTTGGAGATGGGCTTAACGATGCCATCGGGAGGAATGACAGAAACTTTTCAAGGATGGGCTTAAAGATGCCATCTGGAATGAGTATCAGGAAGGTGTCCATGCTTGGGACCATCTCTGAACTGGGGATCTGAATAAGCAATAGATTGACATCCGTTGTTGGGAGGAATCCGTAAACTGTTTTCAAAAATTTCATCTGAACAAGTTGATAGATTAACATCCGTTGTTGGGAAGAATCCATAAACTGTTTTCAGAAGTCTGGAGAAGAATCTGAACAAGCGATAGGTTAACATCCGTTACTTGGAGAACCCGTGAACTGTTTTCAGAAATCTTGAAGTTGAATAAGCAATAGAGCAGCATCCGTTGTTGGGAAGCGTCCGTAAACTGTTTTCAAAAATTGAGAAGAGTCTTTACAAGAGATAGATTAACATCCGTTGTTGGGAAGAATCCTTAAACTGTTTTCAGAAATCTGGAGAAGAACCTGAACAAGTGATAGGTTAACATCTGTTACTTGGAGAACCCGTGAACTGTTTTCAGAAATCTTGAAGTTGAATAAGCAATAGAGCAGCATCTGTTGTTGGGAAGCGTCCGTAAACTGTTTTCAAAAATTGAGAAGAGTCCGAACAAGCGATAGATTAACATCCGTTGTTGGGAAGAATCCGTAAACTGTTTTCAGAAATCTTGAATTTGGAGAAAGAACCGGCGTAGGGTTCCCTGATGATGAGCTCGTGTAAAACTGCATCTGGATAAATCTGGAATAAGCATTAGAATGTTGCCATGTCTGGGTCATATCTGAACTATTCCTGGAAAGAATCTTGGAAGATAATGATTTTAGTCTGTCGACTAGTCTTACCTGAAAAGGTAAAGAGTTAGTTGTATGCAATGTCATGATGCATGATACAATGTATGTTATATGATATGAATGTAAATGGATGCGCATGTAAGTTGGAGAGCTGTCTTGCAAAGGATAGATGAATCCGGGATGGCTGAAGATAAAAGTATCTTGACTGCTGCTGGGAAGAATAATTCCTGGTTGTTGCTGGAGAATAAAGAGCTTGGGTTGCATACCAATCTTCTGGGGAATTCCTGATGACTTCTACTGGGGGGTTCCAATCTAATAGACTCATGCTGGGGAGGTAAGACTGAGAATCTTCAGTTTGGTGGGAAGTATCTCTGGCGACTTCACTGGGGAACTCAAGATTTTCCCTCCCAAAATTCTGTGGGGAGAAGGTTCACTAGTCTGGCTCCGCTGGGGAATGATAATTTGAAGTTTTAGCTCGGCTGGGGATAACAAAGATAAACTCCTCTGGGGATTGTATTGATAAGTTATGTTGGGGAACTTTGATGAACTCCGCTGGGGACAGGAATAAATTTGCCGAGTGTGATCTTCCGTGACAATAAGCTGAGGATAACCTAGTTATAAGCCCTTGGGAGGAATAACTTTGAATAAAACTCGGGAGAGACGTCCATACTCTGCAGGGGATAAGCTTCCAAAATCTACTGGGGATAAGCTTCAGGGTTTGCTGGGGATATGGATTCCAAATCTCCCGGGGGTTTCCTTTGAAAGGGTATCAAGATATCCAACTGTATCTTCAACCTATCAGTAATCCTCTTTCTTGATTCATAAGGAAATGATTATGTTCAAATGCATATGCCTTTTTAACAAAACATTGGACGTTTCTCAAAATAAAACAAATAGTGAAAGAGAAAAAGTGAAAGGAAATGACACAAATTTCTGGGAAAAGTATTTGTATTAACTTTCTGAGTATATTCGTACAAAGGAGACAATCATCCTAGTAAGAGGATTTTGTCGTAAATATTTGAAAGATTTATACAAAATAAAGATGGCTATGTGAAATAATTCCATGGGATTCCATTCCGCTATAGCCTTCACAACTCTGAATATCTGTCCATTCAATGCTTCATTTGCCGATGACTGGATTGTTCAGAAACCTAGAACTGGTTGATGAAGAGATTATCTTCGAAGTGATCCGACGAGACATAGTCATACGCTTTGATTCCCTAACTTTTGCCTGAATCACCCTTTCGGGTTTTCGATCCACCGGGAAACCCCTTTTTGCCCAAGCCGCCCTTTCGGGTTTTCAACTTGCCGGGTGTACAGATTTTTTATTTTTATCCCTAACTTTTGCCTGAACCGCCCTTTCGGGTTTTCGGTCCACCGGGATGCCCATTTTTGCCCAAGCCTCCCTTTCGGGTTTTCGACTTGTCGGGTTATTTTATGCGTAGTATCTTTTGACTATGTCTGCGTTCGCGGGGTGCGGCAAATCGTCGCCGTCCATGGTGGTCAGAATCATTGCACCACCAGAAAATATGCTCTTGATCACAAATGGTCCTTCATATGTAGGAGTCCATTTGCCCCTGGGATCACTTTGCGGCAAGATAATCCGCTTGATTACGAGATCTCCGACTTGATACACCTGACGTCTGACTTTCTTATTGAAGGCCTTGATCATCCGTTTTTGATACGTCTGACCATGGCATATAGCAGCGAGTCGCTTCTCGTAGATCAAATTGAGTTGATCAAGTCGGGTCTGCATCCAATCATCTTCATTCAAACCTGCATCCTTCATAATCCTTAGAGAAGGAATCTGGACTTCCATAGGCAAGACAGCTTCCATGCCATATACCAAAGAAAATGGGGTTGCCCTGTTGAAGTACGTGCCGTCGTACGGTATCCATATAGAGCAAACGGTAACATCTCATGCCAGTCTTTGTAAGTGACTGTCATTTTCTGAATGATCTTCTTAATGTTTTTGTTCGCAGCTTCAACAGCACCGTTCATCTTCGGCCGATAGGGAGATGAATTGTGATGATAAATCTTGAACTGTTCGCACAAAGTGGTGATCATTATGTTATTCAGATTTGTACCGTTGTCTGTGATGATCCGGTCTGGAACACCATACCGACATATGAGATTTTTCTTGATAAAGCGGGCAACCACATTTTTAGTAACAGAGGCGAATGAAGCTGCTTCGACCCATTTAGTTAAATAGTCAATGGCAACCAAGATGAAGCGATGTCCATTGGAAGCCGTGGGCTTGATCTCTCCAATCATGTCAATGCCCCACATTGAAAATGGCCAAGGAGCAGTCAGAACGTTGAGAGGAACCGGAGGGATATGAACTTTGTCAGCGTAGACTTGGCATTTGTGGCAAGTACGGGAATGTTGATGGCAGTCAGCTTCCATGGTAGACCAGTAATAGCCTACCCTTAGGATCTTCTTAGCCATTGTATGCCCGCTCAAGTGAGTGCCAAATGTGCCGCTGTGTATATCAGTCATGATCAACTCTGCTTCAGTTTTGTCTACGCATCAGAGTAATACACAATCATGGCTTCGCTTGTAAAGGATGTTGTTGCTCAGGAAGAACTTAGCAGCAAATTTCCTTAAGAACTTCTTGTCATTTACGGAAGCTCCTTCGGAATAATCTCTAGTCTCGAGATACCTTTTGATTTCATGGAACCAGGGTTGTTCCACTACTTCTTCGGTATTAATCTCATGACAATGCGCAGGTTCATCCATTCGCTCGACGGTGATTTGGGGAGCCTCGTTATCCCAGTTGAGTTTAAACATGGAAGACATTGTAGCTAGGGCATCTGCTAGCTGATTCTCTTCTCGCGGGAAATGCTCGAAGGTAATTTGCTCGAAATGAGTCAACAATGTCAAGACATGTTCTTTGTACGGGATAAGATTAGGATGCTTGGTATCCCACTCTCCTTTGATTTGACTGATAACCAAAGCTGAGTCCCCAAATACGATCAAAGATTTGATCCCCAAGTCTATAGCAGCCTTGAGACCAAAGATGCAAGCTACGTATTCAGCCATGTTGTTTGTGCAGCTGAAGCAAAGTCGGGCCGTGAAAGGTGTGTGACAGCCTTCCGGGGAAATGAGTACCGCGCCGATATCGTTTCCAAGTGCATTTGAAGCACCATCAAAGTACAGGGTCCATCGGGATCCCTTTTTGGGTCCGTCACACGGTCCGTTACCTTCAATGTTGTCCAAATTCATGATGTCCTCGTCTGGGAAGTCAAATCTCATGGGTTGATAATCTTCGATAGCCTGATGAGCCAGATGGTTAGCTAGTACACTCCCTTTTATAGCTTTTTGAGTGGTGTACTGGATGTCATACTCAGTTAGGATCATTTGCCCTCTAGCTATTCTTCCAGATAAAGCGGGCTTTTCGAAGATATACTTGATAGGATCCATTTTGGAAATCAACAAGGTAGTATGAGTCAACATATACTGTCTTAGTCGGCGAGCAGCCCATACCAAAGCGCAGCAAGTTTTCTCGAGCAGTGAGTAGCGAGTCTCACAGTCGGTAAACTTTTTGCTAAGGTAATAAATAGCACGCTCTTTTCGACCAGACTCGTCATGCTGGCCCAAAACACACCCCATTGAGTTATCCAAGACGGTTAGATACATGATCAATGGTCTTTCTTCAACGGGTGGCATCAGAATAGGAGGTTCTAGCAAATACTACTTGATCTTATCAAAAGCAGCTTGGCAATCATCGTTCCATTCGACTACCTGATCTTTCTTCAAGAGTTTGAAAATTGGCTCACAGGTAGAAGTCAGATGAGAGATGAATCTGGCAATATAGTTCAAGCGCCCCAAGAACCCTCTCACCTCCTTTTCAGTATGGGGAGCAGGCATCTCTTGTATTGCTTTCACTTTTGCTGGATCGACTTCAATGCCTTTGTTGCTTACAATGAATCCTAGAAGTTTACCAGACCTAACTCCAAAAGTGCACTTACTTGGATTCAGCCTGAGTTTGTATTCTTTCAATCTGGCAAACAGCTTTTCTAGATGTTCAAGGTGGTCTTCCTCTGTTTGTGACCGAGCTATCATATCGTCTACGTAAACTTCAATTTCATGATGTATCATATCATGAAACAAAGCTACCATGGCGCGTTGATAAGTCGCCTCTGCGTTCTTCAGCCCGAACGGCATCACCTTGTAACAGAAAGTGTCCCATTGTGTGACAAAAGTTGTTTTCTCCATATCCTCGGGGGCCATTTTGATTTGATTATAGCCCGAGAATCCATCCATGAAGGAAAACACTTTGTGCTGAGCTGTGTTGTCGATCAAAATGTCAATATGAGGTAGCGGAAAATCATCTTTGGGGCTGGCCCTGTTCAAATCCCGGTAGTCCACACACATCCTGACTTTGCCATCCTTCTTAGGTACTGGTACGATGTTAGCGACCCATTGAGGATAGGACGTAACAGCCAGAAATCCAGCGTCGAATTGCTTCATCACTTCTGCTTTGATCTTTTCGGACATGTCAGGCCTCATTCGGCGGACTTTTTGCTTGACGGTGGACAATCCTCTCTTGTGGGGAGACGGTGAACCACGATGTCTGTGTCTAAACCCGGCATGTCTTCATAAGACCAAGCGAATATTTCAACATACTCATTCAACAACTGTATCAGGTGTTCCTTGACACTTGGTTCCAGATTGGCACCCACTTGCACCTCCTTCCGGTCTTCCTCGGTCCCTAAGTTGACAGTTTCCAATGACTCTTCATGCGGTAAGATGGCCCTTTCCTCTTGCTGTAGAAGTCTGGCTAGTTCCCCTGGTACTTCACAACCTTCGTCATCTTCATACTCGGCTTGATTGACCAGATCTTCAGAGTTATTGAAGGATATAGCAGAATTGTCACCCATGGAATCCGGAGTGGATGGGTACCTGCATTTGTGAGTGTGGGTGTGTGTAAGGGATAGCCATCCTTAAACAAAAATGCAAAAGGAAAGGAAATGAACACAAGCAGTTTATCAAATGAAAAACGTCCAATGAATCATTAAACATGGCATATGGATATGAAAAATAATCAAAACCCTTACAAATGGACCTACATGCCCGGGCAAGGCATGAGGTGAAAAGATAGTGTACGGATTGTTTGAAAATAAATATTACAGACCAAATAAGAAATGTTTGACAGATAAATTACTGATGAATAAAAGTGATGGGGACAAAGTCTTTTGCCTCCCAGTTGCTCAATCCTCCTTTGACAGTTGGATAAATCCACCCTTCGATGTTGCTCTCTTTGTCTTCATCCTCCAAGGCGTTGATTCCGTAGGGAGAAATTTTGACTGGCGCTCTTTCAATCTTCGAACGGCGCATAGCTTTCTGGCCTGTGGTAGTGAACCCTAATCCAAATTTGTCGGTTTTATGTGGAATATCAGGCAACTGCCCCCATGCTGAATTCTTCCCCTCCTTTATTGCGGCCCTTGCATCCTCCAGAGATGCCATCCTGGCCATCTGCCTCGGTGTCTCAGCTGCCAACTTTGCTACTGTTATCTCAGGAAGGACTTCTTCGAAATGCTGAAAAGGCGTCTCAATGAACTCCCCTTCAACCTCCACATATCGGAAAGAGTTCAAGTGGCTAATCATGTACTCCTCTTCGCCATGGACAGTAATGATCTTTCCCTTGACAGGATACTTCAACATCTGATGTAAGGAGGAGGTGACTGCCCCAGCATGGTGTATCCAAGGTCTACCCAGCAAGCAAGAGTATGACGGACGGATGTCCATCACATAGAAAGTAGATTTAAACACCCCAGTGCCTATCTTGATGGGAATTTCAACCTCCCCATGGACCATTCTCTTTGAACCATCGAAAGCTCTGACAACAACATCACTCGGCTTCAACTCCAACCCTTCACAATCTAGTCGGTCCAAGGCCTTCTTAGGCAGTACATTCAGCGACGAACCAGTGTCGACCAAGACATGTGCGAGAGTAGTTCCCCGGCACTCGACTGAAATGTGCAAAGCATCATTGTGGTTTCTACCTTTAGGAGTTAGGTCGGCATCAGAGAAACCTAATCCATTGTCTGCAGAGGCTAGCCACGCAATTTTGAAATTGATCTACAGAGGTTTCCTGGGGCACATGGGCCGCCTTCAGGAATTTTATCAGAGCTTTAGCGTGCGCTTCCGAGTAAAGTAGCAGTGCCAGCATGGAGATCTTTGAGGGGGTTTGCCCCAGCTGTTCTACCACATCGTAATCACTCCTTTTGATTATCCTCAAGATCTCATCCATTTCCTTCTTGGAGGTTTCCGGGATGACCAAGGGTTGAGCCCTCGTCCTGACGAGCTCATCTTGGATTCCCTTACCTTTATCAGCAGCGGTAGGAGGGACAGTACTAGGAACAACAACATCTTCAATCAAAGGGGCTCTAGCAGAGAGTTTTATTGGTGCAGGGATGACCTTGTCGGCAGATGAGGGTCCAAAGATTGCTCTTGGAGGGGCAATCTCTGGAGAAAAAATTCTCCCGCTCCGGGTGATTTTGCTCGTGCCTGCAATGTTACCAATGCTGGCTTCTTCATCATCCGAACTTTCTTCAGTTATTTCGATTTGTTTAATACCATGGTAGTAGACGTCGCCGCCGTAGTTCCATGGTATCGACTTCTCAGAAACATAGGGGACAGGCCCTGGCATTGTTATCTTCAAAGGAACAGATTTCGTAGCTGGTGTAATCTTAACAGGCTTTCTGACGGCCTTGGAAAGATTGGCGTGAATGGTTATTATTGAGACATCTTCGGTATGGGTTGGAACAGCAGAAACTTTTTCAAACAAAATTTGTCGACTATCCATAAGGCCTTGGATGCCTTTCTTCAATAACGGACAATCAAACGGCAGAGAGTAACAACAATAGCAGTCTTCTTTACATCCCGGGAAGATCCCGGCCCTTAACAGATTCAACTTGATGGTTAACAATGGGGTTATCAGATCATTGACATCAGCAACATACAAATCTTCTTCAATGGCATTGACATTTCGGCCGTGCTTCGGCATGGGGGCAGATATCACATTAGGCTTCTCCGGAGCGTCAAACTCCACCTCCTTCGCCTCTATCAGGTCTTGGATTTTATGCTTGAGTGCCCAACAATCATTGGTGTCGTGCCCGACACTGTCAGAATGGTAGGCGCATTTAGCATTAGGATGATAATGCAAAGAGGACGTATTCACATTTTTTGGTGCCTCTTTGATGGTGGCGAGATTCAACTTTAACAGATGGGGAAGTACTTGTGCTGGAGTCATATTAATGCGGGTGAACTGCCGTTGTGGCCGTTCCACCCGTTGCTGATTTGGTCTGGACTGGTTATAGCGAGGCTGCTCACTTGAAGGATTTTGAATCATTACGGCCCCCACAGTTGGCCGACGCTCCGTCTTCCCTGCTCTTCTCTGAGAATATACCACAATTGTTTCCTTCTTAAAAGGTTTCTTCTCAACACTTGCAGCAACACCCTTCTGAATCTTTCCTGACTTGATGCCAGCTTCTATTCTTTCGCCTGTTAGGATCAAATCGGTAAACCCCGCGGAAGAGTTACCAATCAGATGATTGAAAAATGGCCCAGATAGGGTCCCTAGAAACATATCAACAAGCTCATGATCAGTTAAAGGAGGCTGCACCCTGCCAGCCAAATCCCTCCATTTTTGTGCATATTCTTTGAATCCTTCGCCTGTTCCTAGTGACATACCCTGAAGTTGGGTACGAGTAGGAGCAAGGTCAGAATTGTACTGATATTGTTTGTAGAAGGCAGTGGCCAAGTCTTCCCAATTTCGGACGCTAGTTCCCTCTAGCTGATAAAACCACTCCAATTGAGCCCCAGAAAGACTGTCTTGAAAGAAATGAATCCAAAGGTTTTTATCTGCCGTATAGGGTTGGATCTTTCTCACGTAGGACCTGAGATGCATTTTTGGACAAGACAGCCCGTCATACCTCGCAAAAACTGGCACTTTGAATTTTGGGGGAATCACAATCCCGGCGACCAAACCCAAGTCTTCAAAATCCAAACCCGGTACTCTTTGTAGCTCCATGGCGGCCAACCTGTCTTCTAGCCCTTTGTATTTATCATCAGCTGGAGGGTATTGCTGATCAGAATAGTCTTCATCCTCTTCGACCTCTTCTTCTTCCACATCAGACTCGGAAGGTACCGCAGCCCCACCTCCTTTGCTGGTTCCTTCGTCAGAAGTAGGAGGAAATTCAAGCACTCTTCGAGCTTCTCCGTCAAATCTTCTCCCCAAAGTAGCCACTCCGAGTCTTTTTTTCTTCTTTTTCACTGGGTCTTTATTCCCCAGCAAGGTCTTGAGATCCTCCTGACCTTTAGCCAAGGTTGTCAGGAGTTGCTGAAACTGTGAATTTTGAGCTTGTAGGTCTTTGACTGTTTGCTCGAGATCCATCCTACTGAAATAAACAGCAGACAGATAAGGAAACCTGGAGTGAGACCTGCTTATGCACATGATGAATGGTATGCTTATGTATGCAATGCATTCAAGGATTTAGGACATTCAGAATTGTTTCAGACAAAGAAGAACGCACGTCATATTAATAAGAAGAAATTTGTTAGTACATAAATGCCCCATGGGCCAAATATTACAAAACTTCTTAAGGTAAAAAGACATTGCGCATCCTCTTTGGCGCAATGTAGGTGTTGAGGGCCTCTTGCTCATGGAGTCGGCGGGTAAGCTCTAAAACCTTCTTCTCACTAGCGTAGAAGTTGGCTTCAAAAGTGTTTCGTTCCTCCTTGAGCTGAATCCAACTTTTCTGCATTTCCTCCCACAATGTAGGCATGTCAGGATGTAGGATGGTGTAGGGAACCTCTCCTTCCTTGACGGGCTCTTTAATCACAGGGAGAACATGAGGATAAGGCATCATCAGACTTTGGGCTCGGGCTCGTACCCACTTGAGATAAGGCTCAAGAGGGATGGAGTTCTTGTGTCCCAGAGTCTTGCTATCAACCTTGTTGGGTCTTCCCCAAGCTCTGATGAATCTTTGGCGAAGTCCTTGTGCATCGTTGTCGAAGTCAAAAACTAGGTCAGGAATCAACATGTCATGAGGGTCATCCCTCCGTGCATATCCAAATTGCCTCAAAGCTAGGCAAGGGTTGTAGGTGATACCTCCTCTGATTCCAAGTAAAGGAACATTAGGAAACTCTCCACCACGATCGACGATGATGACATTTTCTCTGGACCGAGAACACCAATGTACATCAGAGTGAGTAAGAGTCATCAACCGTTGGGACCACCTTGAGCCTTGGTCATTCTTCAAGACAGATTGTGGAAGGTGCGAAATAAACCACCTTGCAAGGAGAGGAGTACAACACATGAGAACACCCCTCTTTCTCATTGTTCGTGTGTAAAATGAGTGAAGAATGTCCCCAAGCAATGTTGGTATTGGATTTCTGGACAAGAAGATTTTGACGGCGTTGACATCCACCAATTAGTCAGAATTGGGAAATAAGACCAACCCATAGATAAGGAGTGCCACAATTTCTTCAAAGACTTGTAGGTCCAATGAATTCCAACATTCTTGTGCCTTCTCAAACAAGAATTTTGCTAAGAATCCTTTGACGCCACTTCTGGTTTCCCAATGCCCCTTGATTTCAGATGGTTGTAGATGTAATGCTCGAGCAACATCTTCCGGCTTTGGTTCCTTTTCCGTACCGTTGAAGGGTAGTTGATTAAGGATATGGATTCTTAAGAGTTGAGAAAACTCCTCCAAAGTGGGTACCAACTGGTAATCAGGGAAAGTGAAACAGTGGTGAAGAGGGTCAAAGAACTGGAATAGCACTTTCATCATGTCTTCTTCAATGCTGGTGTTGACTAAGCTGAGCAGTCTACCATGTCTTTCACTGAAGGATGAGCTTTCCGGAATTCTTGAGGTGAGCTCCTTCAGTTGAGGAGAGATTCTCACAAGGTTGACTTGGATGGTCTTTCTGCGAGGAATTTCCATGACCTACAAAACAAGAACAAAGATGAAGATCCAAACTCTTGAAATGGTTAGTGAATGCATATGATGCTTTATGATGTTTATGATGCATGCACAAAACATATGTACAAGCAATTCACACCAAACCCTAGTTTCAGGCTTGCATGGGGTTTCATAGGTAAATACCCTCTTGAGTGTAGTTGGCTTAAAAACCTGTCCTATAAATAGTAATCGGGTTCTAAGGAGCTCAATATCACGGGATTGTTTTCATTGTTCATTGTTTTGGTTTAGCCACTTAACTAGCTACCGAAATATTCCAAGAAAACAATCCTCAATGAGTGTAGTATCGAGTATCTACCAACTTCGGACTGCACCAAAGCCGGTCATCTCACTACCCCTAATAAAAGGCCAAGATGGTCAAGTAAGGTTCTAGGTCATTAGTGCTTAGTGACATCACTCAGCGGCCCCGTACTCTCCTTGATTGAACTCAAGGGTTACCGGTACTCACAAATATGTCGCACTAATATAGCTATTGCTTCGACCGTGTCGGTATACCCCGCACAGTTTCCACAACGTATTGCTATCTATGAAATGTTTCCCAAAATCCGGGTGTAGGATTTGCAAACCCAAACAAGAGAGCCAAAATATAAAGCAATCAAATCAAACAATTAGTCATGCAAGAGGGTGATCTAAGCCCTAAGGTTACTCCACTTTTAAATTGTCCCCAGCAGAGTCGCCAGTTCTGTGATACGGTGGGAGAACTGACTGTGGTTTTGCGTTTGTTTTCGCAAATGTTTCGGTTGAGCAAGAGTCGCAACCGACTTTTTATTTTATCCTAAGGAAACGTTTAAAAAGCACAGCAAAAACCTTTGAGATTTTTTCTTGGGTTCGGGGAGTAGATTATAGAAAGGGAAGGTATTAGCACCCTTTCTATCCATGGTTATCCATGGGCTCTTAGGTACTTGCTTAGATCAACTTGCCTTAGTTTTCAATTGTTTGAAATGGTGCTTTGTGTGTGGTTTTGAAAATGTTTTAAAAAAGATGCCTTGTCTAGGCTACCCTTGTAACAATTCTTTACTCGAATGTTTTACAAAAGGTGTTTGTCTTTTTTAAAAGATGTTTCAAGGTTTTTTGAAAGTTTGTTTTGAAAGTGTGGTTTGAAAAATAGGCAAGTGTTTTGTTTTGCAAGTTGACAAGTACTTAAGAGCTATCTACCCTAAAGTTCTCAAAGATTTTTGTTGTGTTTTAACCCTTTTAACAATTTTGTTCCACCATTGCATTTGGTGGACAATCTTGTGTTAGGAGGTGAAAGGGACGGGCGCGGGTCATCGTTTAGACCATAATTGCAATGGTGCCAAGTATCTTTGGGCAATTTTTCCTTGAAAAGGACTTGATCATTTTAGGCAACTTTTCGAAAGCGTCATCGAGGGACTATGATCATTTGATTGTTTGTTTTTGTTTTGCCCAAAGAGACCTAACATGCAATATGGCCCATTTATTGAAGGCAACAAGTGGAATACCCTAGGGGTGCAAGTGTGATATGTGTTGTCCATTTTCATGCTTTGATTATCTTGAAATTAGGTCAAACTATTTTGTTCTTTTTATTTGCATACAAACCCTAATTCTAACATGGTATATTTAGAAAGCATTAAAGTGCGAAAAATAAAGTTCTAAACTATTACAACACAATATGGGAAGGGGGGTACAAATGTTCAAATGGGGGGATATTTAGACAAGGAATTTAAACCTAGCTATTACATCAATTTTGGAATATTTACAAGATAATTAATTGCATAAATTAAATGGAAAATAAAATAAAGATGCAAAATGCAAAAAGGGTTTTTATATGTATGGAAAAAAGGGTGTTTTTTATGTCAAATAAATAAAATGAATAAAATAAAAAAAATAATATTTTTGGGGTTTTTGGTGTTTTAAGGGTAAAACCCTAATTTCATTAAGTAAAAGGTAATATTTATTTAAAGTGTACAATATTTAATAATTATGTACAAAATAAAATAAAAATGAAGTATATTCATAAAAAAATATTTTTCATGTCAAATATTAATAAAATAAAAAATGTATATATTTTTTGTATTATTTACCTAAATATACTAATATATATAAATATCTTTATTATTTACTAAATAAATATTATATATACAAAATAATAATATTTAATATTTATAAAAAAAATATTTTTTGATACAAAATGTTTTCAAAAGAGAAAATGAAATAAAAATCAGAAATAAAATATATTTGCATTATTTTTTTCTAGTTTTTTCTAAATAATAGTATATATATATTATTTATGTACAAATGGTTCATATAAACAAATAAATGCCTAAAAAATATAAAAATGGTGTAAAAATAATTTTTCATGTTTTTAATATTACTAGCAAAAATAAATAAATCAGAAAAAAAGAGAAAAGTCAAAAAAATCAATAAAACAAACAAAATGGGCTCAGGGGGTATGAAAGCAAAAATAGGGTGTGAAGAGAAATAGCACAACAGGCCCAGCCCATGAAGACCTTTCTTCAACCTTCAGACATCTTTTGTTCAAAAAACACGCGCCTTATTCATGAATTCAAACATCCTGATTCCTTGATTTTTTGCACAAACTTTCAACATAAGAAATGTTAATCATCAAGACACGATTCTAAATATGTAAAGAACTCATCCTAACTCTCAGAAATGAGAGAGAATTTTAACATTCCCAAATCTTGACCTAACTTTTCTTCCATATTCAGACCTTAAATTCTCATAGCTCAAGCAAAATAAATGAAAAGTAAAAGTATGTACAGATTCAGGGGCATGAGTAGAACACTTCTTATTCACAAACCTAGAGCTAACAATGCCTACATTAAGAGTTAGAAGTTCAAGAAGATACTTGTTCAGTTGAAGTTGTACCTGGCAATAAGGGAGCTTTCAGGGCAAGATGATGATCTGTACAGCTTGCCTGAAGTGTAGTGATGCTATTCCAATGCTTACTTTGCTTTGAAAGACCTTGAATCGAGCTATGGACCTTCAACTGCAAAACAAGAAAGTGAAAATGGTGGAACTGACTAGAGGGGTTACAGGTCGTGTTTTATGTTTGGGTTAGCTTCAAGTGATGCTAGGGAATGTGTTTGATGAGCTTTTAGCAAGAATGCATGAAAGGGATGAGAGTTGGCACTCAAACTGCAGCAAGCCCTGTTTTTGTGCAGTTCAATGGTGATTTTGAGTTTGTGGAGGTATTGGAGGTGAAAGGCTCGTGTTCTAGCTCAGTTAGGATGTCTTGAATGTGTACAAAATATTTGCTTAAGGGTTCTATTGCTGAGATCAAAGTTGTCTTCAGTTATGCCATATTTCTTACACTTTAAGCAACCAAAAGCCAAGTTGGTGTTTAGACAGGTAGAGGCCCCCATAACATGCTGCAAACCTTGGCATTGATCAGTGTGATTAGTCCCTAAACTTGTGCCAAGGGGATTTGATCTGTACTTCTTGGATTTTCATTTTGACATAAAGCTTACTTTTGCAAAAATGGTTAAAGTGCTTTATCTATTTTGGGATTAATCCATCATACAATGCTTGAACACATAGAGCATGGTCTTGGCACAAAGAGTTTGCATTAAATTTATGAGTGTTGGATGGTTTAGAGGCCTGTAATCAAGTTGCATGCTGATTTGAAAAATTTGCATAAGTTATGAACATGGAAATTGGCCAATTCAAAAGTGAGCTTTTGCCATATTGCAAAATTCGATTCTCTCAAGTCATGAGGTTGTTTGATGAGTTCTTGGACATTTTGGAAAGCTTGGAATGTGTACTACAATCCATCTTTGAAGTGAAAATTGAAATTACAAGTTGAAGTATATGGAAAATGGTCTTGAAGTTAGGTAAAAACCTTGTCTAAAATAGGTCAAATTTTCACTAAGTTAAGAATGGTTTGGTACCCTTGTTCCAAAAATTGTAACTTGAGATACAAGCTTCTTTTGGGAAAACTTTGTGAATCAAAGTTGTAGATTATGCAATAGGCTACAACTTTCATGTTTTGACTTTTGCTTGAATCCAAATGAATCTTGGTGAGAAAGTGGGGCAAAGTTGGGAAAAAATTAGGGTTTTTCATAACTTAGAAAAATTCTAAGTTATGAAAAATTCTCATTTCAAACCCTAATTTGCAATTTTTGATTTCTTGGTGAACAAGTTTCATGATTTGTCATGTTTTGATGAAAAATGAATCTTGACTCTTGTTTTTGACCAAAAAGTCAAAGTTTGACTTTTCAGTATACAGTCAAAATTGATCAATTGACTGGGAAATTCAACTGTCAATCTTGTGTATTTGGGATCTTTTGAACTTGTTGAGCATGTCAAGACAATTCCATGGGGTCCTTGAATCCATATGTGAGCTTGGTTTGCCATTGGCTAGGTCAAACAGTCAAAATTTGCCTTTGTGCAGTCAAAACCCTAAAAATGACCATTTTGCCCTTTTGATGATCTGATCAAATTTCTTGTGGAATTGTGATCCAAACTTGATCAAATGGTCCATGTGAGTTTATAATGTTGATGTGGGTCAATTTTCATGAGATTTGACTGTCAATTGGCCACAGTTGACTTTTTCCCCAATACAGTTGATTTTTAGGTCAACTGCCCAATTGACTGGGCAAAACTTGGAATCAAGGCTTGAAACTTAATATGGATAAACTTGGGAGTCCAATATGAAGCAAGAAAGTCATCTTAGGCATTTTAGGTCAAAACATCTTTGTGCAAACACAAACCCTAATTTGGGTCAACAGTGCAAGGAGAAGTCTTGAGCAGATGAAACCCTAACTGGATCTTGATCTCCAAGGGCTTGGTGATGAGAAATGTTGAGAAAATGGGAGGGCAAATTTTGGGGTACAACACCTTTTATAGTATGTGACAGAGTTTATATACGATTAAAACCAAACTCGTTTGGCCTGATGTGAGTTGGAGATACTAATTAGATGTTAATGGGTCAATAGTTCGAATCTGGTGTGCAACCTTGAAGATCCATCAATTCATTGCCCACAGTGAGAGTTTCTTAATTTAGGACCTTGAAATTGCATTGGTATTGTTAGGCCATTTGACCTGTCTGGAACACTTATCTACCGAGTCTTTATTGTCAGGTATGAGACTATGACTATATTGAAAGCTATGAGACTGACCCCTTCATCGTTTTTCCTTGTTGCCTTGGTTTATCTTAGTAGGTCAACACTTTGAGAAAAGTGTTGCAAAAGTGATGAGTGGGAACATATGTCCTTAAGAATATATACATTTAATATTGGTCTTGTTTTTGACACTTTTTTATTTGTTTTCACTGAAGTTGGGATGGACCGAGGTTCTTATCATATTGGACTAGAGTTCACAAATGAAGACACGTTGTCATGGGTGGATGTTCGTAATATTTAAAGAATATCACATGCAAGTATACATGTTGTGATTGCAACAAGTAATAAATATAAGAGTATTGTACCCATATGGAGTGTTGTTACTTAGATTTAATTTTTGTACATAAATTATTCTTTTGATTTAAGTATGACCTGAGAGAAATAATGTTTGGTGAGGTTCATGTTTAAAGTTCACTTAAAACATATGTCAAAAGTAATGTGTAAAGAAGTGGGGATATATTAAGAGTGATTGAGGTGAGCTATGTTTCATTAATATCATTAGTGTAATCATGTGTTTATGACGTGTAGTGTTGTGACAGGTGAGGTCACAGTGATCTTGTGGTGTATTTCTACAACATCAAAGCATGCATATAAAGGGCAAGAGAAGAAATCTCTAAGCCTCATTTATAACCCTAATATGCGTTTGTTAGTATTCTTAAATCCTAAATAGTTTAAGCTTCTTATCTCTAAGTGTTGTACCCCAAAATTTTCCCTCTCATTTCTCAAAGAATCAACCCGGACCCTCAGGTTTGCTCCCATCCAATTTCAATCCTTGAATTACAAATTTTCCAAGAAAGTCATTCACAAGGGCAAAATGGTCATTTGCATACTGAAAAGTCAAACTTTGACTTTTGGATTAAAAAAATCAAGTCTCAAGAATCATATTTCATCAAGATATGTTGGAATGTGAAATTTGTTTCATCAAGATATTCAAAAGTCAACATTATTTTGGAAAAGTCAAATTTCTAAATACTTAGAATTTCTCTAAGTGTTTAAAGAATATGACGAGTTCAGAACTTCTGATCAAATTATTACCATGATGCAAGTTGATTCTGGAAGAATTCCTAACACAAGAGTTTTAGATATCAATAAGACCTGAAATATTGCAGAACAGAAGTTCTCCCAGAAACGCTATAATTTCAAGTTATAAATGTTCAAAGACACGTCCATGAAACTAAAGCACTCAGCAAATTCTGGACACTTTCAAGATAAAGTTTGGTCAGAACTTCTGGGCCAGTCTTCACAAAGGTTCAGTCAGAGTTTGAAAGAGTAATCCAAAGAAGGTTACAAAGCGTGCTGTAAGTTTCCTGGAAAGTCCGAGAGCTCCTTCAGAACATGCTGGAGCAAGGAGATAAAAAGATCAGAAGTTGGATGTCTATTCTAAGTCACGCTGAACTTCTAATCCAGAACTAAGCAATGATGCAGAATATCACATTGCAGAATTTCTGGTTTGATCAATCTCATCATCATTTAATGCTAACAACCACTTCTGGGTCTTTGTTCAAAGGATTTCTCCACGTGTGGCATAGAAGTACTTTTACTGTCTTGGAAAAGCAAACTCTTGTACAAAAGTGTATTGGGCCTACGCGTTGCTTTTGCTTTTGAAGTTACCTTTCCTTAATTCCTGCTTACGATTCCAGCTTAGGCGCTGCTAAGGCTACTAACCACCATACTTGCTTCAACAGCAAGGAAGCACCCTAGCATGTGATGGTTGTACTCTCCAAGCTACAAGATCTTTGCCTATAAATTGAAATCCATTGGTAACTGTAAAAGGGTCGAAAAAATTGAAAAAGAAAATGCCTTGAACCCCTGCTAAAATTCCAAGTGTCCAAAGTTGCAAACACAAAATACAAAACCTATTAACTTTTGATTTCTTGCATTCAAACTCCATTTTTTCTCAAGTGTTTCTTGACTAAAACCATCCATATAGTTTCTTATTCACATACTAGAAGCTATCCTAACTTCTGTGTTCATACTGTAACACACTCTCCATCCACCTGCACCTCAAAGAAGTCAAAATTTTACCCCTTGGTTGTTCCAAAATTTTTCTAATCATTTATTGCCCAAGTTGAAAGCTTCTAGCCTGCTGAGTACGTGAAGAAGTTGTTCAGAACATCACCAGAGTTCAGAACCAGACTCCAGCTCATAGAGTATTTTCCAACTTTAAGGTAAGCTTTTGCTGACTCTCATCATATTACTTAGGTATTATCATATTTTCATGTTCAAAGTACGATGTAGACATCATGTTTCTGATGTTGTACGTATTCTGAAACTTCACGTATTTGTATGCCTAATTAGGGAGTAATTTAGTTCAGAACTTCTTAAGGAAATTAGAATTAGAAAATTCATGCTTGCCTCTTATTTATAGTTCTGATATATCTTGTTTCAGAAACATTATGAAACCTGTCATGACTGTAATATGTGCATCTTCCGTTCTGTTGAGAAATGACTAAGTTACAGATGTTCTGACTAGTATGGAGAGGGAGACTAAGTTCTGCCAATGTTATCAGAACTTCTGAAATCTTCTTTATTCTCAGCGGACCCAAAACTTCTGACTTTACCTATTTCTACTAATATGATCTCCGTTTTGCAGTATGCCAAAGTCAGAACTTCTGATCTCATTTAGTTAGCGATACGCTGATTCTATCTTCTTTTTCCTCACTATTTTTGCTATCACTTCTTATTTCATTAATCAAAAACACCAAAAAAACATTTTTCATTTTACATGCTTTATTTTATTTCTTAAAACAAAAAGATCAAAAATATTTTCTTAAACAAAACTTATCTCTTTTTTGAAACAAAACAAGTTCATTTTATATTTTCTTGTACATTCTTATTCATTCAATATGGTTGTAATAGTAACCTAAGATTTAATTTTATTTGCGATCCCCATTTGTAAATATGTACCCTCATCCCCCTAATGCTTGTAATAACGTAGAATATTTATTTTTGCACTTTTTATTGCTTTCATATATAATTAGTAATTAGGGTGTGCATGGAAAGACATGAAATTGACAAGTAGATAACCCTAATCAAGACTAAAAAATGCATGCAATCTAATACACTAGCACCCTTAGGGTAATCCCACCTTATTACCTATCGGAAAATTAATCATGTCCCTCGAACATGGGAGTTTTAGCAAAAACCCTCGATAAAATATCGTAGTCCCTCGATGTTGCCTTCGGTAAATGTTCTAGTCCCTAAACGACATTGCTAAAACGTCCCATAGGTTGCCTTCTATGACTATACAAACGTCCAACACCCGTCCCTTCACATCTAACGATGGGGCTTCTTACCAAAACAATGGTAAGATAGAAACATCTAAAGGAGGAGGAAAAGGAATATCTAAAACCTTTTGAGTAGGTAGATTCGCTCCTAGTTGCTTGCTTGCTCACAACAAAAACATTCTATACACCAACACACCTCTTTGAACTATTTTCGAAACCAACACTTTGTACGCATTCTTATAGAGACGAGAATCATTACAAAGTCACATTTTTAAAATACTTTCAAAACTCACACCACAAAGCACATTTCAAAATAAAAGCAAGTGATCTAGCAAGTAACTAAGAGCCCATGGAAAACCATGGATGAAAATGGTGCTAATACCTTCCCTTTTTATAATCTACCCCCTGAACTCAAAAAAACATCTCTAAAGGTCTTTCCTGTGCTTTTTCACCTTTCCTTATTGGATAAAAGAAAGTCGATGGTGACTCTTGCTAACCGCAACATTTGCGATCAAACCCAAAACTTCAAGTCAGTTCTCCCACCGTATCACGGAACTGGCGACTCTGCTGGGAATTATATAAATGGGGTTACCTTAGGGTTAGATCACCTTTACTTTCTTTTTTTGTTTGACTTGTTTGCTTTACATTTAAGGGTTTTTTGCTTGGGTATTGTTAAAGATCCTACATCCAGATCTAGGGGACACTTATTAGGTAAACAACAAAAGATCGTGGAGTCTGTACAGCATAGACCGATATGGTTTAAGCGATGGTTGTGTTGGTGTGATACTTTGGTTGGTACTGGTATCCTTCGTGTGGAAACAAAGATAATATGGGACCGCCGCGTGGTATCCTGAAGCACTAACGGACCTTAGAACCTTAGTTGAACAAACTTGGCCATTAGAAAGTAGTGAGATAGTCGGCCTCGGTATAAAGTTGAGGATTGGTTGATACTCGATACTACACTCGTTGAGATCAGACTTTCGGGATATTTCGGCCGCAAGAAAAGATTGCCTGAGCTGAAACAATGCCCGATAGAGGATGATCAGTGATATAGAGAATCCTTAGAACCCGGTTACTTTTCTAAGATAGGTTTGAAACCAACTAAACTTCAAGATGGTACTTACCTTTAACCTCATGCAAGCCTTCGAACCTAAGGTCTATTGTGTGCTTGGCTTGTCTGTGATTTATTATATTTGAACACAACATCATGCATCATAACATCGCATCCATTCTTACTACACTGACCATTTCAAGGACCGAAGGATTTTAATTTTGTTCTATTTTGTAGGTCATGGCTTCCGCTCGTAGAAACACTATCTGAATCGGCTTTGTGAGAACACCTCCCTAACTCAAAGAACTAGTATCGAGGGTTCTTGAAACTTCTGCGTTCACCAAGAGATATGGTCGACTTCTCAACCTAGTTACCTCAAGCTTTGATGAAAAGATGATGGGTGTACTCTTTCAATTCTTTGATCCCGAGCACCACTGCTTCACCTTTCTAGACTATCTGTTGGTGCCTACCATGGAAGAGTTATCTTAGTTATTGAGTATATCCATTCTTGACCAGGTGCCATTCACAGGTTTAGAAGAGGTTCTGAAACCAGAAGTCATTGCCTCGGCTTTGCATCTAAAACGGGCCGACGTGATATCCAATTGGGAAACGAGAAGCGAAGTCAAGGGTTTTCTAGCCAAGTTCCTAATAGACAGGGCCCAACTCTTTTGGGATGATTTGGATTTCCAGGCCTTTGAGGAGGTCTTGGCCCTTCTAATCTATGGGTTAGTGTTTTTCCATAATCCAGACTTACTCATAGATGTGAATACTATCAAGATTTTCCTCTCTCGCAACCCTGTGCCTACCTTGCTCGGAGATATATTGCACGCTCTCCATACTCGTACCATGAAGAGAAGAGGGGTCCTTATGTGCTGCATGCCATTACTGTCGTGGTGGTTTATTTCTCACCTCTCTAAGTCAGTGCCGAAGAATGAAAAAGGATTGGGTTGGTTGCAAAGGATAATGTCACTTTCTCACGCGGATATTCTCTGGTATTCCCGATTTACGGGAGATGTTTCTATTATTGACTGTTGTGGGGAGTTCCCTAACATCCCGCTACTTGGCATTAGGGGAGGCATAACTTACAATCCTTGTTTGGCTCTGCGACAATTTGGTTATTCTCGAAAGGATGGTCCTCATGAGTTACTTATCCAGGGAATTGTATTTAACTATGAGGGGGATATTCAAGGGTATCGCCAAAGGTTCATACGAGCTTGGGGCATGATAAACATATCTGACGCGAAGACTTTGGGGCCGAAGAATTCCATTCCTATGGAACCTTATCTCCAATTGGTATGAGCTCGCGCTCTGAAACTTATAATGCCCTACATAGCCGTCTTACCAGTGATTGTGGAGCCCGTTACTGAAGGGGATATTCCCTACACTGTTCTTCATCCTGATATGCCCACTGATCTTGAAGAACTACAGAGGTCTTGGATCCAGTTGAAGAAGGAGCGGGATACTTATAGGGACCAGTTCTATGCCCAGGAGAAGAAGGTTTTAGAGCTCACAAAGCAGCTTCATGAGGAAAGAAGCCTTAATGTCTATCTCGGCACGAAGAGGAAGAATCCATGGGAAACTTGATTTTTTTAGTTTTTAGAATTTTTAATTGTAAAGCCTAAGAGGAAATTGTACCTTTAATTCTACTAATAAAATCTTTGTTTCATTTTGGTTTGCAAAGTTTAAATTTCCCAAAGTCCTTGAAATCATTGCATACGCATCCCATCCATAGCATTGCATAAACAGGTACCATTACAGGTTTCTCATCTTCTTCACTGTTTATTTCAGCAAAGATGTCTTATGAACAAAGCATCAAAGATCTTCAGGCATAAAATGCCCAATTTCAACAGATGTTCATAAGTCTGGCGAAAGGGAAGGAGGACCTGAAGGCCCTCATCCTGAAAGAGAAAAACAAGAAGGAGAAGAACTATGTTGGTATCCTTAATATGGGTAGAAGATTTAGGGGCCGCTGAAGCAACCAGTCGATCTGACCACCTCGTCCAAAGAAGGGGAAAACCAAGAAAGAGAAGCAAGGGAGGAGAATCCTAGTCCTGAGGTTTCTGAAAATGATACAGACTATAATGATGAGCAATATCCTCTCATTGAGGATAAATACAAGTAGTTAGAGGATCAGATGAGTTCCATGGAAGTCCAGAGAATACCTGGGTTGGACTTCGAAGAATTGGGATTGGTGTCGGGAGTGGTCATCCCACAAAAATTTAAAGCTCCAATTTTCACAAAATATGATGGGGTGTCTTGCCCAAAGCTTCATCTCTGTTCCTACGTAAGGAAGATCCAGCCTCACACCACTGATAGGAACTTGTGGGTTCACTTCTTTCAAGACAGCCTGTCAGGGACTCAGCTCGAATGGTTCTACCAATTGGAGGGAACCAATGTTCAAAACTAGGAGGATTTAGCTGCAGCTTTTTACAAGCAGTATCAATATAATGCCAACCTGGCCCCTACTCGTACTCAACTCCAGAGTATATCCATGGGTGTAGGTGAAGGCTTTAAGGAATACGCGTAGAAGTGGAGAGACTTGGCTGGGAGAGTTCAACCCCCTTTATCTGACAGGGAGTTGGTTGACATGTTTCTTGGGACGTTGTCTGGCCCATTATTCAACCATTTGATCGGCAGCTCATCAGTTGGTTTTACCGAGCTGATATTAACTGGAGAAAGGGTAGAAGCTGGGATCTAGAGCGGTAAAATACAGAGAGACACCTCCTCGAGTTCAATAAAGAAGCCCTTCGCTGGTAAGAAGGAAGCCAGTGTTATCTATAGCCTGAGGGGTCAGAGCAAAACGGAATATCGACCAACGGTAAGTGTTGTAATGATACTTATGCCTGTGGCTGCCCCACAATGCAACAATCAGCAAAGGGTGGAAAGACCACAAAGGCAGTTCACCCGGATTAACATGACATTGACAGAGGTTCTACCCCATCCGTTGAGATCAAATTTGGCAACCTTAAAGGAGGCTCCCAAGAATCTTAATACCACGTCTCCTCGGTATAATCCAAGCGCTCGGTGTGCCTACCATTATGAGAGTCCTGGCCACGATACAAATGACTGCTAGACTCTAAGAAATAAGGTACAAGATCTGATTAAAGCCAAGGAGATTGAGTTCGATGCTCCAGAGAATCTCAATGTCATAACTGCTCCCATGCCTAAGCACAATCGTGGAGTTAATGCCATTGATACTGATCTATTAGTTACCTCTATTGATGAAGTTTCTACTCCCCTTATGACTATTAAGAAGAATTTGTTATTGGCCGGTTTATTTCCGGGTTGTGGTGAAGGTTGCCACATGTGTTTATCTCTACCTTCTGGTTTCTATCTGCTAAAGACAGGTGTCCAGCGCCTGATGGATAGCAGAGAAATTTTGACTCCTGGGGTTTCGTTTGAAGATGTTGCTATTATAACCATTTCCTCCAATCCTTCCAAGGCCTCCTCGAGAAGACCTGTTAGGATTAAACCCGCTCCGAGAGTTTCTCAATTGATAATCACCTGTCCTGGCCCTGTCCCGTATACCTCGGATAAAGTTGTCCCTTGGCATTATGGCGCCGATATCTACTATCATGGAGTTAAACAAGACTTGAAAAATGAAGAGGTTGATCCTGATATTGGTAACATTATCGGGACCAGCAAGGTTACCCGAAGTGGAAGGGTCTTCTCTCCCGATATTTCCCCTAAGACTGTCAACAGGACTATTGTCATTCCATCTGCTATTCCTGCTAGTGCCTCAACTACTGCTCCTGTTCTTACTCCAATTATCACTCCCGCCGACGAGTCATCTGGGACCCGAGGCAAAGAAATCATAGGCGAGCCTGCCCGGACGGAGGCGCCTAGAAAAATTATTGTGAAAGCCTCTAAGCAAGAGATATAGGAAATATTGAAAATAATTAAAAAGAGATACTACTATGTGGTCGAGCAGTTGGGGCAGACCCCCTCAAAGATATCGATGTTATCCCTGTTGTTGTGCTCCAAGGCCCGTGCGAAGGCTTTGATTGCATTCCTCAAAATTGCGCATGTGCTGCAAGAGACTTCAGTTGATCAATTTAAAGATGGCATGGCTAGCCTGACTGTTGACTATGGGCTGGGTTTTTCAGATGCAGACTTGACACCGAAGGGAAGGAAGCATAATGATGCTTTGCATGTCTTGATTGAATGCAGGGGCACCATTATGGCTCATGTGTTGGTGGATACTGGGTCTTCGCTGAATGTTCTGCCCAAGAAGGCGTTGGACCGGTTGGATTGTGAGGGTTTGACTTTAAAGCCTAGTAACATTGTGGTAAGGGCTTTTGATGGGTCGAAAATAATGGTGCACGGGGAGGTGGACATCCTTGTCAAAGTGGGTTCTCAGACCTTTGGGTCCACCTTCTATATGATGGACATCAGGCCATATACTCTTGTTTGTTGGGTCGTCCTTGGATCCACGAAGTTGGGGATGTTACTTCTACACTACACCAAATGTTAAAGTATCCGGTAAAGGGGAAGATAGTCACTGTGCATGGCGAAGAGGAGTACATGGTGAGCCACCTGAACTCCTCCAGGTATGTGGAGATGGACATGGAATTCATAGAGACCCCTTGTTAAAACTTTGAAAAGGTTCCCCAGATTTTGGCGTTAACCGGGGCTACCACCAATACCAAACCTCCTATGAAGATGGCTTCTCTCAAGGACGCCAGAACAGTGGTTGAAGAAGGTGGGTGTACAAATTGGGGACGGCTCCCTGATTTTACTCATAAAACTGACAAATTTGGTTTGGGTTTTACTTCAGGGGCTCAAAGGGCTATTCGACGCACTTGGGCTGGAGGAACTCCCCTACACATCAGCAATCGTGGGGTCAACGCTATTGAAGACAGTGAGGAAGACCCTGACATTGACAGCTGGATGGATCTACCCGACTACCAACGGTGGACCGAATAATTGGACAACTAGAGATTTTATTCCAGTTTCTTTTATTCCGCAGTAATTATCTTACTTATGTTCTGAATTTGTAATGAACAATTTTAAAAAAAAACTTTTTAGCCTTGTGTCTTACCCGAGGCATAATGTTTCTATCTGTGAGGGTTATTATATGTCATTTCATATATCATCAATGAAGCATTGGACGTTCTTTGCATACAAATTTTGCGCTCTCTGTTTTTCTTTCTTTTTTCTTTTCTATTTTTACTTTATCAATTCAGCTATGCTCTTACACACACGCACGTATCAAACTACAGATCTATATCCACTCTGGATCCCATTGATAACGATCCTACTATTACCAGCTATGACTTTGAAAATCCGATCAACTGAGCCGAGGACGAAGATGAGAATGATGGTGAGGTGCCTGGAGAACTGGCTAGACTATTACAATAGGAAGAGAGGGCTATACAGCCTCATGAAGAGCCAGTTGAGACAATAAACTTGGGCACAGAGATGGACAGAAAAGAAGTCAAGATCGGTGCAAATATGGAAGTTAAGATCAAACAGCGGTTGATACAGATGTTGCACGACTATGTTGAGATCTTTGCCTGGTCCTATGAAGACATGCCTGGTTTAGACATTGACATCGTGGTACACCGTCTCCCAACTAAAGAGGGATGTCCTCCGGTTAAAAAGAAGGTTCGTCGTATGCATCCTGAAATGTCAGAGAAGATCAAAGCAGAGGTCATGAAGTAGTTCGACGCAGGTTTCTTAGCTGTCACCTCTTATCCGCAGTGGGTCTCTAACTTTGTTCCGGTACCTAAGAAGGACGACAAGGTATGGATGTGTGTGGATTTCAGAGATCTGAACAGGGCAAGCCCCAAGGATGACTTCCCGCTTCCCTACATTGATGTTCTGGTTAACAACACCGCACAACACAAAATCTTCTCCTTCATGGATGGTTTCTCTGGCTATAACCAAATCAAGATGGCTCCTGAAGACATGGAGAAGACAACCTTCGTCACACAGTGGGGCACCTTCTGTTACAAGGTGATGCCTTTTGGTTTGAAGAATGCTGGGGCAACCTATCTGCGAGCCATGGTCGCTTTGTTCTAGGATATGATTTACCACGAGATCGAAGTTTATGTTGATGACATGATAGCCAGGTCTCAAACCGAAGAGGAGCATCTAGATCATCTACAAAAGTTGTTCGACAGGTTACAGACATACAAGATGAGGTTGAATCCGAACAAGTGCACCTTCGGGGTAAGGTCCGGTAAGCTTCTGAGTTTTATCGTCAGTGACAAAGGTATCCAGGTAGACCCCGCAAAGGTAAAGGCCATACAAGAGATGCCAACTCCTTATACCGAGAAGGAAGTTAGAGGTTTCTTGGGGCGCTTGAATTATATCTCCAGGTTCATTTCACATCTAACTACTACTTGTGAGCCCATCTTCAAGTTTTTGAAGAAAGATCAAGTGGTAAAGTGGAATGATGAATGCCAGACTGCTTTCGAAAGGATCAAAGAATATATTTAAGAATCGCCAATTCTGATGCCTCCGGTTGAAGGAAGACCTTTGATATTATACTTAACGGTGCTAGACAATTCAATAGGGTGTGTGCTGGGGCAGCATGATGAGTCTGGTCGAAAAGAGCATGCAATTTACTACCTTAGCAAAATGTTTACTGACTGTAAGACAAGATATTCACTGCTCGAGAAAACTTGTTACGCTTTGGCATGGGCTGCTCACCGGCTGAGATAGTATATATTGACCCACACTACTATGTTGATATCTAAGATGGATCCAATCAAATACATCTTCGAAAAGCGTGCACTCTCCAGAAGAATAGCAAGATGGCAGATGATCTTAACCGAATATGATATACAATATACAACCTAGAAAGCAATCAAGGGGAGTGTATTAGCTGATCATTTGGCTCATCAGGCCGTGGATGACTACCAGTCCATAAATTTTGAGTTCCCGGACGAGAATATTATGCTGGTGACTGACTACGAAGAACCTAGACCATATGACAGACCTGAACAAGGATCCCGATGGACCCTGGTTTTTGATGGGGCATCTAACGCACTCAGTAATGGTATTGGTGCAGTACTCATATCTCCTGAAGGGTGTCATACTCCATTTACTGCAAGACTCTGCTTCAATTGTACAAATAACATGGCGGAATACGAAGCGTGCATCTTTGGTCTTAAAGATGCCATAGACTTGGGGATAAAATCCTTGAATGTATTCGGAGATTCAACTTTGGTTATTAGCCAGATCAAAGGGGAGTGGGACACCAAACACCCTAACCTTATCCCTTACAAAGAACAAGTTTTGACGTTGCTCCCACGTTTTGAGAAGATTACCTTCGAGCACTTCCCGCGAGAAGAAAATCAGCTAGCCGACGCACTAGCCACAATGTCATCTATGTTTAAACTTAAATGGGATAATAAGGCTCCCCAGATCACCATTGAACGAAGGGATGAACCAGCACACTGTCACGAGATTAATACTGAAAAAGTAGTGGACCAGCCTTGGTTTCACGAAGTCAAGAGGTATCTCGAGGCTCAAGAATACCCAGAAGGAGCTTCAGTCAATGATAAGAAGTTCTTAAGAAGATTCTCTACTAAATTCTTCCTTAGTAATGGAATTCTTTACAAACACAACCATGACTCTGTGTTACTTCGGTGCGTAGACAAGGTTGAAGCTGAAAGGATCATGGCTGAATTACATGAAGGCACTTTTGGCACCCATTCCAGTGGGCATACGATGGAAAAGAAAATCCTACGGGCAGGCTATTACTGGTCTACCATGGAAGCAGATTGTTATCATCACTCTCGAACTTGCCACAAGTGTCAGGTCTATGCTGACAAGGTGCACGTACCTCTGGTTCCTCTGAATGTCTTGACGGCTCCTTGGCCCTTTGCTATGTGGGGGATTGACATGATCGGAGAAATCAGGCCCACCGCCTCCAATGGGCATCGCTTCATCCTAATGGCCATCAATTACTTCACGAAATGGGTTGAGGCGGCCTCCTTTGCTACTGTTACCAAGAATGTTGTGGTGCGATTTATCAAGCATAATCTGATCTGTTGGTATGGTGTGCCAGAGAGAATTATCACTGATAATGGTACAAATCTTAATAACACGATGATCACTAAAATCTGTAAGCAATTCAAGATACAACATCATAAATCTTCTCCCTACCAGCCGAAGATGAATGACGCTGTTGAAGCGACTAACAAGAACATCAAGAAGATTATACAGAAGATGATGGTGACATACAAAGACTGGCATAAGATGCTACCATTCGCTCTGCATGGGTACCGTACCTCAGCACGGACGTCGACAGGGGCAACACCCTACTCTCTGGTATATGGCATGGAGGAAGTCCTACCCATTAAGGTCCAGATTCCTTCTCTAAGGATTATGAAGGACGTAAGTTTGAACGAAGACGACTAGATTCAAACTCGGCTTGATCATCTAAATCTAATCAATGATAAGAGACTTACTGCTATCTGTCATGGTCAGACGTATCAAAAGCGAATGATCAAGGCTTTTAACAAGAAAGTCAGGCGTCAAGAATATCAAGTCGGGGATCTAGTGATCAAGCGTATCATACTACCGCAAGGTGATCCCAGGGGAAAATGGACCCCCACATACGAAGGGCCATTTGTGGTTAAGAACATTTTCTCGGGTGGAGCCATGATTCTGACCACCATGGACGGTGATGACCTTCCTCACCCTGCCAATGTGGACATAGTGAAAAGATAATATGCATGATAAAAGACCCACTAGGTCGACTGGCTTAGGAAAAAATAAGGGCTCCCCGGTGAACCAAAAAGGTTCGGGAAAAAATAAGGGATGAAAATGAAAATTTGTGCACCCGGAAAGTCAAAAACCTGAAAAGGCGACTTGGGCAAAAAAGGGTATCCCGGTGGACTGAAAACCCGAAAGGGCGGTCCAGGCAAAAGTTAGGGATGAAAAGTGTATCACTATGTCCCATTGGATCACCCTGCGATCCGACCTCAGTATCAATTGACAAGCCCAAATAGCATCGATCAACCCAACCAGCTATGGACAAGCAGCAAAGTGATGAGACGCTCGAAGACATAGCCGCAATAGCAGAATTGGAACCCAATGGGATTTTTGTACATAGTTATTTTCTTTTACACAATATTGTATAATTTCTTTTTCTTACAGCGGCGTTCTCTTACTAAAGCGTCAGCCTCCTTGTACAAAAACGCCTATTACAGGCCAACTTCAGAAAATCAATACAAAATCATTTTCATAAGAAACTTTGAGTTTTTTCTTTTTCTGTTTTGTTTTACAAGAACGTCCAATTATTTATTTTTGACATATGAATTTAAATATGACCGCTGCTCATAAATATTCACATAAAGAAACAAAAGACAATTACTCGCAATTCCAGAAACAGGGGCAAAAATAAGAAATGTCAAACCCGACAGTTATTCTATCCAGCAGGTACCAGAGCAGAGGCAGCTTTGGAGCACAGTCATCAATACATGCGACCTTGTAACATCTGTATTCCCCACATAATAAAGGTAATCTAAGCATTGATATCAATTCTCTCGAAATAGGAAGTAATCTCCCTAGCTAGGGTCGTCCAGAAACCTGACATATATATCCCCCCGACCGAATTATATGATCACGAGCAGATAATCATAAATTATTGTCTCCCCAAGAAGAGTTTGTTTCTCTAGATACAGAAGCCCAATCCCCAACAGAGCTTAACAAGAGTCATTCCACCATGGAGCTATTCTCAAAAAAAGTCTCTCCCTGGCAGAATATTCACAAACAGCAAAGAACAAATCTCCGACACAGTCATTTCTGTTCACCATCTCCAATGGAAGTAGAAGAACCACAGTTCTCTACAACAGTCAGGAATGCTATATTCTCCAGCAGTAGTCATGGATTTATTTTCCTAGACTCGGATATGTCACAACTAACATCTCATGTTCATACATCATGACATGCACATACATATCACATACAACATAATCTCATTTATTTTGAGAAGATCATCTCACAACGCATTTCATGCATCACATATAATTAACCTTGTTATCTTTTCAGGAAAGACAGTTATCACCAACAATTCCAACATTTATACATGTCGTATCTGCAGACAACTAAGGGAAAATCAGTTCCCAAAACCAAACGGGTCAACTAATCTACATGATCAAACGAAGTAACCCATACTACCCAGGTTCCTTCCCATAAGCCCTACTATCCAGGCTTTCATCTTGAAGTAACCCCACTATCCAGGTTCCTTCCCATAAGCCCTACTATCTCAGGCTTTCATCTTGAAGTAACCATACTATCCAGGTTCCTTCCTATACAAGCCGCTACTATCCAGGCTTTCATCTTGAAGTAACCCTACTATCCAGGTTCCTTCTCATAACCCTACTATCCAGGCTTTCATCTTAAAGTAACCATACTATCTAGGTTCCTTCCTATAAGCCCTACTGTTGTACCTAAAAAATTTCCCTCCCCATTTTCTCAAGGGATTCATCCTGGACTCTCAGTTTTTGCCTCTAACAAGTTCCAAGTCTTGGATCATCATTTTTCAAGGAAATCATCCATAAGGGCAAAATGGTCAAAAGTATATTGAAAAAGTCAAACTTTGACTTTTAAATCAAAATCAAGTTCAAAAAATCACAATTCATTAAAGCATAAAATGGGTTCATAAAAAAATCAGAAGTCAGGAGTTACTTTGGAAAAATCAAATCGTCTAAACATTTAGAAAAAATTTCTAAGTGTCTAGAGAATGTGATACTTCAGAACTTCTGAGCCAACCTCTATGTAA